>CM063442.1:1707350-2957350 GCA_032191425.1 Lymantria dispar | reverse complement strand
TTATGATAGCTGAATAATAAGCAGCAGAAGTAATACTGCCCTTGAACTTTAGCAATACCAAAAGATATCCGCTGTAAAATAGGTTGCTGTCTACTGTGAAGATAAATATTCTTCTTATGCCTCGTTTAAAGAAGGACATGTCATGGTGCTCGAGAAACATTGCAGCAGGTAGTTCATTCCAGGACTTTGCTCGTGCGTAAAAGAAAATGATCGCTAAAATCGTATACTTGAAAACGATAAAGTTTCTAGGTGAAATTGATGTTTCGTACTGCTGCATCGGATTACACTGTCGAAATTTTGTTAACATTATCTAAGTTTCTATGTACACTTCAATATATGCTATACATCATCATTATTTCTGCCCACAAATATCCCACTATGAGGTTCGCGTGTCCCCTAAAATAGGAGAAAAATAGTTTCATTCCGAGTTTTCCATGAACATTACCTAAGTTACATTTTTCAACACCCAAGAAAGTCAAAAAAGGGTATTATTTTGTCCCACAAGGCGAATGAGTTATAAAAAATATATACGTACCTATACCATTTTTACATTCTCTCCTTCCTCTGAACAACCTAATTATGTCCAGGATACCACACTTAAAGCGGTTAATATGGATACTATGATACTTTATTTTTATTTAGAAAGAAGAAAAAGCGTAGAAATCATGTATGGCAAGGCAATTACAGATAACTGTGTAGTGGGTTCAGGGTTCTACGGGCCCATCATGTAGCTGTATGAGGTGGGTAAGCTAGTGTAGAGAATCCTCACTGCCCGCATCATCCAGCACCTTAGCGAGGTGATTCCGATTTGACCAATGCTCAGTTCGGTTTCTGGCAGACGATCGCAGCCTTTCTATGCCTGTAGCCCGCGGTCATTAAGATGGTCACTGTTGGCGACGTATTTACATGTGATCAACTCATTTAATAGTTTGTCATTTTGGTCCATCAGGGAGGCGCGTTGTAAAAATAGTTTTATTTCAATTTTTGGTGACAATATTAGAATACAGTTGTCGTCACCCCTTGCCTGCACTTAGGAGTTGTAAAAATCGAGTATTGCCAAAAAAAATGAGCTACGTTCGCCATTCCGCTTGGCGAAATAACAGCACAGTCACCATTCTATGTGCAATCGAGTGCTGCATGTCGACAAGCTTGTATCAGAGGTTCATGTAAGATTACAGCTATTGTAGCTATATATAAATGCTATTCTATTCTATTCTATATAGCTTTGGTTAAGTCGCACCCTACCAAACCTTCAAGGCGAAGGAAGACGGAATCACACTGTCGTCAGTCTTCTGTCTACACCCGCGGGCCAGTGCGTCAGAGGTAACACCATATTCTCGCAGAAGATCGAATAGTAGCAATCTTCTACTGCATTTCAGAGTCGGATGCCCAAGTTTCTGTGCGTGTGGTAGGTCTGATATTTTTCGTATCACCGAACCTCATTGCACGCATTCACACTCCCTTTACTTTCTTCAGGGAGGCAGCGGCCTAGTAAAGATTCATGAGCGATAAAATTACTTACCATTAGGTTGTGCTGTTTGCTTATTTGTCAACAACAGCAATAATAAACAAATATTCATACATTCATATATTCGCATCCCTTTACCATAGGGGTAGACAGAGATCTCTTCCCGCCGCTTGCTACGATCTTGACATACCATTTTCACCTCTTCCACATTAATTAATCTCCTCATACAAGTTCTTCGCTTCAGAGTACTTTTAAACTGGCCTTTCTTAAGTATAAAAATAGTAATAAACTAAAATTCATACTGAGATAACTATGAAGTATTTATAGTCATGAATAAAACAAATATTTTTCTCAGGCCCATATCCCTTACGGTGTTAGTACAGTTTATTTGCGACAAGTGCAAAACGTACTGCGAGGATTTCACTAAATTTTACGACGAACCGCCTGTCGGACGTTAAATCTCCCTAATCGTGTAATTGTGCCAAGGAAGCGGGTAAACTCGGTCTCTTTACGACAAAATCCCACCGGTTTTACGATTACGACAGAAAAAAAAAACATGAAATATAAATGTTACAAATTAATTTATTTAATATCACAGATTTAAATACATAATTTACATTCTGTTAATACGTTAATAACTAGATTAAATACATATTACATTAAAATACGTTAAATGAAAATATATTGTGCGCTTTTTATTTTGTCTATATTTTCATTTAAAACTACAAATTATAATGTTTTTAAATATAAAACTATAAATATATATAAATAATTATCATCATTTCGGCCCATATACGTCCCAATGTTGGGCTCGGGCCTCCTCCACTGTGGGAGGGGAAATTGATGTTACTATACTGCCCAGATCAAACCGGTTGGCATATGCCTCTGTTTCGTGTTTTCCTTCTCTTGCATACATGTTATATAAATATTAGATACCCTAGTCGTCTTTTACGACACCCACAGGCAAGAGAGGTAGTGAATTGTATTCTTACTTCGTTACTACACGGAAAATACATATAAATAAAAAAAAATTAAACTTTAAAGAAACTAATCGATTTTGTTGTGGTGATATAAGCTGTTGTTATGGCAGTTTTCAATAATGACTCCTAAATTTTAGATAACACCTAAAACAATATAAATGGTAAGTAAAATCAATGCATTAAATATGTCACTTTAGGTCTTATCTAAACCTTAAATGTTATTTAACTTTAATTGACATTAATAATTAGGGGTTTTTGGCTTAAATAGGCGTTTGTCTATGTACGATGTTACCACCTACAACTGCCAAAGTCGTTACTATAAAAATACATAGATAATTAAAAATTAATAGTTTCTTTCTGCAGTCTTTAACAGAAACAGAACAGTGTTCAGAAAATGTAGTCCAACTTTGTAAATTTTATCATTTACTGAGATATTTCTTGGTTTGAGAGATTATCTTGAGTTTGAACAAAATTTATTTTGATCGTTGAAGGATTCGAATCCTTCAACTAACTAAAATGTTAAAATAAAATATTAATATATTTTTTTTAAACAAGCTTTTATTTAAAGACCTTGGCTGTCATGTAACACAAGAGTGCTTGTCAAGACTATTCAAATTAGTCCAAACTCGACGGTTTTATCTTGTTTAGTTTAGGAGATCCTATGGCCATCTTCCGACGTCATCTTGAGACCAGCTTCATGGACCATATTATTGCATTGTCACCGAAGTTACGTAAGTAAACCAAATTTCAACCTAATCTAACGACAGGAAGTGGTTCTAAATTAACTCGCAAGGTTTGTCCCATACTAACAGGGCAAGTTAAATAAAAGCTTTTAATTAAAAAATGCTATTAATAAACATACGCGACAAGAACGTTGCCTTACCATTATCTTTTTACTTTTTTTTAACATCTTGCATTAAGGAAATAATCCCTGTATTGCGGGGGACTTTACAAACATATAATTAACGGACACAAATTAAATTTGTGGATCGCACAGAGTATTGTCCTGTGTGAGATTCTAACCCACGACACAAGCGCGGTACGTCGGTATCTTAATCATTACGCCATCGATGCAGTCATTTGAATATAAATCTTAAACTACTTAACAATAGTCAAACATATTTTATCTCTGTAACTGGTGTCTATATGTCCTGAAGGTAGAGTCACTGCTACATCTACCTTGGAGACGGATGTGGGGGACGCCGTCAGCTCAGCCAGTTGTGACGAACATTCACTCGACCTGGACGTCATTGTTCTTGCTAAAATGTTAAAAATAATTATTTAAACATAATCTAAGCGTATTTAAAATCTAATAGCCTATTTTAATAACCTCCTTTTTTTTGTGGGGTTGGGCTACGGTCAGTGCACCCGTCACCCGGCTCCTACCGGGGCGACAGAGGGCGGCGCGCGCGGCCCCGTAACCCACCCGTAACACGTCGCCTTTGTCGTTGGGCCGACCACCGGTGCCGGGTGACTTATCGTCAGTTGTTGACCCGACGGAATACTCATTGAGGAGTACCCACTCCTCGACCCACGTTTCCCCGCTGTTCGGGACGTCGGTCGTCGTCGCGCGGTCGGCCTCTTGGCGGGTGACGGGCTGACTCCCCGGTCCAGTAAGTAACCCACGGCCTCGGCTAGGGCGGCATCAGATGCAGGTCGCATAGGATAGGATCGCACCTGTGCTGCCCCAATTCTAATAACCTGTTCTGAATTTTAATTAACATCTTAGACAATAAATATAATCATCATCATTTCAGCTCAAATACGTCCCACTGTTGGGCACAAGCCTCCTCCACGATAGAAGGGTAATTAACCTAATATACCACTCTGATCAGATTGTTGTTTTTATTTCGAGCTTATCTTCTCTTGCATGGTTTTTATACGTACGTTTTTTCCTGTTCAAATAAAATATCGCCACCTACCGGGTCCAATTGTGATAGATTTACATTCTCGAACCCCCTTTGAACACACACAAAAAATTTCATCAACCTCGGTCCAGCCGTTTAGAAGGAGTTCAATTACAAACACACAAACAGAAGATTTATGTATATAAACACAAAATTAATATTGTGTATCATTCATATTCTTCTAAAACAATAATGTAACAAATAAATTATAATTACTACAAATATAATAAATAAATAAATTAGACATGCTCGTGGATGTCGTAAAAGACGACTAAGGGATTAAATATACATATAACAACTATATAAAAGAAGATACTCGAAATAAAACCTCATTTTTTTTTTTTTTGTGTGGGTGGGCCGCGGTCGGCGCGCCCCCGCACCACTCCGTCCGGGGCGACAGAGGGGCTTGAGCACGCAACTCCCGCGACCCACCCGAAAACCACGTCGCCTTCGTCGTTGGGCCGACCACTGGAGCAGCGTTAACTTGTCGTCAGTGGTCGGCCCGACGGAATACCCCCTATTGGGGTACCCTCCCATCGACCGACGTCCCCCCCTCGGGGGCGACGTCCCCCTCTCGGGGGGGACGTCGGTCTTTCCTCACGCGGTCGGCAAATAAAACCTCATACCAACACGTTTGACCAGCGTCGTACAGTAGATTAATTTTCCCTCCTATTGTGGAGGAGGCTGAAGCCCAACAGTGAGACGTATATGAGCAGAAATGTTAACGATGGTGGTGAAATAAATTAGAAAATTGTCCACCAATAGACTATTGAAAGCCGTATGGTGACGGAGTTAGAATACAATTTGCCACTCCCTATCCGTGAATGTCGTAAAAGACAACTATTGGATATAATATGTACATAACATCTGTGCAAGAGAAGGAAAACTCGAAATGAAACCCAATACCAACACGTCTGACCAGCATGGTATAGTAGGTTAAATTCCCTCCCATTGTGGAGGAGGTCCGAGCCCAACAGTGGGACGTATATGAGCTACGATGATGATAATTTATTCTATCATAATAAATCTCAATTAATTTCCATCTTTATTAAATTTATCGCCTAAATTCAATTTAAATACCTACTTTGTATAGATTAAATCCAGTTAATTAATTTTGCAAATTCTACTGACAATTAATTTGTATCAATTAAATTAATATTTTAATTATTCACCTCATTAAGAATTAAAATAACTATGAACGGGTTTCAATATAAATTAATTTCAGATTAATCGTATTAGTTATATGAGTATCTAAATACATAAAATCTATTTCATTTGTAGCTTTATTAAAAATATATTAAGTTGCTGCAATTATATAAATTAACTAATGTTCTAAATATGAAAATAAGTTCGTTTGTTACGCTTCACGCCTAAACTATCAATCCGATTTTAAAAATTATTTCACTAACGCATAACTACAATATTAGGGGTATCATAGGTTATGTTTTATCTCCGTATTCCCGGCAACAGTATGTTGTTCTGTAAATTAACCCCTCAGAATATATATAATAAGGGGTGAATATTACTTTGATATTTTCCACCCACTTAAAATAGTTTAATGAGTTATCTCACATGATTTTACGCAGACAACGTCGCGAACAAGAACTAGTTACAAAATAGATCATAAAATACACAAAAAGTAAGTATCTTTAAATATCTAAAGTAATGACGAAATAAATTGTTTTCACTACAAAGCTAATAATTTTATGGTTGTTACAAAAATAGAAAAAATCAAAAGACGTTGGATTACAAATATCAAGACCATAACAATAACATAGAAAATAATAATAAAATATATTTCATAACAACCCTAATCTGCGAACCCTTGGAAATATTCTACTGTTATCTAATAATAACAAAACCACTTACAATTGGTGTAGCAACTGGACGCCGAGTCACCGGAAGGGCTGTAAGGCTTCATCTCATAATGGTTACTTCCGGTTGACGACTGATGTCTACTGCGGTTGCCAAATGGGGATGAATAGCTAGGGGTGGAAAAATAATGGTGCATAAAGGAAATGGATGTGAAAAGTTATTAGCTGATAAACAAGAATATTATTCTATATTTTTAGTAGGATAAAAATATTTTCTGAACAAGTTTCGAGTTTTCTATGTTACGACGGGTTAGGAATACAGAATGTCACCAATCCTTACTAGGGTCCATCTAGCTGGAATAGTCAAGTCAAATCATTTAATATGTATAAGCTTTTCGTGTAGTGAGGGAGTAAGAATACAATTGACCACCCCCTATCATGCCAGTAGGTGTCGTAAAAGACGTTGCTGTGTGGTAGCGGCTTCGAATACTACCAACCCTTGCTTTGCTCGTGGGTGTCGTAAAAGACGACTAAGAGCGCTAGATTGACCCGGACCAACTCTATCTGGTACCATTTGGGTCAACGATTACATTCCCAAGGAGGGTTGACGTCAGGCAGGCGGCCGGTCATAAAAGTCATTGCCGAAACTTTTTGCAATATGTCAAAACAGATGACATATTGCGTCGACCCCAAGTAATTGGGATAAGAGCAAGATGATGATGAGGTGTCGTAAAAGACGACTAAGGGATGTAATATGCAGATAACATAAATGCAAGAGTAGATTTACATATTGACAATTTTACTGCTGTTTGAAAATAATTTAATAATCTAGTACAGGATCGAAACGCAGTCACAAACTGCGAACGGCAAAAAAATCGACGCGTTCGTCATTTTTTGTTTCTTTTAAATGAAATCATGTATATATGTTTAGTAAGTAGTAGCTCCAATATTATCCCCTTTGAAGCTAGATTCATAGTTATCTATACCAATAAATAAAATTGGAGTGTCTGTTTATAATGTCAATATAATAGGCTTTTTTCATGCTCACACGGTTATTTGCACGACACCTATGCCTAAAATACAGATTAAAAAATTTATGTCTGTCTGTTTGTGCCGGTTAATCTTCAAAACGGCTGGACTGATTTCAAAAATTCTTTCATAAATGGAAAGCTATAATATCAGGTACTCTCTGATATTATAGCTTTCCTTTAATAACTTTCCTTATATTATAGCTTTTCTTAACTAGGCTATATTTTATCCCAGTATTCCCACGGGAACGGCAACTACGCGGGTAAAACTACTAAAACCGAAGCGAAGCGAGGGCCGGTTGCTAGTTTTAAAAATATAATACAAAACAAAAAATGGATTATGGTCCAAATCCCATAAGCCGCATCCAAAGACTATAAGAGGACATATTGCTTCGATCCCAAATAATTGTGATAGATATAAATAGGGTAATGATGATAACTCACCTGTCTCTAACATGTGGCATATCATAATGATTATCAGCTCCCTGCATCCAATATTCATTGCAAGTTCTCGTTAAATCTGGTGCTGTGTTGTTTTTGTCGCGATTTGTATTTGTCTTTGGCATACCTAAATTATTTAAGACTTACTTTATTATGAGAAGAGTTACTTAACATTAATTGCGCCAACAGCTTCGCTACTTACCTGCTTTCTCGTATGGTAACGGAGTAAGAATCCAATTCACTACCCTCCCTTTTGTCCGTAGGTGTCGTAAAAGTCGATTAAGGTATTAAATATGCATGTAACATCTGTGCAAAAGGAGTAAAACTCGAAGTAAACCCTATACCAACACGTCTGATCAGTGTTGTATAGTAAGCCAATTTCCATCCTATTGTGGAGCCATCATATATACTTGATAGGCTATTTAAGTCAGACGTCACATGATCATGAATGCTAAAAAGTGTTCAAAACGTCGGCAAATTGAAAAATCGTCTATAAAATGCGTAAAAATAGTTTGATTCTAAAAGCTATGTAATATAAAAAGATTTATAGAATTTTCCTCATAAAATTTTAATTTAAAACGTAAATATCGACTGCTTGAAAAGTTCAATTTAATTATTTCAATAATTATTTATAGATACCTAAGTATTTAATCATAAGTAGTAATATTTTTTTTAACCCACTAAGGAAAAATTCTTGTGTCGCAGTGGACTTACAACAATCTCAGAGAAACCAATTTGTGGAACGTACTAAAAATTGTCCTGCGTGTTGACAAAATTACTCCATTCGGCACGGTAGTTCGGTAGTAAATAATTTGAAGAAAAAAATGTGACACCAAATCCAGTGTATGTGTGTGTTCTGTGCTTAGAATAATAACGTATAGAAGGATAGTGTCAATACTTCGAACTTTCAAAATTTGAATCTATAAATGCTAATGGCGCGCAGATGATTACACACGTACACACGCAAACCACTATACAAATTATGAAATCAAATTTTGTTTTTATTAACATAAATCGTCGAAATACTTTTAAAAGTAATGTTAAAAACCTTTTTAAGTTTTTCAAATGTGTTGTGACACCATTTGAATGCACAAACCGTCATAATTATCAATTTATTTTTTAAGAGTTGCGTACGTACGTGCAGTACAATGACTTGTACATTACGGAACGGTTCCGGCGTAAGCTCCATTAGGCTCCAATTGAAATGCCTCACTTTTTGAGCGTGAACTTACCTTCTATACGTTATTATTCTAAGGTTCTGTGTGTGTTTTAGTGTTTTAACTTACTCATTCTCCCAGAGGTGTATCCAGTCCTGTTCTTATATTTGCACCAAACGTACAATATCGCAACACCAGCTATTAACATTGCCACTGTTATGCCCACTCCTACATACAAAGTCGTGTTGCTCGTATAGAATCCTGCAGAAATAAAAGCAATCTAACATACGTATATACGTAACGTACATAAATATTATACGTAATAAACGTCCATCAAGATACTCTTTGTCTAATGTTGAGACTAGGCCTCTTTTCAGAATGCCATGTACACTTCATTCTATGGAAGAATATTGGCATAATCGGCGAATTTGGCAAGTAGGTTGGCGATCGCAATAAGTTTTTATAAGAGTCCTAATTACGTCCTGAATTCCTATCGGTCCTAGGATGACATTAATATTAATATAAAATCTATGCAAAAAAATATTAAAACAATTATCGTAGTTGGCAAAGGGTTGTACTGAAATTTTGCTTACACGCTTAGAATAATAACGTATAGAAGGATAGTGTCAGTACTTCAAACTTTAAAAATTTGAATCTAAAAATACTAATGGCGGGCAGACGATTACACACGTACACACGGAAACCACTATACAAATTATGAAATCAAATTTTGTTTTTATTAACATAAATCGTCGAAATACTTTTAAAAGTAATGTTAAAAACCTTTTTATGTTTTTCAAATGTGTTGTGACTCCATTTGAATGCACAAGCCGTCATAATTACCTATTTATTTTTTAAGAGTTGCGTACGTTCGTGCAGTGCAATGACTTGTACATTACGGGACTGTTCCGGCGTAAGCTCCATTAGGCTCCAATTGAAATGCCTCACTTTTTGTGCGTGGACTTACCTTCTATATGTTATTATTCTAAGCTTAGGGGGCGTTCATAAAATACGTGAGATGTTTTAGGGCGGGAGGGGGTCGAGTCAAATCTCATCTAATCTTACGTTGGAGAGAGGGAGGGTCTTGGTAAATATCACGCAATTTTTTTCTGATTGAAACAAAAAAAAATTGTTAATTTTTTATTACACTTATAATTAAACTCTCAGCAATATTGATTACTAGTCTTAACTAGTCTTATCTAGTCGTAAATAAAAGCACGAAGCATTTTTTTTTCTTTTTACAATAACAATCCAACGCGTTTACGTAAGAAACCCACCTTTTGAAAAATCTCACGTGAGATTGGGGCATGGGAGAGGGGGTTGAATAAAATCTCACGATGTCTCATCAGGGAGGGAGTCACAGAAAATTTAAGAAAAACATCTCACGTAATTTATGGACGCCCCCTTACACGTTTATATTTGATGACGATGCATGATTAGCTGAGTGACATCATAATGAATTAAATATGGCGTACTTCCAAATTCAAATTTAAATTATTTATTAAACCAGAATGATACCCATCGAACCAAGCAATACTTTTTAATTTAATGTAAAACAGTAGGTAGGTACGGCTGGGGCAGACCTTATAAGCCGCACCCGATTAGCAATCATTGCAAAAATGCTAGATATTTTTCATACATCATTTACCTGCCCCCATCTTCTTTAACCTTAGACCTTAGCTTAGGAGCACCTGAGATTTTTTTTGGACGATAGTAAAAGTTTTCGGATGGAAATGACGTACCAAAATAATGTAGGTACAGTTCCTTTACAGTAGTACAGTAGTAGTCTATGATATTTCAAATTTGGAAGCACTTCGTGCTGTTTTTCTATTTTTAAATTTATCATCACGATGTTAAAAAAGTATTGTTTCAAAAACGTGTCATTTTTACGCGCTACTTACCTACTTGTTTTTTACAAGCCTGTTTCAGTGAAATTCTAAAAAGTAAATAAAACAATGAAATCTTACTCATTCCCGTAACACAGAGTCCATCAACACAGGCAGCGTGTTGCAACGTAGATCCTGCGCAATTGCCGGTGCATTCCCGTCTTCTGATTCTTACGCAGTCACTACTGCACGTAGACCATGAACTCCAGGATGACCAAGAACCACCTATGTATACAAAGTTATTAAAGGTATTTAAATTTTCGCATCCTTTAATTCTTGCTGAAAGGTAACTAGATTTTTAAAACGTCAGGAGCATATGCTTTAGAATAATAAATAGTATTTTACGAGACCCACGGACAAGAGAGGGCGTGGTAAATTGTATTCTTATTCCGTCACCACACGGATTTCTTATTCGGTTAATAAAATCTGCATAAAATTATTTTAATAATTTTATCCAGTTTTCATTTGGCTTTTACTATACCGACATTTCGAGTTTCAGGTGACGGTTATTCATTAAAACTCTTTATCTTCCTTTACGACAACATTTGTCCGTGAAAGGGAAAATAATTCTCATCATTTTAATAGTCATAGTAAAAGCTAGACGTCTGTAAAGTTTTGATTGAAGTATGTAGCGGACGTACTGTTACAAGTGATGCAATCGGCGTCAGTTTGCGAGGCGTGACCACGGCAAGGCGCTCCGCCATTGGCTGGCGCTGGCTCCGTACAGCTGCGCAGGCGGCGACGACCGCTCGTCTGCTCCCCACAACGGCACGCCATCCACGGTGACCACTCCGACCAACCACCATTCACTGTACAAATAAAACGTTCTCTCTAAACCGTTTTACTATGCGCTGTTAGATTACTACACCGGCATAAAGGTATGAATACTGGCATCATATGCAGAGTATCGTCAGTTTAATTCTCACTTGGAACACATTTTTAAGGCTAGCCCCATGTACTAAAGAATATGACGCTATCCTTAACTTACAGGAGTAACAGTGGTGGGATTAGTCCCAAAAAAAAAGACAAAAGAACTAATCCTTGTATTGTGGGGGGACTTTACAAACATATTGACGGACACAAATTAAACAGACTTTTTTATGGTATATTTTTCTAGTATTCTTTTAGCGCGTTAGGGAAAAATGATGGGAGCAAATTTATACGATGCGCCCGTACTCCGTTACGAAAAACCAGCAGCCTGAAGTTAACTAGTCAACATTTTTTATGATGCGCACGCGCACACCGTCTCAGATCTACTAGATAATGCGTTATAATAAAACTTTCAATGTATTAAATACCTTTTTTTATTATGTGTCGTTTTCTCTTCAAACGTAGGATAACGCGAAGGATAACATTTTTAGAAATATTTTTAATCTTGTTCCACCAAGTAAGTGTAACTTCTTATGTGCATACAAAACAAACACACTTTTTATTGCAAACGAGCGTATGGTGGTATTTTTTTTTTTTGTGGGTGGGCTGCGGTCGACGCGCCTCCGCACCACTCCGTCCGGGGCGACAGAGGGGTTTAAGCATGCAACTCCCGCAACCCACCCGACTTGTCATCAGTGGTCGGCCCAACGGAATACCCCCTGCTTGGGGTACCCTCCCATCGACCGACGTCCCACCCTCGGGGAGGACGTCGGTCTTTCCTCACACGGTCGGCCTCTCGGCGGGTGACGGACTAATCCCCGGTCACGTCACCCGCGGCCTCAGCTAGGGCGGCATGAGGCGCAGGTAGTTGTGCCTACGCCGCCCCAGTCGCCGGCGGCCGATCTCCTCATCGAGGCTGCGCTCCTCGAGCAGGCGATCCACCGCCTCCTTCCGCGAGATCACTGTCTCGCAGAAGGCTGCGACCGCGTCCCAATTCCCGACGCTGTCGACCATCGCCCTAGCGATAGCCGGCAGCGTCAGGTCTGCACCGATGATTGCGACGAGTTCACAGCGCTGCACTGCCCAAGCCGCGCAGGCCTCGAGCGTATGGCGCGCCGTGTCCTCGTCGCAAAGCGTATGGTGATGTGGAGATGACAAACGAACAAACAGCTCATCTGATGGTAAGTGATCCTGCCGCTCATAGACCTTTGCGGGGCACCTATCATGAAAAAATTAAAGGTGTATGCGTACAATGAGGCATCACCAACACACACCACACACAAACACCCTCAGAAAGTTGGGCTTCCGGCTCTCCGCTCACCGATCGAAGTAGGTAGAGTAACAAATTACTACTACTCAGACGTCGATTTTCTGCAAGAGTGTAGGTGCAGATAGAGGATTTTCAACAGAGGTCCGACAGAAACAGAGGTCCTATACTCACGTATTGGGTCACCCCAAAACAACAAAAGTATTGTTCTAAATGGTAATCGAAGTCACGACACTTGGTATATCAATATCTTAAACACTAAGCCATCTGTACAGACATAAAGTATGAGCCATGTCATTGCAATATTAATGAAATTGTTATAAAACAAACTCTTACTTTGACATTGTTTTTTCAACATCAAAGGACGATTGGTTATGATTTTAAATGATAACATACCATAGACAGACAAAACAGCGACGTCAGATTCTCTTCTACCGGCTATATTCTCAGCCACACACGTATAATTCGCCATGTCCTGAATAAAATCATAATTCAGCTATAGTAAAAAATTTGTCCTACTTCCTACTAATATTATAAATGCGAAAGTTTGTGAGTTAGGTATGTGAAGATGTAAAAATGTGAAGATATGAAGATGTTTGTTGCTGTTTAACGCAAAAACTACTGAATGGATTTTGATGAAACTTCATAATAATATAGCTTACATATCAGAATAGCACATAGGCTATGATTTATTTCGATATTCCCACGGGAAGAGGAACTGCGGGTGTACCCGCAGGGCGCTGCTAGTTTGTAATATGTTGAAGATGATACGTGTGAACATCTATGCAAGAGAAGGAAAACTAGCAACAGAGCCCTATGTCAATACGGCTGACGAGCATGGTAGAGTAGGTCAATTTTTCTCCCATAATGGTGGAATAGTAGGACATACCTATATTTGTTGAGATGATGATGATTGTCCTGCGCGGGAATCGAACCTGCTACTCTGGTATGGCAGATAGGGATCTTAACTACTACACCATCTTTGCAATCAATCTTGTAATCAGTAGAGTCAAAAGAGTTGTTTCGCTTAGCTTCTAATAAAATATTATTTCACTTAACTTCTAATAATTATAACTCACCTGTAATGTAACTTTGGGTAATACAAGCGTTTCAACAGTAGGTTCAATGATGATTGCATTTCTGGTCCATTTGATGGTCGCTGGCGGCGCTGCAGACGGTGGGACGCAATGGAATGTGTTAGACTTTCCAGCTTCTACAGTCGCTGATAGAGGCTGTTGTATGAATTGCTTCTTAATATCTGTAGAAATAAGATTGAATATAACGACACCGCCATCATCACAGCTCACGTCCCACTGTTGGGCTCGAGCCTCCACCACAATGGAAGCGAAATTCACCTACTATACTGCGCCGGTCAGACGTGTTGGTATACGGTTTTAGTTTGAGTTATTCTTTGTCTTGCATAGTTATGTTATTGCACAATATATTCCTCAGTCGCCTTTTGCGACACCCACGGGCAAGAGGGCGGTGAATTGTCTCCGTTACCACACGGCAAAGAAAGAATAAAAAGGATATTAGCAAAAGTAATTTACAATTTGCAATTATCTGACATAAATCACACTTTTTTTGTGGTAGGTTAGGGTCTGGACACATCCCATTCATTTCCTTCTAGGGATGACGAAAGGGTAGCGGTCGATCCTACAACCCTCCTGTATTCCCTTTTCATCGGCATTAAACTGATCACTGATATCAATTCCTTGATCGCAGTGGTCAGTCCGATGAGTTACCCTTTCGGTTACCATCTCCACATAAATCTCATTTCTCCCACGTACCTGCAAGCTCTGGAATGAACTACCGGCTGCTGTGTTTCCCGAGTGCTATAACATTTCCTTCTTTAAACCAGGTTTAAGAAGAGTATTTTTTCACGGTAGGCAACGGACTGGCTGTGCCCCTGTTATTGCAAAGGTCCATGTGCGACAGTATCACTTACCATCAGGTGAGCTGCTTGCTCGTTTGCCACCGTCGGCAATAGAAAAAAAATCTGACTCAGAACAGTCATTAGTAGATCGCACGAAGTATTAAGAACAATGAAATAGGAATCGAATCCACGACAACAACCACATCTATGCAGTCAACTGTTATAACTTGAAAATATTACTATCATAAAATAGATTCTAATAAAAGTCGAACAGTTACGTGTAATAATCTTGACAGTCATGCGAAAAATAATTGTCTACTTCCGTAACTATTACATTTATCGAATTTCTCCTTAACTTTTAACGATACAATTCTATCATCCAAAAAAAAAGTACAGCTATTATTTTCATCCCTTTTTTAAGAGGGTTGGTAACGGAACCATTATGTAGAGGAAACATTATTTCCGCTCGTTAAGACGAGCACTTTGCACTTTGATGAATGCTCACTAACTTTCTATTTGTGATCGGAGGGTGGATCATGGGTATGTAACAGTGAAAGTTGCTCGAAAGTAGTCGGAGACTCTATTTGCTTATTTAGTTATGAAATTATATATCACATAGTTTTTTGTAAAGACAAAATGGAAGTTTTATCTTCAATCGCGACAATCTTCCAAAAATCTGATTGAATACAAATTACAACTAAAATCAGAATTGTTTGTGGTTGACGAGTGTAAGAAAGACGACTTTAATATAAACAAGAAATTTATTATCAAGCGAATAGTAATTATCTGTTCCGTTTGGGGACGGAGTAAGAATACAATTCACCATCACCCTATCTAGATTCATCATCATCTTGCTCTTATCCCAATTACTTGGGGTTGACGCAATATGTCATCTGTTTTGACATATTGCAAAAAGTTTCGGCAATGACTTTTATGACCGGCCGCCTGCCTGACGTCAACCCTCCTTGGGAATGTAATCGTTGACCCAAATGGTACCAGATGGAGTTGGTCCGGGTCAATCTAGGGCTCTTAGTCGTCTTTTACGACACCCACGAGCAAAGCAAGGGTTGGTAGTATTCGAAGCCGCTACCACACAGCTTCACCCCCTATCTAATTTATACCTAGAATATACCTAGTTTACATGTGAACGCCTTAGTTCTCTAGTCGTCATAAACAGCACTTATAATTTCGTATTTTTATCTTTATACAGCTACGTGGCTAAGCGGCTGGACCGTTATTGACGAAATTTTTTGTGTGTGTTCAAGGGGATTTAAGAATGGTTTAGATTCACAATTGGACCCGGTAGATGGCGGTGCTGTTGATTTCAAGGCGAATTCCTTTTATTTTAAACTAGCTGACCCGGCGAACTTCGTACCGCCATAATTCTTTTCGTAAATAGGTATATTTTCTAAATTTCCGAAAATAAAGTATCTAATGGAAGAACATTATAGCTTTGTCGGGCAAGATTGGATCATCTTGGCCGTGGCATTGTTAATGATGATTCAAAGAGAATACAAATTACTCATTATTGATTTCTGACAAAATTATAAATATCAAAATTTTTAACCATACCAACCATTAAATTTTTAACTATAGATAAAATTACATTTAGCTGTCATTTGCGTTTTGTTATTACATATCAAATGCGACACGTACTTGTATTCTCTTTGAGATTTTATGTCACGTCACACGTTAACGCGATCGAACGGGATAAAAGAGTTATTGGCGAAATCTTGTAAACACCATTAAAAAAAAGACGGAATAAAAAGTATCCTATGTCCGTCTCCTGGTTCTAAGCTACCTCCCCACCAATTTTCAGCCAAATCGCTACAGCTGTTCTTGAGTTATAAATAGTGTAAGTAACACGACTTTTTTTTATATATACCTATAGATTTAACAGAACAAGGTCTGTTGGGTCAGCTTATTTATTGTGATTCCTATTCAGTGTTGCCTCAAATGAAATTTAACGTAACATCAAAAATTTCTTTTTCATAATTATAATTTTAATTATATAAGTAAATCAAGCAATATTTAACTAATGACATTACGTATTTTATGCGCAAAGAGGTTTAACTTGTCTTGAAATTGCTTAAGTTGAATTAACAAATTAATTTTGTTTATATTTATTGTACTAAGTTGTTTACACTCGGTTCGTACGTAAATAAATGCACCTTTTAAATCAAATATATCGTAATAAATATGGTTAGATAAATAAATAAATATGAATATGAAATCGGTATAACCTGTTCTATCTCAATATGAATTTATGGAGAAAATAACCTCGTTTATGGAATATTTTTCATGTTATTAGATAAATATATATTTAGATAATGACAATAATTAACGCATAAAAAAAATTTGAATCTGATTCTACAAAAAAATCCGGCATATTCAGTCGCTCTTATAACCAGTTGATAAAATTTTGCATTATAAATTTATTCATAGAATTAATATTTAACATATTAAGTAACTATCTATATCGTTATTTATATCATTATTCATATCTAAAGAGACCTAAGAGATCATACGCATACTAAGTTACTCGAAAATACTGCACTAAAACAGAATTGAACCTTTGCAGTATACAACATGTAGTCAACGATTGGAGGTGGTGAAAAATAGTAAAAAAATTGGTTACATAATATCCTTAAGCTAAATAAGTCTCTCACTAAAGTAAGTAAGACAATTTCAATTACGGTTCATTTATATTTCGCCAGTTCCGTAACACTTTGCAAGCAATGTCTTCTTCTTCTTTTTTATTGGCAATAAGCTGCAATAATTTGCGCTATTAATGCCAGTGACAATTTAAAAACAAATTAATTCTTTATATATAATAGTCATAATAGTCATATTAGTCTTAGTCGTCACCATTGATCGGGAGCTGATAACCAAATCAATGTTCTCTCTAGAAATTTTGCAGAACACGAAAATGCACGCAATTCACAATTAAATTATATTGTACTACACTTTAATTTTTTTTTTTGCGTTATATTACATAAAATACCATCAAAATTATTCAATATAACACTGTAAAACACCAAAGTAATAAATAAAATTTAAAAGCGCTACATAACATTTGACATTCCGTAAAAAATCCCCACAAGCAATGTCTTTCAGGTGCGAATGTGACATTTCATTTGACACTTCGTCAAAATTTAATAACTATATAATTCTGTACCGAGTATATATTTATAAATCTCTGTAATAACGATGACTTATTGGACGTGAGACATCTTAGTCCGCCCGTGATCATGAACGCTGTAAGTGTTCGAAACATCGGGCAATCAAAAATCAAATAAAAATGCGATAAAATCCGTAAAATAATTTTATTTATAACGCATAGACCTTCATAACAAATTCAACCGGTTTTATTTATAAAGAAGACAGAGACCATATATTATTTTACCATAACGCGAGTAATAATGAATAATTTATTAACTGAACTATTTTAACGGGACTTTTATTCAAATAGCTGATATATATGGAATATCTTAGGATATTTTTATTCAGAAAAGTTTTGCAAACAAAAAATACATAATGATTTGTAATGTTTATGCGAGAATAAGATAAAAGTATTCAGCGTTCATGGTAACAGGAGGATACCAGTCTGTTTAAAATCAAATATCATCATCATCATCACAGCTTATAGGTATACGTCCCACTGCTGGGCTCAAGCCTCCTACACAACGGGTGGAAAATTGATCTATTATACCACGACGGTCATCGGGTTTGTAAAGGGTTTTATTCCAAGTTTTCCTTCTCTTGCATAGGTGTTATATGCACATTTTATCCCTTAGTCGTCTTTTACGACACCCACGGACGAGAGTGGGGGTGGCGAATTGTATTCTTACTCCGTCACCACACGAAACAATCTAATATAGATACGACAAAATAGGTAAATAGTTTTATTTAACATAACACTAATCTACACTGATATTATAAAGAGGAAACGTATTTTTCTATGTTTTTACAAATAAACTCAAAAACTACTGGACGGATTTCGATAATTCTTTCACTATTACAATGCTATATTATCCTTGAGTAACATAGGCTATATTTTAACCCGGATTTCCCACGGGAACGGGAACTACGCGGATAAGGCAACTGGAACCAAAGCGAAGCGACGACGGACTGCTAGTTACGAATAAATTGCTATTCAAGTAGAAAATTTAAAATAGCATAATCTACCCAATCCAATATAGAAAGTCAATCCCGTTAAATACTGGTTATAGATTAAGAGTACTATACCATCACCTTTCTTTCCAATGGGTGATAGTAAAAGACAAATAAGGAACTCCAGCATACAATCACTGCAAGGAAAGAAAAACTTGAAATTAAACCCCATACCAACTCGCCTGAACTACGTGCTATAATGGCCGATTTCCCTCAAACTGTAGAGGAAGTCTAAATCCAGCAATGTTATGAACCAAGATGCTTTTTAATATTAAAATTAGTAACTGTAAACAAAGTTAAATCAGAATAAGAATACGATCATTTTTTTTCGTGTGATAATAGAGTAAGACTATCGTTCACCACCTTGCCTGTGGGTATTGTAATGGGCGACTAAGGGATATAATAGAGAATCTTTTCTCTCTTGAAGAAGGCTCAAGCTCAGCTATGGGACCCAAACGTCAGAAAAATGAGCAGTAGCAATTTATTATCTCCCCGCCGCTCCAATAATAGGGAATATGCATGATTTTTTTTTTATTTTTTTAAACGTTTCTACTAGTTATTACATTACTAGAAATAAATATAACACATCCAAAATATAAACCATTACGCTAAAAAAAATTTTTAAAAATCGCTATTATTTATGGGCGATGAAAACGCGACTACTTCGGCGCGCGTATTCTGTGACGTCAGAGTATTCGACACTCGTACAAGTTGCTAGGGCTGCCAACTAAGACTATTGATATTTTTATAAATATCGTTTTTCGACATATCGATATTTTACAATGTATCAATATCGAGGTTCGCTATATCAGAAAAATATCGATATGTCGATAAAAATATCGATATTTTTATTATTATTACGATTATTAAATATATTATATCTTATTTACCTTGCAGCTTTTATTCCTCCGAGTTTAACAGACAATAAATCTGAATTAGACGCGAAATATGTTGCCATCATATACACGTCTATTTTAGGAAGATTATCTGACTATACTTTGACGGAACCAGTTTCAGTCATTGTAATAAGACTTATTTCACAAGATTAATACTTGAACACAGAAAACTAATAACTTATTATGAAATAACTGGGTAACAATACAAAATAATTAGATGATGTGACTTGGAGGGAAAAATCGATTTTGTAATAATCGATTTTTTGTTCTTTAAAATAAATCAATGATAAAATAATCAATTAATTAAAAAAAAACGAATATAAAATAATCGATTAATTAAAAAAATCGATTATAAAATAATCGATTAATTTTAAAAAATCGATTATAAAATAATCGATTAATTAAAAAAATCGATTTTAAAATAATCGATTTTTTTCTCCCAACAGGATTATGATAACTCTTTTTTAGGAAATGTGAGCTTTATTTTCTAACATAGTATGATGAATTTTGATCGAATTTCGAATAATAAAAAATCGATTACTAATCGACTTTTATTATTTTGATAATCGATTGTAAAAATCGATTATTAATCGATTATTTTTTTGTAAAAATCGATTATTATAAAAATCTATTTTTTTTCACATCCCTAAAAATAATCACTAGAAACATACAAACAGCAACTTGATATCACAAGGTTCTCCTATCCAAGGTTCAAGGAAGGCTGTTGATAAAATATCGATATGTCAAAATATAGATATTATTATTTAAAAATATCGATACTTAATACTGAACTTTTTTCGGACGATAATAAAAAGTACGTATCGAGGGTCGATATTTATTTGAATAAATTTGGTGTTTTATCTTTTCTTCTTAAAGTATTTATTCTACAAAATCACCGTAAACTTAATCTACTGTAGAACATGGCATGAAACTGATGATCAGTTATCACTTACTCCTAGAATTTGATAAAAAAAAAAGCTCGGCACGGCAACCCCGCAATGAACGAAGTTAAAGAGTGGTCATGGGGAAAATATCGAAAGATCGATATTTTTTTCGTTATATCGAACTCCGATATTGATATATTTAAAAATATCGATATATCGAAAAACTATATTTTTTTTAATATAGACAGCCCTAACAAGAAGACTCGGGTGTCACGTGTTCAAAACGTGACATCATAGTACTCCAACCAATGCGGTGCGTTTCAGAAATTTTGCGCGCGAATCTCAAAAAAGGCACTTTTTGATAATTAAATTTAATTATTAAATAATGATAAAATTAAAAAATAATTGTATAGGTACGTTTTTTAAGCAATAAAGATTACAAATAAAAATAATTTGTTCATTTTGGAGTTTCGTGCATATTCCCTATTGCATTTTACTCCTTTGGAAAGACATAAAGTGACTGACTGCATAGATGTTACAGTGGCGAGTATAATGTAATCGACCTAGCATGCCAGTGTCATGTGTTCGATGTGCATGCAGAACAGTAGGTACTCTGTGCGATTCACAAATTATTATGTTTGCAAATTCCCTCGTAATACAAGGTCTATTATCTTAGTGCAAGCTTTAAAAAATAATAATAATTCAATAGCAGTTTCTGATTATAAAGGCTCAAGTAACAGTAAGTTCATAAGAAATTTCTCGAAATAAACAATAGATCCACTATGTCTATAGACTTGACTAGAATACAGTGAATATGGATGAGCTATTGGAATATGGCGTGTTTGCCTTCCAAGAATAAACACTTGGTGTCTAAATATCATTCTTCTAGCGATGTAGCAATAAGCCTTGTTGGATTTTCTGCTTATGTCAATAGGTAGCACATTGTTTTTTTGCCGTTTGGTGACGAGATGAAAGTACAGTTCACTATTAGGCGACTTTTACAACAGTCGCGAGCTATGCAAGGGTTTGTAGTATACATAGCCACCAGCACACGGCAAACACTTTTTTTCAAGACGACGTCCACCTTGTCCGAAAACTGAGCGGGCTGTCACTTTTTAATCTTTTAAATATATCATCATCATCATTTCAGCCTATTGCCGTCCACTGCTGGACGTAGGCCTCCCTCATATTACGCCACAATGTGCTGTCCTGTGCCGCTTGCATCCAACGACGCACAGCAACTTTTACTAGGTCATCGCTCCACCTAGTGGGGGCGTCCTACATTGCGTCGTCCGATACGTGGTCGCCACTCGAGAACCTTTCTTCCCCAGCGATTGTCGGTTCGTCGAGCGATGTGGCCTGCCCATTGCCACTTCAGCGCGCTAATTCTTCGTGCTATGTCGGTTATACCCATTCTTCTGCGGATTTCCGTATTTCGGATTCTATCTTGCAGAGAAATCCCGAGCATAGCCCGCTCCATAGCACGCTGAGCGACTTTGAGCCTTGTTATGAGGCCTACATTTAGGGACCACGTTTCCGTGCCCATAAGTCATCACTGGTAACACATACTGGTCGTAGACCTGTGTTTTCAGACACTGAGGTATGTTGGGCGAGAAGATCCTCTTAAGTTGCCCGAACCGTTTTAAATATATATAATTTTATATTTGGTACAACATATAGTATTAGCTCCAGTGTGACGCCCTTCGAAATTCTATACATGTACTTATAAATTTTCAAATATTAGTACCAAACAATAAAAAATTAAAGAAAAGAGAAAATATGGCTGAACCACGCAGCACCGGATCACTCCCTCAACCACATTAGAGGGAAGGGAGCGACCCGCCCCACGTAGCTACCGCAAGCAGAACCCTATTTGGTGAGATCAAACCATAAATAAAAATGTAACACTATCTACAACTACTATTATATAATACCTATACTATAAAACTACTACTATCTATACTTCTATACTAATATTATAAAGAGGAAAGATTTGATTATTTGTTTCTTTGTTTATATTGAATAGGCTCCGAAACTACTGCACCGATTTCAAAAATTCTTTAACCAATGGAAAGCTATACTATCAGGGAGTAACATAGACTATATTTTATCCCGGTATTCCCACGGGAACGAGAACTACGCGGGTAAGACGACTGAAACCGAAGCGAAGCGAGGGCAGGTTGCTAGTATAAAATAAACTACGAACTGTAGTAGGAATGCTACAAAAGACCAAAACCAAAATTCGCTAGGCAAAACACGCTACGCTGTACAATCACAAGAGTAATAATAAAAAAATTACCTGTGAATTCATACAACAAATTAGGAGTATTATTTGCATCTTTAATCCCTTAGTCGTCTTTTACGACATCCACGGGCAAGACAGGGGGTGGTGAATTGTATTCTTACTCCGTCACCATACGTGAAATGTAAGACTTATTTGTTATTAATTACCCAGACCATTACGTTTTATTTATTTAATATGCAAATATTTAGGAAAAATACAGACATTCATTATCTCAGGTTGAGGAAGCTATAGCCGGGGAGACCGGGGAACGATCTCGCAGCCGTCCGTTACCGCGACAGATTTGTACCCCACCCTATCGTCTTTCAAAAATAAAATAAAGATGCAACTGACAAAAGTAACAAAACTCTAGAAACACATAAATTGTCACAATAACGAGACAGAAAATAAAATGGAGTGCACGCAATTAAGAGCAGCTATTGTTTAAAAATAAACGCCCCCACGCTGCGTGTGGACACGGCACGTTTGTAACGAATAATCAAGTAAATGACACATGAATCTATTAAAAAAAAGTGTGTTTGTACTTATGTACGCACGTAGGAAGTTATAATCCTTCAGCGTAACAAGATAAAAATCTAATAATCTTTCTAAATATTTTATCCTTCGCGTTATTCTACGACTGTAGAAAAAACGACACTAATAATGGAATATGTAAAATTGAAAAGTTTGAATAACCCCCGACTCAAACTAAAATAATAAAAACAAGTGCGAGCCAGAGTCGCGCACGTAGGGTTCCGTATAATTATCTCTAAAAATCGCGTTTGTTGTATGGAAACTCCCCCTTAAATATATATTTTATTTTGTTTTTAGTATTTGTTGTTATAGCGCCAACAGAAATACGTAATTTGTAAAAAAAAATTAACTGTCTAGCTATCACGGTTCTTGAGATACAGTCTGGTGACAGACAAACGGACGTACAGACAGCGAAGTCTTAGTTATAGGGTCCCGTTTTTACCTTTAGGGTACGGAACCCTGAAAAGTATTACGTTTTCTTCAACAGGAATTATCAATTGTCATTTAATTATTATACTGGTACGCGTGAAACAGTTAATCGAGATCATACGCCATTACATCATTTTGGAGCTGATAGTCCTCCACTGCTGGATAGATAGATTGACTGAACGTAGTTAAGAACTACTGCAAGGAATCTGGCTTTCAAATGGAAAAAAAACCGCATCGAAATCGGTCCATCCGTTTGAGAGCTACGATGCCACAGACACACATAGACAGACATTGACGTCAAACTTATAACACCCCTCTTTTTGTTACGGGGGTTAAAAAAGGTATTTAATACATTTTTAGTTTTATTATACTCATCTAATTAGCGTGAAATAGTAGATCAATTCCCTAGTATTATGGAGGAGGCTCGAGCCCAGTAGTGGGACGTATATGAGCCGAGATTACGAACAGCCTAATAGTCATAGAATCTATTACTATTTCAACTCGATAGTTCATTACAAGAATTGATTAAAATCAATAAAAGAAATTAATGATATAAATTTTAAATTATATTCAACAGCTGTCATTGATAAAGACGGTACGGAAATATCCAATAAATTATCTTGTCATATTTTATAGTTCGCTCCAAAAACAAATCTCGATGGGTTCATTAATATAAATTCCAAATATAACGATATTTACTATAGAATTAATAGCTATATAATAGAAACATTTAAATGCTAATCAGCCTAAATGAGAACATCATTAAAGAGCGGAAACTATTAACATGTTGGAAACAAAATGTATTGATGTAAACAAAACTAAAAGAAGGCTTTTAATACTACGCTTTAAAAACCTTACAATAGTCGTAAAGATTTTAATTACAGTGGTTATAATGTCAGGGATATTTATGGGGAATGGTATGCGGTATTAGTTATCAAACAACAGGGGGTTGGCATTATGGTAAGGTGTATATCGAGTTTGCGAAATAAATCTACTAATGTAGGTACATTGTATTCTTACTCCTTTACTATACGAAATTAATCGTTATACTAACCAGTTAATCATAAATACCTATTTATGATTAATTTTAAATACTTATTTATTTATCATAAATACCTATTTATGATTAATTAACTATTTAGTATAACGATGAATTTCGTATGGTTAACTTAATCATAAATACCTACCTATTTATGATTAGATTGAGAAGAAAATATGGTTATGTACCTATGTTATGTACCAATGACTACTTAAATGATTATAAGAGAAATGAAAATATGATATACGCAATGAATCGATTTTTTTTCCATTTTACTAATTATCTTCCTATAACAAAATATATTACTTAAGTATTCGGTATTCGGCCAAATAATATGTAGATATTCGGTATTCGACCGAATATAATAAAAGCAACCGAATAGGCCGAATACCGAATAGTAACCGAATAGTTTCCGTGTGGAGTAAGAATACAATTCACCACTCCCTAATTTGCCCGTAGATGTCGTAAAAGACGACTAAGGGATATAATATGCATATAACATCTATGCAAGAAAAGGAAAACTCGAAATGTAACCCTATACCAACATGTCTGACCAGCATGGTATAGTAGGTCAAATTTCCTCCCGTTGTGGAGGAGCCCGAGCCCAACAGTGGGACATATGTGGGCTGCGATGATGATGAT
Source organism: Lymantria dispar (assembly GCA_032191425.1). NCBI lineage: Eukaryota > Metazoa > Arthropoda > Insecta > Lepidoptera > Erebidae > Lymantria > Lymantria dispar. The sequence continues at coordinate 2,931,778 of CM063442.1, read as the reverse complement.
GATGAACCGAATATTCGTTGCAAGCCTAATCTATACCAATAAATAAATATGGAGTGTCTGTTTGTAATGTCAAAATAATAGGCTTTTTTCTTGCTCACACGGTTATTTGCACGACACCTATGCCTAAAATAGCAATTAAAAAATTTTTGTCTGTCTGTCTGTCTGTTTGTTCCGGGTAATCTTCAAAACGGCTGGACCGATTTCAAAAATTCTTTCACCAATGGAAAGCTATAATATCAGAGCATAAACTAGGCTATATTTTATCCCGGTATTCCCACGGGAACGGGCACTACGCGGGTAAAACGACTATAACCTATAACCGAAGCGAGGGCGGGTTGCTAGTAAATACCTATTTATGATTAACTAGTTAGTATAACGATGAATATCGTATGGTGAAGGAGTAGAAATACAATTCACCACTCTCTATCTTGCCCATAGATGTCGTAGAAGATGACTAAGGGGTATAATATGCATATATCTATATCAATAAATAAAATTGGAGTGTCTGTTTGTAATGTCAAAATAATGGGCTTTTTTCATGCTCACACGGTTAAATACACTAAACAAATGCCTAAAATACACTTTATATTTTTTTTTGTCTGTCTGTTTGTTCCCTGTAATCTTTAAAACGGCGGAACCGATTTCGAAATTTTTTCACCAATGGATAGCTATAATATCAGAGAGTAAACTAGGCTATATTTTATCCCGGTATTCCCACGGGAACGGGAACTACGCAGGAAAGACACCTGAAACCGAAGCGAAGCGAGGGCGGGTTGCTAGTTATCAATGTAAGAAAAGGATAATTCGAAATAAAACCCTAAACCAACCCATTTGACTAGCATGGTATAGGTCAATTTCCCTCCCATTGCGGACGAGACTAGCCCGACAGTGGGACCTATATAAGATGCAATGATGATGATGTAAATGAATGCAATTTTGAAGGATGAGAGACGACTGCATGTAGCGGCGATACGAATGTTAAGATGGATATCACGGGAGTGAATAAAATAAGGTTTTTTTATTTCTTTTCTTATTGCCAACGGTGGCAAACGAGCAAGCAGCACACCTGATGGAAAGTGATACTGCCGCACATGGACCTTTGCAATGACAGGGGCACTGCCAGGCTGTTGCCTACCGTAAAGGAAATACTCTTATTAAACCTCGTTTAAAGAAGGACATGTCATAGCGCTCGGGAAACACAGCAGCAGGTAGTTCATTCCAGAGTTTGCATGTACGTGGGAGAAATGATCTCTGGAAACGTACAGTTGAAGACCATAACGTTTCCAGGTGAAATGGATGAACCCTGCTACGATGTCAAGTGGTACGTTGGTAGAATGGTGACGGTAGACGGAGATATGATTATATTAAAGATAATTTGAAAGCTGCGGCAGTGACATTAATTTTTAGAAGTGAATACCTACTTGACGTGGTGGACATGTGATGATACGGGATGGAAGAAATGTTATGAAGAAAATTTTGAACATGAATGTGTGAAGGCTTTAGGGTTTAGGGAAGATCGAAGATAAGATGGATGGACTGCGTGATGCATGACATGGATAAACAGTAAATGTTCACAGAAATGGTGTGTGAAAGGGTTGTATGAAAGGAGGACATTTAACGTCGACCCCTAGTAATTAGGATAAGAGCAGGATGATTATTATGATTAACTAGCTATGCTAACAGCTTCAATGGGCATGATGACAGTAACTAAAAATTACTAAAATAATGTGTTTATCTACTGTAACTCAAAGAATATGTCTTGAAATAAATATTTATTTTCTTTTATAAGGTGAGATTATTAATTTATTTAATAAAATAAAACTACAAAATACACAAGTCCGCCATGCTCAGCTAAACACCAATCAAATTGAGTTACGTCACTCCTATGTACGCCTGTCATTATCATCGCAAATTCTGTACGAAACTCTACGATCGTTAAACTTATTAATTGTTTTAACTTGCATTTAAATAGTATTTCGTGGTTTTTATCGATCTCTTGCTTGCTTTTGTGTTCTTACTAAAAATGTAAGTCATGGAAGAAGGATTCACCAAGGCAAACAGCTCTAATTTGCCTAGAGTTGATTTGTTAATGCTGGGAGAGTACCTAGCATCAAACAAAGACTTCTGTTCAGCAGAATTTAGAAATATTTAAACTACGACGTAAGTAAAATATTGATTTAATAATTTTCTAACACCAATAATTTAAAATCTATTTAAAAATAATACCGCTTGAGATGTTATAGGTTATATTATTTAAATAATGCTTTTGTAAACTTGGTATTAAACTGCAGTTAAATAAAGTTACACACCAAATAAAATCTACGTATAAATATACACGTCCCACTGTTAGGCTTGGGCCTCCTCCATAAGAGAAGGGTAATTGACCTACTGTACCACGCTGGTCAGACGTGTTGGTATAGGGTTTTATTTCGAGTTTTCCTTCTCTCGCATAGGTGTTATATGCGTTTTATATCCCTTAGTCATCTCGTACGATCACCCACGGGTAAGATAGGGGGTGGTGAATTGTATTCTTACTCCGTCACCACACGGAAAATAATTATATATATTAATTAATTATATATAATTATAAAGTAATTACTTGCGTCAAAATGATTTTCACAGAAATAAATAGTCTCCTATTTATTTTTTATAATAATTTATTTAAATTTATGGCTTTTGGATCTCGCCGTGCGAGATTAAGCCACTCATATGTTATTATTTTATTGTGTGGCACATAAACAGTTTGTTAACTGTTTTTATTTATGTATTGACACATTGAGGATCCGCACACCATTATATATAGACTTTCGAATTCATGTCTAAATAAAATATATCAGTTTTTTCCTTTAACTCCCTTACGTGTACAACTCAAGTGAATAGAAGTGACATCATAAGTAGACGCCATGACACTAGGCAGCGTTTTGGCGCTAATTTAAATGCATTTAATTAAAATAGTATTTATTTCTGAAGAAACCGTACTTATTGCAAAAATAATATTTTTTTTGATAATAGTAGTTATTTAAGAATATTATAAAACAGTTTTTCAAAATTAGTCATCATGCCTATTTAGTACTATTTATCGTAATGTTACACCTAAAATCCGTCTAGATACTATCTAATACAATAAGGTGTTTTGGAATGCAACCTTTGGTTCTTGATATTAACGCGTTCCAACTCTTCAGCTTTCAAACAAATTTTTAACAATAAAATATAGATTGGATATAGAATATTAAGTTTTACCTGCACCTGCGTGAGAACGTTATTCCTTGATCCAATTTACTTCAAATCTTGCATTAAAATTATTTAACAGGCAATAAATTATTTAATTAGCACAAAATAAAAATTATTTAACACACAATTGATAGAAGACGTGTTCATATTTTGCTGATATTCAATTCATAAAATATAACAAAATTTTATTGTATTTTCATGTTTATTTAACCTTTAAATCCCTACACTCTTAAAGGTTGTTATATTTTATAAGTTTTCAGTCATTACATAAACATAATAATTTATGCGTTATAACAAAATTATAACGTAATAATCCTATTAGAACAATTTTCGACTTAAACGCGGACGAAGTCGCAGGCAAAAGCTAGTCTATAATAAAACAACATTAATTATACTCACAAGCAAACTCAATAAAAACACCCTGACTCTGTATTGTACCCTTGCTATTCCAAGCGTAACATTTACAGCTGTACTTGTTGCTTCCATCAAGCTCATGTCTGGTAATATTTAGTTGCGCTTCAACGACCCTAACTCCATTGTGAGGGTCAACATGTTCCGACTGAACAGCCTTATCCGTTCCCATATCATTACATTTGAAATAAACTTGCAACGCATTAGCCGCTCTACAAATCAAATTAGCTGGTCTATTCCTTAAAACATAAGAGTTTTTTGGTTCTAAAAGAAATACAGGTTGTCCATCTATGGTTTCATCATTTTCCAGTAAAGGTATATAGTCGTCTTCTTCTATTGTTTCGGTTTTAAAGTCTGATAGATAAGGATCGAAATTTAGAAGACCATCTGGATGTATGTATTCTGGTCTCGTCTCTTTTGTTGTGTGTTCTGGATCTGAAACAACCAATATCATTAGACTATCTGAATATTTTTTGACAAACCAACAAATAGCATACTGATGATAAGTGCCGGGCGGCAGTACTTTTGCTAGGCTACTGCTTACTAAGAAGAAAATGAAAGGAGTGTGACTGCGTGCAATAAGGTTCGGCAATACTAAAGGCATCATCAAAACCCATCACAAACAACCTCAGAAAGATGGACTCATAATATAATTTTAATACAATATCTTGTTTTATGTAACTAATCCTTGTATTGCGAGGAAATTTTAAAATACAGGGTATATCAGGTAATGGGGCAACTCAAACGGGAGATAGGCAATGGTGGTAGGAACCCATAAAAAAAATTTGAAGGAAAAATATCGATTCGTTAATTAATTAGAGACATGTAAAATTTTCAATTTTGTCATCGCTTTTTCGTGTAAATCTGATTGAAATGTATAAATTCGTATTTTGTTAAATGTTCATTAAAAATTGAAAAAATCAGTGATTACGTTCGCATAAGCAAAACAAACTTCGCTTTAAATCAGCTGATCGGCCGATGACCGTCGCCGAGTCGCGTTTTAACCTACGCTACCATTGAAGCGTTTGCGCAATTCCTACCTATTCATACTGACGAAGCTTTACATGCCTACATGTATCCTGTCTATACATGCCTACATAATACGTAACATTTAAGGCATAGACTGTTTAACACACATTTTTAAAATCACTATAACTTTCATGTTACATTGTTTTTTGTGTAATAAACATTTTAATTACGATCTATGATCGGTAAACTACAACATACTCGAACAGTTGCTCCATAACCTGATACAACCTGTATACAATAAACGGCCACAAATTATATGCAGACTTCAGAGTCAATACTACAATAATCTATTTATCCCACAAAGTGTTGTCCTGCGTGGGAATCGAACCTGTGACATTTGATATTGGGCAATCAGTCATGCTATTCCCCTTTTTAAGTACCTTTACAATGCTCTAAGAAATCTACTTTGATAAGTCTTCATTTAAAATAACTCTTTTGTATTCACTGGGAAATTGATCATTTTTGTCCGTATTTTCACTTTAAAATTTCCTATGTTTGTTTTCGAAGATAGGTAAAACTAATAATTTTAATAAATTTCCTCTTTGAATTGCTTGATTACACTCCTGAAGAGGTAATAGGTGGAATACATCATCCACACATACACATTGCCCAATAGGATATTTCCATTAATACATCAGCTTATCGAGATTTATTCTCGGATATAGGCCGCCTTAAGTGGGCATAGTACCATAAGCGCAGTGCTTTGCAAGCGGAGTGGTTATACCAGTTACTGTAACAAGTTACCTAACAGAGTGTTGTTGTCCAATAATCCTAGTAACCCCTTAGTCGGTTTTTACAGCTGTTACGGCAAAAAAAATAGTTTCACGTGTTACCACGCCGATAAGGTACCTAATCAAGTCACTCACTGAGAGTAAAACTGTTGAAGTTGGCAGACTAGTTTCTAGACTTGTAGAAAAAAAAACAAACTGACCCTGAATTACACTTCATGCTCAGAAGCCGTATGCTAACGTCACTGACCCTACAAGTCGTTCGAAAAAAAAATTATTGTTGTATTCATTTATTTATAAATACTCTCATACGATATTAATTAAATGGATGGTAATCTCTATAACTCATTTGACAAAGGAAAAGCTTACAATTTCGAGTTAACAAGTAGTTTGAGATACAGAGGAATTACTTGGCAAAGTCCAATTACCATGAAATGTTTTTAAGTTGCTTAGAGAATTTGCTGCATGTATTGATGCATTCCATGTATGCCAAGCAGAAGCAATAGATTAGAAACACCAAACCTTCATTAAATTTTATTGCTGAGTTTAGAGAATTACAAATAAAAGGTCATTATGTAGTTTCCTAACTACGACTTACAATATCATCTCACTTTTTTGAATTCGAGTTATAGAGTATACCTCGTCGGGAAAAACATTTTGTTCGAGTTGTAGTCTAAATATTTCAAGGTACCGCGCTTACTCGACTTAACGAAGTTCAAATTATAGATTCCGCTGTATTAATATCACTTATCTAAAAAAATCTACTTAATTAATTAAGCACTTCAATATTAATAGTAGTTTGTTCGCTTTGTCGGTAGATCAAAGAGTGTATTTAAGCTACATCAGTAGCCGCCCGCTTCAAAAGATAATTAAGATGTATGCAGGTAGTCGGCGCATTGAATGTATTAAAGTAACATCATAAATGTTTAACTAAGAGTTATCTTAAGATAACATGAACCGTAACAGAACAAGCACTAAGTTATACTTGTGGTAATATCAATACTAGTTGCTCGTAACTTTTTTTTTCTGTTAGTGGTAAGAGATAAGAGCACACCTTTTGGTAAGTGATACTTCCACTCATGGACCTTTGCTAGGCCGCTGCCTATCGTGAAGAAAGTGAAGGGAGAGTGAATGCGTCCAATAAAGTTCGGTGATACTAAAGGCATCGCGAAACCTATCACACGCAAACATCCTCAGAAAGTTGCGTTTCCGTCTCTCCCTCTCATCGACCGAAATGCAGTAACAAATTGCTACTACTCAGACGTCGATTTTTGGCGAGAGTACGGTACTACCTCGAATGGACCAGCCCGCAGATATAGATGGACGACTGTAGACAGCGTGGTCCTACCAGATGTGATGTTTATAAGCGTGAAGTTAAAAATAATTTTGTTTCGCTTCGTAAAGAATTACACATACCAAAAAATAACATACCTAATTCATGAATTTCAATGCAGTATGACCAATTTATGAAGTTCAACTTTTCCATGTTGTGACGGAGTAAGAATACTATACTTTTAAAGTCAGCAATCTGAACTAAGGAAATAATGTTTGTATTGCAGGAGACTTTACAAACATAATTAAGACACAAATAACATTCGGACTTGGAAGAACAATTAGTGGATCGCGCAAGGATTCTGGCCCACAGCACTGGTCGGTTCTCTCTTCATCTTAACCACTTCGCCATCTGTGCAGTCAAAATTCACCACGCCTATATAGTGATACTCATAATTATCATATGTCACATTGCAGGGCTCAAGCCTGCCGACCACTGATGACAAGTAACCCTGCTCCGGTGGTCGGTCCAACGACGAAGGCGACATGGTGTTCGGGTGGGTTGCGGGTGTTGCGTGCTTACGCCCCTCTGTCGCCCCGGAGGGAGTGGTGCGAGGAGCGCGCCGACCGCAGCCCACGCCAAAAAAAAAAAAGAGCTCAAGCCTCCTCTATATTGAGAGAGAAATTGACCTACTATGCCACGCCACGACCTATTCATTTCAACGGGTTCGCATAGTTTTATTTCGACTTTGATGCGGTGAGATGATGTCTTTTATGACACCCACGGGAAAGAAAGGGGGACATGATTGTATTCTTACTCCGTCACCACACGGATAAAATTTAATACGAAAAGATTTTTTTACAATGAACCAAACTGAGTCTTGTATTAAAAAAAATATAATTAAAAAGTTATTGCAGCTATGTAATTTTTATTTTTAAAATGTACATTTTAAATAATAATAGTCACTATATATTCCTCCCTTTTACTCATACCACACGGGTATCGGATCTTTTTATCCACCTGTCAATACCATTAATAGGGCTACTAAAAACCAACAGCGCGTGACTAACTGATAAAACACATCTGCTGTTCTCAACAAATATATCATGTTCCCGTAAAAAAAATGAAACTGTTAATTTATTTTATTAAAAAAATGATGCCTCACGGGACGCCTGGCAGATGTGAAACATCGCACTTATTTTGTACAAGTAATGTGCATAAAGAATCGATTACGACAGAAACTAATATAGCATAATGTAAAAATAAAATATTACGATTTATTTTACCAGACAAATTAAGATTTTACTTAATAAACATTTATTTTTATAATTTTAGATATTTATTTCAAATTGTGATAACTTAATTCTTTTAATAAGTGACTTCGGTAATAGTATAATAGTTATATTCGATGCCTCTGACGGTATTACTGTGACAATTGGTCGAAACTATACTTATTTTCATATACCGTGGCGTCACGTCGCCACGGCATACGTCGCCACGACAGCGATCAGTTTTACGTGCGGCTATAGATATTTCACATAAAAAAGGGGGACAAGGAAACTTTTACATAAATATACTTAACGGACCAAACTGGCCACAATCATTTGTTGGCCGCACAATATATTGTCTTGTGGGGGAATAAAACACGTAACCCTTGGCGTGGTAGGCTGTGTACTCTACCGACTCTTTCACGGGGAGTGCTCCGTGGAACTGTTTGACTTGGTACCACCGTCACCATTCTACCAACGTACCACTCGACATCGTACAAGGGTTCATCCATTTCACCTGGAAACGTTATGGTCTTCAACTGTACGTTTCCAGCGATCATTTCTCTCACGTACGTGCAAACTCTGGAATGAACTACCTGCTGCTGTGTTTCCCGAGCGCTATGACATGTCCTTCTTTAAACGAGGTTTAAGAAGACTATTGCCTTCTCGGTAGGCAACAGCCTGGCTGTGCCCCTGTTATTGCAAAGGTCCATGTGCGGCAGTATCACTTTCCATCAGGTGTGTTGCTTGCTCGTTTGCCACCGTTGGTAATAAAAAAAAGGTCGGTATCTTAACCACTATGCTATTGGTGCAGTCAAGTTAATAAACGTTAGTATGATACAAGCCTGTATCTAGACTAAGAAGAAATAATTCCAAAAATATCATAAGTATGGAAACTGTTTCATTTTCATCTCAGTTCAAATATGTCCGACTGTTGGGCTCGAGTCTTCATGATGCGAGGCCTCCGTGATGGGCTTCTGAGACAATTTAGCGATTGCATTTGGTGTTATAGGTATTTGGTGTTTAGTGATGGAGTAAGAATATATAATTCACTACTCCCTATCTTACCCATTGATGTCGTAAAAGACGACTGAGGGATATAATATGTAAATAAAGTACATTATAACTCTAAATAAAATCCTATAACAACCCGTCTGACCAGCGTGATATAGTAGGTTTATATCCCTCCTATTATGGAGATGATGACTCCAGCAGTGCGACGTATATGAGCAAAGATGATGATGCTAGATTATTTATAAAAGTTTTTTTACGAGTACCGTTTCAATCGTTCTATCATTTAGAGCAGCGTAAACTGGCGTATGACATTCAAATTAGCACACGTATTTGTCATCTAAATGGGCGACGTGCAAGTGCAGTCAGAAAAAGGGAGCCGTCGCTCAGGACGCCTGGAAGATGTGAAACGTTGAAATTATTTTGTACAAGTAATAAAAGAACAGATTACGGCAGGAACTAAAATGGCATAAAGTATTAATAAAATATTAGGATTTTTTTTCAGAAAGTGATGATATTTATCCAATAGACATTTATTTTCGTTACTATACAGGTATGTGTTTAGGTTAGTAATTTATTTTGAGCTCACTAGATGGCATTGTATAAAATTCTAAAAGAGGTTATGGTTTCGTTACACAAATGTACAGATGCAAGGGTGGCGTTAACGCCACGCCAACGATCGGTTTCACCCTCGCCTATAGATGCTTCACATCAAAAGTTTCACTCTATAAAAGTTCTTATCAATTGATTCATCTCAGCCCACATAAGTCTCATTGCTGGGCTTGAACCTTCTCCCCAATAAGGGAAAAATTGACTATACCATGGTGGTCAGAGATGCTAGGATTTTAGTTTGAGTTTTCTTTCTCTTACATAAATGTTATATGCATATTATATCCCTTAATCGTCTCTTACAACATCCACGGATAAAATACGGCAAGGTGAATTATATATATATTATATTCTTACTCCGTCACCACACGGAATCTTAATCAAATAATTCATATTGGCTAATAAATGTTACCTAAAATTTAGAAGTCAGTTAAAATGATCTTTAGTATCTTGCCAGGTATTATAGAAGTAAATAATATTATTAACCTCCGAGATACAATTTCATTATTCACAAAAACGAACCACGTTATCAAATTTCATAAAAGCTTCATCTACACATAATAGATGACAAAAAATCGTTTGTATCAAATTTCTGTGCTAATAATAAATAAGGAATAGAACTTCGTAAGTAAACATTGTTTGGATTTTGTTTAGAATTATTATTAGCTGAATGCTTTTGGACAAGAGGTTGCTTACTTGTAAGATCATGTGATAATTCTCTGCATAATACGATGTTTGTTATTTTGAGATTTATGTAACGTTACCATACCGCCCGTTATTGATAAGACAGTCCTCGGTTGTACCCCGTTGTCCCGAGACGTACCAAAATGTCCCATTTAGCAAAAAGATCACAAGTGATCATTTATTATTTATAAAAATATAGACGTATTCTTTATACCTAATTATCAATTGCTCTTAGAATAATAACGTATAGAAGGATAGTGTCGGTACTTAAGCGATCAAAAATGTGAAGCCAAAAATACTACATGCGTACAAGCGATTACACACGTACATACACACACATACACACATACACATAAACACACCACTATTCAATAGAGATGCCTTGTACACAGTGATCTTGTACACTACGTCACGATCCGGCGTAGGGAGTCATTCTGGCTCCGATTTAAATGCCTCTAACTTTGTGCGCGAATTGAGCTTCTATGAGTTATTATCCTAAGCAATTGTTCCTGTTTTTTTTTTTAGGTTTTAAGATCATATTTTTACTTATTTCTGCATTACTTTTTATGTATACTTTCTATTCTTGCAAGTATCCCGTTCTGATACAAGAAATAATGGACACATTATGCAAGCATCCCAATTTCCGAAGTAGTCCCATTTAAATTTCATCAAGATCAGAAGTTTTAGAGTTATTCTCACTAATGCGTAATTTGGTTCATTACATAGTTTTTTAAATAGGTTTGTTTTTCTCTAATTTTGCTTTATCATTCGACGAAAAGATTATTATTATTCCCTCTGGTGACAGAGTAAAAATATAATTCATCAACACTCTCTAACCTGTGGATATCTTAAAAAATTGTCCAAATGCGAGTCGGACTCGCGCACGAAGGGTTCCGCACCATTGACTAGGTAAACAAGTGCCTCGCTATTGCCATTATCGAAATTTAACCAAAAAATTAAGTTTGTTGTATGGGAGCCCTCTTTATATATTTATTTTATTTTATTTTTAGTATTTGCTGTTATAGTGGCAATAGAAATACATCATCTGTGAAAATTTCAACTGTCTAGCTGTCACCGTTCTTAAGATACAGCCTGGTGACAGACGGACGGACAGCGAAGTTCAAATTCAAATCATTTATTATGCATAGACCCCGAGAGGGCACTTACATATTGTCAATTTTACAAAATAAAATTGAATTATCCAATAAAAATAAACTACCACCGGATCGGAACGCGGCCGCTACTGAGAAGATCCGGCAATAAACTCAGCGGGCCTGTCTATTGTATTTAATTTTTTTTTTCGTCTTATTAGATATAAAATTGTGTACATGTTTTGTAAGAACTAGCTCCAGTGTGAGGACCTTCGAACTGCAAGATACTTAATATAGTTCAAATGATTATGGCTGGTGGTTCAAATGATTATTATATCTTTCGTGTGATGACGGAGTAAGAATACAATTCACCACCCCCCTATCTTACCCGTGGGTGATCGTACGAGACGACTAAGGGATATAAAACGCATATAACATCTATGCGAGAGAAGGAAAACTCGAAATAAAACCCTATACCAACACGTCTGACCAGCGTGGTATAGTAGGTCAATTACCCATCTATTATGGAGGAGGCCCGAGACCAACAGTGGGACGTATATGGGCTGAGATGATGATGATGATGATTATGGCTGGACCAGATCCCACAAGCGGCACCCGATCACGAGATAACTACTAGAGCAGCCATCACTCCCCTCTCAGTCTCAGTAATAGGGTCCCGTTTTTACCCTTTGGGTACGGTACTCTAATAAACGACTAAGGGATATGATATGCAGAAAATTCGACATAAAACTGTTTACTAATACATCTGACCAGAGTGGTATAGTAGGTTAATTTCTCTGCCATTATAGAGGAGACCCGAGCCCAACAGCAGTGGGATTTATGTGGGCTGAGATGATAATAAGTGAGAAAACTCTATAAGTGAGAGTAATAGCCAGGACCCGTCATTTTAAGCTCCCAAAACCTCTATTAGCGAGAAACAGAAACCTCTGTAAGAGAGAGTCGTTTTTCCCTCATGGACCTCCGTAAGTGAGACTGCTACTTATCTATACCTCTATAAGCGACAGTCGAGCTTTATTTATTTATATTATTTAGGAGGAACAATAGCTACAATAAAAATATACACACATACAGGAACAAATGACAAAACAAATTTAACATCTGCTATTTTATGACTCTTTCTTAATTTTCGTGGAACTAAATAACGTTGTTATTTTATCGCATTCTTTTCGAATGGACACGTGTGCCTGTGTACCGTCCTGCTTGTCGGACTTACTCAGTTTATAGTTAATCAACTGCGAAGGATGGTTCTGTTCTGCATCATGTCAAAACGGAAAATTAAAGTACTGTCATTAAGTGATAAACTTAAAATAGTGAATGCGTTTGAATCCGGAAAATCGCGAAATGAAATTCAAAGGGAGTTTAATTTACTAGAATCCACCTATTATAAAATCCAAAGACTATAAAGTCCGAGTGCTCTGATGGACATGGCAATATTAAGAGGACTAGAGTTTCTGAATTTATCAATATCGAAAAGTGCCTTTTGGAATGGATAAAACAAACTCTTGATAAGAACATTCCTATAGATGGACCTTTGTTGAAAGAAAAATCAAAAGAGTTTGCTACAAAACTGGGAATCCAGAACTTTTCTGCTAGCAACCTGCATTAGCGAGAAACTCGGGTTAGTGAGAAACCTCTATAAGCGAGAATGAGATTGTGCTCCCTTGAACTCTCGCTTATCCAGGTTTGACTGTATATATATATTCAGAATCTCGGAAACGGTTCCAACGATTTTGTTGAAACTTGGCATACTAGAGGATTCGGGCCCAAAAAATCGATCTAGCTAGATTTTATGTATAGAAAATGTTGTTTTGTCAGTGGTTTTGGCAGACAATATAATCACATTAAATTTTAAAAGAATATGAATTAAAATTTTGCTATTAATGTCATGAGTTACGATAGCTCAGTGGCGAAGTAGTCAGGTTTCATTTTATTTTTGACATCGCCGACAAACGGCGTCGGATCGAATCTTGGTGTTATTATTATTCTCTTTTTGTAATTTTTTATATAACTTTCATTATTAGTTTTTTATTTTTTATTAATATATATCTGAATAAGTGCTACAAAAATACTCCGAGCGAAGATCGGTCAACCTGATATTATATATAAATCATCATCCCTCTAATTTGGTTGAGGAGAGTGATGGCTGCACTAGTAGTTAACTCGTGATCGGGTGCTGCTTGTGGGATCTGGTCCAGCCATATTTTCTTTCTTTCTTTATTTTTTTGTATTGTACTAAATTTTGAAAATTTCGAAGAGCATCACACTGGAGCTAATACTGCATATCAAATCAAATCAAATCATTTATTCTGCATAGGCCCCTTAAGGGCACTTACATATTGTCAAATTACACGTTTGAATACAATACAACAATCTACCACCGGATCGGAACGCGGCCACAAACTGAGAAGATCCGGCAAGAAACTCAGCGGGCAGTCATTTTTTTCTTAATCCTTTAAATATACATAATATTATGCTTCGTACAACATATGTGGTATTAGCTCCAGTGTGATGCCCTTCGAAATTGTATATATGTATAAATTTTCAAGATTTAGTACAAGACAAAAAAATAATTAAAGCATAAAGAAAGGAAGAAAATATGGCTGGACCAGATCCCACAAGCAGCACCCGATCACGAGTTAACTACTAGAGCAGCCATCACTCTCCTCAACCATATTAGAGGGAAGGGAGCGACCCGCCCCACATAGCTACCGCAAGCAGAACCTTATTCAGTGAGCATGACCAAACCATAAATAAAAATACAAAACGAACTACAACTACTACTATATAAAAAAAAAAAACTAGTACTATAAAATAAACTATGAACTATAGCAGGTATGCAAAGAGATCAAAACCAAAATTCGACAGGCAAAACACGCTACGCTGTACAATCACAAGAGTAAGAGAAAAAAAATAAAAATAAAATAAGTTATAAATATTACAAGTTAGGAATACCTTAAAGCTATTACCTTAAAACAATTACAATAACATGAATTGCTGAATGAGGAGCTGCTCATAACCACTCTGTATTATCATCTAAATAATCCGAAATTTTGTAATAGCCTTTGCTACAAAGTCTACTCTTAATAGCTTTTTTAAACATGTTAATTGGCATGCCTCGGACATTTTTAGGTAGTTTATTGTAAAAACATATACATTGCCCCATGAAAGACCTACTAATTCTTTGTAGACGAGTAGTATGAATTACTAGATTATCCTTATTCCTAGTGTTTACATGATGAATGTTACTGTACTTTTCAAATTTTTCAAAATTCTTTTTTACATACATGAGATTTTCGAATATGAATTGTGATACAACAGTTAGAATGTTTATCTCTCTGAACTTTTCCCGAAGTGAAGCTCTTGGACCTAGATTATAAATAGCGCGGACAGCCCGTTTTTGGAGAACAAAGATGGTATTCTAATCCGCGGAGCATCCCTAAAGTAGTATGCCATATGACATAAGGCTGTGAAAATAAGAGAAATAAACTATTCTAGCCGTTTCGAAGTCAGTTAACATTCGAATTTTCTTTACAGCATAAGTCAGCGGCTTAGTCTATTTGACAATTTTTCAATGTGAGGCCCCCACTGGAGTTTCGCATCTATGGTGATACCTAAAAAAAACCGTAGACTTATGTTGTACGAAGCATAAAATTATTTATATTTAAAAGATTTAAAAAAAAAGATTGCCCGCTGAGTTTCTTGTCGGATCTTCTCAGTTTGTGGCCGCGTTCCGATCCGGTGGTAGATTATTGTATTGTGTTCAAACGTTGTGTAATTTGACAATATGTAAGTGCCCTTAAGGGGCCTATGCAGAATAAATGATTTGATTTGATTTGAGTCATCTGTTCGTATGTTTGTAATTGAACTCCTAAAAAATCGGTCCAGCCACGATTTTGATGATATTTTGTGACTGTTCCCATGAATATGTGAATTGTTTAGATTAATAATTGTAACCGATAGGTGGTGCTACGATTGATTTCAAGCAGAATTCTTTTTACTATTTTTAGAAGCTTTTATTTAACTTGCCCTGTTAGTATGGGACAAATCTTGCGAGTTAAATTAAAACCACTGTCTGTCGTTACATTAGGTTGAAATTTGATTTACTTACGTAACTTTGGTGGCAATTCAATAATATGGTACCATGAAGCTGGTTTCAAGATGGCGTCGGAAGGTGGATATAGGCACTCCTAAACTAAACAAGATAAAACCGTTGAGTTTGGACTCGTTTGAATAGTCTTGACAAGCACTCTTGTGCTACAGGATAATAATTAATAAAAATAAAAGTTTGTTTAAAAAAAATAATTAACATATTTCTAATTTAGATTTGATCAGAACGTCTGTTGGGTCAGCTAGTAGAATTATTAAAATCCGACGATTACAGTTTTATTTTTGACTTGTCTTGGAAGAGAACTTGATAACATTTTCGCTGAGGTTAGTAACTATTAATACTAAACTAACCGCTGCCTGTTTGTAAATCGTGTAATTTTAATGTACAAACGTGCTTAGCTTCGAGGAAGAGACCACCCATTACATCCTGCCGGTTATATCATGAATATGCATGAAATGAACACAAGGTATATTTTACGTCTAGGTCAGCTTCACTTACTGGTTTTTTTATTACCTTTGGTGGCAAACGAATACGCCCATCTGATGGTAAATGG
Source organism: Lymantria dispar (assembly GCA_032191425.1). Classification (NCBI taxonomy): domain Eukaryota; kingdom Metazoa; phylum Arthropoda; class Insecta; order Lepidoptera; family Erebidae; genus Lymantria; species Lymantria dispar. Next base: position 2,915,761 of record CM063442.1, on the reverse strand, counting down.
TAACTGCCACTCATAAACCTACATGATAATAGGGACATTCGTGTGGTGACGGAGTAAGAATACAATTCACCACCACCTATCTTACCCTATCCTATTGCACCCTATTGCACCGATCTTGCTTTTTAATACGCTTTTTTATTAGCTTCGGACGTATGTATGTTAGTATGTAACGGAATCTTTGAACATGATTTTGACCCCCTTCAAAACGTCGGATTAACTCGAAATTTGGCATACTTATTAAGGACCGATGAGAATTCAAGATTTTATAGGAAATTCAACTAAAAAATTAAAAATAAACAATAGTTCAAAAATCTAAAAAAATACGCTTTTATAGAAAATCCAACTAAAAAATAGAAAATATTTTTATTTTAAATTAGAAAAAAATATTTTTTATTGTAAAAAAAGGCGTGGGGTGCTTTTTAAGATATTATCAAAATATCTACTAGTTCTACTCATATCTGTCAATAAAATATTTATAACTATTGACAACATGCACCCCACGCTTTTTTTACAATAAAAAATATATTTTTCTTATATACACTATTCTTAATTCAAATTTTTAAAAGTTTATTTTCTATTTTTTACTTGGATTTTCTATAAATGCGTATTTTTTTAGTTTTTCAACTATTATTTATTTTGTGTTCTACAGTCTGCGCACACGCCGTCCGCTCCGTCCAGGGTGACGAAGGGCCGACGCACGGCCCCATAACCCACCGAATCTCCTCTCCTTCACCGTTGGGCCGACGAGCAGTAGTACCGAGTACCTTGTCCTCCGTGACCGGCACAGCAGGCCTATGACTATGTCATATTCAATATAATTCACCATCCTCTCTCTTATCCGTGGGTGTCGTAAAAACGACTAAGGGATTTTTTATTGCAATCGGTGGCAAACTAGCAAACAGTACACCTGATGGTAAGTGTTGCTGTCGCTCATGGACCTTTGCAAGGCCGCTGCCTACCGTGACAAAATCAAAGGGAGTGTGAATGCGTGCAATGAGGTTCGGTGATACTAAAGGTATCACCAAAACCCACTACACGCAAACATCCTCAGAAAGTTAGGCTGCCGGCTTTCTTGCTTACAGAACGAAGCGCAGTAACAAATTGCTACTACTCGGACGTCGATTTTCTGCTCAGTATGGTACTACCCCGGACGGATCGGCCCACGGCTGTAGACAAACAACTGTCAACAGTGTGGTTCAACCACTAACGATTATTTATAACATGTATGAAAGAGGAGGCAAACATGATCAGACGTCTAAACAGCGTGGTATAGTAGGCCAATTTCCCTCTCATGGTGGAGGTGGCTCGAGCCCAATAGTGGGACTTATGTGGTTTGAGTGTCATCATCATCGTCATCTTGCTCTTATCCCAATTACTTGGGGTCGACGCAATATGTCATCTTCTTCCATACGGTCCTATCAGACGTCATCTCTGCAGTCACTCCCAGGCTATCCATGTCATGCCTCACACAGTCCATCCATCTTTTCCTCGGTCTTCCTTTACCCCTAAAGCCTTCAACATTTATACCTAGAACTTTCCTCACAACATTACTTTCATCCCGCCTCATCAGATGTCCATACCATGACAGCCGTTCACCCTTTAACTTTTCCGTCACTGGCGCAACTTTCAAACTTCCTCTAATGTGCTCATGCCTCACTTTATCCATTCTTGTCACACCACACATCCATCTCAACATTCGCATCTCCGCTGCGTGCAGTCGCCTCTCATCCGTCGCTTTTGTCGCCCAACATGCTGATCCATACATAAACAAATTCAAAATAATGAAAATAAAGCTTATTGACTATAATTTCACGCGTTTTAGATGACATTTATTTTTGGGACAGCCTGTTGTAGGGTTATACACCGCTTCATCCGTCCGGAAAGACAAAAGCGACCACGAGATCCTATAACCTGTCATACACGTATTATTCCTACGCCATGTGTTCTTGCCATCTTTACCCATCCTTGTGATCAGTGGCCTTTTCAGGTACCATCTTGAGTGGACGCCTCGGCAATTTTTGCTGATGGAGCGTCGCCCTAACGCGATCGGCCCCTCCGTGGATGACGGACTAAGCACCCGGTCTAATCACCACCCGTAGCCTATGATATTATTTATAACATCATGGGCTATGGGTATTTATGTAATTTCAATCCTATAATACAATATTTACCCGTGCTATATCTCTTGGCCTTGGGCGTTGTAAACGTTTAAGGGATAAAATATGAATATAATATCTATGCAAGAGAAGGAAAGCTCGAAACAAAACCCTATACCAACATATCTGACAAGCGTAGTATATTAGGTCAATTTCTATTGTGAAAGAGGCTCAAGCCCAACAGTGGGACGATGATGATGATGAGTACTTGTCTCGAATCCGCGCCACTCTTGTACGGAATACAATCCTCTTCCGGGTACGAAAGCTGTTGCAAATTTTGTACACATCTTTACTTTCTTTGTAATTAATTAGCACTGATTGCGTAGATGGCGTAGTGATTAAGATATTGACCTACCGTAACAATGTCATGGATTCCCATGCGGGAAAATATTATGTATGATCCACAAATTATTTTTCAGAGTCTGGGTGCAATTTGTATCCGTTACATTATGTGTTTATTAAGTACCCCGCAATACAAGAATTAACTTGGGGCGGCGTAGGCGCGAGTACCTGCGCTTCATGCCGCCCTTGCCGAGGCCGACCACGTGAGGAAAGACCGCCGTCCTCCCCGAGGGGGGGACGTCGGTCAATGGGAGAGTACCCCCCCCAAATAGGGGGTATTCCGTCGGGCCGACAACTGATGACAAGGTAATCCTGCTCCGGTGGTCGACCCAACGACGAAGGCGACGTGCATCGTGGGTGGGTTGTGGGTGTGCGTGCTTACGCCCCTCTGTCGCCCCGGACGGAGTAGTGCGTGGAGTGCGCCGACCGCAACCCCCGCCCAAAAAAAAAATACAACAATTAACTTGCAATAAGGCAAGGTCTTATTTAAAAAAAAAATCCGCACATTGATTACTACGTGTGGTTTTTGGATTATCCAGCCCTAGCCCAGGCCGCGGGTGACTGTACCGGGGAATAGTCTGTCACCCGCAGAGGCTGACCGTGTGACGGCGACCGACGTCCCTGGGCGTTAGGGAGGGAGTGTACCAGAAAGGGTATCCCGCTGGGCTGGCCACAGATGACAAGGTACTCGATACAGGTGGTCGGTCCAATGGTGAAGAGGAAGGAATACGGTGTGTTATGGGGCCGCGCCACCCTTTCATCACCCCAGAGGAAGGGGTCGATGTGTGCACTGACCAAAGGCCAATAAAAAAAATTCAGTCCCAAAAGAAACTAAGAAAAATGTTATCCATTTTCTATACATTCGAAAATTTAAGGCTCCTAATAAAACCCTGTTGGCATACAACACATCTGACCAACGCCGTATAGTAAGTCAATTTCCCTTCCATTAAGAAGAAGGCCCGAGTCTTGCAGTGGGACTTATATGGGCCGAGATGGTGATAAATAGACGTAACGCACTTTCGAATAATACGCCACGAAACTCTCGTCTTTTCGAAGTTATGTGGCATATTGAATCGTGCAGTGCTGATCTCAAAGCACTCACTGCAGACTTTTCGAACTTATTATATCCCTTATGTATGCATATTATACCCGTTACTCATTTTTTATGAAGCCCACGGACAAGACATGGGTTGGTGAATTGTATTCTTACTCCTTCACCATACGGATGTCCGTAACCAATGTTGGTCGAGAAATTATAACATCAAATACGTGATAAAATCCATAAATATTACTGGTATTATCGATATTATGAACTATACTTTGAATGCCTTTCATTCTGATTGGAAATTACACAATAACGATACCGTAAAGGGTGAATTATAACGATGACTTTCTTATTAAAGAATGAAATATATCGCATAGCTAATCAGATAAATAACTCACTCCCATTAAAGACTTCTTGTAGGCACATGATGAAAACAAAGAAAATCCTGAATGTCCTTCTCAAATACATCACTGTATCCACACAAACTTCATTCAATATCAATTTCGCGATGTTTTCGAAGAATAAACGAATGAACAAAATAAAAATAACGTCCACACGACGCGACCGTTCGCGGCAAACTGGTGTATCCACATTGGTCCTTATGTTATTGCACCCCATGAACTTCCCATGCTTTCTGATACATTGTAAAATTGTTCTTATGGAATCACCAATTAATATTAATTGCATTTCCTGTTTTAATTTTACTAAATGGACGTTAGAAATTGGAACAAGTGAAGAGTAAACTTAGTAATTAACATACCTATTTACTAGAAGGAAATTAGTGGTACGGAAGTCTTTAATTGGTGTTCAATTTGTTTTGTTTATGACAAGCAATTCATTAAATTGATGAACTGGGGGCACGGTAGTGCATCCGCCAAGATTATTTGATAATAATCTTGTTTCTTAAAAGCATTTAACTTTAGTTAAATCTCTTGTTGCATGCCGCTTCACTGTGATACATTTTCTACCTGTAATAATTAACATTTTATACCCATATTTCGCAAAACAAATTGTTTTGAATCTCTAGTCAATTTATTTGTACATAAATATAAGTACTTAACAAAAAACAAAACTCTCAAGAGAAGGTGGTTGCATTCTAAATGGTATGTATCTTTTTTCTCTTTTCGTGTGGTGACTGAGGAAGAATACGATTCACCACCCCTAGTCTTGAGCTTAAGTATAAATCAAGAGAATTAAATTCGAAATAAAATAAATCTATTTCACTAATTTGTATATGCCATTCGTTATTAAGGCAGTTCAGGTTTTAAGGCAGCTCAGCTGTGGAACGTATTCAGGGGATGATAATAATTTTAACCTTCAACAATGTCTCAAGATGAAGTTTGTTCTTTATAGTATCCATTGTTTAAGTGTTTTGGGGTTAAGTGTCTTCAGCGTTCACTACTGACCCGTTAAGGATGTAACAGCCATTTAGATAAAGCCTCGCTGTCAAGCAGGACTCTTCTGCCAATTGAAGAGAATTTCACTAGGCACACTGGTCAGACGGATTGGCAGAGATGCACCTCAATTCTCAATTTCTCACTTTTCGTGCCCTGAGGTTAGCTGCTTGGCATCTCTTAATAGTTTTTTTTATGATAACCGCGGCAAAGAAGGGAAGCAATGTTACCAGTTAGTTAAGTAATCTATGAAAACTCATAAAATTTTAAACTAAATAACAATAAATAAATTTTGCACTTTTCCGCATTATAATGACAGATTAACACTTCAATTAAACTCTTCAATTAAAGAGCCTTTATTGTCTTCAATATTCAGGTCATGTAGCGACATCTGTTGGTAATTATATACACAATTTAAAAACGTAAGGTCCGAGCATACAAGCTTAAAACAAAATTAATTCGGGTTAATTTAAACACATATTACATCATCTATTGTCACAGAGTGAAAGTTGTTCCAAAAATAGAAAAGAAATTAGTTATTATTTCAATCAACAGATAGCGTTAAACAGAAATGATAAATTCATTTCAATAGAGGTCGCTGTAACCTTCTCTACAAAGCGACATCTGTTAAAAACTAAGTGAACTTTTAATGAAGTAGCTTGGAGAGTTTGCTATCATTTCGTAACTCTATAGTATGAAAGTGTTTTGGAAACCACCTCATAGATGGCAATAATAAAAAAAATTCTCGTAGTTTTCAACCAAAATTTCTACTATTAACAATCTAAAAATCAAATACACAGATGGTGTACAAATCATACATTCACCATTGACATCAACTAAACAATTTAAGTTTTAATCACCTCATACATACATGCTTCTTTTTTTTCTGGAAAAGTTCTTTTGTTCTGGCTAACTACTTTTATTACAAAATCAGGAGGTACTGTGAAGAACAAAGGATTTGAATACTTTAACCATGTCTATTATTCATGGTATTCATTAAGTATAGATTTTAGGAGATTTGCATACGGCTCGAACTACTTAGTACTTGTACACATATTTACATGACGTCTATAAATTAAGGAAACGAGGCAATTAAATATCAAATTTTTGTTATCTTCCCTATCCTTTACCTATCGGTTCGCTTAGCTCTGACGGCCTGGACACGACTTTGGTCTTAGCGGCGCGCGGCGCGGCGTGCCGAGCGGCGTCGGTGAGCGGTGCGTTTTCGACGCTACGTACCCTCAGTAGCGATTAGCGGCAGCGGCCGCGGTGGACGTATTTAGGTAGTCAAAACGTGTTCAAAATTATGGCGTTATCAAAATTATCCCTTCTCTGTTTAGAAAGCAGTACATTTTTAAGACAAGATATTCTTAATATGAGAGAAGGAGTGCACGAACTGAGAGTCTGCCTAGTTCGAATGAAATATTACCACACGTGTTGGTGGGAGACGAAGCTTATCCATTGAAGACCTATTTAATGCATCCTTATCCGTCTGGGAATTTGGATAGAGAAAAAATCTTCAATAAAAGATTATCAAGAGCCCGAGTAACTTTTGAGTGTGCTTTTGGCGCACGCAACAAATGGCGCATTTTTATGAAATCGATTGAGACAAATACAAAACATATAAAGTTGATTATAAAAGTAGCATGTCTATTACATAACATTGTAAGAGAAAAAGAAGGGAATAACGATAAAGATTATAGAAGGTATATGAGTAATTCATCAAGCGGCAACATTACAACAACAAGGCGAAATAATCGAGCTTCATTACGTGCAACCGCTATCCGCGATACAGAAATTATTTCGTAAATAATCCAATAGGCATATCCATAACTCCATAAGTAAACCTTGTCCACTATCTAGGTAGATTATTTAAATATGTAATTATGTTTATTGTCTCTGTAAGTACCTACTTACTCGAGACGTCATTGCCCGTTGGCAGTCCGGCTGGAGCGGCCTCGGTTCGGGGTGCGAACCGTGGAGGCCTTCCGGCCGGTGTTGATGCAGTGGTTGGAAAGACGGCACGGGGTGCTCTCCTTCCGGCTAGTGCAGGTGTTGACGGGGCATGGGTGCTTCGCCAAATACCTGCACAAGGTCGTAAGGAGGGAGAGTACACCGTCCTGCCACCACTGCGATTGCGACGAGGACACGGCGCGCCATACGCTCGAGGCCTGCGCGGCTTGGGCAGTGCAGCGCTGTGAATTCGTCGCAATCATCGGTGCCGACCTGACGCTGCCGGCTATCGCTAGGGCGATGGTCGACAGCATCGGGAATTGGGAAGCGGTCGCAGCCTTCTGCGAGACAGTGATCTCGCGGAAGGAGGCGGCGGATCGCCTGCGCGAGGAGCGCAGCCTCGATGAGGCGATCCGCTGCCGGCGACTGGGGCGGCGTAGGCGCGACTACCTGCGCCTCATGCCGCCCTAGCTGAGGCCGCGGGTGACTTGACCGTCACCCGCCGAGAGGCCGACCGCGTGAGGAAAGACCGACGTCCTCCCCGAGGGGGGTACGTCGGTCGATGGGAGGGTACCCCACGTAGGGGGTATTCCGTCGGGTCGACCACTGATGACAAGTAACCCTGCTCCGGTGGTCGGCCCAACGACGAAGGCGACGTGGTTTTCGGGTGGGTTGCGGGTGTTGCGTGCTTACGCCCCTCTGTCGCCCCGGAGGGAGTGGTGCGAGGAGCGCGCCGACCGCAGCCCACCCCAAAAAAAAAATAAAGTACCTACTTACTGAGATAAACTTTAAAAACTTGTCAACTACTTATATATTGTATAAGACATACTAATAGTTTCTTGTGTAGTTACATATCTAGACGAAACTACTGATATGTTTACTAAAGCGTTTTGCTAATTAGGTATCTACCTATTGACAGAGAACAAACAAAACTTTTAAAACTTGCCAACTATATACATACATTACGTAAACATACCAGTAGTTTTGTCAACATATTAGTACATAGTTTTGTTTAGTAGGTAACTAGGTTCCATGTTTTTGTGTTATCAATTTAAATTAAACTTCTCATTATATTTCGGAAAACACTGTTCAATTTCTTCCCACAACCTTTTTATAGTGTTTTTATTTTTATGTTGCGAATGTTTTGACATCCATAAAGGAGGTCAATTTAATATTTCTGCAATGAATGACTCGGTATCCATTACTGCCACAAAATCGTCTAAATATTTTTATTTTTAATCTTCGCCGCCGAGTACGTCACTCCTACGCCGCTGTCCACGCCGCTCTGTTTCGTGGCGTCGCACACATTCATTCGTACTTTTGTTCGTGCCGCTCACGTCACCGCGCGCCGCTGTAGCAATTCGCTCGAATAAAACCGCGTGCGTTTTCGCTGTGAGCGGCGTCTCGTGGCGTGCTTCAAACATTTTCATACTTTTGATTTTACCGCTCGCCGCCCCGCGCTTAGCTGCCGCTCACAGCGGCAAGGTCGTGAACGTGCCGTGTGACTCACCTAACAAAAATTGCCAAACTCGGCATCCTACTCTTGGCCTTGAAAAGGGGGTATAAAATATTAGTAACGCTGAGATTCCTTAACATCTGTGTTAAGGGTGAAGAAAATATTAGCCGACGCGAAGTCTGATGACGTGAACCGACTGAGAGTTAGTTTCTAAGAATTTTGTTCTTTATATTATGTCATCTCATGTTTCAGAGTCCACTTAATATTCGTTCCTGTCGCACCAGTGGTTGGCAACTCATTCTTCGTGAGACGAGTAAGTCTCATTTCTATGCACCATGACCTATCACAGTCAGGCGCGTTTGATAGCGCGTGCAACTGATGTGTAAATAGTCAAAGTATGAAAATGTGTATTTCTGTTTCCGAGGTTAGCAATAGACGCATGCGATAAATTATCCACAATGCACAGATAAGAACCTTTTTCTTTTTTTTTTTTTGGCAGGTTATGGTGTAAATGCACACTGTCCGTTCCATTTGGGGCGTCAATTCACCACCCCTTATCACACCCGTGGGTGTCGTAAAAGACGGCTGAGGGATTAATTAATATGCATATAAAATCTATGCAAGAGAAAGAAAATTCGAAACAAAACCCTTGCTTGGTATAGGGTTTTGTTTCGAATTTATCTGACCAGCACGATATACCTAGTAGATCGATTTCGCTCTTTAATAGAAGGGGGGTTGAGCCCAACAGTGGGACATATATGAGCTGAAATGATGATGATGACGTGAGTACCTATTATACATAATATAAAAGTATTTTTACAGATTTTATCGTGGTTGTACTGCACAGATGGCGTAGTGGTTAAGATAGCGACTTACAACGCCAGTGTCGGAGGTTCGATTCCCACGCGGGACAACACTTTGTGTGATCCACAACTTGTTGTTCTGAGTCTGGATGTAATTTGTGTCCGTTAATTATATGTTTGTAAAGTTCCCAGCAATACCAGGTTTATTTCCTTAGTGCATGGTGTTGTCTTAAAATTATATTACTTCTCCGAAGTTTCAAATACTTTTTAGCGTTCATGGTCACGGGCGAACCCCGAATCTCCCGGCGTTCATTATCCTCCTAAAGATAGTTTCATTTCATGTTTTATAAAAATAAAGTATTACTTTTTTAATCAAATTAGTAGTTATTTACCTCCATAGTTGGAGAGAAATGGTATTTACACTATAGTTGTCACAAAATAAAAGGCCCGTTTTGACAGTTCACGCCCAAGAAGTTTTCTATTTTTACCGATCGAAATGTTTTGAAGGTAATTACATTTTTCATTGACGGGTACCGCCCACTGGGCTAAGTGCTGTGGCATAACGATTTTTTTCATATTGTCCACAGACTATTAATAATCGGTTAAGGAAAAATAAATCGATCAAGATGTATTTTTTAAGGTGGACTCGTACTTGGCCGGTGTTATTAATTTGAATACTAATATTTAGACCAACTAATTACAGAATTTCACCAGCTGTGTAGTGATTTCTACTGAAAACTTGAGACGTCAATATTGACAATATGAAAATGAAATAATATATTTATGGGTGATGATAGCTCAACTGACAATTTTGGCTCATCATCTTAAGAAAATGATTGATTGAAGATTCACTTTTTCTCGATATTTTTGTGATTGAGTAAATGTTATTGTAACAAAAATATTAAATGATAGAAAAATGACCATTCGTAACATTGTATCATTTCAAAATATCTACAATATTACAGTTTAAGTAAAATTTTCAAATCGGAACTTAATCCAATGCACTTTACAATACATATTCAAATCGATTATATACCTACTCATATAAACTTGATTCGATTTATCGTGAGTATCGAGTTAGTACTCGTATGGTTCATCACTAAATACATCGATAAGACCAAGTGTCAAAACAGGCCTCTTATTTTGTGACAACTATAGTTATATTATTTGGCATAAGTTTTTATTTTGCCAATTTCTTTTCTCTTGTAGTGATCTAATTTCGTCCCTTTTTCGTCGCCAGCTTTTACGATTACCCACGGGTAATGAAAGGTGACCGGTATCGTACTCCATCACCAGAGGGAAATATATTCTCACTAACCTACTCATATTTCCCTACCTATAATATTTAGGGACCACCCAACAAGATAATTTTTAAAATACTTTTACCAAAGCATAATTTACCTTCCTCGCACGATAAGTCTTATTTGAAATTCCAAATGATTGATTTCAAATTCAAACGTGGAATAGCAGTGTTGCCAACATTGAATATTGATTGTACAAAAGGCGTTTGACGCCAAAGCGTATTCTCAATTCAAAATTATTCTCGAACCATCGACTCCTTTTGATAGCGAAAAATATGTAAGTAGCTGAATTCGTTGGTCACATTTTTATTCAGAATAACATTTTCCATCTCGCTCATTCATTAGGGGCATAGATCTTTCTTCTCCCTTATTATTTGCGGTACGGAAATTCAAATTTGTGGTTGGGCTCACCTTTCCGGTGAATTTTCAAGTATAATGAACCTTTAAAGGTGGCACAATCAATCGAAAAATATCAAAGGTTTACTTATTTTGCCTTTATTGAAATATTTCTGCATTTTAAAAATATCGCTGGGCATGACAGTGAAACCAATCCGTTCGAAAATAATTTTGAGTTAAATAACGCATCGTTTGTCGAAATAAAATATTAACAACAACACATCTTCATAGAGATGAAGACGTGTATTTACTATAAGACGTGTCACCGCCCCTTCCTCTCCCATGGGTATTGTAAGAGACATATTAGGGACATAAGTAAATAAATATAAGACCACGAGATATGAAACATACGCTAAATTCATGGGCTGGCACGACGTGATGTAAATATCAAGTCAATTGTCATCTCAGTATGGCGAAGCCTAATAGCTCAGTAGGTCAATTGTCCTTCAATTTTAAAGTTGATTCAAGGCCAGGAGTGGGACGTATTTGAGCTGAGATGAGGCAATCGTTACATTTTTTTTTCGACCGACCACGGAGGACAAGAAAGTCGGTACCGGTGGTCGGCCCAACGACAAAGGCGACGAGCTACCGTGGGTTACGAGGCCGCGCCCCCGCCCCTGTGTCGCCCCGGACGAAGCCGGACGACGGGTGCGCTGACCATAGCCCACTCCAAAATAAATAAAAAAATCTTACTTTTTAATGATACTCTATGAATATACAACAAAATAATTGCTGTATTTTGTATTATTAATTTCGCCTTGATGAAGTTTTTTTTCTTTTTGACGTGACAACGTCTTATAATTCGATGCAGCCGGCTGCACACACGAAAAAACATGACGTATGCGGCGTTACCTCCCTCTGAGGCGTTCCATTTAAGGCTTGATCCATCCAAAATATCTATCAAACAAATAAAATTAAAATTTTCTTTTGAAAAATGAAACCATTCCATCAGTATTTTCTTATTACGTTGTCACGTTCAACTATCGTCAGTAAACCGACTTTACAGACAACCGATTTTTATTTATAATTATTTGTTATGAAAAGTTTGTGTTCCTTATCGAAGTCTACTAGAATTAAATAAATTGTTTATTTTTATGTATTTTAAATTAGTAATTATGATGCAAAATATATTATAAATTCTTTTTACCTATTCGAAGAAAAGCTTTCGAATTTGAACAGCTAGATAGTAGAAACTTGAAGACTAATAAGCAATTAGCCCTGAACTGGGTGACAGCAGCAATCCAATCTTCTATACGATAGAAGGATTGCCAATGAAAAAATATCGCACTATTAACATAATAATAAATATGTAGATAAAATCTAAACAAGAGTAAAGATAGTATCTACTTACATAATTTTAATTAACTCTATTTCATATTAATAATATTTTAATAGGAATTTTCGTACTAATTTTAGCTCAAAACAGTATCAAAACAAAGCAAGGAAATAATATCAAAATGCTTAGTAGATACTTGAACAGATTATCATAATAGTTTTGGCTCTCAAACTGGATGAAATGGACAAACTTAAGTAAATCCGTATTTGTAGACGAACGGTTGTTAGAGCCACTTGAACAGAGTTCGGAGTCCGTTCAACGAATATATAAGGCTATTTACAACCCACGATATTAACTCTTGGCTTTAAAGCATCCATTCTATTCAGTAAATAATCAGACTTTCAGAGTAATAGTCAAAGGCTAAGGAATAAATATATAGTGGTAGGACCACAATGTTGACAGTTGTCTGTCTACAGCCGCAGGCCGGTCCGTCCGGGATCCACATTCTCGCAGAAAATTGACGTCTGAGTAGTAGCAATTTGTTACAGCGCTTCGTTCAATAAGCGAGAGAGCCGGAAGCCCAACTTTCTGAGGGTATTTGCGTGTGGTGGGTTTTAGTGATGCCTTTGGTTTCATCGAAACTCATTGCACGCATTCACACTCCTATCACTTTGTTCACTGTGGGCAGCGGCCTGGTAAAAGTCCATGAGCGACAGCAACACTTCTTATCATTTACTGTTTGCTCGTTTGCCACCGTTGGCAATAAAAAAATATATACATATTTATTTGTTGTACTTTATATATATATTTGTTACTGGCGAATTGTTATTAAATCAGAAAAGGTAAGAGATTTCTTTTAATATGATCCTGGTTATATAGGAAACTACGCAGAATAGTAAGAACAATCATCATTATCATCATTAGTGTTGCCCAAATGCAAGACCAAGACGAGACTTGGACCGGACTTGGTCTTGCAACATCACACCTGGTCTCGTCTTGGTCTTGGTCTTGCGCACCCGAGTCTGGTCTTGGTCTTGGTCTTGCGCACCCGAGTCTTGGTATTGCAGCAAGAGTCTCGCAAAGTTTTGCAGTTAGAATAACGTAACAGTAATTTATCATGGCAATGAAAAATCCAACTAAATTAATCAAATATCCTATCCTATCTATCCATCTGCTAGCCTATAGTTCACTATTGAATACAATACTTACCACTGGAGAAAATTACTCTTCTATTCCCCTGGTGTTACATTAGACAGCGTTACTACTCTTATGACAGGACTTTCGACCCTATTTTCTTAAGACGTCACCACACGAGGCAGTTGATACAATAAATTTTATGTCATTTTATAATCAATGCGATTGATTATATTCCCCTTCAAGTTAAGTGGTATGTATCTATTGTATTTCCAGTTTAGTTACTGATATTCTGGATACTTGAAAAAACCTGTTGCTCTATTGCCTATATAAATACTTTGGCCGCTGGATCCATGTAGCTCTTAATATACTATTTATTCAAGAACATATAAAACTGATTTAAAATTTTATGGTTTTAATACTTGTAAAATGTATGATATTCGTCGTCATCGTCACAGCTCATAAAAGTGCCACTGCTGGGCTTAAGATTCCTTCCAGTAAGAGGAAAATTGATCTACTATACCACGCTGGTCAGACATGTTGGTACAGGGTTTTCTTTCTAGTTTCACTTCTCTTGCACATATGTTATATACACAGGGTGTATCAGGTTATGGGACAACTGTTCATGTATGTTGTAGTTCAACAGTCATAGATCATAATTAGAATGTATATTACACAAAAACAATATAACGTAAAAGTTATAGTGATTACAAAAATGTGTGTCTAAGAGTTTATGCCTTAAATTTTATGCATTATGTAGGTATGTACAGACAGGATATATGTAAGCATGTAAAATTTCGACAGTATAAATAGGTATTAGATTTGCGCGAACCTTTCATTGGTTACGTAGGTACAAAGGCGACTCATCAACGGTCATCGGCCGATCAGTTGATTTATGTTAAAGCGAAGTTTGTCTTGCTTATGCAAACGTAATCATTGATTTATTCAAATTCTAATGAACATTTAACAAAATACGAATATGTTGTAGATTAAGTATCATGCCTTTATACATTTTAATCAATTTACACGAAAAAACGATGACAAAATTGAGAACTTACATGTCTCTCAATTCATTAACGAATCGATATTTTTATTTAAATTTTTTTCATGGGTTCCTAACACCATTGCCCGATCCGATTTGATACGACATCCACGGGTAAGAGAGTGGTGAATTATATTCGTACTCTGTCTTTTTTTTTGTGTGTGTGTAGCTGTTGGTCGCAGATGACCTTGACAGCTTAACGCGGTCAATGGGTGGGCGCTGATGGCTCTCAACCCGGTAAGTAAGTTAAGCGAACATCGCCCGAGGGCTCCCCCCTGTGGGGAACGGACCTCGGCTCGGGACGTCACTGAGAGCAAAGTGGGCGTGGCCAAGTTTAGGCTAATGACTTTTACGCGGCGCTGTTTTCGACCTCGACGGCGAGGCCGATACCGCGGAATTTTATCTGTTATCGCTGCGCGAGCTGTGTAGGTCCTTTCTTGGGCGATCATAATAGCGTCATCTTCTTCTTCAAGAAGATGACGAGGACGTCGGACCGCGGATATTTTTGAGGGGACGTAGTTTACCGCTCCAACCACTAGTGGATTGGGGTGAGTTGTGGCAGAGGCAAAATAGCGCTGGGAGCAACGCTTCATGTACTGCCTGATGGTGATCGTACTCTGTCCCTACATGGACATTTATATAGATTAATTGTAGGCATATTTCTATGTCCAACAGTGAACGTCGTTGGGCTAATGAATAAACGGATATATAAATATGTATAATGGGCAAGAGCACTCTCGTGATTACGGTATTTTTGTCCTTAAGCCTTTCCGAAGAGTAATTCTGAAAAGCCAACACTAACATTGGGAATCGATTGGCCAATAGATGGATATCTCAAGACTGATTTGACTTGCCGTGTAGTGACGGAGTAAGAATATAATTCATCACCCCCTATTTTACCCGTGACTGCGAACCCACGACTAAGGGCTATAATATATAACATCGGTGCAAGAGAAGGAAAACTTGACATGTATGACCTGTAACAACACGGCCGATCACCGTGGCGATTCCCCTCCGGCCACGGCCGATTCTCCTCCTGTTATGTAGAAGACACGAGCTCAACCGTATATAAGCTGAAATGGTGATTTGAATTAAATGCAAGACCGCAAGACTCTTGCAGGCCCAGTCTTGGTCTTGCTCAAGTCTTGCAGGGCCAGTCTTGGTCTTGGTCTTGCAAAAATTAAGCGGTCTTGGTCTTGGTCTCGGTCTCGCATTTCTCGCAAGACCAAGACCGCAAGACCAAGACTTTTTTGGGCAACACTAATCATCATCTTACCTCAATAATTAAGACTCGACGCAATATATACTTTTCTTCTATCGTACCTAGATATACTAAGTTATTATATACTAGTTTTGACAATAGTTTTGTGATCAAGCGCCTGTTTGACGTCAACCCTACTTGGGAACATAGTTGTTGACCTATGGTCGGTATTATATGGAATTGTCTCAATCAAAATCTCTTTTGTCTTTTCTGACATCCACAAGCAATTTTTTGGTTGGTAGTATTTGTAGCCGCCACTACTATAAGAACTGTTATTATCATCATCATCAGCCCCTATACATCCCACTGCTGGGCTTGAGTTTCCTCCACATTGGAGGGAAATGGACCTACTATAACCATGCTGATTAGACGTGTTGGCATAGGGTTTTGTTTCAAATTTTCATTCTCTTGCATAAATATTATCTGCATATTATTAATCCCTTAGTCGTCTTTTACGATACCCACGGGCAAGAAAGGGGGTGGTGCATTGTATTTTTACTCCATCACTAAACAGCAAAGCACAGTAGGTACTTTAGCGTAATATTTCTGTTCTTAAAATCGTGTCGTTAATTGTAAATGTCTTCTCACAAGTGTCAACACAATACTCCAATACATTGGTCACCCAGCTCACGCGTTACAAACGAACTGGACCGTGTCTCCAATTGTTCGAATCTTGGGCGCTTAACTCGATCAAGAGCTTAGTTGCCAAGTGATAAACCGCTTTGTAGCTGATTGAAGATCGATACTATAGACAGGGTTAAATAATGATACAATTAGTAAGATAATCCGTGTGTAAGAATACAATTCACCACCCTCTATCTTGCCCGTTGGTATCGTAAAAGACAATAATGGGTGTGGTGCGGGAGACATTTTTTTTTGGTAAATTATAAAGAATAATTAGTGAAAACCATTACGTGTGGTATCGGAGTAAGATTGCAATTTACCACTCGTTAACAATGGGTAGGAACCCATGGCGGGTGATCGAACCGGGGATTTTAGTCAATCACCCGCAGAGAGGCTGACCACGCGACAGCGACCGACGTCCCAGGACGGGGACGTCGAGAGGTGAAGGTACCCGAAAGGGTATTCTGTCGGGCCGACCACTGACGACAAGTCACTCTGCTCTGGTGGTCGGCCCAACGACGAAGGCGACGTGGGTACGGGTGGGTTATGGGTCCGCGTGCCGTCCTTTCGTCGCCCCGGAGGGAATGGACCGTGTGTGCGCTTACCATAGCCCACCCATAAAAAAAATCCTACCCATGGGTGTCGTAAAAGATGACTAAGAACCTAAGCATATAAAATATTATGTCTGTAAGAGAATGCAAAATAGAAATAAAAGGTTACACCAACTCGACTGATCAGCGAGCCATAGTAAGTCAATTTCACTCTCAATATAGAGAAGGCTGGAGCCCAATAGGCATACATGAGCTGAGATGAAATGATGAACTGGTGAAAGAATGAAAAATAAAAAAAGGGAAATATAACAAAAAGGGAACGCTCAAGATCGAACCGAGGCTGCGTGGATTAAGGGACTGTTCCGACTGATCTATTTTTTTATTGATAGTGTCGTCTAAATCGTCGATTCGTCGAGAAGGGAGAGTACGCGAAAGGCTAACCCGTCGGGCTGGCCACAGACGTTATGAACTTTATACCTACTATACTGTATAGACCCTGTGGTCAGCCCAATGACGGAGGGATGGACATGCGCTGCCCTTTCGTCACCTCAGACGGCACAGATGGCATCCTTCCAGATCATAGTTGACCCAAAAAGGTAAGGCTGATATGATAATAATAAATATTGTTGTTTTGTATGTTTTACTTATATTATTTTAAGTATTACTTAAGATTTAGTAGGTAAAAATGGTCATCGGTAATGGGAACAACGGACCTGTCGTTGCCGACCATCGTCTCCAAGATGCTCGGCAGCGACAGCTGTTGGTCGTCGATGGCTTCCTTTTGTGAGGCTGTCATGACAAGGAAGGAGGCCGCGAAGCAGGCACGCGAGGCGCTTGCATCCGCTGACTCGCTCCGCCGGCGGCGACCAGGGAGGATAAGACGCCGCTATGCGCTTCGCTTCCCACCGCCCTCAATAGTGACAGGACGTGCCCAGACGGCCAAGCGTTGCGGTGTCGGGGATAAAATGTCATCAGACAATCTCTCTGGCACCGCGTAAAAGCGTGGAAGGGACCGCTGTGGTTTAACTAGGTATTTCGGTCACTTTTGTGGCCGGTGAGTCCCACACACACTGCCCCGTCTGTAACCGGCGGGGGTCTGTAATAGTGCGTAAATGCTAATGCATTACCACAACGTGAAAAATAAAAAGAAAGGTAAAAATGGCCGTTAGTCCTTTACAGTGGCCGGCAAATTAAGAGATCTAGCTCATCTAATGCGCAGAAAGGTCACCTAGAAATCCCAAAGATTGCATATATGAATTATAAAAAAAAATGTAGTGATTAAATTTAAAGGCGACAAACATACTTATATTGCCTGCACAGATGGCGTAGTGGTTAAGATAGGTAGACCTACCGTGCCGGTGTCTTGGGTTCGAATCCCATGCAGGACAACACTTTGTACGATCCACTAGTTGTTGTTCTGAGTCTAGATGTAATTTGTGTACGTTAATTGTATGTTTGTAAAGTCCCTCGCAATATAACGATTATTTCTTTAAAGCGGAGTTTCTTCTTTTTTATAAACAAAAATATATGTATATACATTCTGAAGGAACTAATTAAAATAGAAATTGAGCCCAATAGGTACAAAGTCCTCATATGTTTCATTTAAAATCATCCTTATAATCCTGCCTAATCCTACCCACTTGCGTTATTTCAACGAACTTATTTTCATACGCCATCCCTTTCGCACACAACTGTCAAAATTCCCACAGACTATCCGCAAAACTTTATTAATTTATTTTTTTACTAGCATCGAATTAAAACCTTTATCTGATTATCTTTTATCGGTTTTTCGTTCAGTAATAAACGAATACAATTATTTTATTATTTCGTTTATTCAGTAAGCTGATGTGTTTTCATGGTGTGTTGATTTCGTATGAAGATTCGATTTTTTGATGTGACATTCATTTTGATATAGTTTTTTTTTTGCGGCCACAGGTGCGTGGCATTTGTTTAATTCACTAACAATAAGATTCATCCGTCAGTTGGTCAAATCAAATTAAATTATTTATTATGTACAAAACCCTATAAAGTCAACAATAATTTTCTCAATTTTTCGATATGTTTGTTAATTAATCTAATAGCTAATAACTGTACGATGATTCGACTAAAAAAAACTCAGGGAATTACTTAGGTACAATTTAAGTTACTCCTATTATATAAAATTGTATATTGGAACACTTTTGGTAATAGTTTCATGGACTGATGATGAACTCTCCTTTTTTTTTTTTTTTTTCACGCTGTGGAAATGCATTTACGCACTATCCCTCGCCGGTTACAGACAGGGGAGTGTGTGTGGGACTCGCCGGCCACAGAAGTGACCGAAATACCCACTAAAACCACAGCGGCCCCTTCCGCGCTTTTACGAGGTGCCGGAGAGATCGTCTGACAACATTCTATCCCCGACACCCCAACGCTTGGCCGTCTGGTCACGTCCTGTCATCACTCAGAGCGGTGGGTGGAGGAGCCCATAGCGGCGTCTCCTCCTCCCTGGTCGTCGCCGGCGGAGCGAGTCAGCGGACGCAAGCGCCTCGCGTGCCCGCTCCGCGGCCTCCTTCCTTGTCATGACAGCCTCGCAGAAGGAGGCCATCGACGACCAACAACTGTCACTGCCGAGCATCCTGGAGATGATGGTCGGCAGCGACAGGTTTGTTATTGTTATTCCCAGTTCCGTTGACAGGACGTGGCGCTGAGGCCCCCAGGCGGGGCATACTTCCAGTGTGTGGCGCGCATCGTCGATTAGCGCGCCACACTCATGACATCCTGGGGCCTCTTCTCTTCCAATTCTGTGCAGGTACTTACCGAAGACCCCATGTCCGGTAAGCACCTGCTTGATGAACTCTCCTAATGCATGTAATAGTTGACCAGATGACACGAGATGGAGTTGTCCCAGGTTGATCTGAAACTCTTAACTGTTTTTTACACCAGCCATGAACAATTAAGGGTTAGTATTTGGAGGCGCAACCATACAGCAACCTAGTTAGAAATATTAAATCCTTACTAATACTATAAATGCGAAAATAAGTTTGTTTGTTACGCTTTCACGCTTAAACCACCGAAACACATACATACATACATATAATCACGCCTCTTTCCCATAGGGGTAGGTAGAGGCCACTTCCTTCCACTTGCTACGATCTTGACATACCACTTTCGCCTCGTCCACATTCATTAATCTCCTCATACATGTTCTTCGGTTCAGGGTACTCCTAACCTGGCCTTTCTTAAGAACGTCCCCGATTTGATTGTGGAACGTCCACCTCGGTCTTCCCCTTCCAACACTTCCGTTCACATTTGCCTTATAAATTCTCCTTGTTAGTCTCCTTTCATTCATTCTCTCTACATGGCCGAACCAACTTAACATACCTTTCTCAATCCTTGTCACTACATCTACATTCATTCCACAACGTTCCCTAACCACCGAAACGATTTCAAAAATTCTTTCACCAATGGAAAGCTATAATATCAAGGAGTAACATAGGCTATATTTCATCACGGTATGCCCACGGGAACGGGCACTAAGCGGGTATGGCGACTGAAACCGAAGCGATGCGAAGGCGGGTTGCTAGTGAAATATACACTGTGACTTTTTTATAGTCTTACAAAAAAAACCTTAAAAGTATCCGACTAAAGAAACATATCTATCATATTTAAATGTTCAACAGTGGTAGTTATAAAAAAATAATAAAATAAAATAATTGTAACAGCCTGTTTATCATGTTTACATTTTAAACAAAAGAAATATTGCGGAATTTCGTTAGTCAATCATAGGTACGAAGTCCACGTGGACGGCTTTTACAAAGCGTAATTCCCTACGCTAGATACCTAACAGGTATCCTTTGCGATGCCCGATTGGCGCCGCGGTCAAGTGGTCGTAGTACCGACATAGTACATCAGCTGTGTTAAGTACTTATGCGCTCGCTACATGCTGTTTCCTTACTATTTTAATTAGTAATTATTTATAATAATTTTTGTTAAAAAACTAGCTGACCCGGCGAACTTCGTAACGCCATATTTTTTTTCGTTAATATATTTTCTAAATTTTTGAAAATATAGTCTCTAATGGAAGAACCATTACAGCTTTGTCGGGCAAGATTCGACAGTTTCGGTCGCGTAATTGTTAATGATGATTCAAAGAGAATACAAATTACTCATTATTGATTTCTGACAAAATTATAATTATCAATTTTCAACCATACTTAAATATAGACAAAATTTTCATTAAGCTGTCATTTGCAAAGAACAAAATGTTATTACTGGAGATGAAACGGATAGTGGTTTGGCCGGATACCGGATACCGAATATTCGGCAAGCTACAAAGCCGGAGCGCCGGATATCCGGCTACCGGATATTCGGCCCTTTCGGAAACTTTCGGGCGCGTTCGGGTGTTGTCGCACGTCAGCGGGGATCGCGGCGATTCGGGGGCGTTCGGGTGTTCGCGCGTGTCAGTTTATTTTTGTTTATATCATTGTTATTTCACTTGTCGTCGTGGTTTTATGTTTGATTGAAAAGAAATGTCATCATCAACAAAACGATCCGATTGTCAATATTTTGCCAATTTGACAATATTTTGTCGATTTTGAGTATTGAATAAAAATAAAAGTTGTCCATAACCTATTATGGTATGATTTGCCTTATGTAAAACAATGAGTATTTTTTTCATTTTACTATCCGAAATCCAGCCGAATACTGAATTACTATCCGGCATCCGGCCGGATAGTGAAAAGAAGGCCGGATAAGCCGGATACAGGATAGTTACCGGATATCCGTTTCATCTCTAGTTATTACATATCAAATGCGTTTTTTTATACTACGTTTCATAGTGACTTGTTTTCTGTTTGACATTTTATGTCACGTCACACGGGAACGCGATCGAACGGGGTAAAAGAGACAAATCTTGCAAACACCATTAAAGAAAGAAACGCGATAAAAAGTATCCTATGTCCATCTCCTGGTTTTAAGCTACCTCCCCACCAATTTTCAGGCCAATCGGTACAGCTGTTCTTGAGTTATAAATAGTGTAACTAACACGACTTTCTTTTATATATATATATAATAGATATTCTAGTAAATATTTCTTTTAAACATTTTAATTATACGAATGAATAATAGATATTGGATACTTTAATTGACCTGCTTTTGTAAGACGACATAAATGTCATCGTGTAAGCTTTAAGTTTAGTGGCATGATTGAAAACTCTCATAACTATGTTATTAAATTAGTTCTACAAGCAATGCGAAATGTGAAACTTTTATCATCTGTACGAAATAACCTGTAATATTTCATCATCATCATCATCATCGCAGCCCACATACGTCCCACTGTTGGGCTCGGGCCTCCTCCACAATGGGAGGGAATTTGACCTACTATACCATGCTGGTCAGACATGTTGGTATAGGGTTTCGTTTCGAGTTTTCCTTCTCTTACACAGATGGTATGTGCATATTATATATCTACCAAATCATACAGTCGTACTTTTTAAATGGCTCGACTAAATTGAAACTTGGTCACCATGCTGTGTCGAAACCACTGACGATGGGCTGCCCTCAAGGTTCGGTATTAAGTCCATGTCTATGGAATTTAGGTTTTGACGATTTTCTCGAGTTACCTCTACCGAAAAATTGTCTACTGATCGGCTATGCAGACGACGGACTTTTACTTATACAATCGAACACAAGGGATGGTTTAGAGAAATTAGCGGAAACATGCCTCAATGATATATTCGATTGGGGTACACGAAACCGGCATGCCTTCGCACCACAAAAAGCATATCATCTTTTATTAAAAGGACATTTACAATCAGCGCCGCGTATAAAATTCAATAATATGACTGTCAAAAAGAAAGAATCAGTTTGCTATCTCGGCCTAGTCTTAGAAAAAAAATTTTCATTTATTGAACATATTAAAACTGTAGGCGAAAAAGCGAAACGGAATTTCTACGCGCTTACTAGAATATCCACATCTACTTGGGGCCTTCGTTTTAATACACTTAAAACCATATACATGGCCACATATTTGGGGTGTATTTGTTACGCTGCACCTGTATGGGCCGATAGGGTCACCATAGGGGCGGCTCGCCTTAAATTACTACAGAGCCAACGATTGGCCCTAATATTCTTATGTAAAGCCTATAGAACGGTTAGTACCGAGGCCTTACCAGTACTCGCGGGTGTACTTCCGGTTGATTTGGAGATTCAGAGACGAGCGTCAATGTATTACACCACAAAGGAAACTATGAATACAGATTTCCTTCTACCGCGCGACCGAAATAAAATTGCTAGATTGTTTGCACCACAATCCATTGTTTATGAGGAACTTTTAACTGAATGGCAAGAAAGATGGGATTCATCATCGAAAGGTCGTCATCTTTATCTATTTTTTCCATGCATCCGGGAGCGCCTAGAGAAGGTGTGGCTGGAGGTTGACCACTTCGTGGCCCAATTTTTAACTGGCCATGGCAACTTTAAAAGTAAATTATTTTCTTTTAAACTCGTACCATCACCATTATGTCAATGTTCCACATCTGTCCACGAGTATGAACAGTCAGCACATCACATTCTCTGGGAGTGCGATCTCTGGCGAAACGAGCGTAACCTTATGTTAAACAGTTTGCAAGTCACCTGTGGGGTAGTATACTATACGGACCTTGTAGCAACTCGAGAAAATTTCCGTGCGTTCATGCGTTTCTGCCATACCTACTGTAGCAATCAATCTTAATGCTCACATATAGGCCCCGTTAAGCTCTTCCGTATGCGTGGTGCCGTACTGCTGCGCTATCGTAGCTGTACTCCTGTTTACTTATTGGCTGACTAGTCATTTTGTTTTCCTGTCTCCCGCTTTGCCTAGGAGGGAAGTGGAATCTCTCTTTCCAACTCCTCCTCTTTAATCTTTTCTAATTAAATTTGTTGCGGGTCCCAAGACAATTAAAATCATATCCCGAGACTGCCTGAGGGTCAAACCTCGGTATCATTTATGGAGACCATTGTGGATCCTGGCTTACAGGAGTTACAATGGTGGGAATGTGTGGTGGGATTAGTCCCAAAAAAAAAATGTGCATGTTATATCCCATGGTCGTCTTTTACGACATCCACGGGTAAGATAGGGAGTGGTGAATTGTATTCTTACACCGTCACCACACGGAAAATCTGTAATATTTATTCATTAAAATTATCTCTGTTCCTATACTTCTCATAGAGGGGCTCGAGTCTCCTTCCCACTAGAAGGTAAAATGATCGGTTTAGTATAAACGTTTTCAATTTGAATTTTCCTTTTCTTGAATAGATGACGGCCTGGCTGTGCCCCTGGTATTGCAAAGGTCCATGTGCGGCAGTATCACTTACCATCAGGTGTGCTGCTTGCTCGTTTGCCACCGTTGGCAATAAAAAAAAAATGTTATCTGCGTGCGTTGGCCTCTTAACCAAGCTCAAAATCGCTTAGCGGGCTATGCTCGTGATTTCTCTGCGAGATAGAATCCAAAATATGGATACCCGCAGAAAAATGAGTGTAACCGGCACAGCACAGATAACTAGCACGCTGAAGTGGGAATGGGCAGGCCACATCACAAGACGAACAAACAACCACTGGGGAAGAAAAGTGTAGACCATGTATTGGATGACGCAGTGTAGGACGCTACCACCTACCCCCACTAGGTGGACAGACAACCTCGTGACAGTTGCTGGGTCCTGTTGGATTCAGGCAGCACAGAATCACACTTTGTGGCGAAACATGAGAGACGCTTACGTCCAGCAGTGGACGGCGATCGGGTGAATGATGATAAAATCGACGTATATATTCGGAATGGTATGTCGTTATCGCCAGAATTATACCATTTATGAAGTCAAGTTATATTTTTATTTAGTAAAAGAAGTTTAAGAATTATAAAACCGTATCTACTTAAAAACAACTTATGATCGCATAGATTTGGAAGCTAAGCTATATAAGGGCGATAATCCAGTGCACAAATCGCTAAGCAATATAGAAACGCTTTTGAGCTGTGAGCTACGAATATAATCCGCGGGCAACTCCGCCCTACCCTTTAACCAATACGTGACCACGAGCATTATGTGAAACGATATACGAATATTTGGATGTGGTATAATAATATATTCCGTGAAGAATATAATTCACCACTCCCTATATTGCTCGGGGATGTCGTAAATGACGACTAAGGGATATACACATAACATCTGTGCAAGAGAAGGAAAACTCGAAATGAACCCCTATACCAGAATGTTTGACCATCATGTAGAGATGTTACCCGCTATGTTTTTCAACCCGGCCGGGCCCGAATGCAAACGGACCCGGCCGGGCTGGCGCCGTGTTAGCGATGAAACCGGTATTTTATGAAAACTCTCTATTATATGAATGAAAAAATACAATGACTCAACGTTAATATTTATTTCAAGCTGGCTTATGAACAGTTATCACAATAATCAGTCTCACTCAAGTCTCAAAATCACACTTATACATAATTGATTACTTTTACTTATGGACAGAAAAGTAACATTAGTATTTAAGTTTTTCTTAAACTTTGGTTATTAAGACTAGTGACTGTTACTATTACTAACTGAGCAAATAGCTATAAACAACCAAACTTGTATAGTCTTAACTAATTAAATGTAACGTAAAATTTACGTTACCTAGGCTTTATAAGTATAATATAACAAAACAAAAAGTATATTCTAATTTGTATACCTAAGGTAAAACAATTATTTTTCAGTCTGAAAGAATGATCTTAAAAAACAAATTGTTGTGATAGTTTTATCACCTAACCTGATTCGCAACTTACTGCACCCTATTGCCGAAAAAGCGAGCTGGCGCTCACGCGCCGCGGTTTGCTTGCCGGGTCCGGTGACCGGGCCCGGTTAGAATGACCGGACCCGGTAGGTGCCTAAGAGGGCACCGGGCCCGGTTTGCAATCTCTACCAGCATGATATAATAGGTCAAATATCCTCTTATTGTGGAGCAGGTCCGAGCCCAGCAGTGGGACGTATGTGGGCTGCGATGATGATGATGATAATGATGAAGATGATAATAATATTATTGTAAAGGTTTTTGATGAAGAAGTATAACTCGACATAAAATCCTATGCGAATACGTCTGTCAATTACTGGCACGTGCAGCAGGAAATTGCAGGCGCATGCATATTAGGTCAACTTCCCTCCTATTACGGAGGAGGCTCGAGCCTAATAGTGGGAGTTATGTGGGCTGAGATCAAATCAAATCATTTATTCTGCATAGGCCCCTCAAGGGCACTTACATATTGTCAAATTACACAACGTTTGAACACAATACAATAATCTATCGCCGGATCGGCATGCGGCCACAAACTGAGAAGATCCGGCAAGAAACTCAGCGGGCAGTCATTTTTTTCTTTAATCTTTTAAATATACATAATTTTATTCTTCGTACAACATATATGGTATTAGCTCCAGTGTGATGCCCTTCGAAATTGTATATAATATGTATAAATTTACAAATTTTTTTTGTCTTGTACTAAACAAGACAAAAAAAAGAATTAAAGTAAGGAAGAAAATATGGCTGGACCAGATCCCACAAGCAGCACCCAATTACGAGTTAACTACTAGAGCAGCCATCACTCTCCTCAACCAAATTAGAGGGAAGGGAGTGACCCACCCCACATAGCTACCGCAAGCAAAACCTTATTCGGTGAGCATGACCAAACCATAAATAAAAATATAAAACGAACTACAACTACTACTATACTATAAAAAACTACGATTATAAAATAAACTACGAGCTATAGCAGGTATGCTAAAAAAGATTAAAACCAAAATTCGACAGGTAAAACACGCTACACTGTACAATCACAAGAGTAAGAAAAGACAAAAAAAATAAAATAAAAAACCCGGTGAATTCATACAAGTTAGGTTAGGTTACCATAAAGTTGTCACAATTACAATAACAGAAGATGGTAATTATAGTGTTGAAAGGATTTTGAAGTGATGCTTGTTATGTCAAGGTCTTGATTTTCTGATCCACAACCTTTTTTTTATCACGATGGTGGAAATGGTGGAAATATACATTGCTTTTTTTTTAATAACACCAATTATATTTTCGATCCAAAGTTTTCAGTATTACATAATATTTTGCAGTCTCATTTCCGTCATGCACAAACACACACAAACATGTGTGTGTGTGTGCATGACTAACAAACGAACGAACCCACACACGTGCGTAGTAGTTCATAAACCGACCTATGCCAGTATCGTGGGTTCAAATCCCA
Organism: Lymantria dispar; assembly: GCA_032191425.1. Classification (NCBI taxonomy): domain Eukaryota; kingdom Metazoa; phylum Arthropoda; class Insecta; order Lepidoptera; family Erebidae; genus Lymantria; species Lymantria dispar. The sequence continues at coordinate 2,888,783 of CM063442.1, read as the reverse complement.
CTCAGGACGACACTTTGTGCGATTCACAAATTGTTGTTCCGAGTCTGGATGTAATTTGTGTCTGTTAATTATATGTTTGTAATTTCCTCCGCAACACAAGGATTATTTCCTTAATGCAAATTCAGAATTCAAATTCACGCACGCACGCACACATACATACGTTTGTGTGTGTTCGTTCGCTTCGTCGTCGTCGAACACACACACGTGTGTGTACACACACGTGTTCGTTTGTTTGTTCTTATGTTGCAGAAGAATTAATTTAAATGAATCATGGTCGACTTTTGACGACCTCGTGACCACTAGTTTAATTAAAAGTGCCTAAATACCGCATCAAATATTATCACATCTATGAGCCAGCAGGCTTGTCTCTTGTCTCTCACAATCGGCTCAGCGTCCGACGTACCGTAAAATTGTATTTGACGTTCGCTCGGACGCGGCGGGAACAAATTAACGCGGCTTATGAGAAAATCTCCGTGTTATGATATTTTGGTGGTCGTTCATCGCTTTAAGTATGGCGCTTGGTTTAAGAGGATTTTAGAAAAACAGTTTGTTAATGCAGCCTGTTTTTCTACCTGGCGGTTTGTGGTGACAAACTGGGGACAGCTGACATAATGTATTCAAATATGTGAATTATAACCATGTGGTGACAGCGTAGGAATACAATTCACCACCCACTCTTTTGCCCATGGTTGTCTTTTACGACAACTGATGATTAAGGAATTTGACATCCATGTAACATAGATATTCAGCATATGGGGTAAGAAAACAATTCACCACCCCCTTGTCCGTGGGTGTCGTAAAAGACGAAGATATTAAATATACATATAACATCGATGGGTCCGTGTGGTTACGGAGTAAGAATACAATTCGCCATCCCTTCCTTGTCCGTGGGTGTTGTAATATACGAATAAGGGATATAATACACATATGACATCTGCGCGAGAGAAGGAAAACTCGTAATAAAACCTTATACCAATAGGTCTGACCAGCATGGTATAATAGGTCAATTTTTCTCCTATCGTAGAGGAGGCTTGAGCCCACCAGTGGGACGTATATGAGCTGAGACGATGATGATATAGATATATTTTATACTAGCAACCCGCCCTCACTTCGCTTCGGTTTTAGTCGTTTTACCCGCGTAGTTTCTGTTCCCGTGGGAATACCGGGATAAAATATAGCCTAGTTTACGCCCTGATATTATAGCTTTCCATTGGTAAAAGAATTTTTTAAATCGGTCCAGCCGTTTTGAAGATTACCCGGAACAAACAGACAGACAGACAGACAATTTTTTTTTATCTGTACTTTAGGCATAGGTGTCGTGCAAAAAACCGTGTGAGCATGAAAAAAGCCTATTATTTTGACATTACAAACAGACACTCCAATTTTATTTATTGGTATAGATATTTACTGGCAGACCCGGCCACGCGTTGCTGTAGCTAATGTTTTTGTTATTATACATTTTATTAAACTATTTAAGTGGAACTGTCGAAGAACATCTGTCATGGAGGTCGTCATATTTTTTTACAAATGGCATCTATGTAAAAAAGTAAGTTAAAATGGTATTTGACACGTTTGTAAGTTTGACATAGCAGCGCCATCTATTAATTAATTACTCAATCCAGTCAACAGATATCGCCGTCTGTTAAAATCGTTTGGAGTTAACAGATAATTGTGAATGTCAAATAATTTGCAATAAAATAATATTGGAACTATAAATTAAGATGTAAGCTATCCTATCTTTCAAGTTGGATCAAACTGCACACGGTGTGCAAATTTGATTAAAATCGGTTAAGTAGTTTAGGAGTCCATAGCGGACAAACAACGTGACACGTAATTTATATATATATTAAGATGGTACTGCAGTTTATGGCATTGGCATTGCTGTGTGGTAGCGGCTTCGAATACTACCAACCCTCGCTTTGCTCGTGGGTGTCGTAAAAGACGACTAAGAGCCCTAGATTGACCCGGACCAACTCCATCTGGTACCATTTGGGTCAACGATTACATTTCCAAGGAGGGTTGACGTCAGACAGGCGGCCGGTCATAAAAGTCATTGCCGAAACTTTTTGCAATATGTCAAAATAGATGACATATTGCGTCGACCCCAAGTAATTGGGATAAGAGCAAGATGATGATGACTGCAGTTTATGGCATAGGTAATGTAAAAATGACTCGAAGTAAAACCCTATACAAATCTATCTAACTGGGGATATTGCCTTCATATTGTTGAGGAGGATTGTGCCCAATAGTTGGATGTATATACATGACAATTATAATGAACTAGCAACCCGCCCTCGCTTCGCTTCGGTTATAGGTTATAGCCGTTTTACCCGCGTAGTTCCCGTTCCCGTGGGAATACTGGGATAAAATATGGCCTAGTTTACGGCCTGATATTATAGCTTTCCATTGGTGAAAGAATTTTTGAAATCGGTCCAGCCGTTTTGAAGATTACCCGGAACAAACAGACAGACAGACAGACAGACAAAATTTTTTTAATTGCTATTTTAGGCATAGGTGTCGTGCAAATAAAAAAGCCTATTATTTTGACATTACAAACAGACACTCCAATTTTATTTATTGGTATAGATAAGTAACACTAAACGGGACACCGTTTAGTGTTACCTAATGACATCTGTTGTTTGTTTGTTTTTTTTTTCACATATTAAATTAAATGATTTTCGCGGATTTTATCGCGTTTATATTTGATTTTTGATTGCCCAATGTTTCGAACACTTTATAGCGTTCATGGTCACGGGCGGACTAAGATCTTTCACGTCCAACTAGGCATCGTTATTACAGAGATATATATATATCAGCATAAGTTTTTTTTAATACGCTTTTATTAACTTCAGACGTATCTATGTTAGTATGTTGGTATGTAGGGGAGAGTCTGGTATATTGGACCGGCAGCTAAATTGGACCACCTTCATACCTCCAAAAGTAGTTTTTTTAAATTCAATACTGCCAACACCAAGTGATATGCATCCAATTTCAATACATATCGACCATATTGTTTTCGCTGTAACATGGAGTGTCTTTGTTTTGCTTTGAAAATTCTTAATTAGGGTTTTTAGTGTAATATCTATTGATCTATTCTAAAAGTATAACTCTGTTAAAGGTACATATACAGTGTTTGTAAAATGCAGTTTAGATTGGTAATTATCTACGATTGACATATCTAAAAAAGATTGGCGGTATTTATTCATTATATCTTTATTAGATCTGTTTATCACAATTCCTGTCCGGTTGGTTAAAATGGACCCCAAGTAGTTGGATAAAATGGGCCCGTGCAATTTATATCTGACATCTCTCAAGTAATTCAAAACTCAGCAGTATAGCTATAAATCCCTGTATTACCTTCTGCTGAAGGTGTCCAACGGGCATTAATAAAAATCAATTAAAGTGATAGGGAAGAATCTGACCAATAGGAAGAATTAATTAATTCCGATAGCAGTCTAGAAGCCGAAGACAACGAGAACGAAACATGCTAAATGTTACTACGATATAAAAGGCCTCAAAGTTGATTGGATTCATTGTGTTTGTTTTAGTTTTTTTTAATAAAGCTTTTAAGTTATGACTTTATCGAGGTCCAATTTATCGACCCCATGGTCCAAATTATCGAACCAGTTGGGTAAATTGGAACAAAGCTCAGATTTCAGATTTTGTTGATTATTCAGATATCTATAAAGAATATGTTGATTAGTACTAAATAAAAATAAAACCTATTAGTTACTGTTTTATTTCATATAATAAACATATGTAAAAAAAATTAAATAATGTATTTAATATGCGTTTAAAAAAAAACGGTCCAAATTACCAGACTTTCCCCTAACGGAATCTTTGAACATGATTTTGACCCCCTTCAAAACGTCGGATTAACTCGTTATTTGGGATACTTATTAAGGACCGATGACAATTCAATATTTAAAACAGTTTGACCAGTTATTAATACACTTTTATTAGCTTCAGACGTATCTATGTTAGTATATTGGTTTGTAACGCAATCTTTAAACATGATTTTGACCCCTTTCAAAACGTCGGATTAACTCAAAATTTGGCATACTTACTAAGGACCGATGACAATTCAATATTTTAAACAGTTTGACCAGTTATTAATACACTTTTATTAGCTTCAGACGTATCTATGTTAGTATATTGGTTTGTAACGCAATCTTTAAACATGATTTTGACCCCTTTCAAAACGTCGGATTAACTCAAAATTTGGCATACTTACTAAGGACCGATGACAATTCAATATTTTAAACAGTTTGACGCGTTATCCTTACTAGGATAATCAGGATTAGCGATTTAAACATATTTTTTTAGTTTTTTGAACTATTATATTTATTATTTAATTCTAATCCACATTTTGATACAAATGTATTGTCAGTACAAATGTAAAATGATTCCATATGAAAAAATATATTGTTTGTCGTCAGTAATTATTAATCATTAAATTTATAGCAATTATTAAATTATGACAATTTATTAATTTAATAAACCTAACAAACGGGACGCCCTCCCACTAGGTGGACCGATGACCTAGTGAAAGTTGCTGGGCGTCGTTGGATGCAGGCGGCACAGGACCGCACATTGTGGCGCAACATGAGGGAGGCCTACGTCCAGCAGTGGACGGCAATAGGCTGAAATGATGAAACCTAACAAATCTGTGTTCATATATTAGTTGGTATTTAAACATAAAATCATGCCATGAACCATCATTCCCTGAACAATCATTTCCTCTCAACAGTATACACCTTGCATATTCGCAGCAGTCTGCGTCAGTCCCTGGGGAACATAAAAAGTGACGCTAAAACGTCTCTCATTCGCGCCGAGTGGGAAAATCATATTCTGTTAAACTCGTTATGTGTCCACGACTCGCCTTGTCGCGCTGACCTAGCAGATGAAGGAATTATATGGATAAGTCACCTTCACTATAATACTATTAATTATTTACAATATTATAATTATTATATTTCTGTACGATGGCGGCTACGAATACTATCAACATTTACATTGCTGGTGGATGTCGTAACAGAGAAGTAAGAGCTTTACAACCACCTGAGCAAACTCTCTCCGATGCTATCTAGTCAAAGAGGATTGACGTCAGGAAAGCGGCTGGTCACAAAATTGATACGAAAAGTTTTGTAATATGTACAATTGAGGAAGAGAACAAGTAGTGCCGATCAAGTAATTGGTTTAAAAACAAAATAATGATAATAAGAGAAAGTATACAAAGTTTGTGTCGCCAAAACTCAGAAATAGGCTCCATACTTAAAGTGACCATACGTTCCGTTTCAGAAGGGACAGTCCCATTTACAAGGGGTCTGTCCCGTTGTCCCGAACTGTACAAACTGTCCCGTTTTGCAAACAAAGCCATTTGCCGCCATAGATACCCACTTTTACCTGAGATTAATTTTAAAGTTATAGGGTCTAAAAATTTCACTCTTTATAAATTCTAAATATAGTCCAGACTAGTTAAAATGATTCGCGGGTATTTTTCAACATAGGTACATAGCGAACGGATGAATAAATTGAAGCACTCAAATTTAATTTAAGCTAGTAACGACTATTTTTAATTTAAAATCAATAATCTAAGCAACGTGTGCTGTGTGGTAGCGGCTTCGAATACTACCAACCCTTGCTCTGCTCGTGGGTGTCGTAAAAGACGACTAAGAGCGCTAGATTGACCCGGACCAACTCCATCTGGTACCATTTGGGTCAACGATTACATTCCCAAGGAGGGTTGACGTCAGGCAGGCGGCCGGTCATAAAAGTCATTGCCGAAACTTTTTGCAATATGTCAAAACAGATGACATATTGCGTCGACCCCAAGTAATTGGGATAAGAGCAAGATGATGATGATGATGATGAATCTAAGCAACGTGTGTCTTAAAGCCTCTATATACTTTTCACTTCAAACTATGTGATGAATAAGCTCTCCTAAACTTTTCATAAACTTTTCGTAAGGTTCCATTAAAAGCAATAAAAAGTTTTTCTTCAAAATTAATCAGGACTGTCGTATCCATACTCAGTCGAACAAAGTTACTTCGCTGTGAAAGCAATACTGTATTGAGTTTTTAGCGCTAGCAGGGCTCAACTGTCGGCCGATAACTGAAAATATTGGGTACGGAACCTTTTTACCGGCGAATGTGGCCGATGATTGATTTTTTGATTCAACTACTTTAGTGCCTTATTTATTGAAGCAATTTAATTTATATTTTGCGAGGAACTCTGAATTACTATAAGAAAATTCAAGACTAAACACAGTTTCAGAATGATAAAATTGATTTAATTCCTATTTTTATACACCTGTAAACAGAAGAAAGCATTTTCTAATAGCTATTCTTACCTACGCTCTTAATAAAAGGATAATAAATTTCACACAGAACGCCTTATGTAAGTAATACTTCAAATACGAGTCATATTTGCCTCAATCTGCTGCAAACTGATCGTACATTTTTGTACCCACTTTAAATCAATATTCTCACAGGAAAACCCTCCAACGTCCACTCCTAGGACAAATGTTGGTCGAATTAATAAAAAAACAATAAAAAATACTCTCATAAAACCAGTGAGCCGTTATCTCTCACAATTATAGAACATTTTTATTCATTTATTTTGATCAATTCGAGTCAAGCACCTATCGCATTGCACGGGTTGAAAACCTGACCAATTAATTTATACCTATACAATTACGTCATCAACCTTATCTTAATGTAATAAGGATCATTTTATAATTAATATAATGTATTTATAAATTTGTATAGGGTGTGTAAGTGGTTATCGGGAAATGGCTTTTGAAGAACTCTTAAAATATTGGTGAAGAGTTTCTGTGTTTCAAGACGACACGATTTTGGTATTAATATAACACAAAGAGGTATTGTTTAAGTATTATATGGGAATTATTTACTGCTATGTTTTTATAAGCAATTTTAAAAAGTCTTACTGGTATAATGATGTAAAAGTTCGCTGCCAAATATTAAGATTTTGGTTATTTTAATTAATTTACTTATCTAGTCATCATTATCATTTCATCTCATATATATTCTACTATTGGGCTCGAGCCTCATCCGCAATAGGGGGGAACTTGACCATCCAGGTCAAAAAGGTTGCTACAGGGTTTTATTTCGAGTTTTCCTTCTCCTGCATGGATGCCATATGCGTACTATATCCCTTAGTCTTTTACGATATCTACGTGCATGATAGAAAATGGTGAATTGTATCTATATGAATCTATATATCTATATGAATCGTCACTACACGAATCTAGCCGTCACCATTTGTCCGTCTTAGTAACACTTTATGAATGCCTAAGAATTTATTGAAACGGACATCACAATTGTGTTGACATAGGCTGAAAGGAACACCGCGTTGATCAGACGCGTTGGCAGAGGGTTGGATGTCGAATTTGCCTCGTATTGCCTAGATCTTATCTGCATATCCTTTAGTCGTCTTTTACGACATCCACGGGCAAGAGAGTGGTTGTAAATTGTATTCTTACTCCGTCACCACACGAAAAATATGCCTCCTTAAGGGAGAAGTGATAGTCATCATAATCGCCTGGGTTGCCAATGATGTAGAAGGTTCACAGGGAGCACTACTATTTCTTTGTATATTAAAGGAACGAGTAATAATGCTGGTAGCCATGTTTTCGGTTACCAGGAATAAGTTAAGCTATGAATGATGATAATACATTTTATCTATACCAATAAATAAAATTGGAGTGTCTGTTTGTAATGTCAAAATAATAGGCTTTTTTCATGCTCACACGGTTATTTGCACGACACCTATGCCTAAAATAGCAATTAAAAATTTTTTGTCTGTCTGTCTGTCTGTTTGTTCCGGGTAATCTTCAAAACGGCTGGACCGATTTCAAAAATTCTTTCACCAATGGAAAGCTATAATATCAGGGCGTAAACTAGGCTATATTTTATCCTGGTATTCCCACGGGAACGGGAACTACGCGGGTAAAACGACTATAACCTATAACCGAAGCGAAGCGAGGGCGGATTGCTAGTTCTTCATCATCTCGTATCACATAAGTTCCACTACTGGGCTCGAGCCTCCTCCACAATAGGAGGGAAATTGACCTTTTTTTTTTTGGGGTGGGTTGCGGTCGGCGCTCTCCTCGTCTCCTCGCACCACTCCGTCCGGGGCGACAGAGGGGCGTAAGCACGCACACCCGCAACCCACCCACGATGCACGTCGCCTTCGTCGTTGGGCCGACCACCGGAGCAGGGTTACTTGTCATCAGTGGTCGGCCCGACGGAATACTCCCTACTTGGAATACCCTCCCATCGGCCGACGTCCCCCACTCGGAGAGGAAGTCGAGGGATATTGACCTAACTATGCTGATCAGGCAGGTTGGTATACTCTATAGGGTTTTGTTTCGAGTTTGCCATCTCTTGTATAAATGTTTTCGGTTACCAGGAATAAGTTAAGCTATGAATGATGATAATATATTTTATCTATACCAATAAATAAAATTGTAGTGTCTATTTGTAATGTCAAAATAATAGGCATTTTTCATGCTCACACGGTTATTTGCACTATACATATGCCTAAAATACACTATATTTTTTTTGTCTGTCTGTTTGTTTGTTCCGGGTAATCTTCAACACGGCTGGACCGGTTTTAAAAATTCTTTCACCAATGGAAAGCTATAATATCAGGGCATAAACTAGGCTATATTTTATTCCGGTATTCCCACGGGAACGGGAACTACGGGGTTAAAGCGACAGAAACCGAAGCGAGGGCGGGTTGCTAGTGCGTAATATATCCCTTAGTCGTCTTTTATGTCACCCACGGGTTAGAGTGGGGTTGGTGAATTATATTCTTACACCATCAACACATGGAAATCTATTACCACAAATAATAATTCAACATAATACTGTAAGAGCTATATAATACAACGAAAACCCACAGAAAATTATCCCTGAACCCTTTTACTTCCAATGCTATACCAAATAACAGCATCTCTGATAATAACTTTGTTGAAAACCCTCCGTTTCTGTCGAGTAAAAAGCTCAGTGCCGTGATATTAATAAGGTATATATTTTATAGCCCGTCCATTTGGGAGCGTCGGATTTGTGCGCTATCTTCACTGGCCGTGTTTGACCGACATATTCTTAGCGCTTGCCTTATGAACTCTGGAGTAGTGCTATGGAGCTGAATGTTATGTTTGTGCTTTATATTTTTAAATAATTTAATTAAATAACTTGTAATTAGATATTACAAGCTATTTTCTTTTCAGAGACGCCTATATGTAGTAGAGATGCGAATGTGAGGCGTGACAAAGATAGATTAAATAAGGAATGAAAGCAAGAGAAAATTTAAAAATTGGTTCAGTGACTGAGAAATAAGGAGATGTGATGAGACAGGATGAAATTACTGTTCTGAGGAAATATGTCCTACTAGGTACTAGGCTCGTGCCTCCTCCGCAATGGGAAGGAAATTGACTTACTATGCTATGCTACTCAGGGAGTTAGGATAGGAGTTTTCGTTATATGCACAATATATCCTTTAATCGTCTTTTCTCCTTTAAAAGGGGCAGTGAATTCTATTCTTACTCAGTCACCACACGGATATTTCTCAAAACAAAATAAAAAAGTATGAATTCTATTCTATTCCATTTGTATTCTAAATGTAAGAATATATTTTTACGATTGCAGCGCCATCTTACAGAATCCGATGAGTTAGTGTCACGGAGCGCGCGCGACATACGCTGTTCTATATTCAAATTGAACGTGGAGCAAACGAGACCGTCGCCATTTTGTCGTCGTCACCCGAATAAGATGGCGCTCGCTAAGAGGCTTAAAGAAAATGTGCTCGGTATGTTTATTGCTCGCTTTTTTTGTTTGACATTTTAAAATAACTGTTTGATGTAGGAAATGAATGATGGTAAAGATGATTTAGAATAATTCAAAGGTTCTTTTCATTTGAATATAGCTAAGCTTGTAAGCAAGAAGCTGAATAATAATTTTAATATAATTTTGTAAAGTGGTTAAATGTGGTTTTTGGTGAAATTAATTATAATATTTTTTTTACAAGTTAGCTCGAAAAATTGAAGACGCAATGGGCAGGACACAGCTCAACCAACCAACAATTGTCGGGAAAGAAAGGTTCTCGAGGGCGATCACAAATCAGATAATACAGCATAAGACAAACAAAATAGGTCACAGGGTGTCGTCGGATGCAAATCGCACAAGATCGTTTTAAGTTATATCTACAGTGTCTATGTATGAATGGAATATATTTAAAAGAAAAATTAAATCACACACACAAAGGAATAAATTTTGAAGAGGAATGAAAAGGGAAGAAAGAAAGGGAAGGAGAAATTTTGAAGAAGGGGAATGCTGTGTATTCTTCTGTAGAAGAAAAATACATACCATTCCTCTTCTGGGACTTCTAGCAACATCTACGATCGATAACCAACCTACAAAACACAGACAGAAAATTATCAATCTCGTGGCTCTAACACCAGAATTCTTTTTTTTTTAATAGACCCTGCACCAAGGATTCACCAATCAATCAATACACCAATCCTTGTATTGCTTGGGACCTGTACGACCTCCACGGGCGTTGTAAGGGTTAGTAGTAGAAGCGTAACTATACCACCTGAGGCCCGTGAAAAATTCTTTGAAGAGGCCCTATCAGTAAGAAGCATCACGTTGTATTTAGGTAAAATAAATATATATAAGGCAGGTACAATCAGAGTCCCTAAAAAAAAAGCTCATTCACAAACAATCCCGCTAAAAACTTACCTCGTATTAGATAGGCTCTATTCACAATCGATTCGATACCGATACCAGTAAGTATCATCGATACTTTTCAATCGATAGGTATCGATACCTAGATAATATCGATTCATCCCTAAAGTCTAACTTTTTATTAGTTGCAGTAAAATGACGTTTCTAAGTGTCATTCCGAAAAATAATGTTGACAGCCTAATCTCAATAGGGATGTGATTCAGTTCACAAAAGTTTACAGAATATCTAATCGTTCCATAGCTGACTCATAATGATCATACTAAATTCTATTTAATATTAATGTAAATAAAAGGCTGTATAAACGTTGATCCTTTTAGACATATACAAGGTAACACTCAAGAAAACGCTCTCTCAAGTTGGTAGTACTGGTTTTTGGTTACGGTGCTACGATGACGCTTGACCGCCATTTTGTTTCGGTTGTCATTCGCTCATTCGGCTTCATACTTCTGTTTTGAGTGCATGAATAACTTTGATTTGCCCACTGCGCGTTGTTTTTGTTATCATTATTGTTAAACTTATGTTACGTTGTGTTTGTTTTTCATTACCTGTTTTCGTTAATCGTGTTAGTTTTTTTTTGTTTGATACATTGAGGACATGGATGCTCTGCCGAGCACATCGCAAGATGGAGACACATTTTTATCGCCTAAGAAAAAAAGGCCACGTGTAGCTCTAAGTGCAACTGAAAAACTTTGGGTTCAAAACGTTTACAAATATGTGTTTGAAGTGAAATCTTCAGAATCAAACATTGAAGTTCTAAAAACAAGTGAATGCGTTAACAAGGTGGCTGAAGTCTTGGGAATATCCGTCCGCACAGTTTATTCCGTTTTAAAGGAGCACAAGGAGAACGACAGCGAATCACCAAAACCTCCCGAAAAAACGGGCCCAAAACTTACATTTGAAGATAAACTTGATGATTTCACATTCACTGCTGTTAGACGAATTGTACATCAGTTCTTTCATAGAAATGAAATACCCACCATCGCAAAAGTTAGTTTACACATGTCGTCACTCATCTTTTTATTATACGTTATGTATGTTTTCTCCCATCCCATGTGTAATCTTAACCAATTAGGTAATAACTTTAATCATTTTTAGGTGCTGCAAGTTGTAAATGATGACCCAGGATTGCCCAACTTCTCGAAAGAGACATTGAGAAAAATTATGAAGCATCTTAATTTCGAATTCGCTACTCGATCACGCGAGAGTGTGCTTATTGATAGACAAGATATCATATCATGGCGCCAGCGCTACCTGCGTTTAATTAAACAATATCGTAGGGAGGGCAAATACATATATTATCAAGACGAGACCTGGGTCAACGCTGGTACGTGTCAACTCTTAGCTTCTTCTATTTGTTCCCTTTTTGTTTTGATGTCGAAACTTATGATTCTTTTTTGTTCTTTTCAGGTCATACTACAAAAAAAACCTGGATTGACGGAAGTATTAAATCTTCTCGACAGGCATTTTTAGACGGCCTGACTACGGGATTAAAAAATCCCACAGGAAAGGGCAAACGACTCATAATTAGTCACATAGGCGAAGAAGAAGGCTTCCTGGTCGACGGACTTCTTATGTTTGAAGCAAAGAAAGGTACAGAAGACTACCATGATGAAATGAACGCGGAGTGTTTCGAGGAAGATCGAAACAATCCCGAAGATGTCGTGGACGAAAGCACGAATTCAAGAGTGGCTGACTACTAAAAATATTGCGTTTGAACCAAATATGGTCAAGGCCACTCTCATAGATATTGTGAAACAACAAAATCATACTGAGAAATATGCCGTAGACGAGATGGCTGCACGAAAAGGTATCACACTTTTAAGACTGCCCCCTTATCACTGTGAATTGAACCCCATTGAGTTGGTATGGGCGCAGGTAAAGAGTCACGTCGCAAACAATAATAAGACGTATAAAATGCAAGAAGTGAAAACTTTATTCCAAGAAGGAATCAAGAAAGTGACACCGGCTAAGTGGAGTGACTGTGTGTCTCACACTATTAAAGAGGAAGATAAAATGTGCCACCTCGATCATATTATAGATGAAGTGACAGATAGATTTGTTATTAGTGTGACCGAAAGCGACAGCGACAGTGATTTCGAAAAAGATTAATTAAATAACATTATTATGACGTTTTTGTTTCATTTTGAATGTACCTCCCTATACTTCCACTAAAAAAGATCAATCCTCTAGTATAGTAATAATAACAGGTTAAAAAAATACATTACAACTTAATATAAAATCTCAAAAAAAAACCCAAACTGATTATTCATTTATGATTTAGCTACATCCCTATTTATTTTTCTTCAAAAACCGGCAACCCACAAAACGTCATTTTACTGCAGCTAATAAAAAGTTAGACTTTAGGCATTTTGGGCCGGAGCTCTCTCGGTTCAGGGGGCCGGGGCTCTCTCGAGTTGGGGGCCCGTGGCGTTTTGCCAGCCCTGCCACCCTATAGTTACGCCACTGGTTGGTAGTATTTATAACCGTTACCACATAGCACCAAGTGAAAATTAGTAACATTGATAGAGTAGAATTGATAGAGTAACGTAAACCTCTCTACTGAATATGCGTTCCTTTAGAAAAGAAAGTGGTAAATTTTATTCCTATTCACCGCACGGAAAGTAAGCATCCAATTTCAAATGATTTCCCTCACGGTAGGTATAATAATGGTAGGAGCACACGGTTGAGATTCGTCTGTCTACAGCCGCGGGCCGGTCCGTCCGGGATAGTACTACACTCTTGCAGAAAATCGACGTCCGAGTAGTAGCAATTTGTTACTGTGCTTCGTTCGGTGAGTGAGAGAGCCGAAAGCCCAACTTGCTCTCTCTTCCAGGGTGTTTGCGAGTGGTGGGTTTTAGTGATGCCTTTAGTATGACTGAACCTCAAAGCACACATTCACACTGCCTTCACTTTCTTCGCGGTAGGCAGCGCCGCAGCGGCCTTGCATGATGTCCATGAGCGGCAGCAACACTTACCATCAGATGTGTGTGCTGCTTGCTAGTTTGCCACCATTGGCAATAAAAAACGACTACCAGGACAAAGATATAATTATTATATGAAAGTACAGCAATATTTTATTTAATATTAATTTCTTTCACCAAATATAATAATCCTCTTCGTATTCCGTGTGGTGACGGAGTAAGAGAGTAATTCACGACTCCCTCTTTTGCCCGCAGGTAGCTTAAATGTTGACTAAAGGATATAATTTATAGAAAATATCTATTAAGGACAATTCAACATTAAACCCTACGCTAACATAACTGACCAGCGCGGTAAAGTTGGCTAATTTCTCTGCCATTATGAGTATGCCTGAACTCAGCAGTTGGACTTGCTTAGGCTAAGATGATGAGATAATGACGTACATTAGGTTTTGGATAACGAAGTAACAAATTAACAGACACCACTTAGATATGTAAATTATTGTATAAAAACACTGGTACAAAAGACCCAGTTTTTCATAACAGAAAACCCTGTCCGTGCGTTAGGCATGACAATGGCCCTACTGAATAGTTATCTGTTTAAACCTGGATTAGCACTCGATAAACCATGATTAATAGTCGTGTCGTCGGGTTGTAGCGTCTGCAACATAGATATATTTTAAATGAAATTCCGATTTGGGCAAAGTATTTAATAAAAGTGTCACATGAGCTTAGTTGCCAAGTGATAAACCGCTTTGTAGCTGATTGGAGATCGATTCTATAGACAGGGTTAAATAATGATACAATTAGTAAGATAATCGGTGTGGTGACGGAGTAAGAATACAATTCACCACCCTCAATCTTGCCCGTGTGTGTCGTAAAAGGCGACTAAGGAAATCAACATGCGCGCAACATCGCATAAAAGAGAAGGCAATCACGAAATAAAACTCCATATCTACCCATCTGATCAGCGTGGTATGTTGGTCAATTTTTCTACTATTCTGGAGGAGGCTCGTACCCAATTGGAACATATATGAGCTGAGATGCCGAAGCTTTGCTCGTAAATCAAGTGTAATCTATGTATAATATAAGATAGGTTGTTGAAAAACACTGTAAAGCTCTCTGAAGACTGTAAGGAAATAGGTTTTTGAAATACAATGTAATAAAACTAAGGCTTTGTAAAGACTGTGTGTGGAAACTTAAAACGAATAACGGGTAATCTTTCCAGACTCTGGATGAATCATTTCCTTATGCAAACATTTATCTATATATATTTTTAAAGCCTACACTGTGAAACTAAATCCTGTATTGCGGAGGACTTTACAAGCATTCAATTAACGTATAGGTACAAATTACAATCAAACTCCGAATAAAAATTTGTGAATCACAAAAGGTATTGTCGCAAATAAAAAATACCTTAACATATAAATCATCATCATCTTGCTCTTATCCCAATTACTTGGGGTCGACGCAATATGTCATCTGTTTTGACATATTGCAAAAAGTTTCGGCAATGACTTTTATGACCGGCCGCCTGCCTGACGTCAACCCTCCTTGGGAATGTAATCGTTGACCCAAATGGTACCAGATGGAGTTGATCCGGGTCAATCTAAGGCTCTTAGTCGTCTTTTACGACACCCACGAGCAAAGCAAGGGTTGGTAGTATTCGAAGCCGCTACCACACAGCTAACATATAAATAAAAAACATAAATATATATTTTTCTAAAGTCGATTAAAATGTAACTTAGTCTATTTAAACGTAGATAAACAAATTTCCGTGTGATGATAGAATAAAAATACAATTCACCATCCCTTATCTTGCCAGTGGATGTCATACAAAACGACTGAGGAATATAATATGACCATGATAATATGATCCTGACAAACCTGGTATAGTAGTAGGTCAATTTGCCTCCTTTTATGGAGGAGGTTCGAGCCTAGCAGTGGGATGTAGGTACACGAGCTGCAATGAATGAATGAATGATTGAAAGAAGTAGTATATGTGTTTTTCCAGATCGATCTCATTTCCAAAAAAAAAAAAAAAGATCGATCTCATTCCCTGTGTCGAATTTGATCCAGATTCGTTTAAGCGCTCTCACATGAGTAACAATCATCCATCCATTCCTTTTCGAATTTATAAAAACTAGTGGTCGCCGTGTGGTCGAAATTCGGCCATGATTCATTTAAATTAATTTTTCTACTACACAATTTTCTTTTAATTTAATTAATGTATAATTGTATATTGAGCAAGCTGTATTTCACTAATAACTAATGTATAAGCACAAATCTCTATTAGACATTGTTGTCATAATTATGATTGTTTGACATTCAGTTCGACCAGAGATTTTAACCGTAAACAAAAGTGCATAAGCGTTGCTACGCAACACACTCTAACGAACGTGTGTGTGTGTGTGTAGCGATAGCGTTGTAGTGTGCGTAATGCCTTTTTTAATATGCATTTCTAATGCATTATTATATGAAATTCAGTTTTATGCACTTCTCCTCATTATATACATCAAATGTGCCAAATTTCATACTTGTCTATCCACGTAATTTTCGTAAAAAGAGGTACAAATATTTTGCTTCACGTATTTATATATAGACTAGCAATCCGCCCTCGCTCCGCTTCGGTTATAGGTTATAGTCGTTTTACCCGCGTAGTTCCCGTTCCCATGGGAATACCGGAATAAAATATAGCCTAGTTTACGCCCTGATATTATAGCTTTCCATTGGTGAAAGAATTTTTGAAATCGGTCCAGCCGTTTTGAAGATTACCCGGAACAAACAGACAGACAGACAAAAATTTTTTAATTGCTATTTTAAGCATAGGTGTCGTGCAAATAACCGTGTGAGCATGAAAAAAGCCTATTATTTTGACATTACAAACAGACACTCCAATTTTATTTATTGGTATAGATAGATAATATTTTGAGCAATATTTTTTATTATTAACTTTTATTATTTTTTTGCTACCATTACATTGGTACGGAGTACGGAGCGGTGCGTATTCAGTGCGATGCGCGGAAGGTTGCGGAGTGCGCCCAGCAGATAGTGCTGCCCGCTCACAAAACTTCGGATTAGCGAGTACGCGATAATTTATTGCAGTACCGGACATGTGCGGCTACTTTACCGTTTTTTAGATGACTTATTAAGTAATTAATGTGAGAACTTAAGGCATCTGTTATTAAATTTTTGAAGTGAAAGCTTTTATAGGCAGTAAATTCATGTAAGACGATGACGACATGGTTTCGTGACGTTAACGCTAACAGATCTGTAGCTATGTCAATGTCACTATATCTCTGCTGATAGATGTCAAATACAAATAAACGTATTAAAAAGTTTTATTGTTTAACAATTAATTTGTTTCTCAAACAATTACCACGTTCAACAATAAATAAACAATAAATTAAATTATTTTACGAATTTTATCGTATTTGTATATGATTTTTAATTGCCTGACACTTCGAACACTTTACAACCTTCATGATTTTAATTACAACTAGCAACCCGCCCTCGCTTCGCTTCGGTTATAGGTTATAGTCGTTTTACCCGCGTAGTTCCCGTTCCCGTGGGAATACCGGGATAAAATATAGCCTAGTTTACGGCCTGATATTATAGCTTTCTATTGGTGAAAGAATTTTTGAAATTGGTCCAGCTGTTTTGAAGATTACCCGGAACAAACAGACAGACAGACAAAAAATTTTTTATTGCTATTTTAGGCATAGGTGTCGTGCAAATAACCGTGTGAGCATGAAAATAGCCTATTATTTTGACATTACAAACAGACACTCCAATTTTATTTATTGGTATAGACGTGTAATACTTGCGTAAACACCATAAATCATTAAATAAATTAATTATAAATACCTATATAATTAAAATAATAATTTTTAATGTTTACACAAGTATTAAATATTTTAAGTCAAGTAGTTTTATCTAAAATATAATTAAAAATAAAAATTACAAGCAGATAAATCTGGTTTTATTTTTTTCCTAAAGGACTACAATTTGTGCATCGGACAAAATATTGCCTGGTAATCGACATTTCCATGGTAGCTGTATATTGACCACTAAACTGTCTACCCAGTCAAAGTCAAGTTCAAACTCAATCAGATTTTCCATCATCTATACCAATAAATAAAATTGGAGTGTCTGTTTGTAATGTCAAAATAATAGGCTTTTTTCATGCTGACACGGTTATTTGCACGACACCTATGCCTAAAATAGCAATTAAAAAATTTTTTTCTGTATGTCTGTCTGTCTGTCTGTCTGTCTGTTTGTTCCGGGTAATCTTCAAAACGGCTGGACCGATTTCAAAAATTCTTTCACCAATGGAAAGCTATAATAATAGGGCGTAAACTAGGCTATATTTTATCCCGGTATTCCCACGGGAACGGGAACTACGCGGGTAAAACGATTATAACCTATAACCGAAGCGAAGCGAGGGCGGGTTGCTAGTCAAAAATAAAATCAGATATTTGTGATTGCGAAAAGCGGACTGGGAATACATCAACTCGTCGTTGATAATTGCGAATAACAATTCATCTCTAATGTTTAACAGCTCAGCTGAGGATAGGCAAAATTTAAAATTTTGTATAACCTCCGACATAGACTAAACTATTAAAAAAAGTATTACGTTCTCTTAAATAGGAATTATCAATTGTCATTTAACGGTTATACTGGCATGCAGAAGCCTTAATCAAGTAATCACACGCCATTACATCATTTTGGAAAAGAGGTGATGCTTTTACACTGCTGCACTGATATCAACGAAACATAGCTAAGGACCACCGCAAGGAAACTGGCAAGGAAAAAGCCCCTCCTTTTTTTTGAGAGCGACGATACCACAAGCAGACACCCACACACAGACAGACAGACATTGACGTCAAATTTATAACATCTCTCTTTTGAGTTGGGGGTTAAAAAATGGGAAAGACTTTGAAATTATATGAAATACTAGCTGATCCGGCGAACTTCGTACCGCCTGTTTTCATAATTATTATTTTTTAATATTATCCGTGCGGAGACGGAGTAAAAATACAATTCACCTCCCGTGGGTGACGTAAAAGACGACTAAGGGATATAATATGCATATAATATCTATGCAAGAGAAGAAAAACTCCAAACAAAACCCTATATTAACACGTCTGACCAGCGTGGTATAGTAGGTCGATTTCCCTTCATAGTGGAAGAGGTGTGAGCCCAATAGTTGGACGTGTATGGGCTGAGATGATGATGATGATTTATCAGTCTCCCACAAATAGTGTAAAGCTGCGGACTAAAGAAATATAACACTTTCCGTAAACATCAAATATTTGACAGGTAAGAACAGTCTGTATGGGAAAATAAAATTGTTGTTTTTAGTATTTTACTCACAATTTTACCATATTTTCTCACCGTATAAATCTTCCCTGGTACAGCGGTCCCTTTCGCGCTTTTACGGGGTGCCGGAAAGGTCGTCTTTTGACATTCGATCCCCGACACCCCTACGCAAGGCTGTCTGGTCACGTCCTGTCGTCAATCAAAGCGGCAGGAGGAGATGCGCATATCGGCGCCTCCTCCTCCCTACTCGTCGCCAGCGGACCGACTCAGCGGACGCAAATGCTTCACGTTCCCGCTCCGCGGCCTCCTTCCTTATGATGACCTCCTCGCAGAAAGAGGCCATCGACGTCCAGCACCTGTCGCTGTCGAGCATCTCTGAGATGATGGGCGACAGCGACACGTCTATTCCTATGACCATCGACAGGTCGTGGCGCTGAGGCCCCCAGGCGGGACATACTTCCAGTGTGTGGCGCGCATCATGATTTGGCGCGCCACACTCATGGCATCGAGGGGCCTCTTCTCGTCCAATTCTGTGCAGGTACTTACCAAAGACCCCGTGTCCAGTAAGTACCTGCGTCATCCTGAAAGTCAGGTTACCGTGCCTTCGGTTCATCCAGCGGTGAAGATGGGGCGCAATCGCCTCGACAGTCCCCCGCCCTGCTACGGGGGACTCCAATTCTTTTCTCCACCGCCGAATTACTATCCTTTGGGCAGTTTCTCTTGCCCTTCTCAGTCCCCTCGTGGCGTTGGGTTCGCCACTGGCGCGCGCCACTACACGGTATCGGTAGACTTCCACAAGCGCCCTAGCCTGAAGTGGCCAGGGTGGATCGCCCGCCAACAGTGTGGCTGCGGTCCAGGACAGCGTACGATATGCTCTTATAGTTCTCACCGCCATGGCTGTTTGCGCCTTTCACAGAAAAGCCTTATTGGAGGCGGTGAGAGAGTCCGCCCAGATGGGGGCACCGTACAGTGCCATAGACCGCAAGATGTTGGTGTATAAACGCCGACAGGACGATCCAGGACCAGGGAAATTGAACCACTATACCGCGCTAGTTAGACCTGTTGTCATTTTTTTTTACGACACTTATGGGTATGAGAGGGAGTGATGAATTGTATTCTTATTCCGTCACTACATGAAATGAAATTAGATAAATTCCCAGTGATATTATGACAGACCAAGGTAAGATTTGATAGTATTCGCAGCCGCCACCGTACACCAATTTTCACTACAAACACTATATATCTAAATCGAAACATTTCAATATTCAACAGATAATCTTAGATTGAATTATAATATTCTGTAGTCATAGATTGTGATGCTTTGAACCGATCTTCTTCGCATATGTATGTGTGCTTATACAGCGTGTAATATTATTTTCCGTGTGGAAACGAAATAAAAATACAATTCATCAATATTCTTGCCCGTAATTGCTGTAGAAGATAATTAATTATTTTATCCAAATAGTATCTATGCAAGAGAAGAAGAACTTGAGAGACAATACTGTACCCGTCTGAACACTGTGGAAGTGGCGTAACTATAGGGTGGTAGAGCTGGTACAATGCCACGGGCCTCCAACCAGAGAGGGCCCCGGCCCCCGACCCAAGAGGGCCCCGGCCCAAAAATGCCTAAGGATGAATCGATATCATCTAGGTACTTAGTACCGATCAAAAAGTACCGATGCTACTACCGCTGAATGAGCTTTTTTTTAGACAATCTGATTGTATCTGACTTATAATAATACTTGTTTTAACATTAACACTTATTTTACCTAAGTACAACGTGATGGTTCTTACCACAGAAAAATGAATATGAAGTATTAATATTTCTGTGGTTCTTACTGATAGAGCCTCATCAAAGAATTTGCCACGAGCCCAAGGTGGTATAGTTACGCCTCTGCACCGTGGTATGTCAATTTCTCTCTTATTGTAGAGAAGGCTTGAGACCAGCACTGGGACGAATATATAATTATGATAATTGAATACTGATTAATGCACTTAAATGATTACAAAGATAGCTGCGTCTCCAACCTCGTGTCAAGAAAAACGAGAAAACGCGAGCGGGGCAGCTATGGTATTATAACCTTTCTACGTATGTTCAGTATTTAACGTCGAGATATTCATGGAGGGATTACTATTTATTTTTCCCTATATGTATAAATATTCAACTGGATCCAGTGAATAGCGCTCCTATCGATTTTAAGGAGTAAATTATTTTTTAGTTTACTTACAGAATAGCGTCTCTTAGGTTATATTTTTCAACGTCCGTTGGGTTTTATTTTTCAACCTCCATTGGATTTTATTTTTCAATGTCCGTTGGGTTATATTTTTCAGCGTCTATTGGGTTCTATCTTTCAGCGTCTGTTGAGTTATATTTTTCTCATCTATTGAAATATATTTTTCAACATTTATTGGATTATATTTTTCAGCTTCCGTCGGGTTATATTTTTCAGCGTTTCTTTGGTTATATTTTTCTTGTCTGGTGAATTATATTTTTTAACATTTATTAGATTATATTTTTCATCGTCTCTTGACTCCCTCCAAAGGCATGCTGTTCGAATCGTCGGGGATCCCAATCTTACAGACAGATTGGAGTCACTGGAGCGGCGGAGAGACTTTGGGTCACTCTGCGTACTCTATCGGCTCTTTCATGGGGAGTGCTCGGAGGAACTGTTTGACTTGGTACCACCGTCACCGTTTTACCAAAGTACCACTCGACACCGCAACAGGGTTCATCCATTTCACCTGCAAACGATATGGTCTTCAACTGTACGTTTCCAGCGATCATTTCTCCTACTTACGTGCAGGCTCTGGAATGAACTACCTGCTGCTGTGTTTTCCGAGTGCTATGACATGTCCTTCTTTAAACTAGGTTTAAGAAGAGTATTTTCTTCGCGGTAGGCAACGGCCTAGCTGTGCCCCTGGTATTGCAAAAGTCCATGTGCTACAGTATCACTTACCATCAGGTGTGCTGTCTGCTCGTTTGCCACCATCGGTAATAGAAAAAAATAAACAAAAAAAAAAATAATAATTTTCAGCGTCGATTGGGTTATATAGGTATCTTGCGACCGTTCGTTTAGCAACAATTTAATTTTATTTATTTGTATAGTTAATACCAATAACATCATCCTATATGATAAGACAGAGTGCTGTATTATCAGGTTTATGTAAACTCAGACGGTGGGAGCCACATGTCGCTCTCACACCTGACGGTCGGACATACCCCCGTATAATCTCCACTTTAATTAAACAGTGTTAATCTGAATCTACCCTTAGATAAGACGACTATTATTATCATTTCGATTATCATTATAACGAGACTAAAAGATGAGCGATCGATCATAAACGTGATTTCGTGTCGGCCTGGTCACGAAAGTCAAGGAATTGGTATCAGTGATCAGTTCGATGGGAAGGGAATACACAGGAGGGCGAAACTCACCCATGACCTTATTTTAAGATGACAGTTTCAACCTCTACGTACAGTGACGGTTTAGGGATACAATGTCTTCACCTTTTATTTCTCCTTAGCAGTCGTAAAAGCCAACTCGGCACTGGTGGTCGGCCCAATGATGAATGTGATGTGGGTACGGGTGGGTTATAGGCCCGCGCGCCGTCCTTTCGTCGCCCCGGTCGGAATGGCCAGCGTGTGCTCTTACCATAGCCCACCCATAAAAAAGCAGTAGTAAAAGGTGGCAGTAGTTAGCAGTACTTTCCTGGCAAATTTATCACGTTTTGTATTGGTTGCCAAATAAAGTGGCAGACAGCGTAGCGAACATTAGTAGATCTTTGAGAAGCCTATGTCCAGAAATAGATTTCAATGAGCTGATAAATGGAATGAATAAAATTATTTGCAGAAGTACATAATTAAATAGTGGGGCCTTGTATGCTATAAATAGTGGGGTATGATGACCCGAAATCATTCTTAATTGATTGTGACTGTGACTTAAAAAAAACGACTTAAAATTTAAAAAAAAAATGTATAAGAACATTTGTACTGGCTTATAATTTTTTTTAAACTATAATTTTTTTCCCTTCAGTTTGTTCATTGAGACAGGCAAAGGGTTCGTATCCTCTGCCCACAATATTAACGCATTATTTAATATTTCTTTATATTGTCTAGCTTATTAATAAAACAATCTACCAGTAAATCAAAACGTTACCATTACTTGGGCACTGATAACCAAAATACGATTTCTCTGGAGAATTTGGTAGAATATGAAAATACACGAAAACCACTATAATATTCACGATATAGTAGTAATGATTTCTGATGTTTACGCGAGTATTACACATTTTAAATAAAACTACTTTACGGAGTTTATCACGTCACGGGCAGACTGACTGACTCAGTCTGCCCGTGACCATAATGAATGCTGCCGAGTATTTGAAACGTCGGGCAATCAAACAAACGCGATAAAATCCGTAAAATAGTTTTATTTAAGATACTTTAGTACTTTGTGTTATTCTATTAAATAAAATAGATAAAATTAGAGTTAAATAACATTAGGTATAGTATCATAAGTAATCATAATCGGATGATAGATCACCATATGTAGTTAAGTATCGTGACACGCAAATGTTCACAAACCGATATAAAACCGAATTTAAAATCGATATCAATTCGATGTGACGCTTCGTTCAACGAAGCGCATATAATAATGATATTATATAAATGTATTCAACAAATGTTAGGAAGTAACTAAACCTTTTTGAGGAATGCTATAGTTAAAATACTGAAGAGTCGATTTATTTCATTTCATGCCCTGCTGGTCGTAAATTACCCTCATAGGACACTATCGAGCACTGTCCTGTGCTGTCCGCATCCAACTATTCCCAGCAACCTTCACCTTGACCTCAAATGCTGACCTTTTTTTTTTTTTTTTGTGGGTGGGCCGCGGTCGGCGCGCCTCCGCACCACTCCGTCCGGGGCGACAGAGGGGCTTAAGCACGCAACTCCCGCGACCCACCCGAAAACCACGTCGCCTTCGTCGTTGGGCCGACCACTGGAGCAGCGTTAACTTGTCGTCAGTGGTCGGCCCGACGGAATACCCCCTATTGGGGTACCCTCCCATCGACCGACGTCCCCCCCTCAGGGAGGACGTCGGTCTTTCCTCACGCGGTCGGCCTCTCGGCGGGTGACGGACTAATCCCCGGTCACGTCACCCGCGGCCTCGGCTAAGGCGGCATGAGGCGCAGATAGTTGCGCCTGCGCCGCCCTAGTCGCCGGCGGCGGATCTCCTCATCGAGGCTGCGCTCCTCACGCAGGCGATCCGCCGCCTCCTTCCGCGAGATCACTGTCTCGCAGAAGGCTGCGACCGCGTCCCAATTCCTGACGCTGTCGACCATCGCCCTAGCGATAGCCGGCAGCGTCAGGTCCGTACCGATGATTGCGACGAGTTCACAGCGCTGCACTGCCCAAGCCCCGCAGGCCTCGAGCGTATGGCGCGCCGTGTCCTCGTCGCAATCGCAGTGGTGGCAGGACGGTGTACTCTCCCTCCTAACGACCTTGTGCAGGTATTTGGCGAAGCACCCATGCCCCGTCAAAACCTGCACCAGTCGGAAGGAGAGCAACCCGTGCCGCCTCTCTAACCACTGCATCAGCACCGGCCGGAAGGCCTCCACGGTTCGCACCCCGAACCGAGGCCTCTCCAGCCGGACTGCCCAACGGGCGATGATGTCTCGGCGGGCGTCGACGCGCCAGGCGGTGAGATCCCTTAACGAGACCACACCGCCCTCCGCTCGCACCCCCGTCACCCGCCGATATAGTCCGGCGAGCATCTCCGCCTCCAGGTCCCACGGGGGAGTCCCGGCCAACAGGCACGCTGCCTCCGTCGCCACCGTGCGGTATCCGCGGATGGCCCTGACCGCCATGACCCTCTGTGGTCGCCACAGAAGGGCCCTAAGTCGGGCGGTCATGGACCCCGCCCACACCGGTGCGCCGTACAGGGCCATCGACCGGATGACCCCCGCGTACAGCCGTCGGCACGCAGCGCTCGGTCCGCCCACGTTCGGCATAAGCCACGATAGGGCGGACGCCGTGCCGACGAGCCGCGGAGCGAGCCTACGGAAATGCTCCCGGAACCACCATCGCCCGTCGAGCACCAGGCCCAAGTACCTCATATGGGCCCGGATGCTGATGTCGACCGAGTGGACGGTGATCGAGACGCCGATGGGAGGGCTCATAGTGCGCCCATGGAACAAGAGGGCCTCCGTCTTGTCCAGGGCGACCCTCAACCCCAGCGCCTCGATCCGTCTGACGACCTCCTCGGTACCCGAGGTCGCCAGGCTTACCGCCTCTTCTAGCGTCCCACCGCGGGCTGTGACGAGCGTGTCGTCGGCGTAACAAATCACGCCCAGCCCGGGCGGGAGGCTCCCCCTCAGCGCCCAGTCGTAGCCGATGTTCCACAGGGTGGGTCCGAGGACCGACCCCTGTGGGACACCGCACGTCATGGGCGTCCGCACAACGTCCCCTGCTCGGTCGGTGCAGAGGACGCTGCGCCCCTCCAAATAGTCTGCCACTAGCCGCCTCAGGTAAACTGGCACCCCGTGATACCGGAGCGCCTCCCTGATGCAGCTGAATGGCAGACTATTGAATGCGTTGGCGATGTCTAGGGACACCACCAACAGCACTCCCCCGCCGGTGACGGCCTCAGTCGCCACGGCCCTCAGGCGCAACAGAGCCGCGATCGTCGAACGACCCCTCCTAAACCCAAACTGGGCGTCCGACAGATCGGGCCCCGTGCCGACAAGGTGCCGCTCGATGCGGGCAGCTACCACCCTCTCCAGTAGCTTGCCCGTGTCATCGAGCAGCACGATAGGCCTGTAGGCCGAAGGCGACTCCGGAGACCGTCCCGGCTTCGGCAGGAGCACCAGCCTTCCCTCCTTCCAGCACCCAGGGAACCGTCCGGACGCTAAACACGCGTCGAACAGCTCCCTGAGGCGGTGTCCCAGGTGTTCGAGGACCAGGGCCAGCACGCGGTTAGGCACACCGTCGGGCCCGGGGGCGGTAGACTTTGCGCGCATGCGCGTCACCGCCACCCCCATCTCGGGTTCCGTGATGGGCGGAACACTGTCGTCGTCGGCCTCCCGGTCAGTGTCTGGCGGAGCCATGACCGGGGGCGTGTGTTCCGCCCGCCGCGGGAACAGGTCCTCGATGACCCGGGTGAGAAGGCCGGGCTGGAGAGTCTCGGTGAGGGGAGGGCCCCGCGCGCGTAGCCTATTCAGCACCGCGCGATAGGGGCGTCCCCAGGGGTCACGGTCGAGACCGTCCAGCATCTCCTGCCGACTGACGTCCTTGGCGGAGCGGACGGCCAGCCTGAAGGCCGACCGCGCATTGCGGTAGCCCTCGTAAAGCACGGACCTCAAATGCTGACCTAGGTTTTACTATACTTAGACTGTATTTGACAGTATTTATATCAATTGTCCCTGTGCTGACGGAATAAGAATACAATTCACCTCTTTCTATTTTACCCCTGGATGACAAAAAAAGACGATTAAGGGATATAGTATGCATATAACATCTATGCAAGATCAGAAAAACTCGAAACAAATCTATGCCAATCCACCTGACTAACGTGGTATAGCAGGTCAATTTCTATCCCATTTCAAAGGAGGCTCAAAGTCAGCACTGGGATGTACATATATGAGCTTTGAAGATAATGATAATATCAATTGTAAATTAACTAGTTTTAACCAGACTGAATTTATATAGATCTAGATTTCATTAAATATTTATTTTATGTTTTCTGACTAATCAAATTTTGCCTTTTATATAAAAATTTTAAAAGAAAAGATTGCATATTCCCATCACTTCAAAATACAAACGCTGTCAACATTGGTAATTAGTAAAATATTTATATATCTGTTCCGAAACAAATCAACAATCGCAAAAACCCTTTGCCCAAATATATCATATTTAAAAAAAAAAGAATGCCTATCGCTTCATTCGAAATGGCGCATGCCGCTAAACGCGATCAAATCTAACAAAACATAAATTTAAATTTAGAAACGTAGGGTGTAAACCCTTTGTGTTTTAAAAATCAAGCGATGAAAGCGGCTACACTCCAAACTAAGTAAAAACGATATGATGAATTATATCGTGTTAAAAATATTCATTCCATTTGAAGCTCACACTTGAAAACGTTTGTAATCACTAAAATTGAAAAATTTTAATAACCCCCGAAACAATCTAAAATAATAATAAAAAGTATTACGTTCCCTTCAACAGGAATTATCAATTAATTGTCATTTAACGATTATACTGGCACGCGTGAAGCATTTAATCGAGTAATCACACGCCATTACATCATTTTGAAGCTGATACTCTTACATTTCTGGGCCGATATTAACCAAACATAGCTAAGAACCGCCACAAAGGAACTAACTGGCTTTAGAAAAAAAAAAATCGCATCGAAATCGGTCCCTCCGTTTGAGAGCTGCGATGCCACAAACACTGACTGTGTGTGTGTGTGTGTGTATGTGTGTGTACACATACACACACACACACACACAGTCAGACATAGACGTCAAACATATAACACTCCTCTTTTTCGTCGGGGGTTAAAAATACTGTATGACCTTTCATGATAATGTAACATACTATTTTAAATATAAAACAAATAACTTAAAGCGGAGTTTATAATATTTTAAAACTCACAATTGTTCCAAGCGGTGATTTTGCTGCAATCGCTGTTTTTACAAAAGGCGACCTTAATAGAATTCGGCGTATCTTACTAATGGAACGGTTGCTGTAATGAAATAAGGTATTTTTGCTCGTAATGACGAATGTTCGAGACGATTTATTAAAAATCGCTCGTTTTTCAATATGCGCTTCAGAGTTTTTTTTTAATCGAGTTCGAAATTCAAACTGGTATTCCGTTTTGTAATTGCGCGACTTTTTAATGTTTGTAATTTGTGGTTAGGACATTAATTTTATATCGGAAAAGATAATTTTTGTATTACTTATTATTTTATCAATATAAAGCTTTTATTTTTTTTATATCTAAAGCGTAGGTAGAAATATGAATATCATCGTTTCATAAAATTTTAAAGCCAAAATTGAATAATCTAACTAATAGTCTGTGATACCTCAGAATAACAACATATAGAAAGTAAGTTCGCGCACAAAAAGTGAAGCATTTCAATTGGAGCCTAATGGAGCTTACGCCGGAACCGTTCCGTAATGTACAAGTCATTGTACTGCACGTACGTACGCAACTCTTAAAAAATAAATAGGTAATTATGACGGTTTGTGCATTCAAATGGTGTCATAAGACATTTGAAAAACTTAAAAAGGTTTTTAACATTACTTTTAAAAGTATTTCAACGATTTATGTTAATAAAAACAAAATTTGATTTCATAATTTGTATAGTGGTGTGCGTGTGTATGTGTGTAATCGTCTGCGCGCCATTACCATTTTTAGATTCATGTTTCGAACGTTTGAAGTATTGACACTATTCTTCTATACGTTATTATTCTAAGTTCTATACGCTATTATTCTAAGCTGTGATACATATTTCTATATAAACAAGATTTACGATATTTTAGATAACACGGAATGGTATTGTAATTAATGGTTTAGAACAAACTAACCTCCAAAAATATTTCGTTTAATCAACATTATAGTTTTATACTCCTTAATATAAAAATATTTATGCTGAAAATGTCCATTTTGTTGGCGTAGCTATACTAAAAGAGTGAAAAAAGTTAAAAAGAAAAAAATCAAATGAGTGAGACAATAAAATTAAGCATTATAAAACCACCTCGACCGAATTATCTTAATCTGCTTCCATATACCAACTGTCAAGACAGAAAAAAGGAGCAGAAAAAAAATTCAAAGCTTTATCGCCAATCTCAAACGAACAAAGGGGGAGATACTTAGCATAATGAGTGACATCCAGTCACCGTTTAGAGGGAAAGAGACGGCAAGATTGTAGTTGTTAAAGTTAGAAAGAGACAAGTGAAGATTTAGAGAGAACAATATCGCAATCTTGTTTCTGGGCCATTTCCTTTAATTAGTAAGTGCAGGACAGCAGGCGAGCTGAATTCAGCTGAGTTATGCCGGATGCGATGGTTTAACGTGTCATGGGTTGGAATATATAATATATTAGCATCGAAGATTAGGCATATAATATTATTTTATGAAAGTTTTTGGCTTTTTCTAGGTATTTTAGTAAGTATACTGCAAGCTTTGAGTTCCAAAATTTTGAAATGACTTTAAAACAGATAAGATTGACAATACCATAAATACGAATACGATTTTTTTTTTCACATTCAGAGTCGCCGTGAAAAACACAGTAAACAGGGAATGTTGAGTTATTTTCTTACGGCTATGTTAAGTCGTCTTTTACAAATCCAGGTTTAAAAGCGATTAATTGATTAACGAGAGAGCCGGGAGCCCAACTTTCTAAGGGTGCTTGCGTGTGGTGAGTCTTGGTGATGCCTTTGGTATCACGGAACCTCATTGCACGCATTCATTCTCCCTTTCTTCACGATAGACAGCGGTCTAGCAAAGGTCCATGCATGAGCGGCAGAATCGCTTACCATCAGGTGTACTGTTTGTTCGTTTGCCACCGTTTGCAATAAAAAAAAATATCGCTTTTTCCTTACCATATTCTTTTAACAGACTTAGATATTGTAGAGTACAATATTTGCCTCCATTTCATGATATGCTACGGTTCTGTTTCAAATACGTAAATTCGGTTCATTGGAGACAAAATGCTGATGTGTTAACTGAGCGCGAATATGTGAAGCTGTTACGTCTGAATTTACGACAGGATCCATGTGTAAACTTATATCAGAATCAGACACGTTTAATACTGTTGGTTTTATATATAGAGATGTAAATATTTGCTGAAAATTTACGCCTTTCGTTGGCAATTTCGGTTTAAAATTTTTTTATCTTTTTTTTTTAGTTGATGTTGGTGGCAAATGATATACCTGATGGTAAGTGATACTTCCGTTCACCACCTTTGCTAGACCGCTGTCTACCGTGAAGAAAGTGAAGTTAATGTAAATGCATGCAATAAAGTTCGGTGATACTAAAGGCATCACAAAAACCCGTCACACGTAAATACCATCAGAAAGTTGGGCTTCCGGCTCTCTCGCTCACCAAACAAAGTGGAGTAAGAAATTGCTACTACTTTATTATTATATATTTTGCGAGAGTGTGATGACAGGCCTTAGACAGACAACTGTCGATAGGGTGGTCCTACCACATTTAATAACTTGTAAAACTAATCGCCAACACGCCTGCTATACAGGCTGTATCAGGTTATGGGGCAACTGTTCGAGTATGTTGTAGTGTACCGGCCATAGATCGTAATTAAAATGTATATTACACAAAAAAGAATATAACATAAAAGTTATAGTAATTTCAAAAATGTGTGTCACACAGTCTACGCCTTAAATGCTGCGTATTATGTAGGCATGGATAGACAGGATACATGTAGGCATGTAAAGCTTCGACAGTATAATTTCATTCATACATACCTAGAAAAGTCCGATTATACACTACCTGCATACGCCCGATCATGACGTATGCCAGTGTAGTGTTCGCGCACGTTAGGCCAAACAGGATCCACAGGTTACAAACACTACAAAATAGATTCATGCGACGGGCAACGGGAGCACCGTGGTTCGTTCGTAATGTCGATCTACACATCGACCTCGAATTGCCGACC
The DNA here is from genome assembly GCA_032191425.1 of Lymantria dispar. Taxonomy (NCBI): domain Eukaryota; kingdom Metazoa; phylum Arthropoda; class Insecta; order Lepidoptera; family Erebidae; genus Lymantria; species Lymantria dispar. The sequence continues at coordinate 2,858,092 of CM063442.1, read as the reverse complement.
ATCAGGCAGTATATGAAGCGTTGCTCCCAGCGCTATTTTGACTCTGCCACGACTCACCCCAATCCACTAGTGGTTGGGACGGTAAACTACGTCCCATCAAAAATATCCGCTGTCCGACGACCCCGTCATCTCCTTGAAGAAGGGGATGATGCCATCACGATCGCCCAAGAAAGGGCCTACACAGCTCGCGCAGCGATAACACATAAAACTGCGCGGTATCGGCCTCGCCGACGAGGTCGAAAACCGCGCCGCGTAAAAATCATTAACCTAAACGTGGCCACGCCCACTTTGCTTTCAGCGACGCCCCGAGCCGAGGTCCGTTCCCCACAGGGGGAGCCCTCGGGCGATGTTCGCTTAACTTACTTACCGGGTTGAGAGCCTTCCGCTCGCCCATTGCCCGCGTTAAGCTGTCAAGGTCATCTGCGACCAACAGCTAAATACACACAAAAAAAAAAAAAAAAAAAAAAACCTAGAATTGCGCAAACGCTTCAATGGGATCGTAGGTATAAACAACGTGACTCGATGACGATAATCGGCCGATCAGCTGATTTAAAGCGAAGTTCATTTTGCTTATGCGAACGTAATCATTAATTTTTTCAATTTCTATTGAACATTTAACAAAGTACGAATATGTTGCAGATTAAGTATCACTGACTTTATACATTTCAATCAGATTTAAATGAAAAAACAATGACAAAATTGAAAACTTTACATGTCTCTAATTCATTAACGAATCGATATTTTTCCTTCAAATTTTTTTTATAGGTTCTTACCACCATTGCCTACCCCCCGTTTGACCAGTTGTCCCATAACCTGATACATCCTGTATATATACTCAACAGTGATCCTGAAAAGGTTGGATAATGCAGATTTTCTATATAGTTCAATCTCCTCTTGTAAATGCTATTATGATAATAATTCGTTGTCTATTGTCACGCAGTATATCACAGACGATATGTCTCATCCAACCATTAATAATATTAAACAAAGACAACCCGTTTACAACTGTAGAGCAAACCAAAATCTTTCCATCGAATTAACCCTTCCAAACCGACTGTGGGTTATAACGACCGCGAGGGCGACGCGGCTGTTTCATTAAATTGAGACATTTAACATTGAGAGCCTTTTGTGCTAATGGTTGACACGGATGACACCGTTGCTGATAAACAGAACTGTGGCTAAACGCAATGAATGGGTGTACTCTGTAAAGCAAGGGTTTCTTCGAATGAGCAATCTATGTACGCTTATAGTAATTATTATAATCGAGACAATGTCCTATTTTATGTTGTGTTTCTAATAGATTATAGGCACTACACAAATATTTCAAAATAGTGTATGTAAGACAAGGGAGTTTTTCGTGTGAGAAGGAGTAAAAATACTCTTCACCGCCCCTTCACTTGCCCGTGGGTATCGTAAAAGACAGCTAAGGAATTTAATATGCCTATAAGATCTACGCAAGAGAAGGAAAACTCGAAATAAAACCTTAACTTACATAAGTACATATGTGCGCACGTAAGAATATACTTCTTTGGCGTAACAAGATAAAATATTTCTAAAAATTTAATCCTTCGTGTTATCCTACGTTTGTAGAAAAAACGACACTAATAATAGAAAAAAGGTATTTAATACATTGAAAGTTTCATAATAACACATTTTCTAGTTGACATTTGTATCGGCATCGTAAAAAATGTTGCCTAGCTAACTTCAGAGTGTCAGTTTTTCGTGACGGTGTACGTGGGCGCATCGTAAAAATTTACACTCATCAGTTTTCCCTAACAGGCCAAGAGTATTTTCAAAAAATAAAATAAACTACGTATATGAGTAATTACGCACATATTCCCAAATGAAATACGTTATTTTATTATTATCTCATAACAATATTGTCAGGAGTAACTATGAAAAAACTTGGCAATCACCGAAATACTTGCCGCCAAAAATTGTAGAATTAATTAACTCCGTCCTATCAATATGCTTTAACATTACTTGGCAGAGATTCTTGACCGAAGTGGGGGAGAAAATCAACAAAAAATAGTTCATAAATCATCAGAGGCAGACGGGTGGGCCGTAGGTTTCTGAATACGTAATGAGCCACCATTCATTTGAGGGTTACCGGCAACATTTTTATAGTTTCATACAAATTCTATTCGCGCTATTTGTGAAGAATATTACTTGTGTTGGCAACTCTTTATTGTTAGATCCTACTAATATTATAAATGCGAAAATCTGTGAGTATGTAAGTGAGTATGTTTTTAGCTCTTTCACACAAAAACTACTGAACGGATTTTGATGAAGTTTCACAATAGTACAACTTGAAAATTCTTAAAAAATTCTTGATGCTAATATTAAATAAAACGTATCTTTAGTTACAAAGATAAATTTCCTTTAATACAAATTGCCTTAAGCCCTCGTTTTTCAGTGTATGGAATCTGTAAAAGAGTTTAACGTATGAAAAAAAAAGTGCTCTGATTTTAATGAATTCGGTATCACTCGACGAAGATAATTAGCTGATGCCGAATATGTATATGTCACCGTAAAATTGTACGAACCGTTAGTTTATAAACTATCTAGTGAAATTATAAACTATCGATAGATTGTGAACGGACACAAAAATTTACAATCTAACGGTTTTATTTTCGTAAGATTATAAACTGACTATGTTGAACCGTCAAATTGTGATTTTAATACTTTTAACCATCAGTTCAAAAAGAAATGACCCAATCACAGCACTGGCTTACAATTTCTCGCCTGCGAATTTGTGAACCGTCCTCTGATTGGTTGGCGTTGGCACGCGTTCATGTGCATAAAGTTACAAACATAATTATCAGCAATCAAAAAGCTCATTGTCAGCAAATATTAACGTACATTATTAAATACTACCAAAAACTATTTTTAATATCTTTAAATTGATGGAATGTAGTATTATCGCTAAAATAATAATGGCGGCGGGACAGCGTGTGAAAACAATGATTCGTTGGTTCACAATTTGACGGTTGAACATAGTCAGTTTATAAACTTATGAAAATATAACCGTTAGATTGTAAATTTTTGTGTCCGTTCACAATCTGTGGATATAAACTAACGGTTCGTATAATTTATTAATTACGTTGACATATATAACTCAATATCACCCTAGATGTCACTTAAACCAAATAGCCTTTCACACCTCGATATATACTTAAAAAGGAAATTGTGTAGCTGAAAAATAAATTAAAATTAATTATGGTCAAATGTTGACCTCTCGGAGACCACAAGTTTAATTATAAACATTTTTCTGCCAACTTAAGTTTTATCTTAAAGCTATTCACTGTAAATAGACAAAAATAACAGTGTTATTTCAACACGATTAACAAAAGGCAAACCCAAGGTATCTTCTTTTCCTGTACAATAGAGGGTACTTATTCACGCGGCGTTTCCTGCCCTGTGTTCTTTCGCATTGTATTTTTCGTCCCTAGTAACTTTTTCTCTTCATTTGTTTTCCTTTATTTTTTTTTTCAAGTTCAGGATTTCTTGAACCCATATTTCACGTTCATATTGTCCTCAATTTGCATCTAGAGAACAGAATTTGTTTTACTTTAGTTTTAAAGGTAGCATTTGGATGTTTTTGTTGGTTCTTTTTATTTTAGAAATGTTTTCTTTTAAAATTCTTTTTTATTGTTATTTCTGTATAGTATCGTCTCAGCTCATACACGTACTATTGTTGGTCTCGAACCTCCTACTCATTACGAGGGATATTGATCTACTATACCATGCTGGTCAGACATGTTGGTATAGAGTTTCATTTCGAGTTTTCATTCTCTTGTATAGATGTTATATGCATATTATATCCCTTAGTTGTCTTTTAAGATATTCAATTCCACGGGCAAGATGTAAGAGTGGTCAATTATATTCTTACTTCGTCACCACAAGGAGACTTATTATTATTAGCAGTTAAATCGTATTGGTTTCATGTGGTGATGGTGTAAGAATACAATTCATCACTCTCTTTCTTGCCTATTGATGTCGTAAATGGGACTAAGGGATATAATATGCATAGAACATCGATGCAAGAGAAGAAAAGACTGAAATGAAACCCTTCACCACTCCCTTTCTTGCCCGTTGATATAGTAAAATACGACTAAGGGATTATAATACGCATACAACATCTATGCAAGAGAAGGAATACTCAAAATAAAACCTTGTACCAAGCCGTTTGACTAGCATAGTATAAAAGGTTAATTTCCCTCCCATTATGGAGGGGATTTGAGCCCAGCAGTGGGACGTATATGAGCTGTGATAATGTTAAATATGACAGTTTCCAAAATCATCAATATTAAACACCACATATGCCTAAGTGGGTGATCGTAATTAAAAGCCGAGCACTTCACTTGGGGTGACTTAATGCAATTACAGTAGAATTTTTCGCGACATATGGCTGGATTCGTGAGCTGGGGTGGCATGCGGCTTTTTAAAAGAATATGGACTGTATACCCATTCTTTTTATGGGTTTTTGATATTTATTTTATAGTTTTCTTCATACTGTTGTTGGACATTGTTTACATTTTTGCGATTTCTGCTATTATTATTTGATCCGTGCGGTGACGGAGTAAAAATATAATTCACCAATCCTTATCTTACCCGTGGCTGCCGTAATAGACAACTAAGGGATTACAATGTTTAGTTAACTTCTAGGCAAGAGAATAAAAATAAGAATAAAACCCTATATGTATAATGTCTGACGAGCGTGGTGGTGAGTTAGTTTCTCTCTTTTTATAGAAGAGACTCAAGTCCAACAGTGGGACGTATATGAGTTGAGATGATGATAATTTATGGTGAAATCCTGTATTCTAATTTATCACCAACATAGATTAGGTTAGGCTAGGTTAGGAATAGGAGCAGAGTTGCGGTGCGTATAAAAACGGTACCGTCGCGTGGCCGTAAAAATAGTGTACGGTTTTTAGTAGGTAATAACGTACACGCTAACACTCAATCGTTGGCGGTAAGCCTGGAATAACCTACCTCCCCTGACAGCGGTGGGCATGCGTAAAGACAATATTATCTTACGGCCAAAAAAAGGAAAAATAACAACGACTAGATTAGGAACCTACTAAAGATTCAATAAAAATCATGAACTGATGAATAAAAGATGGAAAATTTAAGATGTTCTTCTCATGAATTATGCCGTAGTGTCTAAAAACAAAGATTTATGTTACCAGCGAAGACTTATAGCAAAAAAATAGTCTCTAAATTTCTTCTTCATATGAAGGCTCAAAGTCGCAAATGCTCTCAAGTTGCGAGTTCCAACCACGAATCGGACGACACAGCGTCGGTTCGAACATCTAGGTGGATTGAGGAGATTGTAAAAGTCCAAAAAGCCGTTGGATGCAGATGACACGGAACGGTTCAGAGGCGGCATTCTTGTGGGGAAGGCCTTTGTCCAATAATGAAGGTCTACGGGCCGATGGATGGATTTATATTACGGGTAATATCTCGTATTAATAAATTGCGTATTATATAAAGATCCATTCAACGAAATGATTATAATAGTTTTGTTCACACACTATTAAGGTAAATCATTCAAAAACTACATTTTTATTCATTAGAATCGTATCCACCGAATTATATTGACAGTATTAAAAGCTCTCCGTTTTCATTAGTATAGGGCGTTGGTCCCTGGAGTACCGAGTTAAGCCCAAAGGTACATATGGCGTGTAAATGCTGATCGTATTGCGCACCAGCCCTTCAGAAAACCCCAAAAACGATGCGGTTGCAAATTGTTGACGAATGCTATTGCGGGTGCGTACAGTTTCACATACATTTTGTTCTTTTATTTATTGACATAGAGATAACGTTAAGAATTTCTTCCATTTTAAAAAAAAAATGTGTACGTTAGAAATTTACTTCTTTGGCGTAACAAGATAAAAATCTTACTAAAATTTTATCTTTCGTGTTAACCTACGTTTGTAGAAAAAAAGACACTAATAGCACAAAAAGGTATTTACGACATTGAAAGTTTTATTATAACGAGTTATCTAGATGACATTTGAGTGCGCGTGTATCGTAAAAATTCGGTTGTCTGTAAAGTCGGTTTACTGACGATAGTTGAACGTGACAACGGCATAAAAAAATACTGATGGAATGGTTTCATTTTTCAAAAGAAAATTTTAATTTTATTTGTTTGATAGATATTTTGTATGGATCAAGCCTTAAATGGAACGCCTCAGAGCGAGGTAACGCCGCATACGTCATGTTTTTTCGTGTGTGTAGCCGGCTCCATCGAATTATAAGACGTTGTCACGTCAAAAGCTTTGACTTTGAAAAATTTAAATACAAATCAAAAAATAGTGTTATTTATAATACGTAATACTCGCGTAAACATCAGAACTCTGTAGAATACTGTTTATAAACTTCTATAAAGGAGACAGATTTCCTATACCTCTGTAAGGTTGAAACTTAGTGAAAGTACTCTACAAGAGACAAAAATATCAGTCTTCTGAGCTTTCACTTAACTAGTTTCGACTATATATATATATATATATATATATATATATATATATAAAACAAGAATATATTAACTATATCAATATATTGCGTGGTATTAGAAGAGCCAACGCTCTGATTACAGTGATAACTGTCGAAGGGGACGGTCACCATTACGTTTATTGTGATCAGATGGTATAGCGGTGACACATATGTTGAGTGATATTCACACTGGTTTATGTAACGATTAATCTTGATACTTGATATATTACATCAATTTTACATAGACTGACTGTACAGATGGCGTGGTGGTTAAGATACGACAGTGTCGGGGGTTTGAATCCCACGCAGAACAACACTTTATGTGATCTACAAATTGTTATTCTGAGGCGCTTTTTTTAGAGTGTGGACCATGATCAGCGCACAACGGAGGGGCGGCGCGCGGCCCCATGACTCACCCGTAGCTACGTTGCCTTCGTTGTTGGGCCGATCACCGGAGCAGAGTGACTTGTCGTCAGTGGTCGGCCCGACGGAATACCCCGGTCGCGGGGTACCCTCTCCTCTCGACGTTCCACTGTTATTTTGAGTCTGGATGTAACTTATCTCTGTTAATTATATGTTTGTAAAGACCCCCGCAATACAAGGATTATTTCCTTAGTGCAGAGTCTTGTTTCAGAAAAAAATATCTATATGTTGCCATATTATTTCCATGCGGTGACGGTGTACAATATAATCCACCACTTACCCATAGGTGTCGTAAAAGACGACTAAGGGATATGTTATCTGTATTATTATACAGATAACATATCCCTTAGTCGTCTTTTACGACACCTATGGGTGCAAAAGAACTATGCAAAAGAACGAAGAAGAAGAAGAAGAAAAAATAACTATGCAAAAGAAGGGAAACTCGAAAGCCTTTGTCTATAACACAACACTTTATTTGGCATAAGTGACATAAGATCCACGTCAGTGAACACGGATCTGTCAGAATATCAGCGCTAGGGCAACCACGTTGCCTCAGCAATAGCTGAGACTGATACCATATTTTGGCCTCACACATGTGCACAGTTATATATAAAAAAATATTGCTTGAGGAAAATGTGAGGTTGCGAAATAAAACTATTTTCTTTCTTTCATTCATTCTTAAATCAAACTGTATACCAACCCGCCCGACCAACGCGGTATAGTAGGTAAATTTTTCTCCTATTGTGGAGGAGACTCTGACCCAACAGTAGAACGTATACGAGATAAAATGATGATACTCGTAAAATAGACACACTTTACTTCACAAAAATTTCTTATTGTAAAATAAAGTAGCCCATTCTGCAAGTCCTCGAGTTGCCAGATTGACTGCACTGTTGGCATAATAGTTAACATACCGACCTACTATGCCAGTATATGACCTGATTCCCATAAAGGACAATATTTTTTGAGATCCACAAATTGTTTTTAAAGTGAAACTTTTATTACATCGTCTCTAACTTTTTCGTCCATCTATTGCATATCGCGTAACGGTTGGCAGTGGAGTAGGAGTAAAGTGAAAGGCGCTCGACAGAGCAGCCGAGGCCAATGTGGCGGCGCCTATGGTTCGCATCAGCTGACCGTGTAGTGTATAGATTATTACTTATTTATGCCAGTGCTGCACGCTATTTGTTTGTTTTTATCCGAGTTTAACGTAAATGTTGCTATTTTTTGTGATGCAAAAATTTGACTTTTACCGTGGTTTGATCAGACCACACAATCAATTTTTTATTTAGTTTAGTTGTGATTTATGTTAATATTATAATTATAAAGTCCTTTGCAATACAAAAATTAATTACTTAATATAGGTTAGTCTTTTAAAATAAAGTCTGGCAAATATAATTTCTATAATCAAAATATCAAAACCGTTCATTCTCACTACTCTGTGCTGTCAAAGCATACAAGATGCATTATGGCGGTGCATTGTACAAATATATGTTTATTTGCACGAGCGCATTATAACATTACAAGTGCGGGTATTAACATGTGAATAATTAATTACAATTATTATTGAATTGATGATATTTCTTAGCACAAATGTCGGGTAATGATGAAAAATTGTGGCAAAATTAGTATTTGTCATCTGAGGGAATAGTTTTTGCCTTAGCACGAATATTTCCGTCAAAGTATTCGTTTCGTTATCGAGACGTGTCTGATGCCGTGCTAGCTGAGCCTGTGGGTGCCTGAACTGTGGAATAGTCACCCTCAGAGATTCTGACAACGTGAGGGCAACTAACGTCTTAGTGATGATATCCTAAAGGGTATTCCACTGGATGGGTAGCAGACGACAAGGGACTCGATATCAGTAGTCGACCCAATGGCGAAGGGATGATGAATGTGGAAGTGGTTCAAACCCAGCAGTGGGACGTATATGAGTGATGATGATGAACTAACTGATCCTAATATATCTGCGTATGGTTTGCGAACGTAACGTTCGCATAAGCAAAACAAACTTCGCTTTAAATCAGCTGATCGACCGATGACCTTCGTCGAGTCGCGCTTTTACCTACGCTGTCATTGAAGCGTTTGCGCAATTCCTACCTTTTCATACTGTCGAAGCTTTACATGCCTACATGTATTCTGTCTATACATGCCTACATAATACGTAACATTTAAGGCTTAGATAGACTCTTAGACAGATATTTTTGAAATCACTATAACTTTTATGTTATATTGTTTTTTGTGTAATATACATTTTAATTACGATCTATGACCGGTAAACTACAACATACTCGAACAGTTGCCCCATAACCTGATGCACTCTGTATAACTACCTTCACTCGTTAATCGATTATCATCAAGGACAAAGTCATACGATTCTCTTGAAATACTTATTTAACGCGTCGCATATGGTAATGGGGTTCTGCCATGAGGGCGTATTGTCCAAGTCGGCTTTTACACCATATGGAGCAAAAATTCATAAACAAGTGTTCACCAAATCCCACTTTAATTCTGGCAATCACTCATTTGTGATTTTAAGCGTCGTTAAACTAAAATTGAACTTTATTCCCATTTAAATAAAGATAAAATCAACTTTCAAATAAATTCTATTTTTATTGATAAAATCGTATATTCTAATAACAATTCTAATACTCAAATAATAAAACACAAAATAAGAGAAACACATTTCGATTCATATACAAAAGTATTGAAAGTAAAATTTAAACGGCACAAAACTACTATTAACGGCCTTGTTAGAACTATGGAAATTGTCAAAAATATACTCTATATTTTTGAACATAAAGTTACATATGCATTGTGTTAACTAATAAAAGAATTTAGACAATTAATAGGGTGAATGGCTATTGAGAATACAAAAGGAATGATTACGTATACTGGGGTTATATTGTCGGTGATCAGGACACCATATGGTATGTTGGTATTAGAACTATTTCGTATTATGGGGATTAAACGGAGCATATTTTAATATTGAACGATATTTTTATAGTACAGGTGCTATTTTAATATAAGATGTCATATGTTTTTAAAGTTTCTTTTGGCGCGTTAGGGAAAAATTTGGAGAGCAAATATTTCTTCTTGCACTGGCAATAAATTTGTACCAAAATGTGGGTAATAAATTAATAATTATTTTTTGTAGCGGATATATATAAATCTCTGTAATAACGATGACCATGTATACTGTAAAGTGTTCGAATCGTCGGACAATCCATACTAATATTATAAATGCGATAGTAAGGATGTTTGTTTGTTTGTAACGCTTTCACGCTTAAACCACCGAGCCGATTTCAAAAATTCTTTCACCAATGGAAAGCTATAATATCAGGGAGTAACATAGGCTATATTTTATCCCGGTATTCCCACAGGAACGGGAACTACGCCGCGGGTAAAGCGACTGAAACCAAAGCGAAGCGAGGGCGGGTTGCTAGTCAAAAATAAAATACAAACGCGATAAAATCCGTAGTTTTATTTACAACGTGTAACAATCCCGTAAACATCAGAAATCATTAAGAGCTAACATAGTTTTATTTCGAGGCTTCCTTCTCTTGTTATTTTCCGTTAAAACAGACGCTGTTCTGTTCAAATAAAAAATAGTAAATCAAATCAAATCATTTATTCTGCATAGGCACTTACATATTGTCAAATTTATACATCGTTTGAATACAATACAATATCTACCACCAGATCGAAACGCGACCACAAACTGAAAAGATCCGGCAAGAAACTCAGCGGGCTGTCATTTTTTTACCATCTTTTGAATATAATTACGTATACAACATATAGTCTTAGCTCCAGTGTGATGCTCTTCGAGATAGGATATAACTGCTTTTTTTTATTAGGTACTATTTTTTTGTGAAATGAGTACTCCTATAAATCCCACCATTTTATCGTATTTATATTTGGTTTTTATACATTTTATATATGGATATATGCTTATAACATCTATGCAAGAGAAGGGAAACTTGAAACAAAACCCTATAATAACAATGTCTGACCAGCGTGGTATAGTAAGTCAATTTCCCTCTCATACACGAGGCTCGAGCTAACAGTGGAACATATGTAGGCTTAAATGATGATATTTAATTGATTTTATCACGGGAAGACACCGAAAAGCGTTAAATCAAAAATTTAATAAAAACTCTATTATATAAATCCGTAAAAATAGTTTTAATTCAAATAGTTAACACTCGTGAAAACATTGGAAATCATTACAAATTAGAGCGTCTATAATTTTTTTATCTTGTACTTTTATCTTCAACAATAATAAATCTGGAAATTAGAAGACAAGATTAACAATCTGAGACAACGTATCCACTCCATCATTGTCTCAACACGATCATGCCTGTTCCTCTGGGACAGAAACAATAGTTCAATAGAAACAACATTACAGTAACAGTTAATCTGTTGGGATAGAGCGCAATCAAACTTGCACATGTGAACTTTGGCCTGGACATCATCCGTCACTCCGTGTTTCCGATTGATTGTCTTTGTATTTCTTGACAGCCTTTAAAGATGTTAACATATAGATGAATAAATAAGAGTTTATACCTATAGGTATCTTCATCATCATTACAGCCCACATACGTCCCACTGTTGGGCTAGGGCCTCCTCCACAATGGGAGGGAATTTGACCTACTATACCATGCTGGTCAGACATGTGTGTTTCCTTCTCTTTCACAGATCTTATGTGCATATTATATCCCTTACTCATCTTTTACGACATCCACGAGCAAAATAGGGAGTGGTGAATTGTATTCTTACTCCGTCACCACACGAAAAGGTATCTTATCATCTCTAATTAAAAGGTAATTTGCAGTTGACACCATATATAAACTTAAGTCTGTATGGTGACGGAATAAGATTACAATTTACCACTGCCTATCTTGTCCGTGGATGTCGTAAAAACAACTAAGAGATATAATACACATATAACATCTGTGCAAGAGTTCATTCTCTTCAAAACAAAATCCTTACCCTGTCTGACCAGCATGGTATAGTAAGGTCAAATTCCCTTCTATTATGGAGAAGGCTCGATCCTAGCAATGGGACGTACATGAACTGAAATGATGATGATGATAATGATAAAATTAATTAATGCGTGAGTTAAAAGATTAAATTGATATGTTGGACTGATATAAAAAAAAACCTTAATCTTTTTTTTTTGAATTTAATCGAACAGCGAAGTTTTTGTAGGTGAAAATGCGAAATGAATTTTTTATACATTTACTAGAATTTCGACGTTCACCTGGACTTTTGTTTTAATGAGCTTAAAGTTATACCTATATGCAACTACAAATCTGAGGTGTATCGAACTGCCATAGGCGCGGCACGGCATAGAGGACTTCAAAATAAACAATTAACGCCAATTAATTCCTATGTAAAGCGTACCTACAGAACACTTGATTCCGTAGTCTTACCAGTACTGCCAGGCATTTATCCCCTTAACTTGGAGTCTTGGAGATACAAAGCCGTGCGGCAATGTATTATTCCACTAAAAACATGATCGTCGATTTTCTTTTGCCAAGCGATAGTAATAAAATTAACAGCGTTTCGCGCTGCAATCCATCGTGTACGAAGAACGCCTGACCGAATGGCAGTAAAGGTGGTATTCATGAACAATGGGCCATCATAAATGAAGTTGTAACCCGTTTTTATTACAGCTTAATACATATTATAGACTTTATACAACTTAAAACTAGGTAAGTAAAATACTAATAGGTAATTCATACCTGTTTTCATCAACTACACCTAAAGTAATAGGTATACCTTTTTTTAGGGTTGGGTCATTGTCGGTGCACTCGCCATCTGGCTCCTTCCGATAGAGGGGCGGCGCGCGGCCCTGTAACCCATCCGTGGCACGTCGTCTTCGTCGTTGGGCCGAACACCCTGTGCTGGGTAATTTGTCTTCAGCGGTCGGCTCGACTCTTCAGTGGTCGGCCCAACAAAGTATTAGGTATATACCTAAATGACGATCTTAACATTCAAAATTTTACGTCAATCAAATCGCGTCATGTATTACCAATATTTTTAATTTTAAATATCATGAATGTGTTAAGAGCGTTATCGGTAATCGGCACTTCTCGCATTTTAGGTTTTTTGCTACGGTCCGATATCGATGCACACTAATGCACTACACACACGCGAGTTCATAGAATGACCAGTCTTGAGCCTTGGCGCTTATAATAATCAATCTCTAATATATTCTTCGGAGAAGTAGATTTTCAAAAATCAACATGATGTAAATTTTAAAATTTTTAATTAATAACCAAAACTCATAACAGTATAACGGTTAAAATTGTATTTTTAATATGCAAAGTACAGGAAATAGTAAAATATAGGCACAGAGTATAACTTACAAGGAGACCCTCAAACGTGTGGGTCGGGGATTTCCATGATTTTTGGTGGGGTGGTAGAGGGGGCACGAGGGTATCACAACTACCAAATATTAGGGTCAACTGGGCCCTCGTTAAAAAGATTTTAAGGGTCAAAGATGGATGGGTAATTTATGTACTAGAAAAAATTAAAAAGTCGAATCGCCAACAAGCGGTAATCTCGTGGTAACGTGCTCGCCGGCGGGAACTCTGGTCTCGGGTTCGAGACTCCACAACTTATTTTTTTTAAATCATCACATTATTGTGTAATAATTTAAAAAAAATAAAAAAACCCCAATCGACGTCCCTATCCCGGGACGTCGGTCGCCGTCACACGGTCAGGCTCTCTGCGGGTGACACACTAAAGTCCCCGGTCCGGTCACCCGCGGATTTGCCTACGGCGGCGTGAGGCGCGGATACTCGTATCTGCGCCCGAGTCGCCGGTGGCGGAACGTGTGACCGAAGATTGATCACACACGAGCCGGCGTCTCCTTTCGTGAGATGACAGCCTCACAGAAGGCGGTGACCGCGTTCCAGTTCCTGACGCTGCTAAGCATCTCCCTAGTGATGGTCGGCAGGATCCGGTCGGCACCGGTGATTGCAACGAGTACACGGCGCTGCTCTGCCCACGAGGCACACACCTCGAGCCTGTGCTGCGCCGTGCTCACGTCGCAATCGCAGTGGTAGCAGGATGGTGGTGTGCTCTCCCTCCTAACGAGCTTGCGCAGGTACTTGGCTATCGTGACCCATCAATACCTGCACCAGTCGGAAGGAATGTACCCCGTGCTGCCGACCCAACCACCCCATCAGCACCAGCTGAAAGGACTCGACGGTCCTGATACCGTATTGAGGCTTCTCCAGTCCGATTGCCCAACGAGCAATGGCGTCTCGGCGGGCGTCGACCCGCCAGGCGGCAATCACCTTGATCGAGGCTATATGTGGCTCGCGTCTCTGATACTCGCAGGTAAAGCTCGGCGAGTACCTCCGCCTGCAGGTCCCACCGGAGAGTTCCGGCCAAGAGGCACGCTGCCTTCGTGGCTGCCGTGCAGTAGTCGAGTATGGCCCTAGTCGCCATGGCCATGGATGTCTAACAAGTCCAGTCAGAGATTCAAATCTACCCACTACAGAAATTAGTTATTAAATTTTGATCCACATTTTGCTACATATTTATTGCTAGTACAAGAAGAAAATGATTCTCTATGAAAAAATTATATTGTGTATGGTTAGTAATTATTAAACATTAAATTTGAGTTAGCTGATAATCTTCAGAAGATGAGGCTGCATAAATGTTCCGTTCGGATTTTTGATGTGAAATATCTATAGGCGGGCTGAACCTGATCGTCGCGTGGCATTCAAAGCGGCGTTAACGCCACGCTTTGCGGTAACGATTTCAAAATAATTTTGATGTTTCACGTCTGCCAGGCGTCCTGAGTGACGGCTCACTTCTCTTTTCGTTTACTCTTTTGAAACTATAAGTACCTTACAGTTTTGTCGTGTGTTCTCAAAGTCCGACTTTACACCACCTGCATACGGCCTATCATGACCTATGCCAGCGTGGTGTTCGCGCACGTAAAGCCGCACAGGATCCACAGGCTACAGACACTACAAAATCGTTTCATGCGCCGAGCTACGGGAGTACCGTGGTTCATACGAAACGTCGATCTCCACATCGACCTCGAACTGCCGACCATCAAGCAGTTTATGAAACGGTGCTCTCAGAGCTACTTTGACTCTGCCATGACACACCCCAACCAACTAGTGGTTGGGGTGGCTTCCTATAGACCCTCCAAAATCTCATCCATCCG
Source organism: Lymantria dispar (assembly GCA_032191425.1). NCBI lineage: Eukaryota > Metazoa > Arthropoda > Insecta > Lepidoptera > Erebidae > Lymantria > Lymantria dispar. The sequence goes on along the minus strand of CM063442.1, from coordinate 2,842,980 downwards.
ACGTCCTCGACGAAGAGGACGACAATATCACACTCGCTCAACAAAGAGCCTACACGGCCCGCGAGGCCTTAACAAATAAATATTCGCGGTTCCGCCCTCGCCGTCGAGGTGCGAAACCGCGCCACGCAAAAGTCACGACTAAAAACGTGGGCACGCCCACTTTGCCTCCAGCGACGCCCCAAGCCGAGGTCCGTTCCCCACAGGGGGAGCCCTTGGGCTATGTCGCTTAGCATACTTTTCTCCGGGTTGAGAGCCCTCAGCGCTCACCCATAGTCCGCGTCAAGCTGTCGAGGCCATCTGCGGCCAACAGCTGTACACACACAAAAAAAAAAATCGTGTGTTCTCTTTTTCCTTGCCTTGTAACCGATTTTGTTCCCAAGATACAATCTGCTTTTTCGACCCATCACCTAAAACGTAAAAAGATTCTATATTATTCTTTATAGAGATCGCATGAAAGTAATTAAAAGAATTAGGTAGTAATAAATACTTACGAATCAAAACCGATCAGTCGCAGTATACGCTGAAGTTCGTATTGTCGTCTTTTACGCTGTGAGCGGAGAGCTCGAGCGACGTGACCCTGCTCCGTTGAACGCCAAGGCGCGACTGGCTTATGAACAATTATGCCGTTCAATTTATAGTAATATTTAAAATTTAATTACGAGGGTGACTATTCGTATTTCAATTTGGTTTTTTTTTTACTGCTTCTACAATAGTCGAACAAATAGTGGATATTTTTTTAAATATTCCAAGGTTAGTATCATTCACAAAATTAAATGTTTTACAGGAGCCATTTTCGTCAAATTAATCTTAAGGAAATATTTTTTTTTAGTTTTAAAAGGAAGAAATCTTGAATTTCATTTTATACATACCCAAGAACAGTAATTTTCCTAACATCTACAATTCTTTTCGAGCTGCCACGACTTATCGTTTATTCGTACCTGAACTTCAAAACTCAGCGTTTTCGTAAAATCTCATTAACTTAAGTTCAAAATACCCTTGCCTTTTAATAAAATAGTTACAATATTGAGTTATAATTCTGTACAAGCACAATATAAAGATGTGTTTAATGTAGTGGTTATATAAATTTTTAGTAAGCTGTTATGATGAACGAGTAACCAGTCCTCAAAAAACCACATTTTTGGGTTTACGGCCGCTTATTACCGATAACGCTCTTAAGTAACTTGACATTAATGTTATAGATAATTTATATAAACTTAGTGGCTACCTACAATTTAAGTAGGTAAATTTTAATAAAAACGGAAATTATTGCCCTAAATACCAATAATTTATGCAGAGCACAGAGCATCTAGCGCAAAACCCCATTCACCCTACCATATTTCGTATTGATAAATCAGCTAATCTTTTATTTATCACTAAATAGGATTACGTCGCTACAAACTACATTCATAAATCAATTACAGTACTACAAGCACATGCAGGATGATTCCAGACGCGTGTTCAACCACTTATCCTTTTTGAATTTGCCGCTAATATGAGGATTATAGCCAAATTAATCACCCATTTTGATTAATTTATCAAAATTATCACCATATATCGTTCTTAATATCCCTCTTAAAATTTTCTTTACCAGGCTGCATAGCATATCCCTTAGGTGTCTTACGACACCCACGGGCAAGAAATGAAGAGATGAATTGTACTTGTATTCTTACTCCGTCATCACACGGAAATGATAATAATGATATAACTTTATAAAATATCACGCCTGACTCTTTTTTTATAATGCTAAAGCAAACTATAGAAGCCTGATCAGTGATGTCAACGATGGCCAATGGGCCACTACGTCTTCCCGTACAAATTCTTTCAGTTTTTAAAGTCGGCGTCGACACGAACTTCTTTCGTTAGCGTGAATACTGGGTTACTTTTTATGGTGAGAAGGTAATTTTGACCAAAATACCGTATGTGCCAATTGTCTTTTATCTTTTAGCGTGTGATCGCCATCAAAATAAAATGGAACTGAATTGTTACATTTACGTATTACACAATATGAGTCATCATCATCATCATCACAGCTCATATACGTCCTACTGCTGGGCTCGGGCTTCTTCCTTTATGAGAGGGAATTTAATCTACTATACTACGTTGGTCAATATTGACGAAGGAATTTGTTTCGAGTTTTCCATCTCTTGAATTGATGTTATATGCATATTACATCTCTTACTCGTCTTTTACGTCATCCACAAGTAAGAAGGGGGGTGGTGGATTGTATTCTTATTTTATCACCGGTTTGGTTATATTGATTATAAAGAATACTATCAAGTCATCATCTCGAAAGATGTAATATAAATAGCAAATTTCCAGGTAACCCTGATTTAATTGAAACCTAATTTGAGATACCTATAAGAAATATATGTCCGATAATTACCTACATATTTGTAGAGCTGTTTACAATTTTATCATCACAGATCACGTCCCACCACTGGGCTCGAATCTCCACCATATTGGGAGGGAAATTGACCTCCTATATCACGCTAGTCAGGCGAGATGGTATAGGGTTTTATTTCATGTTTTCCTTCCCTTGCTTAGATGTTTTAAGCACAAGATATCCCTTAGCCGCCTTTTACGACACCCACGGGCACAAGGGAGTGATGAATTGTATTCTTGCTCCGTCATCACACGGTAATGATCTGCTACTTTTAAAAAAATCCGTTGCTTAGATAAATGACTCATTTCGCCACACTGTGTCTTTATCTCTTTTTCAAATGCTTTTTTGCTATTTACAAATGGTGGTAAGTAAACTGAAAATCCACCTGTGGTTATAAATAACCGTGCCTCGTCGGAGCCACAGCAAACATTTTATCTTCCTATCACAACTACATAATAGAAGCAATTATCTTGCTTTCCAAACCACTTCAAAGCTATTGAAATTAATAAAATGATTAGTATGAGTATCTCCCTATTTCCAATCAAGTTAATGATTGCAAATGAAAAAGTCAATATTCTTAATACTTCTTATTCTTCTTTTCCTTCAGCTTTTAAATGTCGCACTATTTGGATAGAAGACTCATCCGCAATAGTAGAAGAAAATACCTAGGGACTATAATACTCTGGTCAGACACGTTAGTATATAATTTGCTTATATTCATTACTCATATTTCACTATTTATTGCGTCATAACACGGTAAATATTATACAAAGGTAATTATATCAAAGAAGTTACAAAATTAGCAAGTTTTTTTCAATTATAATACAGACGTCTTGGAATCATTCTTCATCATTTCAGCTCATATACGTCTCAATTGGACTCGAGGCTACTCTACAATAGGAGGGAAATTGACTATACTATGCTGATTAAACAGATTGGTCCTATACCAATCTGTTTTATATTGAATTTTCTTTCTCTTGCATAGATGTTATATGCGTATTATATCCCTTAATCGTCTTATACGACATCCACGGGTAAGATAGGGTGTGGTGATTTGTATTCTTACTCCATCACCACACGTTCTTCGAGTAAGTGTGTATAATCTCGTCTAAGTTAACACTCATTTACTATAAGTTGGTATAATTAAAAATCACAAACACAAAAACACATGTGCAAAGAGAAAATGTTTGAAACAAATCGTTTCGCTTGAAGCATTATTTCATCAATCTTCGTAACAGCTAGACTCATCATTGACATCTCATTGTGTAAACATAGACATTTACCCTTAGGACTATCAATGATAATCTTATTCTTCAAACTGACTGGCTTTCAGATTTCTAAAACTACATCAAATTCTGATTTAAACAACAACGTGTTAATTAAATTCAATATAATGTTATCTAATGTTTACGCGAGCAATTAAACATTATAAATAAAACTATTTTACGGATTTTATCGCGTTTGTTTTTTGATTGTCCGACGTTCCGAACATTTTACAGCGTTCATGGTCACGGGCGGACAGTTCGCCGTGTTCGAAACGTCGGACAATCAAATATCAAACACAAACGCGATAAAATCCGTAAAATAGTTTTATTTAAATTCAATATTTTTAAAAGGATCACGAATCGACTGGTATTGAAGATTGAAGCATTAATAATCATCATCATCATCACAGCTCACATACGTTTCACTACAGGGGTTGAGCCTCTTCCACAGTGGGGTTGGAAATGGGTTGCTAAAGGGTTTTATTTCGAGTTTCTCTTCTCTTGCATAGATGTTATCTGCAATAATCTCTTAGCCGTCTTTTACTATACACCGTCCTGCCACCACTGCGATTGCGACGAGGACACGGCGCAGCATACGCTCGAGGCCTGCACCGCTTGGGCCACGCAGCGCCGTGAACTCGTCGCAATCATCGGTGCCGACCTGACGCTGCCGGCCATCGCTAGGGCGATGGTCGACAGCGTCGGGAATTGGGACGCCGTCGCAGCCTTCTGCGAGACAGTGATCTCGCAGAAGGAGGCGGCGGATCCTCTGCGCGAGGAGTGCAGCCTCGATGAGGAGATCCGCCGCCGGCGAATGGGGCGGCGCAGGCGCAACTACCTGCGCCTCATGCCGCCCTAGCCGAGGCCGCGGGTGACGTGACCGGGGATTATTCCGTCACCCGCCAAGAGGCTGACCGCGTGAGGAAAGACCGACGTCCTCCCCGAGGGGGGGACATCGGTCGATAGAAGGGTACCCCACGTAGGGAGTATTCCGTCGGGCCGACCACTGACGACTAGTAAACCTGCTCCGGTGGTCGGCCCAACGACGAAGGCGAGGTGGTTTTCGGGTGGGTTGCGGGAGTTGCATGCTTAAGCCCCTCTGTCGCCCCGGACGGAGTGGTGCGGAGGCGCACCGACCGCAGCCCACCCAAAAAAAAAAAAGCCGTCTTTTACTATGAATTTTCTTTTGCTAGAAAGGGGGCGGTGAATTGTATTCTTACTCGACATGGAATATTAATTATGATTAATAATACCTAACTAGTAAAACATAAAAATGTATACTCCCTTTTATATTTATATTTGGCTCAGCAATTATTTAATAATATTAACTTTATATTACTAGAAAAGAAATTAGCTTTTCTTATAGAGATATTATTTTGGCTTGCGATTCACTTTTGTTATGTCAGAGAAGACAAATGTCTTGCCTCAAGCTTTGCTCGATGCGGTGAAAATACATTTTTATGCCTCCATTATAATCTTTGTATAATTTGTGAATAGAAGAAGCCCCATAGATATAGAAATACTTTACAATCTGTTATAATATGAATTAGAATTTATCAACATTGCAGCTCATATAGGTATACCCACGTCCCACTACTGGGCTAGAGCCACCTTCAAAATTGGAGAAAAATTTACCTATTTTTTCAAACATATTGCGTAGGTATATGATGTATTTCAAGTTATCTATCCTTGTCCGTAGATAGAAGATAGGGAGATTTTTACTCCGTCATCACAGGGAAATCTTGTAGCTAAACTATTATTTTGCCAATTAGGTACAAGCTTAAAGCAAAGTTAAAAGAAATAATTAAAAAGTCATATAATGATACAACTTAATGAAATATAAAACCTGACTCTCTCCTGAACAACACTCTATCTAAACAAATCATTTGTTAGACAAAGACAGTTAACTTTTACAAGAAAATCAATTTTATTATTGAAAATGTAATGATCTCTATCATTATTCAATTCAGAGCACTATTACGAACAAATGATCAAATCGAAAACAATATTCCATGATAACCCTCAGCTAATCTGAATATTTCCCAAAATTTTCTCATTAACACCTTAAGCAAAATAAATGGAACAGATTTTCATTGAGAGGAGTATAAGAATGGCCAAAAAAATGGCTGAAATCTGACAAATGGCTTTCCTTTAACGTCTGCGCCCATCTTATTATCGTTACCCACTACCGAACAGAACTCATTTGGGTCTTCTTTTAACTTGTCTATATATTCACCATCAAAGTAATTTATACTTTGTGTGCTTACTTTTATGCTCAATTTTCCTTTGGCAATTTTTACTATATTAACTTCAGCTGTAGCTAAAACATTTGCGAATTTATTACTTTGTAGCCTAAGTTCAATTTTGCGTGTAACATGTTCGAGTATGATATCAATTTGAGGAGAAGCGTCTGTATTAATAGCATTATTCGCAATCTCATCTATACAGTCGAGGGTTATGCCGACTATATGAAGTATCATTTTTTATGCGACATATAAAACATATTTATTGCAATCATAATCGTTTCAGTTTCTCTAGTGCCATGTTTGGGTGAGATAAATAGAAGATAATGGGTGGGAAAACTTTTTTATTGATTTAGTTATTGTTTTTATAACTTACGTTATTATTGTAACAACTTTAAGACATAGAAATGCAGAAATTATCTTATTTTCAATGTTGTCTAAATATTCTTATAAATCAATATATGCAGTACCTACTAGTTTAGCCTAAAAGTAATCGTTATTAATGTTATCTTGTATGTCAAGTTGTATAAAACAAGATGAACTATAGTCTCAAAATCAGTTGTGAGAAGATAGAGGTAATAATTTTGTCAACTGTACAAAAGAATGACAGAATAAACCACAGTTTTCAATATCGCACCGCTATTGCCAAGCTGACCCTACCACAACTCAATGCGCTCTCAATTCACAGCAGTTATTATTATCTTGACCTGGTGATTGAGCTCTCCTGCTCTTTATCGTCATGATGGCTTTTCATTGGCCAACTCAGTCATATGCCGCCTCCCAAACCATCGTCATTGGTCTATTTTGCCACGCCTCCGCAACTTGAACGCTCTGTTAAGGGTAGTTCGGCACCCCACTTTATATATTTTTCATCCTTATGTTAACTCGCATTCGTATTGTAGCCGTCGGTTAGTACGCACGCAGTTTTCTCCATATTGCCGCGATATAAGTGTAGAAAGTTTGAAGTTCTTGTGCTGTTAATTAAATGTATGAACAATGACAATGGACGTACAAAATAGCTATCAAAATTATAAAGAGACTTCGCCCGAGTCTAAAGAAAGTAATTTGAGCATCGAAAGTGCTAGGACATCAGTGAAATCAGAAATGTTACCAACGGTTTTAAATCCGGCCAAATCAGCTAAAAGATCGTTTGACGTGGCGTTTCTGATGATGCCCGATGAAAAAGTGCGAGCAAAACCCCCAGAACGACAACTTAGAATTTCCAAACAGCTTTTTCACAACGAGGAATGGGAACAAGTGCCACCCAAGAGAATGCCAGAACTATGTAAACATGATTACTCCAGTGAAAATGCAGTAGACTTGAAAGACCAAGATGATGATCAAATAAGTGTGAATAACAACATATCTCCAAGTTTTGGATCGGACATAAATATAGACGTTGGTACAGATGAATATCCGAGTAAAACCGTGTATTGTAGTGATTCTGATAATTCTGAACGATCTAGAAGTCGACCAAATTCCAATGAAAGCGCTATTCGTCAGCCAAAATTTTTACCCGAATATAAAAATAAAATATTTGATGACCCGACTTTGATTAGCATGCAGTCTCGTGCAAGATTTGAAAGGTATTCAGATAAAACGGAAATGTCGCCAAAGAGTGCATTTACTAAAGTATCAAATTTTTCTATGAGGTCACCAAACCCTTCAGTCAGTCCAGACAATCTTCTTTATCAAAATTCTATAAGTCCGCCACTATCTACTACCAGTTCACCTTCGAGTTCTTTTAACAAATCACCAGGTTTTAATAATTTGCTCACACCAGCGCAAATTTTAAACGGTAGCAGCTTCTTTAAAGGTCAGAATGTACCATCATCTTCCCCGAATTACCCGGACGCAGCCGTTCAGCAACGTTCAACAGCTTTCAATAAAGTTATTGAATACCACGACAAGCAAGATACAAAAACATCGCATATATTACCAAATAAAATGAACTTTTTACCATTTCGACCTGAACTACCATATATCCAAACGGCGTCAGCTTACCCTTTTAGTGTACAAAATTTTCAGCCGGCAAATCCAGATTTTATGAAGTTTCCTGTACCTCAGAGAGAACCAGTGAACCCGTTGATAGCGAATCCAGCAGCCGCGATTCTGAGTACTTTATTACCACCGACTTTGGCCGCTTTTTCCTTACCGTCGCAAAACGTCTGTGCAAAATGTAGCATCAGTTTTCGAATGACATCAGATTTGGTTTATCATATGCGGACACATCATAAGAGTGAGTCAGCGATAGATCCGAACAGGAGAAAACGAGAAGAAAAATTAAAATGTCCAGTCTGTAACGAAAGTTTCCGGGAAAGACACCATTTAACTCGACATATGACTGCGCATCAGGACAAAGAAGGTGATTTAGATGAAGTTCCGGCAGGATCAAATTACAATAAGAAAAGCAAACAATTCTATTCACACAATAGTAACTCTCTCATACATAAATAAACTTGTATTTATGGTATTCGTATAAGCAAAAGTACTTATATAAAACATACATTGGTATAGTACATTGTTCAAAAGAAATGAATTGCCAAACTATTATAACTGTTTAACCGTATGTTTTGGTGGCAGATTTTTGCCATATACAATTAAAATACTATTACCATTATTGACTATAAATAGGCAAATGTCTCAAGTTAAAATTTTCATTGTTTCAATATTGTTCGTTATTGTTATAATCTTAATCTATGTGCAATATTAGATGTTAAGTATTTATTTTGTAAATATTAGTATTGGTAGTGATTAATTAATTACAGAGATTTAAAATTTAAACATGATTTTAATTGAATATAGAAAGTCCAAATGTAGATTTTTCTTGAAGAGTGTTCTTGTGTTCAGCATTGGATCTTAGGTAAGAGCACCTGGATCGACTAATAAGATTTTATTCTCTAAAAAAAAGATTAGCGTCTTATCAATGGATTGTAATTTAAAGTTTGCAATTTTCCACAACTGTTACTGTAACATAATTGCAATTTTTACTAGACGAGATCAAAATTATCGATTTTTAAATATTCATTATTATCCTGTTCTTATACCAACGAAAGAGAAGGGGAACTTATAGGAAAGCGCTATATCAACCAGTTTTAGCGTGATCCTAATTACCCTCAACTGAAAGAGACCCGTGCACCATAGTGGAAGGTATCACCATTATCAGGATAATAATGATATTGATTATCGTTTGAGTCAATTAGATAGAGCAGGCGCTTATCTCATTATTTGGGGTCGACTCAATACGTGTTACTCTTTCATAGTACATATTGCAAAAGTTCTAGCAATAATTTCACGACCGAATGCCTGCAGATATCAACCCAAGGACAAGGGAATTTAATTGTTGACCAGACTGCGTCAGATAGAGGTGGCCCATATCGATGAAGAGCTGTTAGTTGTCTTGAAACTCAGGAGCAATGTAAGAGTTGGTAGTATTTATAGCCGCTACCACACAGTATAATAGCAGAAGATATAGCTACATAGATAATCTAAAAACTAAGAAGAAATTAAATATTTGCATTGTAAATAAAACTACTTTTACGGATTATATCGCGTTTGTATTTGATTTATGATTGCCCGACGTAAACATCAGATATCATTAAATATTTGCCTTAGAATAGATATCATTTTTACAGATATAATTTAACAATCTCATACAATGACTTTTATTCTAAATAATGCAATTCTTATTCAGATTTCAAGAAAATGAAGGCGCTTCCATTTCCTTTTGAAATCCTAATTTAGAGGAATTATCATATCAGGATAACATGTTAAGATTAGTTGCCCTTTTTTTAATTAAATAATTTCTTATACGCAATAAAACTCAAGAAACTGAATAATACAAAATGCTTCCAATAGTAATATTTCTAATTACCATAATATTTTTACAAAATCCAATTCGCTTTATAGCTACAATTATAAAAATGAGTTCCCTCTACCCCATAAGATATGAACAACAATATTTAATACATACATTGGCAGTTCCGAATCGGTAACTAGACGAGGCGAAACGAATTTATGCGAAAGGGCGACAGATATAGACATCATGGAACCCTCACTGGGTCTGATTTGATTTAAAATAATATTTATATTTCAGTTGTCTCAATATTTTTATCTTATTCTGTACAGCTAACGAAAACTACTTGTAGGTGGGTATGTAAATCCAAAATCATTTGTTTTGTTTCTTAAAACGTGGTGGGTTTTTGTTTGATTTTTAGATTTTCATTATTGAAGTGAAAACTTCTATAAGCGAGTTTAGATGGGGGATAAATTATGCAAGTCGTCATCGACATAGTTACGCGACGTATTAACGCCAACATTATATCTATAGCTAAGCCAATGTCATTATATCTGTGCTGATATGTGTCAAAATCAGATAAATATAAAAAGTTTTAAGATCAAACAGTTAGTTTGAATATTCGAAGATAGCAACTGTTATTACATAGTTTAAAGTTTTCATTTCTTTCACCAATCCGCGTCACTACTTAGTGATTTTTAGAGTTCCTTACTTAAAGAGTAAAAACGGGACCCTATTACTGAGACTTCGCTGTCTGTCCGTCCACCTGTCTGTCACCTGGCTGTATCTCAAGAACCCCGATAGCGAGACAGTTGAAATTTTTTAAGTATTTGCTCACACAAAATTGGAGACCTTTTTACTATTTGCAATTATTTGTTCATGTAATCATTATATGAAGGAGGAAAACTATATAATTTATTTATTGCACTATTCTTGATCATAATAAAAAAATATTATACCAAAATATATCTTTTTGTTTTCATTTCATGGACATATGTAGTAGTTTACTACAAGCCATTGTCTATTAGTAAGCAGGTAGTTAAGATTACCATATGACACGTTCTGATTTAAAAAAAAACGAACCTCGTAAATTAGCCTGTCTATTTGTCCATCAATACACCCACATAGTAATAAAACATACTTCGATAAATCGCCACGAGTATTTCACGACAGTATGCACTTGACTGTTAGTTTTTTATTAGTGAAAGTTACTTTTATAACGGAATCGCCTTTGAAGCTTGCAGTTATCAATTAATCGCGCCAAAAAAAGTTATCTTCAAAAATGGTTGATGCGACAATAAGACTACACTAAATAAGCATCCCTTACAAATCAATAATCTAAATTATACCCTACAAAGGGGAAACGCGTGTAACTAAATATCCATGTCTAAAGGCTTGTGAACGGTATGATTCTCATGTGACGCGAACGTTAACACCAATGTTAGGTTAGTTCGCATGGATGGCAAGATGGCAGTGACGAATTGTATCATGGGAAATGGACAACAGAATTTTACTGATGTAGCTAATGGATAAAATTGAAATTCATACTTATTTAAGGCTTTAAATGTATTTCTATATACGTCCGTTAAAGATTTTGAAACCATCCAACTGATCTGTGCCACCAGTTTCATTAAAAGGACAAATTCGAATATGGTTTTAGGCCACCAAAAATATGCTTTAGGACCCGATAAATGGCACTGTGATCGCTTTCAAGGATCCTTTTTTATGTGCTAACTAGCAACCCGCCCTCGCTTCGCTTCGGTTATAGGTTATAGTCGTTTTACCCGCGTAGTTCCCGTTCCCGTGGGAATACCGGGATAAAATATAGCCTAGTTTACGCCCTGATGTTTTAGCTTTCCATTGGTGAAAGAATTTTTGAAATCGGTCCAGCCGTTTTGAAGATTACCCGGAACAATCAGACAGACAGACAGACAGACAAAAATTTTTTAATTGCTATTTTAGGCATAGGTGTCGTGCAAATAACCGTGTGAGCATGAAAAAAGCCTATTATTTTGACATTACAAACAGACACTCCAATTTTATTTATTGGTATAGATAAGCCTATTGGCAATAACTTTTGCAATACCCAAGAATAGTACATATTGGGTCGATCTCCAAGTAATTTGAGATAAGAACATGGTGATAATGATTATAATAGGAATATACTTTAACTTCCAATGCGAATATGAATAATTACCTAGTTTTAAATATTATTTATTTAACAAATCACACCAATTTCGTTTTTATTGCTGTTGGTTGCAAACGAGCAAACAGCACACCTGATGGTTAGTGATACTGCCGTTTAGGGACATTTACTAGACCACAGCCTACTGTGAAGAAAGTAAAGGGAGTGTGAATGCGTGCAATGAGGTTCGGTAATACTGAAGGCATCACCAAAATCTACACACAAACACCCTCAGAAAGTTGGCCGTCCAGCTCTATCGATCGGAAAATAGTAACAAATTGCTACTATTCAAACGTCGATTTTCGAGGACTATCAATAGTATTCAACATACCTATAAAACTGTTTAGGATACTTATTAAAGATAGCTAATATTTTCTCATTAATTTTGAATTATTTCATCTACCGTCGGCTAGTTAATTGAATTTCCAACAAATGTTTTTCTTCTCAGCCAATATTCGTCTCACTGTTTCTCTGGTCTTTCGCCACAATGGGACCAACTATATCATGTTATATTACGATTCTCTGAGTAGTGATGCAGTAAAAATACATTTCACTGCCCAGTATCTTGCCCGTTGGTGTCATAAAGAACTAAAAATATGATATGCAGATAACATTTGTGCAAGAAAGGAAAACTCGAAATAAAACTCTATTATAAAATGTCTAACCAAAATGGGATAGTAAGTCAATTTACTTCCTATTAGAGAGAAAGCTCGAGTCCAGCAATGTAATTAATGGACACAAATTACACTCAGTCTCGAGACAATTTCAACAAACTCTAGATCACACAAATTAATGTCCGGTATACTAATCGAATTCAAGACATTTGGTACGGTAAGTCGGTATTTTAACCAGTACTTCGTCAACACCAACTTCTCAATTCAGATGCATCACCACTATGCTCGAGCCTCATCCACAATAGAAGAAAAATTATATTTTTTTTTTTGACTGACTATGGTCTGGAGACACCCGATCCGCCGTTTTTTCTTCACATAGGCATTAGGCTGACCGCTAATATTGATACCTTGATATCCGTAGCCGGCCCGACGGGTCACCCTTTGGGATATCGTCCTCAAAACTACTCCGGCAACAACAAAAGTCATCCCAGGGTAGTAAAATTAACCTACTATACCACGCTGATCAGACGGGTTGGTTCGTTTTACGTTGAGATATCGTTCTCTTCCATAGAGGTTATAAAGCATATTATATTCCTTTTATATTCCTTAAAAGACGACCTTTCGTGATATCCACAAGATAGACGAGGAAATGTATTTTTACTCCATCACCATAACCCACCGTAAAAATAAAAGAATGTTGCTTCACATTTTCCTGGTCATCTTTCAGTCAGTTTTTACGACACACTCGTGTATCCTACATAGAGAAAACATTAGCTTTGAATATTTTTAGCTTTCCGTATAGTGTAAGAATACGATTCACACTTGTCCGCGGGTGTCGTAAAAGACGGCTAAGAGATATTATATGCCTATAACAGCTGTACAAGAAAAGGGTAATTCGAAATCAAACCCTATACCAATTGGTATGATGGTATGATCAGTATGGTATCGTAGGTCAATGGTCCCTCCTATTGGGGAGGAGGTTCGAGCCCAGCATTGGGACATTTATGAGTTGAAACGAACGAAAGAGATTCTAAGCAGTCTTATTTATAAAAATGTACGTAGTTGTGAACGTACAAACTTCACAGGGTGTCCGCGTAAGTGCGAAGAGAACAATATTTTTGTTCGTCCGCCGAACCGTGAGTAATTCAATAGAAAATATTCATATTGAGGGCGACCGGCGCCCCACTCCGCTTATAGAGTATGCTTCCTATTATTTATTTTTTAATTTTTGTATAAATATTATTTGATAAGTTTATTATTCGGTGTGACGGCATAAGAATACAAGTCATCACTTCCTTTTATTGCTCGTGGTTGTCGTAAAAAACGATTAAGGGATTCCAATATGCAAAATCTATGTAAGAGAAGGAAATCTTGAAATAAACCCGTCTAACCAGCGTGATGTAGTAGGCAAAATCAAATCGTATTTCAAAACTGTAAAAAAACAAGGTAGATTTGAAATAAAATTCTATTCTAAACCGTACCGTAGAAGAACGGATGTAACCGACATAGCACGAAGAATTAGCACGCTCAACTAGCAAAGAACCTGCTCTTTGCTAGTTTAGCGTGCTAATTACATATCATATCGCTCGACATATCATTAATAACATATCGCCCGACGAACCGACAACCACTGGGGAAGAAAGGCGACCACATATCGGACGATGTAGTGTACGGTGCATCCCCCACTAGGTAGATCGACGGCATTGTGAAAGTTGCTGGGCGTCGTTGGATCCAGACGGCACAGGATCGCACTTTATGATGAAACATGAGGGTCATTCAGCAGTAAACGGCGAGGTCCCTCCCATAATGCAGGAGGTCCGAACCCAACAGTGGGACATATATGGGCTGAGATTATGATATATATATATATATATATATTTATTTATTTTATTTTTTTTTCTTAGCATCACTCTGTATATAATAGTGCTGGCAGACGTAAATGACGGATGTGTCCCAATATTGGTGGCCACCCCAATGCCACCCAGTTCGCTAGACGCTCTCCGTATGATACTGTAACAGAAGTATCTATTGACAGAATTTAACACGATTTACATAATCAGGACAGACTTTCAGTTCCCTACTGTAAAACTTTTCATTGATGAATTTTAACTTTATATTTTTGAAATTATATTGTACTAGTTGACCTGTACAACTATTTCTTCGACAAATAAAAGAGATAGAGGGTTTAGGGTCACTTAAGAAAGGGAAAAGGTTACAAAGTGTTTGTCGAAGGCGCTTGCAACGCCCACTCAAACGAAGCTCCCAGAAGAAATAAATGTTCCCCGTTTTTGTAATATTTTTCACCGATGTTTGGCTCCTATAAATCGTAGCGTGAAGTTACAAAATCTTCCTTGACAAATGAGCTATCCAATGCTTAACAGAATTTGTCAATTTGTATCAGTAGTCAGTTCAGCTTTATAATATTAGTATGAAGAAGACGAATACCGAAGTATAGACGATAAAGGAATAGGAACACAAGGCAACTTATTTTATTCTATCTTCTTCCTCCTTTTTTACGGAGTGTTAGAAAGTAACATCACTATTAAACATTATTTATCCATGAAATGATGGAGTAAGAATACAATGCCTTAGACGTCCTTTCCTCTTCTCAACAAAGGAAAACACAAAATAAAACCCTATTTGATAAGCTAATTTGCCGAAAATTGTAGTAGATACTCGAGCCGTGTAGTGACGGAGTAAGAATACAATTCACCACCCCCTCTTATACCCGTGGGTGTCGTAAAAGATGACTAAGGGATATATTACGCATCTAGGTAAGAGATGGAAAACTCGAAACAAAACCCTACACCAACCTGTCTGACCAGCGTGGTATAGTAAGGTGAATTTTCCTCCTATTATGGAGGAGGCTCGATTCCAGTAGTAGGACGTATAGGAGCCGATCCCAGCAGTGAAACGTATGTGAATAGACTACATGGTTATTTTAGAAAAGTAATTAAACGTATATGAACCAAAACATTCGGTCTAAAAGTTTGAGATCTTGATCGTGGACTCATTCATACATTCTGTTGATTTGTGAAGTGAAAATATATAAAAACTTTGTTGGTCTATAAAATAAAATGAATCAACTTGAAATACAACTAGAAAATATGTGGCCATATTCATCTAATCTAATAAAACCCCTAACAGATATAACAAATGACTAGACACTTGCTAGACGGCCACGAATCGTTCAAAACATTAGACGGTCATGCATAATCAATGCAAAAGCAATATTTTCCACTCAAATAGCTACACAGAATACGAAAAATAATAAATATGTATTTTGCTGAACGCATTTACAAGATTACAATATTAGCGAACGCGTCCTCACGCAGCCGAGCCGTCATTACAAATGATAAATAGTCGGCACACTTCGATAATCAAATTCTAATTTCGAATCTGTTCTACCCTCGCGAATATTTTTTTTTTCGAGGCAAAGGGAAAGAGCCATACAGGCTGTTTTGTATTGTGAGAAGATTGTGACTTTATTAACCGTGAAGGAATGGTCTCTTTAACCGATTCACCACGGCAGGCACGTGACCCGGAACCGATTATGGTTCCGTACACGATTTGTACGTATTTGTATGTAAATTGGCGCATGGGGTGACGAGATAACCGGGCGTGCTTGATACAGATCTCTATTATTGAATTAAGTGTTGGTGTTTAGAGATTGTCGACATAAATGCTCCTCTTTATTTCCTATTGCTTTTTTTTTCTTCAATTATATGTATTTTATCTTTGTCTATATCTATAGTACCTAGCTTCGGGTACTCTTGAACTTAGTGCATGAAATGGAACAAAAACAGAGAAGGTGTAATTAGTAAAGTCACAGCAACCTCTATTCTCTCTGTCTTACTAACAATAAATCCTCGTTATAAATATTTCTATATATCATCTTCATCAAAATCTTATTCAAATCTCAATTACTTGAGGTCGAGGCATATGTACTCTTACTCCTCGGTATCTGTGACTGTGACCTCCTTGAGAATGTAACTGTGGACCAAACGACATCAGGCTAAGTTGGATCAGGTCTATGTAAAGTTTTCATGGCACAAGGCCCAACTTTTTGCGTGTGGTGGGTTTTGGTGGTGCCTTTAATGCTTATCGTTCAGGAAACTTAAGAGGATTTTTTCGTCCAACATACCTCAGTGTCTCAAAACACAGGTCTACAATCATTGTGTGTTACCAGTGATGACATACGGCACGGAAACGTGTTCCCTAAATGTAGGCCTCATAACCAAGCTAAAAGTCGCTCAACGTACTACGGAACGGGCTATGCTCGGGATTTCTCTGCGAGATAGAATTCGAAATACGGAAATCCGCAGAAGAACGAGTGTAATCTACATAGCACAAAGAATTAGCCCGCTCAAGTGGCAATAGGCAGGCCACATCGCTCGATGAATCGCCAACCGCTGAGGAAAAAAAGTTCTTGAGTGGCGACCACGTATCGGACGTCGCAGTGTAGGACGCCCCTCCACTAGGAGTACCGACGACCTGGTGAAAGCTGCTGGGCGTCGTTGGATGCAGGTGGCATAGGACCGCAGTTTGTGGTATAACATGAGGGAGGCCTACGTCCAGTAGAGGACGGTGATAGGCCGAAATAATGATGAATGATTAGTACCTATCAACGAACCTCATTACACGCTTCCTTCACCTTTTTCACGATAGGCAGCGGAGTAGCAAAAGTCCATAAGTGGCAGTATGACTTACCATCAAGGGTTGTATTTGCTCGTTTGCCACAAACAATAATAAAATAATACGGGTCTCCTCCATTAATGGTGAGAGAATATTTCAAGTATATTATTTGAATTGAACAATAAAATAACATTAGTATCTTGAGGTCGGCGGGCATGACCAATGTTTTCCGTCTGTTGTTGCTATTCGCCCTATGTCTGAGTAGGAAGCTATTTAGCTCTGCTATTGTTCTTCGTGGTTATGCTGCCTTAGTATTTATTGCTTAAAGATGGTTTATAATTATAACTAGCTGCCCGCGTAGCTTCGCGAAAGCGGATCTTTTACATTGAGCAGAATTATTTTAAGCAGCATTACATTGCGCAGAATTAATTTATTGATTTCTGATGTTTACGCGAGTAGTATTACACCTCTGTACTGTGATGTGATGACTTGTTGGACGTGAGACATATTAGTCCACCCGTGACCATGAACGCTGCAAAGTGTTCGAAACGTCGAGTAATCAAAAATCAAATACAAACGCGATAAAATCTGTAAAGTAGTTTTATTTAAAATGTGTTATACTCGCGTAAACATCAGAAATCATTATACTAGGCTTTTTTCACGCTCACACGGTTATTTGCACGACCTATACTTAAAATACAGTTTTTTTTTGTCTGTTTCTTTGAGGTAATCTTCAACCGGCTGGACTGATTTTAATAATATTTCACTACCAGGTAACTGTCTATATAAGGAGTAATTTAGGCTATATTTTATCCCGGTATTCCCACAGCAACGGGCACTACGCGGGTAGTGCGACTGAAAGCGAAGCTATGCACGATGGCGGGTTGCTAGTTTGAATATAAATAAACAGTTAAATTTAGCGTAACCCTTATTTCACCTTACATGTAGTAAAACTATTAAGGACCGAAAATGACAAAAGGTATCGTAAATAAGACGAGCACTAACACACATCCGTATCCGCTGTGACCAAAATACAATAGGGCATAAAACATTTCGGGACCTTCCGTTGTACTTCATTGTACTTGGACCCTTTATTTTGTATAAATAAACTATTATATCAATTTAGTTTCTATAAACAGGTTATTAAATATTTCAGAATATTCAAAGTCGTCAGATAACATTTTATAGTAAAACAAATCACCATGGTCATCTCGGCTCATATACGTCCCACTAGGGATGTGACCTGGAGGGAAAATAATCGATTTTTAAATAATTGATTTTTTGTTCGTTAAAATAAATCGATTTTAAAATAATCGATTATTTAAAAAAAAATCGATTTTAAAATAATCGATTTTTTTCTGCCAACAGGATTGTGATGACCTTTTTTTTAGCAAATTAAGCTTTATTTTCTAATATAGTATGAAAACGATTCTGATGACCTTTCTTTTAGGAAATGTGAGCTTTATTTTGTAATATAGTATGAAAACACACCTGAAACAATTCTAATGACCTTTTTTTTTTTAGGAAATCTAGCCATGAATAATCGTTTAATTTCGAATAGTAAAAAATCGATTAATAATCGATTTTTCTCATTTTCATAATCGATTATAAAAATCGATTATTACAAAAAATAATCGATTAATAATCGATTTTTATAAAAATCGATTATTTTTTCACATCTCTACGTCCCACGCGAGTCTTTTGCACAATAGGAGAGAAACTAACCTGATATACCACGCTGGTCAGACATGTTGATATAGAATTTTATTTCAAATTGACTTTCTATTGCAAATTCCCTCCCATTGTGGGGGCGTTGTGCTTGCAATGATGATGATGATGAAAGCAAATTATTTCTAACTAGCAACCCGCCCTCGCTTCGCTTCGGTTATAGGTTATAGTCGTTTTACCCGCGTAGCGCCCGTTCCCGCGGGAATACCGGGATAAAATATAGCCTAGTTTACGCCCTGATATTATAGCTTTCCATTGGTGAAAGAATTTTTGAAATCGGTCCAGCCGTTTTAAAGATTACCCGGAACAAACAGACAGACAGACAGACAGACAAAAATTTTTTAATTGTTATTTTAGGCATAGGTGTCGTGCAAATAACCGTGTGAGCATGAAAAAAGCCTATTATTTTTACATTACAAACAGATACTCCAATTTTATTTATTGGTATAGATAAGCTAAAAGGTTATATACTAAATTTAATCATTCATAAACATTAAAATCTTCACATAGGAAATGTGAATGCATGCAATGAGGTTCGCTAATACTAAGGGCATCAACAAAACCCACCACACGCAAACACCCTCATTAAGTTGGGCTTCCGGCTCTCTCGCTCACCGAATATGGTGTAACAAATTGCTACTACTCAGACGTCAATTTTCTGCGAAAATGTGCTACTATCCCGGATGGGCCGGCCCGCAGCTGTAGATAGACGAATGTCAACAGTGTGCACCTAACATACTTAACCGAAGCTTACCGACATCATCATCATCATCATTTCAGCCTATCGCAGTCCACTGCTGAACGTAGGCCTCCCTCATGTTACGCCACAGAGTGCGGTCCTGTGCCACTTGCATCCAATGACGCCCAGCAACTTTCACCAGGTCGTCGGTCCACCTAGTGGAGGGGCGTCCCGACGGCCGGGGGGTTACCGATATAGTTATTATATAATGAGCAAATAGCTACGGTGAAAATCCAAATCTTTTGAACTGTGTGAAAGAAGAGTAATTTTGCGTGTGGTGACGGAGTAAGAATATAATTCACCATCCTCTATCCTACCTATGGGTGTTGCAGAAGACGACTAAGGGTTATTATATACAGAATAACATCTGTTCAAGAGACGGAAAACTTGAAATAAAACCCTGCACTAACCCGTCGGACTAGTTTGTTATAGTAGATCAATTTCATTCCTATTATGAAGGAGGCTCAATCCCAGCAGACGTATACGAGATGAGATGATGCGTCAAGTAATCCCACTCGATTCTTCTAGTATTACTATAATTATAAATACAAAATTAACAAATCAAAAAATCCTTTGTATAATATTAATTCATGATGACATACAGTTAGCATTTTCAATGAATTAGCAGATGGTTGGTTCTAAGCAGATACAATTCAAAATAAACCTGATTTATAGAAAGTTATTTGCATTTTGTTGGTACAGTATATTTTTGGCAAGAAGATCATTTAATAATTCCTTTCAGCGTATTGCTTTATTTTATAGCCAGCTAGCAATAAGCTAGTATTTTATATACCTATATAAAAAGTAAAGTTATACAAACCCATTATACTTGACTTAGTAAAAAAATTAAGGTAGAACTACTATCCCAACGGAACATAATTATTATGAGATAAAAAGTATCCGATGTATTAACCCAGGAAATGGTCTATCTTTGTGCCAATTTTCATCCAAGTCTGTTCAATGGTTTAATGCAAATCCAAATATTCAAATATCTTTCGCAAAAATTCACATTTTTAATATTAAAAACAGGATTTTAGTTTTTATCCGACTAGGCAACAGCAAGATCAAAACAATGCAGGTAACCATCCATCAGCCTATCGAATTCCACCATTAAACACATACCTCACCAAAGGCCTAGAAAATATAAGGAACCTGTAACTGTACCTGAGATATCTTCATTTACATGATAATAATCATGTAAATGAAGAAATCTCATGATTGCAAGTTGAATTGTATTCTTATTCCGTCACCACACGGCAAATTTAACTTGTTTGTGTGTATTACATAAAATATTTACCACAAACACCAAGAGGGAGTTCTCAAAGCATAGAAGATTGCGTAGAGAGACAAAATATAATGTATTCAGTGAATATTGTCGTCGGAGCCCGCTTATTATTTTCGACTTATTTTGTGATACGTTCCGTTTTGAACTTAAAACTCCTAATAATATTAATATATGGTGAATATATCCGTGTATTGATGGTATAAGAAAGCAATGCATCACCCCTTTTCTTGCCTGTGGGTGTTATAAATTACAACTAAGGCATTTAATATGCCTATAACATTTTTGCAAGAGCAAGAAACTTACAAATCTTATCTTATATCTTTAAACGAGCATATATTCAGGATGTCAGCAACGGCACCAACGATTTTGATGAAACTTGGCGTACTAGAAGTGTCGAGGCCAAAAAATCGATCTGGCTAGGTTTTATTTATAGAAAATGTTGATTTGTCGGTGTTTTTAGCTAATCAATACAATGACATAAAATGTCAATAGAATATGTATTCAAATTTCGCTGTTGACATCGTGAGTGATGATAGCTCAGTTGGGAAGTCATCCAGTTTTTTGTTTTGTTTTGGCATTCAAACAGCGTCGGATCGAATCTCGGTGTTATTATTATTCTCTTTTTATAATTTTTGATATTTTTTCATTATTTAATTTTTATTTTTTATTAATAACATAAATAAATTCAATAAAAATATACCAAGCGAAGCTCGGTCAACCAGATATTAAAATCTTATATGAACCCGTCTTACCAGGTCAATTTTCTTACATAATTTTTTTTATACTTTTAAAATCCACTATTTTGCATCTACAATAGGGCGGGCAGGTATCTGACGACAAGGACTCGATACCGGTGGCCCATATTAGATACCTTTTTAAACCATCAACACTGGGGTTAATTTCATATATTTCGTTAATCAATTTAGTTATCAAATAAATGATGAAAATCTACATTTTTTTTACTAAATCAGTCATCTCATATAACTCAAGAATCTCACTGCTGGGCTCCAGCTATCATCACAATAGCTGGCAAATTGACTACGATGATCAGGTGGGCTGTTATGAGGTTTTATTTCAAGTACTCGTCTCTTACATTAATATTACATATATGCATACCGAAGCCGTCTTTTACAACATCTGCGGGCAGGGTGATAAATTCTATTCCTACTCAATCAACACACGTAAAATTTAATTAAATAAAAGACCCAAATGGAACGTATCTATTCGTACTTTACGCAACGGCATATATCCATATTAATTTAAACCATATTTCACTGTATTTAATTCATATGCTAAATAGATTCGGTGTTTTGTCAACCGTACAGTACACAGCACGCAGTTTATTGTTTGGTTTCGTTAACGATCATTTACAAATTGCTCGTAATATACGATTTATTGTTAAATACAGAAGATATGTGCAAATAGTTCGCATTATCTATACCAATAAATAAAATTGGAGTGTCTGTTTGTAATGTCAAAATAATAGGCTTTTTTCATGCTCACACGATTATTTGCACGACACCTATGCCTAAAATACAGATTAAAAAATTTTTGTCTGTCTGTCTGTTTGTTCCGGGTAATCTTCAAAACGGCTGGACCGATTTCAAAAATTCTTTCACCAATGGAAAGCTATAATATCAGCGCGTAAACTAGGCTATATTTTATCCTGGTATTCCCACGGGAACGGGAACTATGCGGGTAAAACGACTAAAACCGAAGCGAAGCGAGGGCGGATTGCTAGTTATATATACCAATAAATAAAATTGGAGTGTCTGTTTGTAATGTCAAAATAATAGACTTTTTTCATGCTCACACGGTTATTTGCACGACACCTATGCCTAAAATAGCAATTAAAAAATTTTTGTCTGTCTGTCTGTCTGTCTATCTGTCTGTCTGTCTGTCTGTTTGTTCCGGGTAATCTTCAAAACGGCTGGACCGATTTCAAAAATTCTTTCACCAATGGAAAGCTATAATATCAGGGCGTAAACTAGGCTATATTTTATCCCGGTATTCCCAGGGGAACGGGAACTACGCGGGTAAAACGACTATAACCTATAACCGAAGCGAAGCGAGGGCGGATTGCTAGTAAAATATAGTTTTGAAATGAAACTTCTTATGGGAAGACTTTGAAATTTTTTTATCTCTAACCTCCTTGTTTGATGAAAAGTTCGCGAGAAAATGAGTTGAACGAAGAACTGGACGTATGCCTCCCTTATCATTCGCAACAAAGTGCCTAATCCAACGACGCCCAGCAACTTTCACCAGGTCCTTTGTCCACCTGGTTTCGTTCTATACGTGGTTGCCATTCGAGAACCTTTCCTTCCTCTGCGGTTGTCGGTTCATCGAGCGATGTGGCCTGTCCAACGCCACTTCAGCGTACTAATTCTTAGTAACATGTTGGTTAAACCCGTTCATCTAGGGATTTATTTATGCAGACATACTTCTACTTAAGCGCATTCGTTATAATTTTTTATGTAATAAATACAGATACTTATCCGTACTTATGCGATATAGCTTTTTTCTCGCTAACTTTAATAAGACGTACGTTTTTTTACCTTTCATAAGTTTTTGAAAATAAATATTAAACATAAACAAAAAGTATAGCTTATACTTTTTAAAGACCATCATCATCTCGGCTCATATACGTTTCACTGTTGGGCTCGAGTTTCTTCCACAATAGGAGAGAGATTGACATTACCATGCTGGTCAGACAGATTGGTTTAGAGTTTTGTTTCGAATTTTCCTTCTCTTGCTTAGATGTTATATGCATATTATATCCCTTAATCATCTTTTATCATATTCGCGGCTCCGTTATTACACCGAAATTTCAAAGGTCATTGATGAATAATTAAAATGTTTTGCCTTTTTTACAAGCTTTTATTTAGTTTCACCTGTCCAGTTGTTTGTAATCAAATCTTGGAAGTTAAATTTGATCCACTTTCCGGTTTCTAATTGAGCTGAAATTTTGCATGCATGTATAAATCGGATGACAGTGCAATATTATTGGGACATAGAGCTGATCTGATGATGGACCTGGGAGCTGGCCACAGGAACACCGTAATTAAACGGCATAACTACATGGAGTTTGTGTTCATATGATTCATCTTGACGAGTACTTTGCTACTATATGGTAACCAGGGTCTGATGATGGATCTGGATTTTGAAATTTTTAGTTAATTTTATTAACAAATAATGAAAGCTTGTTTTTTAAAAAAAAAGATTTTTTTTTCATTTATTCTATTGGACAAGAGAAAAAGAGCTTAATGCCGTGTGAGCGTAAATATAGGTATTAATCAAAGTAGTAAGAATTTCAAATTCTCGCCTCTTCAAATTCAGGCTTCTCAGTCTTATCCCGAAAATTAAATTGCAAACCTAAAAAGTTGTCACATCAAATTTTTTTTTCTTCTACTGAAGCTATAGAAATAAATGTGTAAAGACCTAGGCAATTATATCGAGTGACTGTAATATATGATAGTCGATGAGTCCTTTATCAAATATACAATCAGATAGAGCACATTCTCTGTAATATATAAATCGGTGATCAGGACGATATCGCGAACGTTTGACAACTAGTAATCATATTTTTATTTAAGGGGCGTTTGCGTTTCAAATGTTAGGTAATAAATTATCGCATATATTTTTCTGTATTAATTTTTTACATTTAAATAAAGGTACTTTATTAAAAAAAAAGTGTGTGTGATTTTAAACTCGTTTGGCAAGATGATTTTAAAAATCTTTCTAAAAATTTTATCCTTCGCGTTCTCCTACGTTTGTAGAAAAAGCGATAAAAATAATAGCAAAAAAAGGTTTAATACATTGAAAGTTTTAGTATAAAGCATTGACATTTGTAATGGTGTGCGCGCGAATCGTTCAAAATGTTAACTAACTTGAGGGTGTCGGTTTTTCATGACGGTGTGCGCGCGCATCGTAAAAATTTCGTCATCATCGTTATGGTCACGTGACGTGTTAACGCTAACACTGTACCTGTAGCTATATCAATGTCAATATATCTGTACCGATATATATTATATTATATGATTATATTACATGGTAGTGGTAGGACCACACTGTCGACAGTTATCTGTCTACAGCCGCGGGCCGGTCCGTCCGGGGCAGTACCACACTCTCGCAGAAAATCGACGTCTGACTAGTAGCGATTTGTTACTACGCTTCGTTCGGTGAGCGAGAGAGCCGGAAGCCCAACTTTCTGAGGGTGTTTGCGTATGGAGGGTTTTGGTGGTGCCCTTGGTATCACCGAGCCTCAATGCACGCATTCACACTCCCTTCACTTTCTTCGCGGTAGGCAACGGCCTTGTAAAGGTCCATGAGCGGCAGCAACACTTACCATCAGGTGTACTGTTTGCTCGTTTGCCACCGTTTGCAATTAAAAAAATATATATATATATGTCAAACCAGATAAATGTGCGGGTGACCGGACTGGGGATTTAGTCCGGCATCCGCGGAGAGGTTAGCCTCGCGACGGCAATCGACGTCCCGAGGGTACGTCGATGGAAGAGGGTACTCTCTCGCGGTATTCCGTCAGGTCAACCACTGAAGTCAAGGAACTCTGCAGTGGTGGTCGACCCAACGACAAAGGCGACGTGCTTTATGGGTGGGTTACGGGTCCGCGCGCCGCCTCTCTGCCACCCCGGATGGAGCCGGGCGGTGGGTGCCCTGACCGTGGCCCACCCCAAAGAAAAAAAACAGATAAATTTTAATTTAAGATCAATCAATTAATTTGAATATGTAAAAATAACAATTATTTATTTATAGTTTTCAATTTTCACTTTTGTCGGCAGTCCTCATGACTGCATTTTATTCATTTTTTTTTATTTTTACTTATACGCGTAAGATTAGATAATTTAGTACTGCACTTAATCCGTATGTTTTTTATTATTATTATTCTATTATTTGAATATTATTTACAAAAGCAGCTGTAATTTGTTAGTTTAAATTATATTCAGCTGCTTTTTTTTTGTGGGTGGGCTGCGGTCGGCGCGCCTCCACACCACTCCGTCCGGGGCAACAGAGGGGCTTAAGCACGCAACTCCCACAACCCTGAGAGATCTGATGAGATCACAGTCTCGCAGAAGGCTGCGACCGCGTCCCAATTCCCGACGCTGTCGACCATCGCCCTAGCAATAGCCGGCAGCGTCAGGTCCGTACCGATGATTGCGACGAGTTCACAGCGCTGCAGTGCCCAAGCTGCGTAGGCCTCGAGCGTATGCGTCGCCGTGTCCTCGTCGCAATCGCAGTGGTGGCAGGATGGTGTACTCTCCCTCTTTACGACCTTGCGCAGGTATTTGGCGAAGCACCCATGCCCCGTCAACACCTGCACTAGTCGGAAGGAGAGCACCCCGTGCCGCCTTTCCAACCACTGCATCAGCACCGGCCGGAAGGCCTCCACGGTTCGCAACCCGGACCGAGGCCTCTCCAGCCGGACTGCCCAACGGGCAATGACGTCTCGGTGGGCGTCGACGCGCCAGGCGGTGAGATCCCTTAGCGAGACCACACCGCGCTCCGCTCGCACCCCCGTCACCCGCCGATATAGTCCGGCGTGCATCTCCACCTCCAGGTCCCACGGGGGAGTCCCGGCCAATAGGCACGCTGCCTCCGTCGCCACCGTGCGGTATCCGCGGATGGCCCTGACCGCCGTGAGCCTCTGTGGTCGCCACAGAAGGGCCCTAAGTCGGACGGTCAAGGACCCCGCCCACACCGGTGCGCCGTACAGGGCCATCGACCGGATGACCCCCGCGTATAGCCGTCGGATATTCAGCTGCTACCTGTACTTTGCTGACAGACATCGCAGGACGCTGCAGAATAACAGCGTTGCGGTATCTCTTTTATAGTAGATGCCTCAACATTATGCTGAGCAGCGATCCTTTTTCTCTTTTGCGAAGGGAATACCAGTATTGATATCAATTTCTTTTGGTGTTTTTTTTTATATTATTTATTATTTTATCAATATTGTACTCACTCTTTGAGCTTTTGTGATGTTTCCCTCCCGTAAAGGAGTAGTAAATTATTTTTCTTTCTCTCTTTCTTTCTTTCAACAAATATATTTTTGCGCAGAGTACTTACCCTTAACATTATCTTATAAATACACGGTCACATACATCAAGCTAATGTGATATCGAATTTACGATCCCAAATCGAAACTTAATGGATGACACTAAATTCAATTTCATACGCGACGAAATTGTAGTCCATCAGTCGTGCAGCCGGAGACCATTTGGGAGATTGTCTTTAGCTTTTAAACAATCTTTTAAAAATCTTACGCTTATTTTATTTATCTAATACTTTTTTTGGTTTTCTAATAACTCTGGTATATCGTTTTCTCGATTATCAAATAGGTGGCGCAGTTTAAAATTGATATTGCACCGAAATTTAAAGGACTGAAAAGTTGACCATAATCATCATCATCTTGCTCTTATCCCAATTACTTGGGGTCGACGCAATATGCCATCTGTTTTGACATATTGCAAAAAGTTTCGGCAATGACTTTTATGACCGGCCGCCTGCCTGACGTCAACCCTCCTTGGGAATGTAATCGTTGACCCAAATGGTACCAGATGGAGTTGGTCCGGGTCAATCTAGGGCTCTTAGTCGTCTCCTGGCAGTCTCGCTCGATATTAAAAACGCTTTCAACAGTCTCCCTCACGAGACGTTAAAAGAGGCGCTCCGGTACCATGGAGTGCCTCCGTATCTTGGCAGGCTGTTGGAAGCGTACCTCGAGGAAAGGCACGTGCTCTGGGAGGGGGGCGACGGGCGTATACATCGCCATCGGGTGGAGTGCGGCGTCCCACAGGGCTCAGTTCTCGGTCCGATGCTGTGGAACGTCGGGTTCGACTGGCTCCTACGGGGTCAGCTCCTTCCTGGGATGGGGATCATCTGCTACGCGGATGACACCCTCGTCACGGTGAAGAGGGCGGACTTCCGGGGGGCTGTCCGATTGGCAGAGGAAGGAGTAGCGCTCGTCGTAGACCGGATTGGGATGTTGGGTCTGAGGGTCTCGCTGGACAAAACCGAGGCCCTCCTTTTTCATGGCCCACGTCGAGGTCCCCCCCGAGGAGCACACATCAGTGTGTCTGGGGTTGCCGTGCCGGTGCAGGCCCATATAAAATATTTGGGTCTGCACCTAGATTCAAACTGGAATTTCGGGCCACACTTTGCCCAGCTCGTCCCTAGGCTCGTCAAGTCGGCCGCGGCGCTGGGAAGACTTCTGCCAAACACTGGCGGTCCCGGGTCGACATGCCGACGTCTCTACGTCGGCATCCTGCGTTCCATGGCACTGTATGGTGCTCCTATCTGGTCGGAGTCCCTCACCGTCCGCAACAGAGCCCTTTTGCGACGACCGCAGAGGGCTATGGCGGTGAGGGCCATTAGGGGCTACCGTACTGTGTCATGGACTGCAGCGACACTGCTGGCAGGCGACCCGCCTTGGCCACTGGTGGCGGAGGCGTTGGCGGAAGTGTACCGGTTCCGCGCCACAGCACGAGCCAACGGAGAGCAAGTGTCCATAAGGGGACTGGGCAGAGCCCAGGAAGTGGCCCGAAGGGAAGTAGTCCGGCGGTGGAGGGAAGAGCTGGAGTCCCCCGTAGCAGGGCGGGGGACTGTGGAGGCGGTCGCGCCACATCTCCACCGCTGGCTCAGGAGAAGGCACGGCAGCCTTACATTTAGAATGGTGCAGGTGCTTACCGGACATGGGGTCTTCGGTAAGTACCTGCACAAAATTGGAAGAGAAGAGGCCCCAGGATGTCATGAGTGTGGCGCGGCAATTGACGATGCGCGCCACACACTAGAAGTATGCCCCGCCTGGGGGCCTCAGCGCCACGTCCTGTCAACGGACATGGCAACAACAGACCTGTCGTTGCCGACCATCATCTCCAAGATGCTCGGCAGCGACAGCTGTTGGTCGTCGATGGCCTCCTTCTGTGAGGCTGTCATGACAAGGAAGGAGGCCGCGGAGCGGGCACGCGAGGCGCTTGCGTCCGCTGACTCGCTCCGCCGGCGACGACCAGGGAGGAGGAGACGCCGCTATGCGCTCCTCCACCCACCACTCTGAATGACGACAGGACGTGGCCAGACGGCCAAGCGTTGGGGTGTCGGGGATAGAATGTTATCAGACGATCTCTCCGGCACCCCGTAAAAGCGCGGAAGGGGCCGCTGTGGTTTTAGTGGGTATTTCGGTCACTTCTGTGGCCGGCGAGTCCCACACACACTCCCCTGTCTGTAACCGGCCGGGGAATAGTGCGCAAATGCATTTCCACAGCGTGAAAAAAAAAAAAAAAAAAAAAAGGGCTCTTAGTCGTCTTTTACGACACCCACGAGCAAAGCAAGGGTTGGTAGTATTCGAAGCCGCTACCACACAGCAAAATAGAAACATTATTATATTGAAGAAATTCCGTTAAGCTTTTATCTCAATTATGAAATGTTAATAATGGAGTCGAAAATTTGATTGACCATAAACGCTTATAAACATAAAGAGTTACTGGAGTACATTAAAATCCCTAAAAACTCCAAATGAAAAAGTACAAATGTCTACTAAAATGTCTTTCGAACCATACTTTTAAAATTTGTTTAATTCATTAGCATAAAATCTACTAGCTACATGAAATTTTAGGCATTCTTACTTTTCCTTTAAGAGGTTTTACTTTTATACATTATATATACTTTACTTTTATACATTAATCTAAAAATATAACTGTATAAAATTAGTTCGTTACGACTTAGCTACAAAATGACCACGATAGTAGTGTTAACTGATGAATATAATAATTGGTATTGTTATATATGAGCCCTCACGGTCCCCATAATACTTCAAATATATATATATATATATCTCTCTCTCTCTCTCTGAAGCTTAGCACAGTTGAGGAATATATTAAGGAGAAGTGAACAAAACTAAAATGTGATATAATATTGCATTAGAAATACATTAAATTAACAATTAAAAAATAAATCAAAACATAACAAACACTACTATGCAATTGACACACACCTATTTTATATTCACTTTAGTATATGATTAAACTCTCTGGTCGAATTGAATATGAAACCATCATAATTATGATGACAATGTCTAATAAATATTTCTAGTTGGGTATATATGTAATTAAAAAGAAAATTGTGTAGCAGAAAAATATAATATATAGCTGACCCAACAGACGTTGTTCTGTTCAAATAAAGCGCCACCTACCGGGTCCAATTGTGAATCTAAACCATTCTCTCTCTCTCTCTTGAGCACACACAAATTACTTACTCTATCCAGTCAACGGATATCGCCATCTGTTAAAATCGTTTGGAGTTCACAGATAATTGTGAATGTCAAATAATAGATAAATAATTTGCAATAAAATAATATTGCGACTATAAATTAAGATGTAAGTTATCCTATGTTTCAAGTTGGAGCAAACTGCACACGGTGTGCAAATTTGATTAAAATCGGTTAAGTAGTTTAGGAGTCTATCGCGGACAAACATCGTGACAGGAGATTTATATATATTAAGATTTTAAATGAATTATGGTCGAATATCGATAAGTCTTTCCGTGTGGTGACGGAGTAAGAATACAATTCACCACTCCCTATCCTACCCGCGGATGTCATGAAAGACGATTATTGGATATAATAACATCTGTGTGAAGAAGAATTCGAAATGAAACCCTATACCAATATGTCTGACCAGCGTGGTATAGTAGGTCCAATTCCCTCCCATCGTGAAGGAAGCCCGAGCCCAACAGTGGGATGTATATGAGCTGAAATGTCGTATAGATAACTTGTATATAGAAACAAACAGTTAAAAAAAAAAATCATATTAATGAAACACATAAAAAGGTTGAATAAGGCAAAAGCTTTTTTCAGTTTCGACCGGACTGAGCAACGGAAACCATGGCTCTGTGTTAGCCAATTGATGATTCGTTCTATCACTGTCTAGGATATGGTGTTAAAGAGAGATGTAAGTAGTTTTAAAGCGAAAATTGAGAGAGGTATCGTTGACAGTGGCCGCAGGAAACAATACTCGATTCTGTGAATTAATGACTTCACATAGGGCTGCCTAATTCATATTTTATTACATTGGCTGTGTTAAATTGGTTTCATCTCAGCTGATATAGTCCCACTGCTGGGCTCGGGCCTCCTTCAGAATAGAAGGCAAAATTAACCTACTGTACCGCGTTTTTTTTTTTTATTGCAAACGGTGGCAAACGAGCAAACAGTACACCTGATGGTAAGTGTTGCTGCCGCTCATGGACCTTTACAAGGCCGTTGCCTACCGCGAAGAAAGCGAAGGGAGTGTGAATGCGTGCATTGAGGCTCGGTGATACCAAGGGCACCACCAAAACCCTCCACACGCAATCACCCTCAGAAAGTTGGGCTTCCGGCTCTCTCGCTCACCGAACGAAGCGCAGTAACAAATTGCTACTACTTGGTATACCAACACGTTGGTCAAACGTGTTGGTATAGCGTTTCCTATCGACTTTTCCTTCTTTTGCACCGATGTTATTTGTATATATCCCTTAGTCGTCTTCTACGACCCACGGGCAAGAGAGTTGGAGGCGAATTCTTACTCGGTCACCACACGGCAATTATTATTTTATCTCATTATTACTATTTTATTAAAAAATATTATTCTTTTACTAAAATTCCATAACTTAATGTAAAACAATAATGCTGAAAAATATATGCGAGAATTTGCTAACTAAGACTATTAGACCTTTTTTTAATTTTATTTTTAACTAGCAACCCGCCCTCGCTTCGCTTCGGTTATAGGTTATAGTCGTTTTACCCGCGAAGTTCCCGTTCCCGTGGGAATATTGGGATAAAATATAGCCTAGTTTACGCCCTGATATTATAGCTTTCCATTGGTGAAAGAATTTTTTAAATCGGTCCAGCCGTTTTGAAGATTACCCGGAACAAACAGACAGACAGACAGACAAAAATTTTTTAATTGCTATTTTAGGCATAGGTGTCGTGCAAATAACCGTGTGAGCATGAAAAAAGCCTATTATTTTGACATTACAAACAGACACTCCAATTTTATTTATTGGTATAGATGGGTAACAGTTGTACTAAGGCAATAATCCTTCAATCCTACAAACATATAATTAACGGACACAAATTACATCCACAATCAGAACAACAATTTGTCGACCGCAAAAAGTATTGTCCTGCGTGGGATTAGAACCCTCGACACTGGCATTGTAGGTCGGTATCTTAACCATTACGCTGTCTGTGCAGTCAAGTAGACAGCGTTATTTCTTTAAATTAACTTGTTATAACTTATAAAAAAATACAAGAAAAGTAAAATAAAAAATGAACGAAGGATTACCAACCCTATATAGCAATATTTCAGCTGAACAATGGCTGTGAACCACTCGTTCGGTTCTCGTCTGTGGTTATTAGTCCACAGTGTTCAGTGATTTTATTTTTTCTAAGTCCAATATTCGATTACTATGAAAAATTGTCACTCTACATCTTCATAGAATTCTGATCATCTCAAATACGCCCGACTACTGGGTTCGAGCCTCCTCCACAATGGGAGGGAAATTAACCTACTATGCCATGTTGGAATTTTACAACTATCGTAAAGACGTTATCTGCGTTATTCTAATGTTTACGCGAGTATGACACACTCTTACTAATATTATAAATGCGAAAGTAAGTTATGCTTTCACATTTAAACCACCGAACCGATTTCAAAAATTCTTTCACCAGTGAAAAGCTATATATTTATATTAGCTATATATTTATATAAAGCTATATATTTATCAGGGAGTAACATAAGCTATATTTTATCCAGGTATTCCTACGGTAACGGGAACTACGTGGGTAAGACGACTGAAACCGAAACGAAGCGAGGGCGGGTTGCTAGTTATAAATAAAACTATTTTCACGGATTTTATCGCATTTGTAATTTTTTTATTTATTTATTTATTTTTATTTATTTAAGACAACACCCTGCACTAAGGAAATAATCCTTGTATTGCGGGGGACTTTACAAACATATAATTAACGGACACAAATTGCATCCAGACTCAGAACAACAATTTGTGGATCGCACAAAGTTTTGTCCCACGTGGGATTCAAACCCCGACACTGGCTGTAGGTCGCTATCTTAACCACTACGCCATCTGTGCAGCTTGATTTTTTATTGCACGACTTTTCGAATAATTTTCAGTGTTCATGGTCCCTGGCGGACTATCCGTCAGTGACTATGAAAGCCGAATGGCAAGTACACAGTCACTATCATAATAACCATCTCAGGCCATACACGTGCCACTCTTGGACTTGGACCTCCTCCATTTTGGCAGGGAATTGGACCTACTGGTACGCTAGTTAATGTTTTGACTTAGGGTTTCATTTCAAGCTTTCCTTCTATGGCAGTGGTGGGCATACTTTTTTAATGGCGGCCACAAAGTTTAAGAAATTATAGAGGAGGGCCAGAATTATAGAAAAATGCATTTTGTATTAAATCTTTTTAATAAACAAAATACCTTTTACTTTTACGTCTTGTTAAGCGTGTGAAACATATGGAATTGTTTTTGATTTTCCATAATATTTTCGAAAGCAGGTTCCATCTGTGACGAAGCAACTTTCAGCAGTGCGAAAAGGTGTTCATCAGTCAATCGGTTTCTGATTGAGTTTCTCCACAATTTCATGGTTGAAAAGGTCTGTTCGCACACATATACCGACGCAAATATCGCCATAATTTTCTGGGCGTGAGCAATGGTCTTTGGGAATTCAGCTTTCGGTAGTGCTCTATAAAAATCTAGTTTTATGGAATTCAAGAACAATTGCTTTAAATGGGTACTGCACTGCATTTCAATAATTTTTAACTGCAATTCAACAGATACATTTTCAGCATCAAAATTTTTTCCGGATTATAAACGTCAGATTTTATTTTTCGTGCCAAAATGCTGACATATTTAGGATGGATGTACTCTCGGCAGGTCGGATTAAATATTTTCGCGGGCCGGAGTTGGCCCGCAGGCCATACCATGCCCATCACTGTTCTATTGCATCGATGTTATCATGTTCTAGATGCATATTATATAACCTTTTACGACACCCTCGGGCTAGATGGGAGGTGGTGAATTGTAATCTTACTCCGTCACCATACGAAAAAATAACCTTATATGTAATGTTTATCTAAACAAAAGTGAAGCTACGTTCACCAGGTGACCTGTCATTAATGCCGGTACAGTTCCGGTGCGTCCGGCGATCGGAATTAGAATGGGGAGCCGTTCCGATCATTAAGTGTTCCGGCTCGTCGGAGTGCCAGATAATTTGTTCCTCACCTTTTGTTTGCAGGGCGATAGATTTTGTCGGATTAGAAATTTTGTGGGTAGTTCAAAATTTTAGATAAACATAGCCATATTATGTAAATAATCACAAATAGCGAATCTGATTTTCAAATGATATGGCTTCAAGTTTGAATTGTGTTTATAGTAGTAAATTTTGCTTTGAAATAAGTTTTTATAAAAAGCTTAATTCTCGGACCCATATCTCTGGCCCGTGGATGTCGTAAAAGACAACTAAGGGATATATTGTGTATATACTAACTATGCAAGAGAAGGAAAATTCAAAATAAAACCCTGTATGCTGGTCAAATGGTTAACGTGGTATAGTAGCTCAATTAGAGCTTCCTCTACAATAGGAGTGAAATTTACTATACCACGCTGGTTAGACGTGTTGGTACAGGGTTTTATTTCAAGTTTTCCTTCTCTTTCATAGATGTTATATGCATATTTATTGCCATTAGTCGTCATTTACAATACTCACAAGCAAGAGAGGGGGGTGGTACTCCGTCACTACACGAAACCACTATCATATATTTGGGTGTTATATATGGTCGTTATAAATAATCATGAAAAAGGACATGCGTACAAAATACGCATGTCTGAAGTGAAGCTTCTTTGGTGCCACATGTTTTTGTTAAAATTAAAAAAAAGAATTTAAAATAAAAAAAAATGTACTCTCTCTCTCGATCGTTCTCACTCGCTCGCTCCCTACTATGGCTAAGTGCTTCGTGCTATGTTCGCCCTTTGTCACTTTCGCTCAATCGGTCTCAATCGCTCTCTCCCTCTTCTTGGACAAAAACGTCCCACATTTTCGTGTTAATAAATTGCGTTTCATTCGTAAAAAAAAATCCCTTATGCGCGCAAAGTTTCACTTCAAAAACTCGAATTAGCATTTAACCCTTTCACGACAGAAAATTATTAGAAATCATGCTTACTAAAAGGCAATAATGCGGAACATCATTTCCACTAGACTAGGCAACCAAAAACCCCATATCATAACCGTAAAACCCGAAGTTAATCATTTGAACTGAATGCAAACTTTCAAACAGAATCTCTCTCGGCCACAAATCACAAAACTAGATAAAAACATCATTGCACAAAACGAAAACTTTTGGATTCCATTAACTGCTGAGTAAATGACTTATTTGGATGCTTAATGTTAAAACTGTGAACTGCCCCTTTTCATATTCGAACCAAAAGGGCGACAGATTGATATAAAAAGTTATACTTTATCATTTTTCTAAGCTTATGCATGCACTTTTTATTGTTATGACGGAGTAAGAATACAATACGCCACTCCCTTTCTCTCTCTCTCTCTCTCTGTGGGTGTCGTAAAAGACAACTAAGGGATTCAAATTCAAATCGTTTATTATGCATAAACCCCGAAAGGGCACTTTAAACCACCGAAATGATTTCAAAAGTTCTTTCACCAATGCAAAGCTATAATATCAAGGAGTAACATAGGCTATATTTTATCCCGGCATTCCCACGGGAACGGGAGCTATGCGGGTAAAGCGACTGAACCCGAAGCGAAGCGAGGGCGGGTTGCTAGTATTGCCATATCTGAGTTAGAAATGTGACGTCACGCATTATGTAATCTCCAATGGCTCAGCACGATCCTCTCAAGACTCGATCCTCTTTCTCAAATTATCTCTTATCAGCTGATGTCTGTCTCATTCCGTGTGGTGACGGATTAAGAATACAGTTCACTACTCCCTCTCTTGCCCGTGGATGTCGTAAAAGACAACTGAAGCATATGCATATAACATCTATGCGAGAGAAGGAATACTTGAAACAAAACTCTATACAACCTGTCTGACCACCATGGTATAGTAAGGTCATTCTCCTTCTATTATGGAGGAGACTTGAGTTCAACATTGGGACGTATATGAGTCGAGATGATGATGATCAGCTCATCTATCATCAAAA
Organism: Lymantria dispar; assembly: GCA_032191425.1. NCBI lineage: Eukaryota > Metazoa > Arthropoda > Insecta > Lepidoptera > Erebidae > Lymantria > Lymantria dispar. The sequence goes on along the minus strand of CM063442.1, from coordinate 2,806,879 downwards.
AAGCACTATCCGACATTAGCTTTAAATTTTTGTGGTAGGGCAGACTGTCGTCGACAATCGTTTGACTACAGCCGCGGGCAGGTCCGTCCGGGATTGTACCACATTCACGCAGAAAATTGACGTCCGGGTAGTAGCAATTTGTTACTTACTGCACTTGATTCGGTGAGCGAGAGAGCCGGCAGGCCAACTCTGAGGGTATTATACTCGAGGGTACTCTGTATATGGTGGGTTTTGTTGATATATTTAGTATCACCGAACCTCATTGCAAGTATTCACACTCCCTTCACTTTATTTACGGTAGCGGCCTAGTAAAAGTCCATGAGCGGCAGTGTCACTTACCATCAGGTGTACTGTTTGTTCGTTTTCCAATAACAGCAATAAAAAAAAGATAATATCTAACTTACCTTTACATAAAACATAATGTCGGTAGGTACTTAACGAATGAACTACGGCGGTAGGCGTCGTAGTATTCGGCTATTATCTTATCGAATGAAGAACGAATCAGTGAGCACGCGAGTTACGACTGCTGCCGAATGCGCCCGAACTTTGCGACGGGAACAGTTCAAAATTCGAATTCTAAAAACTGTTATTAAGGCGATGTCTACTATTTATTTAATTTAAAGTAACCAAATTGATATAATTTTATGCGGTTAAAAAGTATTTCTATTTACCCCTTATGTAGCGATGTCACTGTTTTCACATAGATGATTGTTGGACGTAGGTCGCTCCCAAAGGTAAATAAAACGGTATTCATCAAATTTGATAAAGGATTTGCAATCACAGTGGGTGAGTTTTCCAAAAGAATATGGCTTTGTATTCTCCATTGTAGAGTAAGAAATAGAGACACATTATTGTTTATCATCCAACACGTGCAACGAATGTTCTTCAATGACGACGTTGTATAGGACGACGTAGTGAGATGACTTAACAAAACTTGCTGGAATTCGTTGAGTGTGAGTGGCACAGGACTGCACTTTGTAGCGAAGTATGAGCGGGGCCTACTTCTAGAAGTAGACGTCAAAAGGCTGAATGATGATGGTTGATTTTATTTATGATTGTCTGATTTTACGTAAATCGTATATAAGTCTATACGTAAATCTTCTCTAGAATGAGAGAACACAGCTGATTAGAGATCATTAATATATGAAGTTTTATTACACATGTGAAACTATTATTTTTCAACGAATTTTCGTCATCTCATACATCACCCACTGTCAGGTTCGCACTTCCTTCACAATAGAAAGAAATTGGCCTACTATACCACGCTTCTATTTCGAGTTTTCTTCTCTTGCATAGATTATGTTCCTTAATCGTCTTTTACGACTGCCACTAGCAAAATAGATGACTTGTATTCTTATTCCATCACCTTACGAAAAACGGATTATATAGCGATTCCATTCGATTTTTCTTGCCCGATTTCAGACATCTTGTCCGGAAATCGGAATTCTTCCCGTGACAAAGAATGCTGAAAAGTATTCCAAACGTGGATATAATTATTCTGTTTCATCTACTTCGCCTTAACAATTCACCTGCCAATCTCAAAGGTACAACATTCGACACCTACGTGTGTGTCGATGCGTTAATGCCTGATATACTAATGTTAGTCCAACCAATGGTACGGAATGATATTCGCGGTTTTATTTTTATGTTCCTTGAATGACGATAATGTGTTGTGTAATAGGCTGTATAACCATAATACACAACCTCTATAAGTCTAATTGTCGGAGTTTTTGGCGGAAATCTGAAGTGTCATGTGGTGTTCTTGTATTATATTCAATATCTTAGTGTTTTAACGCGTTATGTTAAATAATCTTGATGGCATTTTATGTAATATATAGCGACAGAACTGCTGAGGTGTAGTGAATATGATATAAAACTGCTATACATACCTTTGTATTGCCACCAAAATTCTCAGAAGATATCCTTAACAGTGACCATTACACTACTGAGGGCGACACTTTGACTTACTGACAGACCATTACTGACATGAAGAAACTGAGAACTTGAAAAGATAATTATAACTCGACACTGGCAAAAATGGCTCGTATTTGTAGCTGATTGCCAAGACAAAAAAGAAGAAGAAGAAGTCTAATTGTCGGTATTTTTGGCGGGAATGTTGAAGTGTCATGTGGTGGTCTTTTATTTTATTCAATATCTTAGTGTGTTATATTAAATCATTTTTATAGCATTTTGTGTAATAAGTGACGGAGTAACTGCTGGGGTATAGTGAATATGACATAAAAGTGCTTTACATACCATTTTGTTTCCATCAAAAATGTCAAAAGATACCGTTAACAGTGGCCATAACCCAGTTGAATGGACTTACAGACGAACAATGATTAATAATTAGTTAAATTGATACTAAAGGCATCACTAAAACACGCGCAAACACCGTCAGAAAGTTCATCAGCAGCAATTTGTTACTACACTTCGTTCAGTGAGCGAGACTTGGGCTTGGATTACCTTGGACAGACCGGCCACACATACCAAATTTGTCTAATTTCATAATAGTATTTCGTTAACCTTCTAGTTTCGTTATCCACTGAACACCTTCTAAACGGCTGGGCCGATGTTGATGAAATTTTTATGAGTGTTCAAGAGAATTTGGGAAGGGTTTAGATTCACAATTGGACGTGTTAGGTGGCGCTGCTGTCAATTTCAAGGACAATAGGCGTAACGACAGTATAAAAGAATCGATGCATTAATGATTTTAAGGGAAAATACATATCAAAAAAATTTAATACGCTACTTTAGATTTATCTAAATAATTGAGATTGTTAAGATTTTCAATAAATTAAATCATTAAAATACTGCGTTCGGCCATTTTGGCTGAAACACCAATCACAGTGTATTACGTCACGTTAAGGTAAACTACTCTGTTTGTTGTTCTCAGTACTACTGATTACGCATTTGGATTGATTTTTTATTTGTTTACGTGTGATTTACCGACTCCACTCGATTATTACAATGGAACCAAGCTTTGTTAAAGCAAACAGCTCAAATTTACCCAGGATTGATGTATTGTCGGCTGGTGGCAGACTATTTGGAGGGGCGAAGCGTCCTCTACGCCAACCGAGTAGGGGACGTTGTGCGAACGCCCATGACGTGCGGTGTTCCACAGGGGTCGGTCCTCGGACCCACCCTGTGGAACATCGGCTACGACTGGGCGTTGCGGGGGAGCCTCCCACCCGGGCTGGGCGTGATTTGTTACGCCGACGACACGCTCGTCACAGCCCGCGGTGGGACGCTACAAGAGGCGGTAAGCCTGGCGACCTCAGGCACCGAAGAGGTCGTCAGGCGGATCGAGGCGCTGGGGTTGAGGGTGGCCCTGGACAAGACGAAGGCCCTCTTGTTCCATGGGCCCCATATGGACCCTCCCATCGGCGTCTCGATCACCGTCAATTCGGTTGGGATCAGCATCCAGGCCCATATGAAGTACTTGGGCCTAGTGCTCGACGGGCGATGGTGGTTTCGGGAGCATTTCCGCAGGCTCGTCCCGCGGCTCGTCGGCCTGGAGGCGGCAATGCTCGCCGACTTGTATCGGCGGGTGTCGGGGGTGCGCTGGGGGGGCGGTGTTGTTTCCCTGAGGGAGCTCACCGCCTGGTGGGTTGACGCCCGCCGAGACGTCATCGCCCGTTGGGCAGACTGGCTGGAGAGGCCTCGATACGGTGTTTGTTCCGTGGAGGCCTTCCGGCCGGTGCTGACGCAGTGGTTGGAGAGGCGGCACGGGGTGCTCTCCTTCCGACTCGTACAGGTCTTGACGGGGCATGGATGCTTCGGCATGTACCTGTACAGGGTCGCTAGGAGGGAGAGAACTCCGTCCTGCCACCACTGCGATTGCGACGAGGACACGGCGCAGCATACGCTCGAGGTCTGTGCCGCTTGGGCAGAGCCGCGTCGTGAACTCGTCGCAATCATCGGTGCCGACCTGACGCTGCCGACCATCGCTAGGGAGATGCTCGGCAGCATCAGAAATTGGGACGCGGTCGCAGCCTTCTGCGAGGCAGTTATCTCGCAGAAGGAGGCGGCGGGTCGCGAGCGCGAGGAGCACAGCCTCGATGATGCGACCCGCTCCCGGCGACTGGGGCGGCGCAGGCGGGATTACTTGCGTGCAATGCCGCCCTAGCCGAGGCCGCGGGTGACGTGACCGGGCATTAGTCCGTCACCCGCCGAGAGGCCGACCGCGTGAGGAAAGACCGACGTCCTCCCCGAGGGGGGGGGGGCGTCGGTCGATAGGAGGGTGCCCCGGGTAGGGGGTATTCCGTCGGGCCGATCACTGATAACAAGGAACCCTGCTCCAGTGGTCGGCCCAACGACGAAGGCTACGTGGTGTTCGGGTGGGTTGCGGGTGTTGCGTGCTTAAGCCCCTCTGTCAACCCGGACGGAGTGGTGCGGAGGCGCGCCGACCGCTGCCCACCCCAAAAAAAAAAAAAAGGTTTGATGTATTGATGTTGGGTGATTTCCTCGCTACAAATAAATAATTTTGCTCGCCTGAGTTTAGAAACGTAAAAACTTCTTTGTAAGTAAATTTTTGTTTATCTTTACTACCATGTTTCTAGTAACCTAATCTCTAGTACCAACTTAGATATAATCTAACTCGTTTTGAACTGATGTGAGTTTATTTTATTTTCATAGTTTATTTTTACATTAAACTTGTCATTGTTTATTCTTGAGGTTAGCTCCCTCACAGCTTTGCGAGCTTTAACCACTTAACTCTTATTATTTTCTTGTTAGGAACATGTACAAATACTTTGTTGGGGATTTTTATTGATGTATTTTTGCACTGAGGTACTGCACACCACTTATAAACTTTGGAATTCATTTTTATCACAAGAATTAATTTAATGTTTTGCTTACTTTCTTCGCTACACATAGACACAAGGACGTGGTTACCTTAACGTGACGTAATAGCCGACGCCATGACACCGGCGAGCTGTTTTCGCGCTATATTTAAACAATATTGGAAAATTGTTTTAAACTTCTTTAAACATAAATTTATTACCGAAATATAGGTTTTTTCATGAATAGTAAGTGTGTGCCCACATTACGGAAAAGGATTTCAAAATCTTTCGTCACGCCTATTCCTTTTATTTTATTTGAACAAAATAACGTCTGTTGGGTCAGCTAGTCTTCTATACCAATAAATAAAATTGGAGTGTCTGTTTGTAATGTCAAAATAATAGGCTTTTTTCATGTTCACATGGTTATTTGCACGATACCTATGCCTACAATACAGATTAAAAAATTTTTGTCTGTCTGTCTGTCTGTTTGTTCCGGGTAATCTTCAAAAGAGCTGGACCGATTTCAAAAATTCTTTCACCAATGGAAAGCTATAATGTCAGCGCGTAAATTAGGCTATATTTTTTTCTGGTATTCCCACGGGAACGGGAACTACGCGGGTAAAACGACTAAAACCGAAGCGAAGCGAGGGCGGGTTGCTAGTTAGATATAAATTTCTTGTGTACGTGTGTATGTTAACTCCTCCTAAACGTCTGGACCGATGTTGATGGGATTTTGTATGTGTTCAAGGGAATACAAGAATGGTTTAGATTCACAATTGGACCTGGTATATGGCGCTTTATTTTATTTGAACAGAACAACGTCTGTTGGATCAGCTCGTAAGAAAATAATTCATTCTCACCACTCGTCACGATCATCGAAGGCAAACAATTCGATCCAAAAACACTATTATATTTTTAACCTACGATAATCGATAGTCAGACATTCGATTGTATTAAATTACCTCTTAAAAAGTACTAAATTAACCTCTAAAACCTCTTGTGTTCAACGGTGTCGTACTCCGTTTAATATTTATGAGTTTCGCAAAACGCATCAGTGTACGGTTTGTTTAATAACTTTGTTTTTAAACGGCTATTTGACGGGGAGAGAAACCCTTTAGGCTATCACTGGGGAACTGTAGGGGTGTCAATTATAAAAAAAAAAGATTTTTGTAGGGAAAATTTATTTATACGCGCTGTACACTTTTTTGTGGGTATCAAATGAGAATTTGTGGTGACTGAGTGGGGACAAAATTCACCAACTCCTCTCTTGCCCGTGGGCTAAGGGATATGATATAACTAAGAGATATGATAATGCAAATATTATCTATGCAAGAAAAGGGATGTATGATATAAAACCCTACACCAGCACTTCTGACCAGCGTGGTATAAGTCAATTTTCCTCCTATCGCGGAGGAGACCCATGCCCAACAGTATGACTTTTGTGGGCCGAGATAATGAGACTATCATCACTCTCACGTCATGTACTTCCCACTGCTAGGCCTTCTCCATAATAGGAGGGATATTGACCTTCTGCCCCACGCTGGTTAGACTGGTTGGTACAGGATTTTTATTTCGAGATTTCCTACTCTTGTATAGATGTTGTATGCTATATATTCATCATCATCATCATCATCATCATCATCGCAGCCCACACACGTCCCACTGTTGGGCTCGGGCCTCTTCCACAATGGGAGGGAATTTAACCTACTATATCGTGCTGGTCAGACATGTTGGTATAGGGTTTCATTAAGAGTTTTCCTTCTCTTGCACAGATGTTAAGTACATATTATATCCCATAGTCATCTTCTCTTCTTTGCTATATATTATAATCCCTCAATCGTTTTTACGACACCCAAGGATGAGAACGGGGGTGGTGAATTATATTCTCACTCCGTCACCACACGGATAAACGATGAGAGAGAGAAAGCACACATTAATTAGCCTGGTAAATTTTGCTGTAATTGATCGCCATTCGAATCGTACCAGAAAATTGCCCCCTTTGTCGACGAGGGTCGACTTTACGAGCTTTATATAATAAGACTTATATAATAAGGCCATATGCAAGTCTATTAATAAGGCCTTATAAAGCCTTAATAAGGCTTGTTCGAGCCAAGATCCAGCGTGACGACTTAATCAATAATTTTAAAGACATTGAGAAAAAATCTAGATATTTGCTTGATGTTAAAAAATAAAATGCACAACGCTCAACAAAACAAATAAACTTCTTTGCTTCCAAAAGAAATAAACATTTAAAAAGGTTTCAAATGAAAACACTAACGGATTCATTCGAAAACTCGAAACAAAACCCTATTCCAAAAAGATCTGTAAACAATAAAGTGTAGTAGAAAATGAATATTTCTCATTTGTGGCAACCCTATACGTAGCGGTTGGTGTCTAAACGGTAGCGTACCCGCGCAAACCGCGTTACAGCGTCATCTTCCCACACAATCTTCACTAACTGATTTACAGAACATCGATAGCTATCATTACACTTTATGAAACAAGATTTAAAATACATTACAAGTATCTATATATGTGTCAAATGCCTCATGAATACTATTGTATTCACGATCACAACCTCTTCAGTTTTAGCGAAAGAGAGAAACTCGCTGAAAAATCTATAGAACAATGGTCAGTAGACTCAGTAGTAATCTTTGGCAAAGCTTATTATCTGCTAAGCTTCGCCTCATTAGATAGGCCTATGTCTCTTCGCTGCTAAGACTTTACCAGTGATATAAAAAAATTGTCTTCTAGATTTATATTTTCCGTTAGCTGAATTAAAAAAAAAATGATTGGTCTTACAGCTCTTATTTCTGCTCTATAATACAGTATACAAGTTTAAATATCATCACAGCAGTTGTCAAAGTTAAAACGGATCTGACATTTGCATATTCCAATCTCGAAGCGCCTGCAGCTACGTAACAGCTATAAACTTACAACAACGGTTGGCGAAAATATTTCGACAGAAGTTGTATATCATTTGTTTTTCGTAAATAATTATCTATGGCTCTGTACTTGTATTTTTTAATGAATTTTGGCGGGAATATAGAACTGTCATGTGGTTGTCTTGTATTATGATCTAAATTTTATCTATTTTAGGTGTAATTCATTTATTTTAACGTGTAATTAAATAATTTTGACCTTATTTTATGTAATGTAATGTAGTGAAGGTGCTAAAGTAATAAAAGTAAAAACTTTTTTTCTATTATTAGCATCGTTTATTCTTTAAACGTAGGATAACGTGAAGGATCAAATTTTTATAAATATACTTATGTTGTTACGACAATGAAGTATAACCTCTTACTTGCGTATCTAACTACACACACACACACACACACACACACACTTTTATATTTGTAATAGTATATAATAGACAAAAATGTATTTATCTCTGACATTTGCCCACATCTAAACTAATATATTTATAAAGGTGAAGAGTTTGTTTGTTTGAAAGCTAATCTCAAGAACTACTGGTCCGATTTGAAAATTCTTCTTCAGTGTTAGATAGCCCATTTATCGAGAAAGACTGTAGGCTATATATCACCATGCTAAGACTAATAGGCGCGGAGCACCAATGTAAGATTATTCAGAATCGCTTTTTTTTCCTTTTGAGAGCTTCCACTGCGTACACTGCGTAAACGGTTAAGATTTCGCAAAAAATCATATGTGTCAGAATTGTATTAATTAAAAATAATTTCACCTTCTACGTAAACAAAGTCGCAGGTTAAAGTTAGCAATAGCCCACAGTAACTATTCCACGCGGACGAAGTCGTGAGCAGAAGCTAGTATGAAATAAAATTTCATTATTCAATCTTGTTTTAATTTTCTTGATGTTCCACGCTGGACAGATGGATTGGTATATTTATATTTCAAGTTTTAATTTTCTTCATCAATATCATCATCACAGCTCATATACGTCCTACTGCTGAGCTGGAGTCTTCTCCACAACGTAAGGGAAATTCACCTTTTATACCAAGCTGGCCAGATCGATATAGGGTTTTATGATGAGGTTTCCTTCTCTTGCAAATCTGTTTTCTGCATGTCATATCCCTTAGTCGTCTTTTACAACACCCACGGTTAAGAGAGGAGAAAACATTATTTATTATATTATTTTCTTATAAATATGTTATTTGCTTATTATACTATTAAATTTGATGTTCTCAACAAAGAAGGCGAGTAGAACTTTTGGCGAGAATGTAGAAGTGCCATATGGTGTTCTTCTTTTACATCCAATATTTAAGTGTTATAATAAGTCTTTACCTATGTAATTGCCGTTCTGCAGTACTGGCCATTTCAAATCAAAATAATTTTTGTTTGGCTAAGAATTCTAGTTTCAAATTAATTTTATTTTAGAACATGGAATTCATTTTCCAAAAGTAGTTATTTGTTTATTGATTAGTGTTACGTTTTCATCGCATTTCAATATTTTTCGTCATCATGGATACGTTAAAAATTCGAGTAATTATGGAATATGAGTATCGTCGTGGCAGCAACGCGGCACAAGCGGCACGCAACATCAACGACGTTTACGGAGCTAACACTACAAACCAACGCATCGCCTGTTATTGGTTTGCTCGCTTCAGTTCTGGAAATTTCGACCTGAAAAATGAACCTCGCGGTCGTCCGAAGACTTTGGTCGACCATGACGAATTAAAGGCGATTGTGGAAGCCGATGATACACAATCTACGGCTGAATTAGCAGCAGCTTTCGAAGTTAGCGTCACAATAATATTAGTCCATTTGCGTCAAATTGGCAAGGTAAGAAAGCTTGACAAATGGGTGCCCCACGAACTTTGATCGCCAGCGCGAAGTACGCGTCGAGACATGCCTTGCTTTGCTCAACAGACACGCAAATGAAGGAATTTTGAAACGCATTGTTACTTGCGATGAAAAATGGATTCTGTTTGATAACCGCAAGCGCTCAGCAAGTTGGTTGGATCCTGGTTCAGCACCTAAACAATGCCCTAAACGAAAACTTACCCCTAGAAAAGTGATGGTCACTGTTTGGTGGTCTAGCGCCGGTGTGATTCATCACAGCTTCTTACCAAACGGGGTGAGCATTACTGCACATGTGTACTGTGAAGAACTGAACATAATGATGGAGAAGCTGGCACATCTCCAACCAGCATTGGTCAATCGCTCGTCTCCGCTGCTCCTGCACGACAATGCGCGACCTCATACTGCACAGCAGATGGTCTCCAAGTTGCAAGAACTGAGGTTGGAAGCTCTCCATCATCCGCCATACTCACCACCTACAGGCTACTTCTTTTTCCAGAATTTGGATAATTTCTTGGCGGGAAAGAAATTCAATACCCGGGAGGCAGTACAAAATGCCTTTGAAGAATTTGTTGCCTCCCATCCAGCTGATTTCTTTAAGAAGGGCATCAATAAACTGCCGCTGCGTTGGCAAAGATGCATTGATTGCATGGGTGATTACTTCGATTAATAGAAATAAAAAATATGTACACAAAAAAAAACGTTTGATTTTTTTCATATATAACGGTAATTTCATAGGTAAAGACCTAATATTATAGAAATCGATGGCATTTAAGCATTTATGTGGCAGAAGAACTATTGAATTGTAGTGAATATGATATAAAATTGCTTTACGTGCCTATTTGTTTCTACCGTAATCCTCAGAAAATACTGTCAACACTTTATGTCGACAAATTGACTTACTGACGGGCAAATATTTTTATTTTTATTGCAAACGGTGGCAAACAAGCAAATAGTACCTGATGGTAAGTGTTGCTGCCGCTCATGGACCTTTACAAGGCCGTTGCCTACCGCGAAGAAAGTGAAGGGAGTGTGAATGCGTGCATTGAGGCTCGGTGATACCAAGGGCACCACCAAAACCCTCCACTCGCAAACACCCTCAGAAAGTTGGACTGCCGGCTCTCTCGCTCACCAAACGAAGCGCAGTAACAAATTGCTACTACTCAGACGTCGATTTTCTGCGAGAGTGTGGTACTGCCCCGGACGGACCGGCCCGCGGCTGTAGACAAATAACTGTCGACAGTGTGGTCCTACCACTCTGTGTACCACCATACTAATATGAAGAAAGTAATAATATATAAAGAAAATTATAACAAAAGGCAAAAATAGCTCGTATTAGTAGCTGAATGCCAAGCTAAAAAAAAAAAAAGAAAAAGGCGGGTAGCTTCTAGTATAAATCACAGAATACCTACAAAAGATAAAAAACCTGTAAAAATTAATCAAGCCGCCTGTTTTACATAGTAACGACAATACACCAATAACGTACATTCCCCCACCCTTCAGCTACCGCCCTATATCTCTACAAGCCATTACTGAAAGGGTTTGCCAATTAAACAGTTTTACATGACTTTAGCTGAATTTTATTGAGCTGGCAATTTGCATGAAAATAAACTTTGAAGTTTTGAATGAGTAATCTTTGAAAATCTCACTATTAGGCATTTTTATGATTAATTTCTCCTATTTAAAAATACCTATCCATTTCTTTTCGTTTTATTTTTTGTTTCTAATAACAATCCTTATTAATATTATAAATGCGAAAGTAAGTTTGTTTGTTTGTTAGGCTTTCACGCTTAAACTGCCGAACCGATTTCAAAAATTCTTTCACCGATGGCAAGCTATAATATCAGGAAATAACATAGGCTACATTTTATCCCGGTATTCTCACGGGAACGGGAGCTATGCGGGTAATGGTACTGAAACCGAAGCAAAGCGAGGGCGGGTTGCTAGTCTCTAATAAATTGTGTCGTGTGATGACGGAGTAAGAATACAATTCACCACCCCTTCTCTTGCCCATTGATGTCATAAAAGACGATTAAGGGATATAATATGCACATAACATCTATGCTAGAGAAGGAAAACATGAAATAAAAACCTATACTAAGACGTTGTAAATAAAACTACTATTACGGATTCTATCGCGTTTGTATTTGATTTATGATTGCCCGACGTTTCGAACACTTTGCAGCATTCATGGTCACGGGCGGACTAAGGTGTCTCACGTCCAACAAGTAATCGCTATTACAGACATTTATAATTATCTACCCGATACACAAAATAGTTATAAATTTATTAAATTGTTACCCACATTTTAGTACAAATTTATTGCCAGTGTAAGAAGAAAATGATTCTATATGAAAAAATTATATTGTTTATGGTTAGTAATTATTAATTATTAAATTTGTAGCAATTATTGTTACAATTTGTTGATTTAAAACTAACAAAACTAATATACTACCACCGGATCGGAACGCGGCCACACTGAGAAAGATCCGGCAAGCAAACTCAGGGGACATGATGCTAAATTAATATTGATTGCTGCAAAGTGTTCGAAACATCGGGCAATCATAAATCAAATACAAACGCGATATAATCCGTAAAAGTAATTTTATTTACAATGTGTAGTGCTCTCGTAAACATCAGATATCACTATACTAAGACGTCTGACCAGCGTCGTAAGTCTTCTATTATGAAGGAAAATAGAGTCGAGCAATAAGACGTATATGAGCTGAGATGAACTATTAATACCTCAACATCACATTCAGAAAGGGCAGATTTTAAAGGGAGTTTTCTTCTCTTGTATAACTGTATGTTACCTAGATATCACATCCCTTAATCGTTTTTTAGGAAACCCACGGATAAAAGAGAGGGTAGTGAATTTTATTCTTACTCCGTCACACGAAAGTGCTTTTCCACAGTGCAAAAGTTATTGGCAATACTTTTATAAACACCGGCCTGCCTGATGTTAACCCTCCTTAGTAATTGTTGCCCAGACGGTATTTGTTGGAGTTGATCCAGGTAACGCTCGTAATCATCTTTTAGAACATGCACGGGCAATGTAAGGGTTCGTAGCTGATACCACACAATGCTTGTAATACCTACTTAATTGTAATTAATTTCAGTTTAATAACGTAATGCGACATAGGATTCTGAGTTTTTTTTTGGCAGGCTATGGTGCGGCTCCATGAAGTCCGTCCCGTCTGGGGTGACGAGGGGGCAGCGCGCGACCCCATAACCCGCCATATTCTTTCACCTTCGCCATTGAGCCGACCACTGGTACTGAATCCTTGACTACCATGGCCAGCCCAACGGGATACCCTTTCGAGTATCCTCTCTCACCGCTGCCCGTGTTTCTATCACAACAAATATTTCCATTGCATATGATTCTACCATATTATGTGTGAATTAAATGACGGTGTCAAAAGCTGAACGTCTTTTCTATATCAGTGGCCAGCGGTGAATCATATTTTGCCATGTAATGAAATGAGCCCTCCGCGTTACGCACTAACCAAAAAAAATTTCGTTGTCTGTAAATTCGGTTTGTGGACAATAATTTTACATGATAACGTCATCAGAAAACATTAATGGAAAATTGCATATTTTTATGAATTGAATTATTATTTTTTTGCATAATACAAAGAAGGATTTAATTGAAAATTACAATTTTTCCGATAAATTAATATTTATTTGCACTCGTTAATTCAATTTTTTAGGGTTCCGTACCCAAGGCGTAAAAACAGGACCCTATTACTAAGACTTCGCTGTCTGTCCGTCCATCTGTCTGTCACCAGGCTGTATCTCAAGAACCGTGATAGCTAGACAGTTGAAAATTTTACAAATTATGTATTTCTGTTGCCGCTATAACAACAAATACTAAAAACAAAATAAAATAAATGTTTAAGGGGGCGCTCCCATACAACAAACGTGATTTTTTTGCCCTTTTTAAAGATAATGGTACGGAACCCTTCGTGCGTGACTCCAACTCGCATTTAGCCGTTTTTTTTAATAATATTATAGAGATTAATTAGAAGTATCGATGTCACAAGCCAAATCGTGCGTCTCTATTGCTTAGTCAACGCTCTCGCTCGCACGCTCGGCTTAGATGCAACATGACAATGAGTGATGCTTTTTAATACGTGCAGTCGGCCTTCAACGTAATCACGTCAAAAAAAGATTTTATTGTGAAAAACTAGCTTACAAAAATGTACAATAATATTCTAAAAATTTTTGGTTTTTTTTGTCTATAAGACCTTTTTTATTAGAGAAACACACTTTATGTGAAAATTAATTCAGTTTTAAGCTATGCAAAGACAGACTCGAGCTACAGCTTATATAACCCTTAGCTATTTATAGTTTAAGGTATCGATTATTAAATCGTAGCGTTTGTATAGGCCAGTGCGTATCGATACCCATTAGCGAATGAGACGAGTGCACATCGATCATATCACAGCTAATTCATTACTCCACTAGTGCAGATTGCGCCCAAGCATACCCGTCATAGACATTAGCGTGTATTTTTTTTTTTATTATAAACGGCGGCAAACGATATATTGGCTCAACTGATTCGAAAATTGAATTCTTTTTTTTTTAAATAAAGATCGGCTACAAAATTGAATTGTGATTGCCAGTATTTATGCAATTTATTTTACCAGTTTATTACCTTCATAATTAACTACAGTTGTTAAAGTTTCAAATTTTATTTACAGTAAAACCCGTTTAAGACGATTTCGCAGGGACCCGACCAAAAACGCGTCTTAGGCGGGAAAGCGTATTATGTATGCGGGAGAGGGCAAGACTTGCCATTATTATTTATTATATTCTATTATTATTTTGAATACCTACGTATTGAAAGTAACATTTAAAAATTACCTAAATAAAATGTTGTTTATTTTCTTTATTTATATGTACTTACTACTAGATACATTTTTAAATATTAAAAAATAAAAAATATTTAAAAACATAAAAAAATGTTGTTTATTAAGTTAGTTATTTATTAACGTAATAAACGTTACTACTAAAGTAATCACTTATTTTTGAGGCATTAGCAATTACAAGATTTTCAACGTAATTTAATTTTCGCAGTGCGTCTTCGCTTGATTCAAAGAAGTTACATAGCGTCGTAAATCATTAACTGCTGTTAATGCCTGGGCGTGTGACAAAATCGGAGTTGATTCAGCTTCTTCTTGGTCATTATCACTTAGGGTCGCTCGACAGTCGTCACTTCGTCCGTCGCTGGCCGCTGCTACAAGGGGTAATATGTGTATTTGAGTGGCACGTGTTGGCGTATTAAACAGGATGACGATCGTATTAAGCGTTAAGAAATGTATGAAAACGTGTCTCAAGTTGCTGGGACCGACGCAAAATGGCGTATTATGTGGGCAATCGTATTAAACGTGATCGTATTAAACGGGTTCTACTGTATTTAACTTCGATAAAACATATTTCGTTTATTTAGTGTTATTGTTATATAGTCTTGCTTGTCGTAACGATATAAGAATATAACTCACCACTATCTTGCCCGCAGATGCCGTAAAAGATGACTAAAACCCTATATCAACATGTCTGACCAGCACGGTGTAATAAGTCAATTTTCCTTCTATGAGGGAAGAAGCTCGAGCCCAGCTGTGGGACACGTATGAGCTGAGATGACGACGACAACGACTGATATTATATTAGTTTTGATATTTTTTACATAAAAATAGACCAATGTCCTATAAAATAAACACTGGAACTAACTTACTAATAATTGACGTGTATCTATAAAAAAAAACTTATTTGTGAGCGACAAAATAATTACCGTAAGTGGTAACAATTTTTTTTTTCGACAATATCAAAATATTTCTATGATATAACGAGGCGGTGCATCCATTTAAATAATATGTTTTATTTGAGTAGTAAAGTATAATTGTTACAAAAAAGTTGAATATGTATCTTTCAATAAATAAATATCATTCATCTCTCTTCCGTGTGGTGATGGAGTAAGAATACAATTCACCATCCCCTATATTTTTTTACGCCCCGCCAGTGATAGGCGAAGGTGTGTGTAGGACTCACCGGTCACTGTGCAACCGGAATACCCATTAAAACCAATAGCGGTCACTTCCGTGCTTTTATGAAATGCCGGCGAGATCATCTATTAACATTCGATTCCCGACACCCTCACCTATCTTGCCCATGGGTGTCGTAAAAAACAACTAACTAATACACATAATTTAACATCTATGCAAGACATAAAAAAACTCGAAATACAAACTTAATACCAAACTAAATCAATTTCCCTGTTATTATGGAAGCAGTTCGACTCCAGAAGTGGGATGTATACATGACAAAGATCATCATAAACATCATCATCATTTCAGCTTCATATACGTCCCATTGTGACATCGAAAACTCGGAATAAAACGTAGGTAATACCAAACCCTAAAATCTGTGTGATGACGGAGTGAGAATACAATTCACCATTTCCTATGGTGCCCGTGGATGTCACAAGAGTCCACTGAGAGATATGATATACATATAACATCTGTTCAAGAGAAGGAAAGTTCGAAATAAAACCCTATACCAATACCTATGACCAGCGAGATAGAGTAAGATCGATTTCCCTCCTATTGTGGAGGAGGCTCGAGCTCAATAATAGGACATATATAAACCGATATGATGAATGAATACCAATCCCTCTGACCAGCATATTATAATCCGTCAATTTCCCTCTTAAGAAGCTTAAGTTCAGCCGTGGGACCCATACGAGTATAGATAATGATATTTACTACAGATACTTTTTATCTATGGCCAAATAACTATAGAAGTGTTATGTCAAACGATATTTATGTTGCCGTTATGGTAAAAATAACTCTCCAAACACAATCCGTCTTGTATCAAAGACAATGTTAGTGACGTTCATATTGTGACGACAACTTTGTCGAGCGACCCATATGTGATGTCATATTGCAATTTAGTAAATGGTTACCATGGACTTACGAAGATAAAACAATATGGATAGTATTTTTTTTTTTTTTGTAGTGGGCTACGATCAGCATACCCGCCGCCCAGCTCTGTCCGAAGCGACAAAGGGGCGGTGCGCGGCCCCATAATCCATCCGTAGCACGTCGCCTTCGTCGTTGGGCCGACCACCAGTGCCGACTTCCTTGTCCTCAGTGGTCGACGGAATACCCTAAGGGGAGTAACCTCTCCTCTCGACATCCCTTTTCCGGAACATCGATCGGCGTTGTACGGTCAGCCTCTCTGCGGGTGAAGAACTAAAATCCCCGGTCCGGTCACACGCAACATGGATAGTATACAAAACAGTATAGGATGTTATAAATAAAACTATTTTTACGTATCTTATCGCATTTGTGTTTGATTTTTGATTGCACAACGTTTCGCATACTTTAGCCACAGTATAGTCATCTATCCAGTAATGTATCTCGGCTGTAACCTTGAATTAAATGCCTAAACGTAAACATGTGATAGGGCTGCCCGCCCCCAGCATTTTAATTACATTTGCCTACTTTGTGTTTCCATTTAGTTTTGTATATACTTTTCTTATATAAACAAATAAAATACTTTTTGAATTGAATAGGAAGTGTTCAATAAGAATGCGTGTTGATTTTTGATTGGTAGTTTTAATTAAAAAAAGACATGTTTATGTTTAAATAACAAATCGGTCTATAAATTTAAATTATCTAGTGACAGACAGCCGATCAAATTATTTTTTTCTAGTACTATTCATACACATAGTACAATAAACATATATTATTAATAATAAAATACCACGTCTTTACTTTGAATTATATAAACTAACAAAACAAAACACATTATGAGTTTTAACACAAGCGTACCGTAACATGATTCAATGAACCGCCTATATCTACCTATTTCACTCGTGTCAATCACTTTATTCACTTTATTTATTAATCCA
Source organism: Lymantria dispar (assembly GCA_032191425.1). Taxonomy (NCBI): domain Eukaryota; kingdom Metazoa; phylum Arthropoda; class Insecta; order Lepidoptera; family Erebidae; genus Lymantria; species Lymantria dispar. Next base: position 2,789,407 of record CM063442.1, on the reverse strand, counting down.
GACAACTTTTTTTCGGGAGATAAAAGGAAATTAAAACGACACACATTATGTACCTACCTACTAGTAAATAAAATTATTTTATAATCTTACCTTTCAGAGTTTCCAGGTAATCTAAAAAAAGTTATCTCTGGATTCGTTATTGACGAATTCATGCAACCAAAAACAGCACAATATACCCTACTTGTCATATTAAATATGTGTATAATTATGTATTTTAGTGAAAAATTCGCGCAGTTATTGTTAAAAAAACAACACACCGTTCGTTCGTCACTGCAGCACAGTCGCGACTGTCTACATGCCGAGCGCATGCCGAGATCGAGGCGCGTAGGTATAGCTCGCGTTTCGTCCGTTTGTATGAAGTTGGATTACTGGTAGATTATATGACCGTGCTTTAGCGCTCACGATCATAAGCGGGCTAAGATGTCGCACATCCAATAAGTCATCGTTATTACAGAGAATTACACATACCCGCTACAGAATCCACATTTTAAAACAAATTTATTGTCTGTATAAAAATGAAATGATTATGATGATGAATGATTCTATACGAAAAAAAAAATTGTTATTATTATAAATTTAATGTTTAATAATTATTGACGAAGACACACTGTCGACAGTCCTATGTACACAGCCGCAAGCCAGTCCGTTCGGGGTAATACCACACTCTCGCAGAAAATCTAAGTCTGATTAATTTGTTATTGCACTTCGTTGGGTGAGAGTTGATAGAGCCGGCAGCGCCACTTTCTAAGGGTGTTTGCGTTTGGTGATTTGCCTTTAGTATCACCGAACCTCATTGCATGCATTCATACTCCCTTCACTTTCTTCACGTTAGGCAGCAGCCTAACAAAGGTTCATGAGATGTAATATCCCTTACCATCAGGTTTTCTGTTTGCTCGTTATTCACCAAAGTATTGAAAAACGACGAAGATATATAGATTTAGTATTTATATAAAATAAAACAAGGACAGTAAAATAAATTGTCTGGCTTAGAACTTTTTTATTTTGTAAATTATTATTGCCTTATCCAGATATTTTTACGTGTACGTCGCAGTCAGTTCTGACAGGTCCACTGCGTACAGTGGTCCAATTTAATTATATTTGTCGGATCGCCCGTACTTTTTAATATTTCCTCACGTATTGCGGACGTTTGCCAAAACCTGACAGACATTTCAATGGCTGAACTCGACTAAAATGAATAAAATTAAATCGGCTAATATAGGTTACTAGCTGATCCGGCGAGCTACGTACCGCCATAATTTTTTTCGTAAATATTCTTCTAAATTACCGAAAATATAGTCTCTAACGGAAGAACCATTACGGCTTTGTCGGGAAAGATAATTTTTCAACCATAGTTACGCATATACAAAATTACGTTTAACTGTCATTTGCGTTTAGTTATTACATATCAAAAGCGTTTTTGTTATACCACGTATCATAGTGATTTGTATTCTCTTTGACGTTATATGTCACAACCCACAGGAACGCGATCGAACGGGATAAAGAGTATCCTATGTCCGTCTCCTGGTCCTAAACTGCCTCCCCATCAATTTTCAGCCAAATCGGTGCAGCCGTTCTTGAGTTATAAATAGTGTAACTAACACGACTTTCTTTTATGTATATATAGTTATAGATCATTTTAAACTTGCCCCTTGTTGGATATTATAGCTAATTATTGAAAGATCAAGATATATCTTTTTTTACAATGTATTACCACGCCTTTCTTGCCTATTAATGTCTTACGATAAGAGACTCGTAAAAAGATAGCATTATAACAAGATATGAAAAACTTAAAATAAAAACTTGAGAGGTGTCAAGGGACACCCGGATGGAACGAAGTTCCTTTCGATTAATTAGTGAAGGAATTGTAATAAAATTTTATTTTTTTTAAGTTATAATAATATTTTTTTTATTATTAACAAATATAATGTTATATAAACTTAATAAGGAGGCTCAATTTTCGTAATAATTGGCTTGTGGTAACTGAAGTAGGAAACATATGTTTGGGATTCTATTTTATTTAAATGTCTTGAAAAAACTGCATCAATGGTAGTACATATTATATTTTGTTGTTGTATACACTCAACAAAAATAATCGTCGCGACACCACACTGTTCAATGCGAAATAGAAATGAAAATATCTGGCTTGCTTTCTATAAGAGAGAGAGAGACAGACAGAGAAACATGCGACGCCGCACAGCTTACAATAGCTTACTATAGCAAAAAGTGTCGTGACAACTTTTCGTAAGAATTTTTTCCGTCTAGCCCCCTTTCACAACGCGCGATAAGGAACTTCGTTCCAAAAAGTATGCCTCGCTATAGGTGTACCCTAGTTTTTTTTCGATCTTATTATAAAAAAATGTCAGACAGAACGGTTGAAAGTTTGATTATAAAGGTAAAAAAATTAACGATTTAAAAAAAGACACACAGAAATACCATGTCATCATCATCACTATCATTTCGCGTTTTTGCCTCCACTGCTGGATGTAGACCTCCCTCATGTTTCGCTACGAAATACAGATCTGTGCCGCCTTTATCTAACGATGCGCAGCAACTTTTACCAAATCGTCGATCCAGTCATGATATTTTAGGGCAATTTTTCTCCTATTACAGAGGAGGTTTGAGACCAACAATGAGACCTTTATGTTTCGAGATGAAGATTATGATGAAATGTTAATCCTTCAAAATACAAATGAGAATTGGTAATGTACAAAGAGTAGCCCAAAGTCTTTCCGCTGCTCCAGAGACTCCAATCTGTCCGACGATTTGAAGAGCATGGAGTAAAACGGTAACGGTAGTACTATGGCAAACAGTTCCTCAGAGCACTCCTCGTGAAACAGGCGGTAGAAAGAAAGAACTGAGCATGAAATAAATGTATTTAAATTTATAATACTATACAATACGTTGTATATACAATACAAACCATTTAATCATAAGGATAGCTTATTGCAGTAACATTAACACGTCTCCCCTCTGTTACACGGTTATGCAGTAAATTTCAATCAAAATGATGTTAACTGCCGGACTATAAGCAACTATTCTATTCGGGATCACGATTTAGAAATGATAACGTTACCGTTTATAATTAAAATGATTATTATTAAAGTTATATTGTCTTTGGCTCGTAAGGAACAAATAATGAGAGTAAATTTTTCACCGTCTAGAAAACCCGATACTCTAAGTTGGCTAGCCAACATTTTTACAATGCACGCACGCGCCGTTACAAATGTCAACTAGATAATGCATTATAATAGAATTTTCAATGTATTAAACACATTTTTTTCTACTATTCCATCCATCCCATCCATCAGCCTACAGACGTCCACTGCTGGACATAGGCCTCCCCACGAGAATGCGACTCGGAACGGTCCTGCGCCACTTGCATTCCCTGCGACTTTGAAAATGTCGTCAGTCCACCTAGTACGGAGTCATCCTACGCTGCGCCGTCCGATTCGTTGTCGCTATTCAAGAACCTTTTTTCCCCAACGGTAGTCGGTTCGACGAGCGATTTGGCCTGCCCATTACTATTTTAACACGCTAATTCTGCGGGCTATATCGATTACATACGTTCTTCTACGGATTTCCGTGTTCCGGATTTTATCACGTAGAAAAATACCAAGCATAGCCCTCTACATAGCACGTTGAGCGACTTTGAGCTTTTTTATGAGGCCGACATTTAGAGACCACGTTTCAGTGCCATAAGTCATCGCTGGTAATACACACTGGTTTAAACCAAGTTTAAACCTTTATTTTCAGACACTGCGGCATATTGAACGAGAAGATCCTCTTAAGTTACCCGAACCGTTTTTTATTATTAGTGTCGTTTTTTCTACAAACGTAGGATAACGCGAAGAATACAAATATTAGAAATATTTTGATCTTGTTACGCCAAAGAAATATAACTTCATACGTGCGTATATAACGACACACACATACTTGTTTTTTAAATCAAAAATTTTATTTTATCTGTGCCACTGTATCACAGAGAATCTTCTCGAACGCAGAATACGTTCTTGTTACGGACGGCGACGCGACGGCTAGATGAAATATACGGCTCGAGTCGACCAGAGACAGAACACGACACTTTAAAATATTAACAGTTAATATACAGAGAAGTGAACCGGATTATCTGTTTAGCCAACAAAATATTGCTTATAAAAATGATTTAGCTTAGAAGATAATCACTTACGAATATGTTGTTGTTTGATGTTTACTTGAATATTATAAATTAAACTATTTGTATGAATTTTATACAGTAAGGTTCAAATTAACAAAAATAGGCACTATTAATGGTCTATATTATTTTATTTCTAGAGATACAATTCTTTAGTTAATGTCGTTTCTTTAGTAAATGTATTATTTCTTTAAAAACAAACAGTGTGTGTGTGTGTGTGTACTTAAGAAGTTATACATCTTTGGCGTAATAAGATAAAATCTTTCAAGTTACCCTACGTTTGTAGAAAAAAACGGCTAAGTGCGAGTCGGACTCGCGCATGAAGGGTTCCATACCATTATCTATAAAAAGGGCAAAAAAAATGACAAAAAAATGGAATCTGTTGTATGGCCCGTTTTTACCCTTTGGGTACGGAACCCTAAAAACGACTCTAATAATAGAAGAAAAGGTATTTAATACATTGAAAGTTTTTGAAATATATCTTATATCTTTAAACGAGCAATTCTTTTATATATATATATATATATATTCAGGATCTCGGAAACGGCTCCAACGATTTTGTTGAAATTTGGCATACTAGAGGATTCGGGCCCAAAAAATCGATCTAGCTAGGTTTTATGTATAGAAAATGTTGTTTTGTCAGTGTTTTTGGCAGACAATATAATGACATTAAATTTTAAAAGAATATGAATTCAAATCTTGCCATCAATGTCATGAGTTACGATAGCTCAGTGGCGAAGTGGTCAGGTTTCATTTTATTTTTGACATCGGCGACGGCGAACGGCGTCGGATAGAATCTCGGTGTTATTATTATTCTCTTTTTGTATTTTTTTATATAATTTCCATTATTTATTTTTTTATTAATATACATATATCTGAATAAATGCTACAAAAATACTCCGAGCGAAGCTCGGTCAACCTGATATTTGAGAGTTATAATGCGTTGATATTTGGGATGGTGTGCGCATGCATCGTAAAAAAATTTGACTAGTTAACTTCAGAGAGTCGATTTCTTGTGACGGTGTGCGTCATACAAGTCATCATCTTACAAATTTACTCTTACTCTCATCATTTTTCCTTAAGGCGCCAAAAGAAGTATAACTTCAGATTACTATCATCATCAAATACGCCCCACTGCTGGACTCGAGTCTGTTCCACAATGGGAGAAACATTGACCAATTATACCGCGCTAGTCAGATGTGTTTTCCGTGTGGTGACGGAGTAATAATACAATTCACCATTCCTATCTTGCACGTGGATATCGTAAATAACGACTAAGGGATATAATATTCATATGACATCTGTGCAAGAGAAGGAAAACTCGAAATAAAACCCTCTGTGTTATTGGTATGAAAATTTCTATATGCCGGTTTGGATGGGGAGTATGTTCATGAAAGTCATCATCAACATGATCAAGTGACGTGTCATCGCTAACACTATATCTATAATAATGTAAATGTGCTGATAGATGTCAAAACTAGATAAATTAAAGAAAAATATTTAAGATCAAACAATTAATTTGTTTATCAAAAAATAGTTATATTTGTTCATAGTTTTAAGATTTCACTTCTGTCTACAGTGCTCATAACTGCTATTCTTTTTTTTATTGTTATTCATCTAACACGAATTTTATGAGCCTTATGAAACATACTGATCCTATTTTCGCCAACACTTGTTTACGCAACAGCTTCGAAAACAAACCGCGTGCTATAAAAAAGTTATCGCCTAACAATCTTGTCTGCAACCCATCTATATCTCAGAATAAACATGTAAATAATTCAAACGTTTCGTAACATATAATAGCGAACAGTTTGCCGGCACCCCGCTCAAACATGGACAATAACTTTAAGAGTTCTCGCTATAAAATAGGCGACGATTTGTATCATAGATGTGTGTTGTATTTGAGGTGACAAATATACTGTAAGTAAAAGTCAGACGTGTTGATATAGGGTTTTTACGTCTAGTTTTCCTTCACTTTCATCCCTTAGTCGTCTTGTACGCCACAGGCAAGAAAGGGGGGTGTTAAACTATATTTTCACTCCATCACCATACGGAAGAGGGAATAAAATATAGCCAATATAAAAGTTTCCGATAATTTGGAATAAAGACTATTACGATTATACGTTATGATAAGTTTTTTTTTTCAACCAGCCAAATTGACAGAGTAACCGTAGGCATCTTCATAGTGGAATAATACGTTAAACACTTAGCATTTCTCTTTTATAATTTTCTTTAATATCACTAACCTCAACTATCCGAAATGATCGGATAATCTGAAATAATTTCATATCTAGAATGATACGTACACACTTAGCGTTTCCCTTTTATAATGCCCTCCAATATCCGTAATTGAAACTAGCCGTAACGGTCGGATAATCTGAAATAATTTAATATCTGGAAAAATACGTACACATCTAGCATTTCCCTTTTATAATTCCCTTCAATATCCGTAATTGAAACTAGCCGTAACGGTCGGATAATCTGAAATAATTTCATATCTGGAATAATACGTACACATCTAGCATTTCCCTTTTATAATTCCCTTCAATATCTGTAATTGAAACTATCCGAAATGGTCAAATAATCCCAAATAGTTTTATATCTGTAACTGTATCCAAAACTAGTGTAGTATTATTCTAATATTCGTATTCGTAAAATCCGTAATTGAAATTAAAAATATAATCTATTAGCGTATCCAACAGACTTCTTCCTGCTTAGCACCGTCACATTAAATATGGTTTTTGGTAATGTTATCAATTGCAAAACAAATCAAATTTGATCACATACCGACATGAGCCAAAGCCAGCTACCAGGTCCGATTGTATTCTGAAAATCCTCAGGAACCCATTAAAATGTACACACGGAATTACATCCAAATCCGAAAAACCGTTTAGGAGTTAGGTGATAAACACGCTTACATAAGATTTAGATATATAAAAATAAATGTTTTGTATCGATCTTGATTTTTATTTATGAATATAAACGTGCGATGATTTTTATGTTTTCACTACATAATCGATCCAGAGTTGTTAGCTTAAAAACTATTTCATAGCTCGTTGTAAAGTTTGGCAACAATATGGGAGGACAGTGGTTCACGAAAGTCTCGCGTATGCTAAAAGATATGAAAACATAAAAATGGCCTGTCTCTAATGTAAAGAACTCCACACGCCTAAGTAATTGTATCGATTGGCTTAAACGGCCGTTCTATATTCATAATAAAGATTTATTGAAAGATTATTGTTGATATTTTTATTACATAAATTTGTTCCTTATTTGTTTACGGCTTACTAACAGCTACCTGCTGTTTCACCTACATATTTCTCGTTCCTTTGGGAATTATCATCATCATCATTTAACCTATCGTCATCGATTGCCTGGACGTAGATCTCCCTCATGTTTCGCCACAAAGTGCGGTCCCGTGCCGTCTATATCCAACGACGCCCAGCAACTTTCATCAGGTCGTCTGTCTACCTAGTGGGTAGTACTACAATGCGTCGTCACTCGAGAACCTTTCTTCTCAATTTTTCCCTCTATATGGTTACACCCGTTCTTGTACGGATTCTCGTATTTCGGATTCTATCTCGCAGAGAAATCCTGAGCTTAGCCCGCTCCATAGCACGCTGAGCGACTTAGAGCTTGGTTAGGAGGCCCACATTTAGGGACTACGATGCCGTACCGCAAGTTATAGTTACAGTTAATTTCATAGTTTTGCTCTTCTTTCAATGCAAAAGTTATTTGCGACAGTTTTATGACTAGCTGTTTGCCAGACGACCACTCTGCGGATGGGTGAACCGGGGATTAGTCCATCATCCGCAACGATACATTGAAATAAAATTAAAAAACGACTCTTGAAATAAAATAAAAAATTACATATTCAACTGTAAGAATAGTAAGTACAAGTCTTTATAGGTAATAAAGAGTAAAACTCATCCAATAACTCATTCTTTAGTACATACCCCGTTACCTATCTACAACACACACATATAAAGGTAGTCAAAGCACACGTGCCGATGTATCCGGTCGCCACCCCTTCCTATTCTCGCCCCGTATGTAAATATCAACTTGTTTATGTGATGAATTGAAGTCGAAAAGGACTCAAAATACTTTTATAGTTGTTCCACTGTTTCAAATATATAATTTCATTTCAATTTTGATGTTTGAAATTTACATGTGAATTTGTTTTAGAAGGGAATAAGAATTGCTAGTTTAAATAATAAGTAGTGTAATCGGTAAACGCATGAATACAAAGGTAGATAAGACATCATGTTAGATAAGTCCCACTCCTGGGCTTAAACATTGTTTTTTTTTCAAACAACATCCTGCACTAAAGAAATAATCCTTGTATTGCGGAGGAATTTGCAAACATATAATTAACGGACACAAATTACATCCAGACTCAGAACAATAATTTGTGGGTCACACTAAGTGTTGTCCTGCGTGTGATTCAAACCCACGACACTGGCATGGAGGTCGGTATCTTAACCACTACACCTGTGCAGTAAGATTCGCCACAATATGAAGGAAAATTTACCATGCTGGTTAAACGTGTTAATATAGGATTCCATTTCAATTTTCTTTCTCGAAATAGAAATACCCATATCAACAGCGTAGGATAGTAGTACAATTTGTCTCACATTGTGAAAGAGGCAACTCATACAGAGTTGAGGTGGATGGAGATAGTGCGATATATAATTAGAATACATTTCGCTTACCGAAGAGAAGAACTCTGTATCTACGCCCTGCCCAAATGGGGATAGAGCGGTGATACTGTAGGTTAGGTTACGGCGTTACATACAATCCCTTACGCAGCCCCAAACAATCTGGGCGGGATGTAATCAGACCATACCTTGTCCTAAAAAAACTTTGGCTTCCCCACCGTGAGATCTCTATCCGCCTTTTTTATTAAATAATGAAATCATATTAAGTCCAGCTAGCCTATCTTTCTGGGTACCTATCCCCTGAACAACGATTTCAGTAATTCTCGGGACTGCACATCAAAGCGGCAAGACACTGCAGGTGAGGGAGTTATCTCGATGCAGACATCCTTGGTTAAGGAGGTATCAGGTGCAGGTACTCACAGCTGTTTATATGAAATTAATTTTCTTCTTCATTTTTTACTCGCAATTCGGGTCACGAAAATGAAAGGGATTCCAAAAACTGTATAATTTTTCAACCTAAGTTATTTTCTTTGCAACCGGCGGCTATTTTCACTCCCAGGTTGGATTTCTTGCCTAAAATATGTTATTATCATATTCAAAATGAGATGTCTGTATATAGTTTTACGTTGCAACTCCGCCTTCCTATTACCTCGAAGCCTCGGGCGGAACGGTAACTATACAAATTCCTTAGACTCGTTAAATTTGGATAGACAGCTAAAAATTGCCTCTATTATTATGAACTGTAATCTTATATAGGCAGATTTGGATGAGGAGTAAATTTATGTAAGTCATGATCGATATAGTCACACGACTTGTTGATGCTAACACTATATCGTAACTATGCCACTGTCACTAAATCTTTGCCGATAGATGTCAAATCTAGATAAATGCAAACAATTAAGATCAAACATTTTTTTAAGTTTTACGTTTTCACTTCTGTCAGACTGCCGATAGAAGTGAAAATATTTTCAATTTAAAAATAACATTAAACAATAATTTCTGATTCGCATAAGGAACTATCCTACGTAGGAATTAAACCCAATACCCATGAAGATAAATCACTGCTTATATTATTACGCCATATGTGCCATCACTGTAATTAAGGTTTGTTGCTACTAGTTATATCCAAAACTGTAAATCCAAGAAAGTAACGGTCGAAAATAAAAAATAGGCAAATATTTTGGTAAAATATGTATGTTACATATTGGCAGCCATATTGAATAGGCTGCGTCATGACACAGAAAAAGTTCATAGTTTATTATAAAAGAATGACCGATTTATGTATACTCCTTTTGAAAACCTAATTACTATAGTTCTTCTACTAGGTGAAAAGCCATTTTCCATTCTCAGCAGGTGTAGTAAAATACAACTAAAGAACTAAAAATACAATTCACTACTTCCTAATACAGCTAAGGAATTGTGATGCAGATGACATCTCCGCCAGAGAAGGAAAGCTCGAAGTAAATCTCTTTAGCATCACGAACCAGCTCGATCATTCATCATCGTTTCAGCTCATAAACGTCCCACTGTTGGGCTCGAGCTTCCACAATAGGAGGGAAATTGACCTTACTATACCATGCTGGTCAGATATGTTAGTATAGGGTTTCATTTAGAGTTTTCCTTCTATTGCACAGATGTTATATGTATATTATATCTCTTAGTAGTCTTTTACGACATCCACGGACAAGATAGGGAGTGGTGAATTGTATTCTTACTCCGTCACCACACGGAAAATCCCTTAAGACGAGTATTTTACAACACCCACGAATAAAAGAAAGAAAGAAAAATAATTTATTACTCCTTTAAGGAAGGAAAACGTACAAGAACATAAAAAAGTGAGTGGTATATTGTATTCTTACTCCATCAAGACACGGATAATTCTTTAACTCTTTTTATTTGCCCACTGGCCTTCAAATTCTTGCATGCCCAAGGGCCGCAGTATACCTTAAAAATATTCTATATTAGGTGATCCATTATCTTCTAAATCAATCAACGGAATAAAAAAAGCAGTCTGTAAAATATTTTAAATCTGAAGATATAATTCGAAAGCAATTCAGAACATAATGATGTCACAATATATTCGAACGAAAGTTGCCCTGAGACGGTCAGTTTGGGGTCCCCAACGAATCCAATTTATGCACAATCTTACCTGCTTTATACTATTGAGTTTTAGTAACTTGAAATTGAAACTACAGCCTGTTTCTTGTATGTTTTTAAAGTTAATAAGTTGTGTTGTAATCGATTTTGCGTTCATATTCTCTTCTATAACATAGGTCTTTTTATCACACCATCAAATGTTTGAGTATTTTTCCAATATACTCTAAGTTTTCAGCTAAAGTTGTAGATATTAAATCAGAATGCTCGTCCTAAAAAATGAATGCGAGCGGTAAATTTATTACTATAAATGAAATCATTTATAATGCCCGTGAAGACAATTTTGTATTTTATATTAAATTAATCTAATACTGCTCTGAGTGCATTTTACTAGTGTAACCATTACACACGTATACTGCACACGTAACTACCGTTGTAGCTTGTACGGTAAATCAATGGAAACTGATTTTCAGATAGACGTTGGTTCAACTTCTACCTTTTTTCTAAGTAGAGAATAAACATACTGAATGCATACTGATTGGATTTCATCGATGAGTTATGAATATCGAAGCTGTGTATCTCTTTTTCTATTATAAAACATTATAATTCTTATTCCGTCACCATGTTTCCAATCAGATCAGCTTATATATTTTTTTTTATTGCTGTAGATGGCCAACGAGCAAACAGCACACCTGATGGTACGCAATACTGCGGCTAATGGACCTTTGCTAGGCCGCTGCCTACCGTGAAGAAAATGAAGAGAGTATGAATACATCCAATGAGGTTCGGTGATGATGATTAAAAGCATCACCAAAATCCACCACACGCACACACTCTCAAAAACTTAGGCTTCTGGCTCTCACGCCCAACAAACGGTAACAAATTGCTACGACTCACATGTCATGTTTTTGCGAGAGTATGGTACTGGCCTACCCTGTGGTGACGGAGTAAGAATATAATTCGCCACTTTACTATTTTTACATATACAGTTTTACATATTTTCTAAATAAATTGCGAAATAAAATTAGTATTTAATTTGAATAATTTAACACAATTTGATTCAATTAGATTTCGGTTTTATTTTCTAAATAACACTTCGAAATAAAATTAGTATTTGATTTAATTGGATTTAATTTAATATTATTTAATCTGTTTTAATTTAGTATGTTATTGTTACTAACACTAGCTCTTAAGTTTTTATTGATACCTTACCTACTAACAAAATATGGAGTTAATTCTGAAATAAAACGATTTTTATTATTATTACTACATCTACCGGCAAGACCCTGCCTTGTCGTAAAGTGGGGAGTAAAAAACGACTGAGGGATATAATAAGCTTAACATCTCTGCAAAAGCAGGCAAATTCAAAACAAAAAACAATTCCAACACGTTCGAGCAGTGTGGAACAGTAGGCAATTAATTCCCTTCCTATTACGGAGGAGGCCTGATCCCAACAGTGGGACATATATAGTCTTAACTATAGAATCATAGACAACATCTATACCAATAAATAAAATTGGAGTGTCTGTTTGTAATGTCAAAATAATAGGCTTTTTTCATGCTCACACGGTTATTTGCACGACACCTATGCCTAAAATAGCAATTAAAAAATTTTTGTCTGTCTGTCTGTCTGTTTGTTCCGGGTAATCTTCAAAACGGCTGGACCGATTTCAAAAATTCTTTCACCAATGGAAAGCTATAATATCAGGGCGTAAACTAGGCTATATTTTATCCCGGTATTCCCAGGGGAACGGGAATTACGCGGGTAAAACGACTATAACCTATAACCGAAGCGAAGCGAGGGCGGGTTGCTAGTAATATATAGAAACTGTAGTAACAAGTACTAGGTATAAACACGTTTACAAGACTTAGGTATTCTCCAACCCTCTTACAAATGTCATCTCCTATAAATTCCAGCAGCAGTATATTGTGGCGAATATGCATAATAATATATGTTATATGAGTTCCGTACGTACAGACAAACAAACAGTTGTTCTAGCGAGAATAACGCAGGAAGTGTGCCACCGTACACAATGTCTTATGTTCAACCGACTGGATTCACTTGGAACTACAAAAATACGGATATGGAATGGATAAGGAATAATAATTGAAATAACAGTTTTATTTTTGCTTCTTATTCGTTTTCATTGCTCTATGAATTCTAGAACTTAATAGTCCATGAATTGATTGGAAATGCTGTTAAATTCATCATTATCGTCATCATTTCAGTCTATCGCCGTCCACTGCTGGATGTGGACCTCCCTAATGTTACGCCACAGAGTGCAGTCCTGTACCGCCGGCATCCAACGACACCCAGCAACTTTCACCAGGTTGACGATCCACCTAGTGAGGGGGCGTCCTACATTGTGTCGTCGATTACATATTGGTGGTAAATAAAATTGAAAAGTGCTGTTATCTTTATATACAGGTTATATCAGGTTATGGGACAACTGTTCGAGTATGTTGTAGTTTAACGGTCATAGATCGTAATTAGAATGTACATTACACACAAAACAATATAGCATAAAACTAATGGTGATTTCAAAAAAATGTGTCTAAGAGTCTATGCCTTAAATGTTACGTATTATGTAGGCATGTACAGACAGAATACATGTAGGCATGTATAGCTTCGACAGTATAATTTCAGTCATTCATACCTAGAATTGCGCAAACTTGTCAATGAGCGTAGGTAAAAACGGCGAGCCGTCAACGGTCATCAGCCGATCAGCTGTTTTAAAGCGAAGTTTGTCTTGCTTATGCGAACGTAATCATTGATTTATTCAATTTCTAATGAACATTTAATAAAGTATGAATATGTTTCGTATTAAGTATCATTGACTTTATACATTTCAATCGGATTTACACGAAAAAGCGATGACAAAATTGAAAACTTTACATGTCTCTAATTCCTTAACGAATCGATATTTTTCGTTCAAATTTTTTCCATGGATTTCTACCACCATTGTCTAGCTCCCTTTTGACCAGTTGCTCCATAACCTGGTACACCCTGAATAGTAGCAACCCGCCGTTTCTGTCGCCTTATCCCCGTTGTTCCCGTTCCCGTGAGAATACCGGGATAGAATATAGCCTAGTTTACTCCCTGATATTATAGCTTTCCATTGGTGAAAGAATTTTTGAAATCAGTCCAGCCGTTTCGAAGATTACCCGGAACAAACAGACAGACAAAAATTTTTTAATCTGTATTTTAGGCATAGGTGTCGTGCAAATAACCGTGTGTGCATGAAAAAAGCCTATTATTTTAACATTACAAACAGACACTCCAATTTTATTTATTGGTATAGATATATTTCTTGTGTACGTATGTATGTCACTGAACTCCTCCTAAACGGCTGGACTGATTCTCATGTAATTTTTTGTGTTCAAGAGATTCGAAAATGGTTTAGATTTACAATTGGACCCGGTAGGTGGCCCTGCTTTGTTATTTGAACAGAACAACGTCTGTTGGGTCAGCTAGTATAATTATATTTCTTGTGTATGTGTTTATGGCACTGAACTCCTCCTAAACAACTGGACCGAGGTAAACGAAATTTTTTGTTTGTGTTCAAGGGGATCCGTGAATGGTTTAGATTCACAATTGGAGCCGGTAGGTGGCACTTAATTGAACAGAACAACATCTGTTGGGTCAGCTAGTATTTTATAATAATCATTATCACAGGTCATATGTGTCCCACTACTCGGTTCCAGACTCCACAATAATAGGAATGAAATTTACCACGCCAGTCAGACGGATTGGTGTAAGGTTTTATTTCAAATTTTGAGATCACTAAAACCAACAGCCAAGTTAGACGATTATAGCATTATCCCCCTTCCTAGAAGACCTTTTGTTTATTATTTTTTCTTTTTTGTGGGCTATAGTTACCACACAAGCCGTCCAATCTATCCGGAGCGTCAGAAGGGCGGCGGGTGGCTCCATAACCCACCGCAAGAAGAAAAAGACGACCTAAGACTAATATTAGACATTCATAGGTTGATGATGAAAATAAACCGCATCCAAATGAAGTAATTATTATTAAATGAATGGTAGCGCCCCACCGCCCGCCTCAAACATCGGGAGTTATGCAGATTCGTCGTGTATTTATCACAAAACTTCACCAGATAGCGCCGACACCGCGAATCTGATTCCGTTTGTACTATCAACCAGATTTATTGACTGAAATAATGTTATTGGACGGTTCGCTCTTGTACAACATATAAACAATAGGTATTGGCGTGTATCAGATTTTTTGAAGTGGTGCTTCAGAGTTCGGGGAATAAAATATTAGAGAATATTTTTCAAGGGGAAAATATTTGGTGAATTTGCGAAAATTGAGGGTAGGTTTTTCTATAGATATACTTACTAAACATTGCTTACTTCCTAATGATAGAAAAGCTGGTCTGTTATGACGAAAAAACAAGAAAGAGGTGGTCTTCCTTTGACGTAAGTGATCATAAATTACATCTATAGAAAGCAAGCAAACAACATAATTGCAAGATAAAGATTTTTTCAATTCATCTCGGCTCATATATGTCCTACAGCTGGGCTCGAACCTCCTCCGCAATAGATGGGCAATTGACCTTACTATACAAGGCTAGTTAGACAGGTTGGTATAGGGTTTAATTTCAAGTTTTCCTTCTCTTGCATAGATGTTCTTTGCATATTTGATCCCTTAGTCATATTTTACGACACCTACGGGTAAGATTTATTGGTGGTGAAATGTATTTGTACTCCGTCACCACATCTATTGCTTCTTTTATAACCTCAATATTCCATATACAGCTGTTTCAGGTTATGGAACAACTGTTCGAGTATGTTGTAGTTTAACCGTCATAGATCGTAATTAAAATATATATATTACACAAAAAACAATATAACATAACAGTTACAGTGATTTCAAAAATGTGTGTCTAAGAGTCTATGTCCTAAATGTTACATATTATGTAGGTATGTGCAGACAGGATACATGTAGGCATATTACGCGTCGACAGTATAAATAGGTATGAATCGCGCAAACGCGTCGATAGTAAAATAGGTATCAAAGGTCATCGGCCGATCAGCTGATTTAAAAGCGAAGTTTGTCTTGCTTATGCGAACGTAATCACTGATTTATTAAATTTCTAATGAACATTTAACAAAGTACGAATATGTTGCAGATTAAGCATCACTGACTTTGTACATTTCAATCAAATTCGCACAAAAAAGCGACGAAAATTTAAAACTTTACATGTCTCTAATTCATTAACGAATGAATATTTTAATTTAAATTTTTTTAACGGATTCTTAGTCTTACCACCATTGTCTAACTCCCATTTGACCAGTTGCCCCATAACCGGATACATTATACAGATAACAGATTATACAAATAATGATTTCTGATGTTTACGCGAGCATTACATAAATAAAATTAAATTATTTTTACGGAATGGTAGGTATGGCCAAACCCTGAAGCTTACAGATTATTTTAAAAATAAAAAAAAACAAATTACTTAAAAAATAAATACAACATGATAAAATTCTTCCGCTTCTGAAAATCTTAAATAAAATAAAATCTTACTAACTACATTAATTCCTTCCGGTCTTTGTACAAAGCATAGACACGTATATATTTTCTTCTTTTTATTACTGGTAAGGATTTATCTTATAATTTATTTCGTCTACCTCTTATTACTTCGTCGGTTTCGTATTCAGAAGGTGTTGCCAGTCATTATTCGCGACAATATAGATGTTTAAGTGAGCATTTAATATTTTATTAGAGCAAGATTCGCGGTAGAACGTTTATTCTGTAAATGTTGTAGGGTTGTGACGTTTGACGCGTACAAATACAATATCTTTGTAAAATGAAAGTTTTTATGGGAAGACGCTGAAATTTTTATCCGCAACCTTATTGTATGACGAAAAGTTCATGAGAAAGAAAAAGAGCTTAAGCGACGAAGCTATATTGCGTACTTACCTGTTTTCGTCACACATTTGAAAAAAGTCTCAGGTTTAAATTTTCACCTACCTTTATCTGTCAGAGAAGAGTGAGACATATGATTCTCTGAGATTTTATAATATTTATATGTATATAATTTTTCAGCTGGACCGATTTTGTTGATTTTTGTCTCTTCCAGCGGATTCAAGAATTTAAATTAACAATAACACCTGTGTTGCGGTTCAGTTCAGAGAGAATTATTTTTATTTTCTTAGAACAGGACGGCGTTTATTAGAATAATTAGTTTTACGTAAATCAATGAATGATTAAGACATTCTATGGCATTCAAAAGCGATTGATGAATAATTAAAATATTTCCCTGTAATACAATAGTTTCATTTCTATCGTGTGTCTTTTACTATCTACATCCTTACTAATATTATAAATGCGAAAGAAAGTTTGTTTCTTTGTTTGTTTATTTGTTTGTAACGCTTTCACGCTTAAACCACAGAACCAATTTAAAAAATTATTTCACCATTGGCATGCTATAATATCAGGTAGTAACATAGGCCATATTTTTTCCCGATATTCCCGGGAACGGGTACTACGCGAGTAAGGCGATTGAAACCGAAGCGAAGCGAGGGCGGGTTGCTAGGTTTTTATAAAAAGTGAGCATCAACCTATCGATGTCCTCTTCTAGATATAGGTTTCCCCACAAGGAAGGATAGTGCCATAGTTACATATAGGAAAGATTTGCGATCGCAGTATTACATGTTTTCCAGGAGAATGTTGCTCACCGACCTACGATTAGGAAGATTTCTATTAGGAAGCTTATAAGATGGATATGTCCAATAAGACTTTTTTTTTAATCTTAATTTCGGTAAAAAGAGGGCTTTATCTAAATAGATAATGCCGCCCCTTCAATAAGACTTGAATACGCTGTTGGATGGATGGTTAAGAATAAGAGAATAATGACTACACTAATCGTTACCATTAAATAATAAAAGATAATGATGACCAAAGCGACAAAATTTACTTGGAAATAAACCTTAATCGTTGCTGACAACACTGGCTTTGGATAATTAGTTGTGGATTGCAAAATGCATAAAAAAGTGAATGCAAACTAAAATCATAGACATAGAATTATATTTTTATAGCGGTAGAATTTTACAATAGTGGAGTAACGCTAATTTTTTTTAGGCAGTCTGTGGTCTGGACACATCCAGACCAATCCGTCTGGGGTGACGGAATGGCTAGGGTCTATAACCCACAGTTTTCCCTTCCCATCGCTATTGGACCGACCGCCTTTTCACAACATCCATGGCTAGTCCAGCGAGTAGCCTTTTAGGTACGCCATATTATGCTCCTAACAGCCTTCTGTGTGCTGCCGTAAATAACCGGCCGCATCCCGATAGTGCCACACTCTCGCAGATAATCGACGTTTGACTAGTAACCAATTACTATCGCATTTCGTTCAGTGAAGTAACGAGCTGGCTGTGACCCTAGTATTGAAGAAATCCATAAGCGGCACTTAGCACTTACCATTAGGTGAGCTGTCTCCGACCAAAAGCAATATACATTTTTTCTCACCCTCAGATTGAAACAATGGTAGTTTGTATTGGCATCCCTGATGACGAAGAGTTCGTTCCAACGTTATCTAGATCACGTAACGCGGTTCGGGCTCGCGTCTTGCATATTCCTTGCCTTTAAACCTTATCGTTTTATATAAATTAATTGCGAGGAACAGAGATTTTGGTTATAACTGCGTACTATCTATGTGATGGGCCACGCCAACAGCGATAGTATAAAATATTATTAAGACAAAATAATCTCGATTAAAAATGTGTGTGTATGCTGTGCTGTGCCGCTTGCATCCAATGATTCCCTGGAACTACACTATATTGTATTAAAATAAATACCTACATATAATTTTAAACTATCGCCCAGCAATTGATATATTATAATTTAAATATTTCCAAAACCACTAGTGAAATAGGTACAAGCAATAATTCGATTTAGTGACGCATAAATTATAAAAAGATTCAGATTTAACATAGTGATATTGATTTCCAATGTGAGTTGACTTCAAGTAGGCGGCCGGTCGTAAAACCGAAACCGCGAGTGATATGTTTGATTGTTTTTCCACGTGAGTTAAGGAAAAAAACACGCTATAGCGACCCTATTACAAGAAAATCATGACACCTTTATGTTAAGTAATACTTAAAATTAATAAGAAAAACTTTATAGTTGATAGTGGTAGTAATAGGGTAGGTACTGTTGACAGTCGTTTGTCTACAGCCGCGGGCCAGTCCGACCGGGGCAGTACCATACTCTCGCAGAAAATCGACGTTCGAGTAGTAGCAATTTAGCACTTCGTTCAATGAGCGAGAGAGCCGGGAGCCCAACTTTTTAAGGGTGTTTGCGTGTGGACGGTTTTAGTGCTGCCTTTAGTATCACCGATCCTCATTCCACGTATTCACACTCCCTTTAGTTTCTTCGCGGTAGGCAGCGGGCTATCAAGAAGTCTATTAGCGGCAGCAACAATTACCATTAGGTGTACTGTCTGCTAGTTTGCCACCATTCACACAAAAAAAATTAAAATATATGTCACAAATCATTGCCGCTAATTTCAAAACCCAACGATACTTTTCAGTTATCTATCTTGTTGGTTAATTGAAACAGTTTTGTCTTGATTAGAGTGGACTATAAAATTGAGAAGGTATTTGTCCTTTTTAATTTTCATTTTAAGGGAATCTAGAATTCTTTCTGGATAAAAACCTAGTCAGCTATTTCAAATTTATTAAACCTATATCTTGTAATTATAGTTGTCAACAGGCACTACATAAAAATTATTAAATGGATAGTAAAAATTGGCTGCGTCTAGTGACGGAGTAAGAATATAATTCATCACCCCATTTCTTGCCTGTGGGTAACGTTAAAGACGACTAAGGGATTGTCTATTTAACGCATATAACAATGTGCAAAAAAAAACAACTCAATATAAATAATTCATTTTCATTTCGGCTCATAGGTATACGTCCCATTCCTGGGCTCGAGCCTCCTCCATAATAGAAGGGAAATTGACCTTACTATACCATGTTGGTCAGAAGGGTTGGTATAGGGTTTTATTTCGAGTTTTCCTTCTCTTGTATAGATGTTATATGCGTATTATAATAATAATAATAATAATATTCATTTATTGCAGGCAATGCCCATAGTGTTAGTAACAATAATCTTAAAGCTAATGTTAGAACTATATACTAAATATCCATGTGCAGTTTCATCCAATGGTGTAGCATTGGTGAATCCCACCTGTCTATGAACACTCCCTGGATAGTGTTGTTGCTGCCGCGGACGCGCGTGAGTAGTGAAGCGCATCTTTTACGTATGATGGCCTTGAAACCATCTATACGTCTCTCCGCGAACATAGTGGACGCACTGCAGCGCCACGGCAGCCCCAACAGTATCCTGAGCGCGTTATTATATTGCACGCGCAAGTCGCTGTAGACGCGCATGCTGTAGTTGGTCCACAGGCTGCACGTGTAAAATGATTGGCAAAAAGCCTTAAACAAGGTGACCTTGACCGCTTCAGTACATCGTGCAAACCTGCGAGCCAACATGTTACAACGCACCGACAACGACCTACGCTCTCTGTCTATGTCCTTGTTGTCATTTAAATCCTCGGTAACCCAATGACCCAAGTACTTAAAACTGCTAACTCTTTGCAGAGGTGATCCGCAGAGTGATATCACCGGTATGGCACGATAGCCTCTGGCACCAGCCTTAAAAACCATAATCTCACTCTTTTTAGCATTGTACTTGAGTCCTTGAGCCTCCGCATATACTTCACAAACTGACAGTAGGCGCCTTAAGGCACTGACCGATGGACTCAGCAACACCATGTCATCAGCATAACTGATATTGTTAAGACAAACCCCGTCTATATGACACCCGATGCTAGTGTTGCTGAGTCCACCAATCAGCTGATTCATGTAAATATTAAAAAGACGAGGTGAGCTTAACCCCCCCTGTCTCACCCCGCACTCCAAGCGGTATACATCAGAAGTTGTACCTTCCCACTTAACACCGTTCCGTTGATTATTATACCAAAACATAAACAGGTTTATTATTTCAGGTGGCAATGTTGTTTCATGTTGTAGCTTATGCCACAACACTTTATAATTGACCAGGTCAAATGCCCTAGAGAAATCGAGAAAACAGGCAAATATAGGGGTTTTCCTGTCCGTATAGTACTGGACAGTCTGCTTTAGGCACAGAATTGCACTCTCTGTAGAAAGCCCCGCTCTAAAACCGAATTGACTATCATGCAGTTTGGTATGCTGTAATAATTGCTTGTCAAGCAGACCGTCCAGCACCTTGGCTATGACGGTTGCCAATGATATAGGCCTGTAATTGGAAATGTCAGAGGCATCCCCAGTTTTATTTTTAATAATAGGTACTACGGTAGTATACATTAAGTCACTAGGTAAATAACAATGATTCACACAAATATTGAAAAACATGGCCAATACTCGAGGCAGATAATTGCCCGCATGTTGCAGGTGTTCGATACTAAGACCATCATGGCCAGGTGACTTACCTCTCTTCATCCCGGTTATTATCAATTTAACTTCTTTAGCGGTAAACTGCACTGTAATGTCACCTGAGCCTGCTCCAGAATCGAACACCTGCGTCCGTTCCTCAGTGCATGCGTCGACCTTAAAGTGATTTTTGAAAGTATTCGCTATGTTAGCCGGGCCATGTACACCCGCTACACTCACAGGGTGACTCGACCTGGGATTTAGGCTATCTGTGGATTTCCAAAATGAGCCAAACTTTTTTTCCGAGTGATTCTTGGCTATTATATCAATTTTTATTTTCTGTTCATTATCCTGACAAGACTTCAGTTTACTTTTAAATATATTACGAAATTTTCGCATGTTGTTATAAATATATCCGGTCATAGGTTTGTTATGTAAAAGCCACGTACGATACCATAATCGAGCCTCCTCGTGAGCGCTGCGGACATATTTATTCCAGCCAGGTATATATTTCCTCCTAGCATTCCCTCTTTCACTACCTACATAATGCAGCTCGGCAGCTTCCTTCAATATTTTAATCAACCTACTATACATTTGATTTATAAATGTGTAGTGATGAGTGTTAGTACACACACCACGGGCACACTCATTAAACTCTGTGGGAAAATGTAAATATTTTAATTTTGAATTACAATAATTTCGGTATTCAATAGTCTTATTATTATTTCGAACTCCCCAAATAACTTTGTTGTTATTGTAAATATTATAATATAACTTAGGTGTAATTAAATTAAGATTACATTCAATCGTTAAAGGAATATGATCGGACGTGTAAACATCATACATAACTGACGATTTCACAACTAATTGTCTCGCCGCACTACTCACCACACAGTGATCTAACCAGCGTAGTGCACCGTTCGCAGTGCTACTGAATGTGTACGTATCTTGCGGTAGCAACTCCATGTCCACGCATGACCACGACTGCTCGACACACACTGACAACAATTCATTCGCAAAACGTTCACCTGGATGCGCGTTAAAGTCCCCATTATGCCCTTTAGTCGTCTTTTACGACATCCAAGGGTAAGATAGGGAGTGATGAATCGTATTTTTACTCCGTCAAAACACGGATAAATACAAATAGTAAAATAAATAATAATTCCATTTATTTCAGACTTGTATCCATATAAAAACTATTTCTAGCATAAATTAATAACCGGTTAAGTACGAGTCGGAGTCGCACACGAAGGGTTCCGTACCATTATCTATAACGAGCAAAAAACTCCAAAAAAATCGCGTTAATTGTGTAGGGGGCACCCCTTAAATATTTATTTTATTTTGTTTTTAGTACTGGTTGTTACAGTGGCAACAGTAATACATAATTTGTAAAAATTTCAACTGTCTAGCTACCACAGTGCTTGCGACACAGCCTGGTGACAGGCAGACGGACGGACAGACAGCGAAGTCTTAGTAATAGGGTCCCGTTTTTACCCTTTGGGTATTGAAACCTAAAAAAGCAAATTTAAAATTTAAGTACATTATAAAGTCACGTTATTTGTTGACTTTTAAAGCAGACTGTTAAATGTCAATTACAAATATCAATAAGATTACAAGATGTACTCGGAATGAAGAATTAAAGAAACATAATAAAATAAAATGTCATACAGTCAATATACCGACGTCCTCCCCGAGGGGGGAACTTGGGTCGATGGGAGGGTACCCCAAATAGGGGGTATTCCGTCGGGCCGACCACTGACGTCAAGTAACCCTGCTCAGGTGGTCGGCCCAACGACGAAGGCGACATGCATCGTGGGTGGGTTGCGGGTGTGCGTGCTTACGCCCCTCTGTTGCCCCGGACGGAGTGGTGCGAGGAGCGCGCCGACCGCAACCCACCCCAAAAAAAAAAAATAATACAGTCAATTTAAAGCCCCTGACCACCATGGTAAAGTAAGGTCAATTTCTCTCCCATTGTGTAGGAGGCTCGAGCCCAACAGTGGGACGTATATGAGCTGTGATGATGAAAAATTGGTTTTTATCGCGCTCTGTAACCATAACAGAAACTATAGAATATCCAAAATGATAATACTTATATACAAAAGTGTAACCGAAACCATTAAAAGGGTTCCGAATTTATTTTATAGTGGTAGGACCACACTGTTGACAGTTGTGTGTCTACAGCCGCGGGCCGCTCCGTCCGGGGTAGTACCACACTGAGCAGAAAATCAACGTCAGAGTAGTAGCAATTTGTTACTGCGCTTCGTTCAGTGAACGAGAGAGTCGGTAACTTTCTGTGTGTGTTTGCGTGTAGTGAGTTTTGGTGATGCCTTTAATATCACCGACCCTCATTGCACGCATTCACACTCCCTTCACTTTCTTCGCGGTAGGCAGCGGCCTAGCTGTACCCCTGGTATTGCATAGGACCATGAGTGGCAGCAACACTTACCATCAGGTGTACTATTTGCTCGTTTACCACCGATCGCAATAAAAAAAGAGAATAATTTCGAATGGGGTGGGTAGCTATATGAGACACGCTGGGATATGTTTTCTTTCACTCATATAAACTAACAGCCTAAACTTAAGCCTACTTTAGGTTTAAGCCTCTCCATTTAAATAATATGCTAAACACCACACTAGATATTTCCCTTTTAAAATTCCTTAAAAATCCAGTATCCGTAACAGAAACTATCCGAAACAATTTTATATCCGTAACCTATATCCATGATCCGTGTGGTGGATAATCTATGCAAGAGAAGGGACGCTCGAAATAAAACTCTATACCATCACACCTGACCAGCGTGGTATAGTAGGTTAATTTCCCTCTCATATTGGAGTAGGCCCGAGCCCAACAGTGGAACGTGTATGGCCTTTTTTTTGGGGCGGTGGGTTACGGTCGGCGCACTCCTCGCTCCGCTCCGTCCGGGGCGACAGAGGGATGTAAGTACGCACACCCGTAACCCACCCGTGACACGTCGACTTCGTCGTTAGGCCGACCACCGGAGCAGGGTGACTTGTCGTCAGTGGAACGTGTATGGTCTGCGATGATGAAGTGCATTCTATTATCCTATTCTAATAACTGAATTAACATTCTTACACAACCAGTGTTAGTAAAATCTTAATATATAAAAATTATGTGTCGCGTTGTTTGTCTGGATGGACTCCTAAACTACTTCACCGATTTTAATCAAATTTGCACATCGTGTGCAGTTTGATCCAACTTGAAAGATAGGATAGCTTACATCTTAATTTATAGTCGCAATATTATTTTATTGCAAATTATTTGTCTATTATTTGACATATACAATTATCTGTTAACTCCACACGATTTTAACAGATGGCGATATCTGTTGACTGGATTGAGTGATTAATTAATAGATGGCGCTGCTATGTCACACTTACAAACGTGTCAAATACCATTTTAACTTGCTTTTTTACATAGGTGGCATTTGTAAAAAAATATGACGACCTCCATGACAGATGTTCTCCTACAGTTCCACTTAAATAGTTTAATAAAATGTAATATAACAAAAACATTAGCCACAGCAACGCGTGGCCGGGTCTGCTAGTAAAATATAAATCAAAATTACAGTTCTTAAAAATAGTTTAGGGTCACTATTTTTTCGGTCGGGCCGACCCCTAACGACAAGGAACTCTGCACCGGTGGTCGGCCCAACAAATGATGACGACGTGGTATTGGGTGGGTTATGGGGCCGCGCGGGCCTTCGCTACTAGGTCAGTCGTATGGATCATTCCGTGTGAAGGCAGAATACATTTCACCACCCCCTTTAGGACTTAAGAACCCCCTTCAGTATTCATAGTCCTCAAGTCCCTCCTGGAATTGATCTTATACGACACCCACGGGCAAGAGAGGGGGTGGGAAATTGTATTCTTACTCCATCACCAAGCGGATGGAACACCAAAATCATGATGGTTAAAAATAAATGTCGAAATAAAAATAATAAGCATATAGCAATAAAAGTTAGTTGTAAATGTCCCCCACGGGCAATATCCAGTTTGTAGTTACCGAGTAGTCCCCTCGGGGTATTAACTAGCCAATGATTATTTTGTTTCAAGTGAGGGTGACTATTCTCAAAGCAGTGTCGAAAATCTAAATGAGTTCTAAATTTATTAACTATTAACCTGGAATAGGTTAATAGGTTAGGATTAGGTTAATAAGTTGACATTATTTGCTTGTCAATTATCGCCTTATTTTTCCAGAATAGTCAAGAAAACAGTCTTGAGTGATCACCATTTAACAACACTCCTGGTTAATCTATAACGCCATCAGCGATCACCATTTTTCTGGTAAGAGTCCTCTTTTACTTCGTGTTGAATTGTATTCTTACTCCGTCATCATAAGGAGATTTAATTTATTTCAAAACTAAAAATCACAACCGAATAAAAATCTTATAATCATTTTAATCAATCAATCTAAATATTCTATTTGGAACGCACAGATGGCGTTCTGGTTGAAGTACCAACCTAGCGAGCCAGTGTCGTGGGTTCGAATCCCATGCACAACAACACTTTGTGCTATCTGCAAATTATTGTTGTGAGTCTGGATGTAATTTGTGTCTGTTAAATTATATGTTTGTGAAGTCCCTCGCAGTGCAAGGATTATGTTCTTAGCTATCTAAATAAAAAATTCATTTCAATCAATCAATCTAAAAACACACAACATACCTACTCGTATATTGAAAATATCTTGCAAATAATTCAACTCTTCAAAGTTGAGAATAAGCCCCGCCCTACCCTTCGCACCCCTCTTAAGATGCTCATAAACATGTTTTTCTCGCAATAAAAATGATAAATCATCCCGCTTTTTTATATGGTCAATCAGTAGATACAGTTTTTTTTCTATTGACAGATAAAATCTATGGGTTCACATTCCTCTGAGGAAAACGTTACAAAGTAATAAGAACACTCCCGTCTGTGATTGATGGTGTTTTGATAAGAAAACGCTAGATAATCTTTAAGTAAATAGCTCATGGGATAAAAATAAAGATAACGTACGACGTTATTTTTATTTTATATATTTATATATGTGTTATTCTTCGCCTGTATTCGCACTAATACTAGAAACTAATTTCATTCAAAATGTCTCTATGCAAGAGAACTTGAAATAAAACCCATTTTTTTGTGGGGTGGGTTGCGGTCGGCGCGCTCCTCGTACCACTCCGTCTGGGGCGACAGAGGGGCGTAAGCACGCACACCCACAACCCACCTACGATGCACGTCGCCTTCGTCGTTGGGCCGACCACCGGAGCAGGGTGACTTGACGTCAGTGGTCGGCCCGACGGAATACCCTCCCATCGACCGACGTCCCCCCCTCGGGGAGGACGTTGGTCTTACCTCATGCGGTCGGCCTCTCGGCGGGTGACGGACCAATTCCCCGGTCACGTCACCCACGGCCTCGGCTAGGGCGGCATGAGGCGCAGGTATTCGCGCCTACGCCGCCCCAGTCGCCGGCGACGGATCGCCTCATCGAGGCTGCGCTCCTCGCGCAGGCGATCCGCCGCCTCCTTCCGCGAGACTACTGCCTCGCAGAAGGCTGCGACCGCGTCCCAGTTCCTGACGCTGCCAACCATCACCCTGGCGATAGTCGGCAGCGTCAGGTCGGCACCGATTATTGCGACGAGTTCACGCCGCTGCTCTGCCCAAGAGTCACAGACCTCGAGCGTATGCTGCGCCGTGTCCTCGTCGCAATCGCAGTGGCGAAGCATCCATGCCCCGTCAACACCTGCAAATAAAACCCTATACCAACACGTCGGACCAGCGTTGTATAGTAGGTCAATTTCGATACCATTGTTGAAAAATACTAAATTATATTAATATATAGTAAATTTATTTTTTATATTAATTTACTTATAATATTAACATATATTTATGTATAAAATGGATAACAATTATACGTGTGGTCACAGAGTTAGATCAGCGTCATTCCCTATCTTGCCCGTGAATGTTGTATGCATTATGATGTTAGATGCATAACCATCTAAAAGATGTGAAAGTAAAATTCAAACCACCGTACTACAATAGATATATTTCCCTCTAACTGGGTAGAAGACTCAAAACCAACACAAGGACGGAGATGATGACAAAATTAGCCCTTTTTTAATAACTAAGAAGGTACTTTCAGTGATCTGTAAGGCCAATAATATTTTACTTATGATTATTATAAATTACGAGGACTATTCTGCTAGCAAAGCTTACGTTATGCCTTATTGAATATGCGACGAAAACAGCCTATGAATTATTGCCGAATACGACCGCAAATAAGCCTTATATCATATTTTCTGTATTAATGTTACTACCTAATCTTTTCGTGATCAAATCATAATAAAGAATTGTTTACATGAGATTTTTTGTGAATACAATCCTACTAATATTATAAACCCGAACGTTTGTGAGGATGGGAGGATGTTTGTTGCTCTTTCACGCAAAAATTACTTAATGGATTTTGATGAAATTTTACAATAATACAGCTTACATAACAGAATAATACATAGGCTATAATTTATGCCGATATTCCCATGGGAAGGGGAACTATGCGGGTAAAAGCGCAGGGCACTGCTAGTTGTATAATTTTGATAAACGCTGTTATAAGTTCAATCGATAAAAAAACATATAAAATACTTGTTTCAACGGCATCTGTCATGTTCAATTATTTATATTTGAAATTAACGAGTCGCCCTCGCTTCAGTTCGCTTTCAGTCGCTTTACCTCGCATTTTAAATCTCCGATATCTTGACTTGTTGGACCATGAGACGTCTTAGTTAAATCTAAAATATTTCAGAAAGCCATATGAATATAGGATAATTGTGAATTTTTCCGTGTGACGACGTAGTAAAAATACAATTCACCACCCATTTTCTTACCCATGGGTGTCATATAAAACGATTGAGGATATGGTATGTAGATAACATTCATATAAGAGAAGGAAAACTCGAAATAAAACCCTATAGCAACTTGTCTGACCAGCGTGGTACATATAATAGCTGAGCTGATGATAATGGGTGAATCATACTGCGATACTAGTACGATAAGTGGAATGATAATAGAAATAAGGCATTAGTACCAAGTCAAACAGGTCCACAGATCACTTCCTATTAAAAAGTCCATAAAGCACACAGACACCCACAGCCTCCACCAGGGTCCACCACTCCAACGACTAATCTATTGTTACGAGAAACATAATCCATGGCAAGCCACGAGCATAGCTAGTTAATAATAAATACTCCCATCTATCCATCATCCCACAGACGTCTACTATTGGAAATAGGCCTCCACAGGAGAACGGTTCTGTGCCACTTGCATCCAACGGTTCCCTGCGACTTTCAAGATGTCGTCAGTCCACCTAGTATGTAACCCTGCTCCGGTGGTCGGCCCAACGACGGAGGCGACATGGTGTTCGGGTGGGTTGCGGGTGTACGTGCTTACGCCCCTCTGTAGCCCCGGACGGAGTGGTGCGAGGAGCGCGCCGACCGCAGCCCATCCCAAAAAAGGATGGATATGATAGGATTGTCTTACGCTACGTTATCTGATTTATGGTCGCCACTTGAGAATCTTTCTTCCTCAACGGTTGTCGGTTCGACGAGCGATGTAGCCTGCCCATTGCTATTTCAATTTGCTAATTCGCCGGGCTACGTTACACCCGTCCTATGGATTTTCGTATTCTGAATTTTATCACGTAGAGAAATACCGAGCTCTCTGCGTAGCCCATTGAGGTACTTTGAGCCTTTTTATGAGGCCGACATTTAGAGACCACATTTCAGCGCCATCGCTGGTAACATACACTGGTTATAAACTCTTGTTTTTAGGCACTGCAGAATAAATACTTACTATTCTAAAAGTTAAACATAATAAAATCATACCATTTACAACCACAATAATGCCGGCAAAAATTTTGCCATGTTTTTCTCGAGCATACTAAAATTTATTTTCTTACACCAAAACACAAACTAGTTAAACAAAACGATACAATAAGTCTGAACAATAAACAGCCAACAAAAATTAACTACATAACAACTGTACATCCATTTTCATTCCTTATTTATTCATCCCCGATTTCGTTTTCCAGATAACAACTCTGTGTATCCACTGTGTCCGAATTTTGCTTCAAAACGTTCGGTAAGAGAATGCACTGTGCCTTAAATTTTACAGTGTGTGTTTATAGAGATCATTTACATTATGGTGTCGGAATCGCCGCCAAGTTTTGATGATCATGGTTTTATTAACCAATATTGGTTGACGAAATTTTGTAAAGGACGGTAGCACTATAATATGTATTTGAAAATTAAAAATCTTTTCTTAACGGGCGTTAAGCAAACATTATCGTTTAATTTTAAACCTTATAGATTTATGCTATATACAGGATCTATTTCTAAAACTGAGCTAATCACAGTTTTAGAACTAATCTATACTAATATTACAATGTTGAATAGTTTGTTTAGTTGTAAACGCTAGTCTCAAACACAATTGGATCAAATTGATAAAATAATTTATGTGTTGGATTTTATCGAGGAAGGCCTAAATAACATTACGCTACGATCAATAAGAGTTACAATGAAAAATGTTGCAAAAACGGTGAAAATATAATTATTTTGAGAGTTTTCGTTGGATGCTGTACGTTGTAGGTGCCATGCTGTTTCTCTAACCAGAGAGGGTTAGAGAAACAGCATGGTACCTTTCTCTCTCTATCTCTCTCACGTGATGCAAACGAGGTTTTGCGCGTCAGCTACCAATAATATTATAAGTATACGAAAACTATAAAAATATTATATAATATATGAAAACTATATAATTATATAAAAACTTAGAATAGTGCATCCATCAATCTATAGGTGTCTATAGTTTAGCATTGGCAAAGGGGTAAATGTCATAAGCCTTGGAAGATTGGAAGTTGGGTTGGCAATCTAAGATAATATTATAAGTATAAGTTCTCCAGGTTCAAATCCTTCATTATGTATAAACCACGCGGAGGCACTTACATATTGCCATTTTTTACATTTAATTGTGATCATCGTCATTATTCAGTCTATAACCGTCCACAGCTAGACGTAGGCCTCCATTATGTTTTGCCACAAAGTACGGTCCTGTACCAGCAACTTACACCAGGTCGTCAATCTAGGTAAGGGGCTATCCTACCCTTTGATAAATAGAGAAAGACCAAAAAAGTAAAAGTTTTTTACTAGGTATATTATTTTGTTAAACCACGATTAAGTTGTGTATAAATACGATACGGTGCCACTGTTCTCATAAGGTTCCCATCCCAAGAGAGAGCAGTAGTTAGTCGCAGTGTCGCCTCTTGATTGGGATCGTCGTAAACCGATCTATGCCATAACTGTAGTGATTCAAAATAAAGATATCGATATTTATTAATATTGTCAAAAATACAAAAGACACATTCATTGATATATTTTTTCTACTGTAATGGATTAGAATAATAAATAATTACTGGCCAAAAAAGTGTGTGTGTACTTACGCACGTAAGAATTTATACTTCTTCGGCGTAATAAGATCTTTCTAAAAATTTTATTCTTCGTGTTATCCTACGTTTGTAGAAAATACGACACGATTGCTGTGGAGGAGGCTCGAGCCTAATGGTACATATATGAGCTGTGATGATAATGATGTTGATGGATTTTGATATATAAAATATTCGTTAAAATTAATAATAGGGGAACACCTAATATTATTCTCCACCAAATACATATTTACGTGCAAGAGTGTCTTCTACAAAAAAGGTAAGAAAAACTACATTCTATTTTCCCATTTGCCTTTATGTCAAGTTTACCATTTTGCAAAAATATTAATAATACCTCATTTATTTCATACATATATTTTTTAATTTTGTTTAATCTATATTGTGTATATCGTTTTTATTATATTATTTCTTTAAACATACTTAAAATAAAATTCCAAAATAATTTAAATACAAAATAAGTTCTAAACTAAAACACAACTACGAAAAAGCGCAACAAAACAATATGACCATCCCTGTTCCGAATGGCGCTGAATAATTAATTTTATTTATTTATTTACATCTCACAAGGAATATTGTTACAGGTTATTGATTTAGCAGAAGTTGTAAAGGTCCCTGTGAGAGTCTGGAGTCTATGCTAGGTCGAGACCTCTATTACAGAACTCCAGGCTCCCACCCGTCTATAACGTTTAATACAGTAGTAGTGAAAGCGACAAGATTTATGAATAAATTGTTACAGTTATGAGAAGCAAATTGCAATTGCAATAGGTAATCTAATTTGCTAATGATTGTTGAGATATCAAAGTAATTCTTAGACTTTTTTATGTTTAATTATTCGGATACACATCTATTACTGGTCTTTCACGACGAAGCATAACGATCGCTTCTTAACTAAAATATTATGTAATGAAAAATATCTATTAGTGTAACCTTTAAAATTTATTTATATTAACATGTACCTACAGTTAATTTACAAACATATCGATGCAACACACAACACTAATCACAGCTTGAACAGAGTCGAGAGTGTAAAATTTTTATTATCCACGATATTTCGAATCTTCGTACTACTATTTATTTTTTCTGTTTCCTTCTATTTTAATTTTTTTCTATTAAGCGTTTCTTTTTGGGGTAAATCCACTATTGTCACTATAAGTCAGGATCCAGAATTATCTTCATAACTGACACCGAGCTGTGATCAAATAAATTAATTCGAAAAAAGATATAACAGAAACAGTTGGAATGATTTCACTCTCCTCTTATGCAAAGCGGGAGACAAGAGGTAAAACTGTTTCATCAGCAAATAAAAAAGAATATGTACCTACTACAGCTATGATAAGCACAGGAGTACAGCGACACGGCATACGACAAAGTTTATGGGGCCTATATGTGAGTCTGAAGATTAATTGCAACCATAAATATGGCATAAACACCAGAAATCTTTTTTTCTTTTTTATTGGCAACGGTGGCAAATGAGCAAACAGTACACCTGATGGTAAGTGTTGCTGCCACTCATGGACCTTTACAAGACCGCTACCTACCGCGAAGAAAGTGCAGGGAGTGTGAATGCATGCATTGAAGCTCGGTGATACCAAGGGCACTACTAAAACCCTCCACACGCAAACACCCTCAGAAAGTTGGGCAAATCACGGATATTTTTATGAAATGCTACAAGGTTTGTATGACAGACGTCTCTCGATATCTATCTATTAAATAACATTATTACCACCAATTGATTAATGAAATGAAACTTCACAATAATAAAGCTTATATATCAGAATAACACATAGGCTATAATTTATCCCGATATTCCCACGGGAAGAGGAAATGCGGGTGAAACCGCAGGGCGCTGCTAGTTATGACATATTAATAACATCTATGCAAAAGAAGGCAAACTCAATATAAAGCCCTATTCCAACACATCTAATCAGCGTGGAACGGTAGGTAAATTTCCCTCCCATTCTGAAGGAGGCCTAAGCCCAACAGTGGGATATAAATAAATTATAATGATGATGGAAGCATCCCCTAAAGATTGAAAATTGAAAGATTGTAAGTAAGGGGTTACAATAACTGGTAGTCTTAACCCGTCGTCACATGGAAAAAAAATTTCAAACATCGTTAACTTTCTTGCGTGTGATGACGGAGTAAGAATACAATCCAACACCCTCATTCTTTCCGTGGTGACGGACTATCCGTGTGGTGACGGAGTAAGAATACAATTCACCACCCCCTATCTTACCCGTGGGTGATCGTACGAGACGACTAAGGGATATAAAACGCATATAACATCTACGCGAGAGAAGGAAAACTCGAAATAAAACCCTATACCAACACGTCTGACCAGCGTGGTATAGTAGGTCAATTACCCTTCCATTATGGAGGAGGCCCGAGCCCAACAGTGGGACATATATTGGCTGAAATGATGATGAATGATGATTCTTGTCCGTGGGCGTCGTAAAAGACGACTAAGGGACTCTATCTAATATGCATAGGTACAGCATCTAGCAAGAGAATGAAAACTCGAAATAAAACCCTGTACTAACCACGTCTGACCAGCATGGTATAGTAAGTCAACTCGAGCTCAGCAGTGGGACGTATAAGAGCTGAGATGATGATGATAGTAACTTGAATGTATCCTTAGTCTTTTAATATGCATGTTGCTCCATCTATTGAGCAATAAAAATTATAACAACTCTGCCATCTACAATTTATCATTGAAACTTACTTTGTATCATAATTCATAAATATCAAAACAGATGGCGCTTTCTCAGTATTTTTCAAACAAATGTTACTTAAAAATGTAATAATTATAACATTTAAATTTATAATTCATCCATGAGCCTATCCACGTGCACTGTTAAACATGGGACTCTTTGAGAGGGGGATAATACAATAATCGCCACGCTTAAAGGAGAGTTAGAGATCGAATTTATCCTAGTAGTGCTGTATATTCATAGACCGTCAATACACGAGGCAATTAATGTCATGTCTTTATCTTCAAAGGGATAAGCAAAGGTGTAAACAAATTTACTCACATGTTTACTTCCACGTAATATATCAACCTATTGAGCTCAATTCTAAACTTCGAATCCAGGGCCCCACTACCCTACGATCACAGTAGCACAATTATAGACCTTTTAAGCGGAACATTTTAATGTGTAAATAAATAGTAAGAAGGTGTGTGGTGACATAGTAAGAATACAATTCACGGCATCTTGCCCGTGGATGTCGTAAAAGACTACTAAGGGATATAATATGCACATAACATCTATGCAAAAGAAGGAAAACCCGAAACAAAGCCCTATTCTAACAGGTTTGCACCAGCGTGGAATAGTAGGTCAATTCTCCTCCCATGGTGGAGGAGGCCTGACCCCAGCAGAGGGACGTATATGGGCTGTGATGATGATGAAATAGTAAGGAATGCGGAGCTTTCATAAGTAATCAATATGTGCGGTCCTTTGCCGCCCTCATCCAACGACTCATCAATGTTCACTAGTCCGCTTGGTCTTGACCGTGGTCACTCAAGAACCAGTCGTCCCCAACGAGTATCTATTTATCGAGCGGCAGCTGAAATGGCAATAAGCAGGGCCGATAATAGTGGTAAACGAAAATTCGTTAATAAATATCGTTCTTTATTATCCACTGTTTATATTAAGAGCTGAGCTAAGAGCCCTCCCGAACGTTTAAGACATCTACCATCAAGTGGTCCGACGTCTTGGTGCAAGTTGCTAGAAGACATTTGATGCAGGTGACACATGAATATACTCTATGATGAGGCATAAGGGACATCTACGCACAGCAGTAGACGGCGAAAACGTGAATGACGATAATAATTATATTAAACAAGGCATTATGCCCTTCCTAAAGTAACATGCCAACAGGGAACATCTTTTATTTTAGGGGCTATGACACGTCACCTCCGACCAATGGTACCAAGTTCTTTGTCCTCTTTGGTCACCTGACGTCTAAGAATGATGCTTAATTCTTCATCATATATCTTTCATTTCTAGGCCCAAACCTCCTCCAGAATAGAGAAATTGATCACACAGGTTGGTATAGGATTTTATTTTGAGTTACCTTCTCTTGCATAGATATTATATGCTTTTTTTGTCACCCACAGACAAGAAAGGTTGTGGTGTATTGTGGTTTTACTCCATCATTTATTTACATTTCAGCTGTGGTACGTCCCACTGTTGGGTTCAAGCCTCCTCCACAATTGGAAGGAAAAATTTACCTACTATAACAGCGCTGGTCAGACGTGTTAGTATAGGGCTTTATTGCCAGTTTTCCTTCTCTTGCAAAGATGTTATATGCATATTTAATCCCTTAATCGTCTTTTAAAACACCCATGGGCAAAATGGGGATGGGTGAATATTCTTACTCCATCATCACACTCAAAATATATAACAAATAATTACATAAACAAAATAAAACGATTAGTACATTCATATCTAACATTTAATAAATTTCTCTAAAATACTAACATATTGATTCATAAGTCCTATACAATTATCTAAGGTAACACATTGACACTCACTATTTAGTTGAATTAACGACTCTTTTAAACTGACTAGCTTATCCGTTAACATTGGTGTGATAATACTATTTAAATCATCATCATTTGAACCTATTGCCGCTGAATAAATTAATCTACTAACATCTCTATTATGATCATAATAATATTTTACAACCATTAATAAACCATAAAAATTAAAACTTAATCCACGACAATCTATATATAAATCTTTATTTAAATTATGATTATTAACAAAAGAAATTTGTTCTTGTGATAATTTCATCGAATTTGAATTTAGAAATGTATTCACATCTTCAAATGTGAATGAAACGTAATCTAAATCATTGGCTGGTAAGAAAAATCCATATTCCGTTATTAATTTTAAATTGTGGCTATCACCGTAACATATAAACACTTGTGTGTAGGGATTGAAATTGTTTTTAGTATATATTAAAAAGTTTACATCACAAAATAAGTTTTCATTTAGTCTATTCACATTTAAATTCTCTACATTTTTTTTAACCATAAGTTTAGTCTCATTCTTTGCATTTGGACTATGGTTAATCATATCTAAGTACGGACACAATGATATTTTTGTATTATCACATATAAGGTTTATAATTGAACCATCTATATTATTTAAGTCTAACAATTTAGATAAGTCCATAAACACACATCTAGTATTTACAGTAAAATAGGCCCATTCATAAACAGACATGCTGAAAAACTTTTTAAACTCTAAAATAGTCTTGTCTGTACTTAAGGTATGGAATAAAATATTTTCAAAAACTTTGTATGAGGAATCTATGATAGTTTTCTGCTTAGAAACTACAAACATTATATCGTTATCAATATATTGCTTTAATTCGTTTGGCAAAAAGTAAGGAACTGTGTACTCTTTTGGCAAACTTTCTAAATAAATGTGCCACTTTGTTTTATCGTTTTGATGCCTCAAAAATGTGAGATAAAACGCCATTATGGACTGAAATGATAGAGAATGCTTGTACTCTAATAAACATCGTTTAGAATTATCCAAAAATATATCACAAAAAAGTTTATCCATCAAAATTGTTGTAACATTAATAGTTAAATTTAAGGGTAAGTTTATTAGTTCCTCGCCACTTTGAATCTTCCTTTTCGTCAATACTCCTCTGCCAGTATCATTGAAAACCGCTAAAATTAATTTATTGTTGCGATCCATACCATTTTCTGCAAGCCAACAATTTAATAAAACGATTTCGTTTTTGCCATCACACGCCCAGAAATCACGCGCCTTCTTTAGGCTTCGTTTTCGACGAGTACGGCCCATTGTTGTTGGCACAATGCAATAGCAGCCTGTTCTAATACGATTTTCCTTTCATAGTGGCATGAAATAATGTTCACATTTCATTACTGGGCACCACATAAATTAATTTTCAAATGTTTGTTGACAAGTTAATTGACATAACAAAAATGTATGTTTACATTTTACGTTTGGTTAACCATAAAAATTTATGTTAACCTAATTTTTGTTCAAAAATGATAAACTAAACGGATTTGATAGAAAAGTGTCTACAATTTTTATCAATTTAGTAATAATAAAAATTGAGTTCATAAGAAACATTTTTTTGTTGTTGCTAATTCAGAATTGTAATATAGTAACTAAACGCAAAATCTTTATTGGAAGTTCGTTCAAAAACACTTTTGAACATTCAAAAGTGTACTAATTGCTCTAACTATAAACAAATCAAAATTAGATAATTCTATTATTTAATTACTACTAGATATCTAACATTTAAAAACATTTCTATTCAAGAGGGTACTCTTAAGCATTACACTTTTGATTAGATAGGCGCTTTATACAAGAATAATTTTTTATTGCTTTAGCTAGAGGAAGCGACTGTACACACATAATCCAAATAATTTATTTCAGTTAGTTATAAGAAATTACAGCGCTGTGTAACTGCAATACATATTTTTGTATTATTAATATTCTTGGCTGTCTGATCACGTAGTGACATACATTTTGGCGTTGAAATTTTCTCTCAAGTTTCTTCCCAGCCTAACGGGATAAGAAGTATAACTTTAAAAAATTAAATGAACATCTCGTTTTGTGTTTTTAAAATTTTTAGTTATAGGCATTTAAAAATTTACATTTAAGGGGTTGGCGTCAGTGACATCTGGAACTAAATTTTTACGTTCAGAAATCAAAAACGGTTGAAATCTAACTTCAAGTTTAAAGACAACAGTCAAACGGTTTATGAGGATTTTTTTTATAAGAGCTCCTTTAATATTTTTTTAATATATTTACCAGATAGCACACATTTTATAGTTACTAAGTATATTGCAAAGCATAATGTCACAACAACAAACTAAAAACTGTATCACCTTGCGGGGATCAGCTCAGATTATATGCGAATATCTTAGTAAGTCTTTGATCGTGTTTCTATTAACTAAAATGTATTAGTTTAATTTAATTTTCCGTACCGTTTAATATGTATTACCTTAAATTGCCTGTTTACAGAGTTCGCGATTAATTCAGTATTATTTCAAAGGGGGTTGTATCCACCTGAAACTTTTAAAGCAGAACAACAATACGGTATTACTTTATTGATATCAGAAGACGAACAGATTAAAAGCTTTTTGAACAACTTGTTGACACAAAGTGAAGGTAAATCTTATTTCTTACTAATACTGTATCTGTATTTTTTATATTTTTGCAGTATGTTATAAATTAAGTCTCTGTTATAGGAATATGCAGATATTATTTTAATAAAATATATTGTGAGTTAAATTTTCTGTGAGATAGAATGGTGATAGAAGAAGATAAAAAGAATACAATTGATTACAAGTAAATTAGGGGATCTTGCCTGTGAACGCTGTACAAAATATCTAGGGAATATAATCTGCATATAAAATTTGCATAGGAAAAGAAAATCTCAAATAAAATAGGGTGGTATAGTGCAATTCACTACCTCTTCTGTAACACATGGGTGTTGTAAAAAACAAGGGATGCAATATGCTTCATATACATGCATCTATGCAAAAGATGGAAATCTCAAAATAAGACCTTATCATATATGATATAACATGATAATATTATTTTTCTGTGTGGTGATGAAATAAGAATACAATTCACCACCCCCTCTCTTTCCCGTAGGTGTCATAAAAGATGACCAAGGGATATAATATGCATATAATATCTATGCAAGAGAAGGAAAACTCGAACCAAAACCCTATACCAACACGTCTGACCAGAGACCAGTAGATCAATTACCTTCCCACAGTGGAGGAGGCCTGAGCCCAACAGTAGGATGTGTTTGGGCTGAGATGATGATGATGATATGATCTAATATGATAATAATAATGAATTAAAACTTGTGTATTCACTAATCGCTAATATTAGTAGATATATATATAGATAGAAATAGGCAAGAAACTAACTCAAATATTATATTTAAGCATTTTTTTTTCTATTACGGTTGGCGCACTCCTCGCACCACTCCGTCTGGGGCGACAGAAGGGCGTAAGCACCTACACCCATAACCCACCCATATAGCACTGTCGTTGGGTCGACCACCGCTGCAGAGTTCCTTGACTTCGGTGATATTTAAGCATTAAGATTATTTTTAAGTATTAATTAATAAATCCTTTTGTCGCAGGGTTTTCAATGGACTGCCTAAATACTATAATTAAAATAATATCTCATATACAGTTTATTTCTGTCATCAACATCAGTTCTGAGATCAGAAATTAGTCATTTTTGTCCCTTGTTATTACATTTAAAAAATAAAATGCATTTGTTTATTTTCAGAATGGATAGTAAATAAGAAAGTCAGCAAATTGTCACTCATAATTCTAAATGTAACTAACAAAGAAGTGCTTGAATGTTGGGATTTCAATGTACAATATGAAGATGGAGATATGATTTTATCCAAAGATAAAAGCGAACCTATCGGTAACAAGGATCTAAAAAAAATACAACAAGAAATCCGAGATGTAATGCTTCAAGTTGCAGCAACAATATCTTATTTACCATTCTTAGATTGTAGATGTTCATTCGACGTTTTAGTTCACGCGAAGACTGATTGTGATGTGCCTGAAAAATGGGCAGAAGCAGAGCCAATAGCTATAGCTAATGCACAAAATGTTCAGTTAAAATCATTCTCAACAAGTCTACATAAAATGGAAACAGTTGTTAGTTATAAGCTTGCAGATTAGTCTAATTATGAGATATTGATTTTTTAATAGATTTTGTAATGTCTTGTGTTTTTAATATAAATATTTAAATCATGTTGCCATTGCAATTATAATTTCAATTGTAACCAATTTACTTATCTGTTTTTTTAAAAACATGGAGCTATAGGTTTAAATAGTAAATTCTCATGCTAGTTTTAATTTTAACACAGGAAAATTTGCTGCATGATACACATATGGTTGCTCTAAGTCATATTCTGTTAAATAGTCTGTTTGGGTAGCTTCCTTATCATAATGGGTAACTTAATGTGAGATGTTGAATGAATTGAAAATGAAAAATGAAATGAATTTCAAAAAATGTTGAAAGGCTGATTAATAAAGAAGTCAGATGTTCGAAGCTATCGAAAATTGTTATTCACCCCATATTTTATATTTTAAAACCCATCTGACCAGCGTGGTATTGTAAATCAATTTCACTCCTATCCAGGAGGAGGCTCGAGCCCAGCAGTGGGATGTTTATGAGCTGAAATGATGGTAAAGTGGGCTTCTCTACCATCCATTTTAAGATAACAATGGATTAACACTATATATTGTCTTTAATTCATTCAATTATTTTAAGTGATAACTTTAGTATTTTTGTAATATCTATACATTCTCCTAGCTGTAGTAATTTGGTTTTAAATATAAAGTTTAAGATTTGTGCGATAATATTGATTTGACACCTGCGCCGCCCATGTCATCGGCGGCGGTTCCTAGAAGAATTACTTCCGCACACGATGCGCCCTCTCTTTCCGTGACATAACTTCCACACAGAAGGCGGGGATCGCGTTCCAGTTCTTGACGCCATCGAGCACTGTCTTAGCGTTCAAGGCGCTGCTCTGTCTACGTGACACACACCTCGAGCGTGTACTGTGTCGTGTCCTCGTCGCAATCGTAATGGTGGTAAGACGGTGTGCTCTGCTTCTTCACGACCGTGGTCCGAACACCGTACCGAGGCCTTTCCAACCGGACTGCCCACAGACAATGTGGTCACGGCATGCGTCGTCGTCCCGCCAAACAGCCATCTAGCTTGACAAGACTAAGCCGCTTCCCGCCAGGCTCCGCGAAAAAAGAAACGATCAGTTTCCTTTTTCGATTTCAATTTCAATCCAAGCCTTCTTCAATTGCTGTGAATTCTTCTATTGTAGATTATGATAGTAGCAGAAGTGATATGTTCTCACCTTCGCCTGGTTATTACGTCAAAAAGCGTTGTAAAGTATTGGTGAATCTTTTGGTATCGCGGCTACCGACAGTGGCGTATTCCAAACTAATTTGGACATAATGCTTTATGCATGCCAACATAATTCTACTACATGCTGTAGAATTCATCTATTTCTCTCAGCCTAAAAGCAGTCGTCGTCGTCTCAGCTGGTACATGTTCCACTGTTGGGCTCGAGACTCCTCCCCAATAGGAGAGAAATTGACCTACTATACCATGCTGGTCAGACCTACTATACCATGTTGGTATAGGGTTTTATTTCAAGTTTTCCTTCTCTTGCACATATGTGAAATGTATATTAAATCCCTTGGTCGTCTTTTACGACATCCATGGGCAAGAGAGGGAGTGATGAATTGTATTCTTACTCCTCCGTCACCACACGGACACGAAAGCAGTATACGTTTTAAATGGTTAACTTTAACTTATGTTAAATTTATGTAAGTTTAACGCTTTAATCGAAGTTAACATTTTAATTAACGATTAACGAAGTTAACTTTTGGATTTAATGTGCCCACCTATGCTAACCAGC
Organism: Lymantria dispar; assembly: GCA_032191425.1. NCBI lineage: Eukaryota > Metazoa > Arthropoda > Insecta > Lepidoptera > Erebidae > Lymantria > Lymantria dispar. The sequence continues at coordinate 2,748,071 of CM063442.1, read as the reverse complement.
ATGGTATAGTAAGGTCAATTTTCCTTCTATTATGTAGGAGGCTCGAGACCAGCAGAGGGACGTATATGAGCTGAAATGATGATGTAATGAATTCTTTATGGTGTCTGTCAGTTCGTATTTTAATTCTCATTAATCACCTGTTTTCTTTTTTTTGAGGTAGGTTATGGTCGGCGCACATTTTTGGAATCACTATAACTTTTATGTTATATTGTTTTTTATGTAATATACATTCTAATTATGAACTATGACCGTTAAACTACAATATACTCGAACAGTTGCCCCATAACCTGATACATCCTGTATAGTCGTCTTTTACGACATTCACGGGCAAGATAGGGAGTGGTGAATTGTATTCTTATTCCGTTACCACACGGACAGTAATATATCCGCATCTAATGTTTGACATAAACTTCTCCGAGATGAGACAAAGTTATATAACGGTTACCTATGGCAGACCATTCTCTGCTTTTTACAACTGTCAATATTATTGAAGGCGTGGAGTCATTCAATATTCTTAAAACCAGAAGAGAAAATCAAAAAAAAGAAAATCAAAAATTTTCACAAGAGAAAATCCTAAAAAAATGCTGACATTTAATTGACTGCAAAACTGGTATAGTTGTCATCCACGACGATCATAGATTCCATGGATGAAAATGCCAGAAATATCTTGAGTGTAATTTGTGTGCCTTAAGAAAAGCTAAATTTCGTATAACCAGTCAAGGGGCATAACTTTCACAAGCAGGATTAGTTCGTTCACGAAGACTTATTTTCTTAAATTCCGAATAATTAGTATTGTGTTAGGCATTTTATTTTATTATAAAACACCATCTGTTCTCCAATGCGCGTAACACCATCAAAGATGAAAATGGCGATGTAGTAGAACGCGCTGCTGACAACAGATGGCGCTGAATTTACAAAAAAATTAAAACGAAGTGAAGCGGAGTGTTTTTGCCACACATTTGTATAAAAACTAATTGATATTTTTGAAAACAGTTTTTTCGATATATCGATACTTTTGAATATATTATTATGAATTCAGACAGACAGACAAAGTTCAGTTTGGGAGTCATTTGGAGGACGAAGCCAAATTGGCTAGCAAAAAGTTGGGCGTCCTCAACAGAGCCAGGCGGTATTCACACCAAGATAGCGTCTTGTACTATACAAAGCACAAGTTCGTCCTCATGTGGAGTACTGCTCACATCTCTGGGCAGGCGCGTCCAAATATCAGCTAGACCCACTTGACTCCCTCCAAAGACGTGATGTCCAAATCGTCGGGATCCCAATCTTACGGACAGATTGGAGTTGCTGGAGCAGCGGAGAGACTTTGGGTCACTCTGTGTACTCTACAGACTCTTTCACGGGGAGTGCTCAGAGGAACTGTTTGACTTGGTACCACCGTCACCATTCTGTCAACGTACCATTCGATATCGTAGCAGGGTTCCATCCATTTCACCCGGAATCGTTATGGTCTTCAACTGTACCTTTCCAGCGATCATTTCTCCCACATACGTGCAGGCTCTGGAATGAACTACCTACTGCTGTGTTTCCCGAGCGCTATGACATGTTCTTCTGTTGACTTTGAGTCCACGATGTTTAAGAAGAGTATTTACTTCACGGTAGGCAACGGCCTGGCTGTGCCCCTGGTATTACAAATGTCCATGTGCGGCAGTATCACTTACCATCCAGGTGTTGCTGCTTGCTCGTTCGCCACCATCGGTAATAAAAAAAAAAGTTTGATATATCCATATTTTTGTGCATGACCACTTTTTAGCTTCGTTCTTTGCGGGGTTTGCGCGATGAGCTTTTTTTAGTTAAATCCTAGTCGTAGGTTGTAACTTATTATTAATTTCATGCAGGCATTTTTACAGTAGATTAAGTTTACGGTGATTTTATAGAATACCTACATACTTTACAAAAACAATAAAACACAAATTTATTACAAATAAATATCGACCCTCGATACTTACTTTTTAGTGTCGAACTATCGATATATCGTCCAAAGAAAAAAAACGTTGATAAGTAACGATATTTTTAAAAAATAATATCGACATTTCGCTATTTTATCAACAGCCCTAATGAAAACACGTAGGTATATGTTGTGAGGAGTTTTTGGCGGGAATCTGAAATGTCATGTGGTGTTCTTGTATTATATTCAATATCTTAGTGTTTTAACGTGTTATGTTAAATAATCTTGATGGCATTTTATGTAATATATAGCAACAGAACTGCTGAGGTGTAGTGAATATGATATAAAACTGCTATACATACCTTTGTATTTCCACCAAAATTCTCAGAAGATACCCCTAACAGTGGACATTACACTGTTGAGGACGACACTTTGACTTACTGACAGACCAGTACTGACATGAAGAAACTGAGAACTTGAAAAGATAATTATAACTCGACACTGGCAAAAATGGCTCGTATTTGTAGCTGATTGCCAAGACAAAAAAGAAGAAGAAGACGACTAGGGGACATATCCCTTAGTCGAGCTTAGTATATTGTGGTATGCAGGCAAAATCTATACAAGAAAAGGAAAACTTGAAATAAAACCTTATATCAACACGTATATCCAGCGTAGTACAGTAGGTCACTTTTTCTTCCATTGTGGAGGAGTCTTGAGCCTAATACTAGGATACATATGAGCTGAGATGATGATGAATTGTATATCAGTATAGTCGATACAAGGATTTTCACTTCACGAAGGTGCCCGTTTAAAAATATGTAATAAAACTACCGAACGATATTTAATGAAAAAAAAAAACGGTATATTATTCACGTTTTGTTTATTAGATAACAAAGCACTTATAAAATAGCATTATAGGCTACAATAAATAACATCTAATCAGCAAATAATACTGTACATGACTATTAATACAACTTAACATTCTTGTTATAACTGAACTAATATTTTTGTGACTTAGGGGGAAATTTCAAACCTATAAAGTTATTGTAACTAATACCTTATTTTTATATAAAAAAACTGTCATTTATAGGAATATGTCCTCAAGTTTTGGCGTGAATTTGAAAATGTCATGTGGTGCTCTTAAATTTTATTCAATATTTATTAGTCTTTTATTTTACATATATTTAAAAAAATACTGTCATTTTATGTGATGTAGAGTGTAATACAGAGAAAATGCAAAATTTCAGTGAAGACGATATAACAATGGTTTACATGTATTTTATGATTTACGAAAATTCCCAGAGGGAATTTAATTTAGTTGTCAGAGCCCAATTAATGTTAACGATTTGATTATCGGTCGAACAGTGACTATGAATAAGCTATTCAATATGAAGTGTAGGTAATATTATTCTATAAATTATGAATAAAAAATATTGTACAAGACTTGCAATTTTTATAATTTGGTATGACTTTGTCGCCTGTTTCAATAAAAAAAAAAAAAACAGATACAATGTTATAGAACACCAGAAAGGTTCTATATAGTCCTGTATAAGTTTTGCGATTATGAAGCTTAGTAGTAAATAGGGATGTTACAGATACGAAGATTCAGATATTGATACCTACGTGGCGATTATCGTATTATTTCCCTTTGGAAAGTTTTACATTAAAGCAGTCAGTTCAACTGTTCGAAAGAAAATCTTTTGTAAATCGGATTATCCATAAGGTGGATTAGGCAACTGCCTAAGGGCCCCACAATGACTAAGGGCCCTGAGCATGTACCAAGAAAAATAACATTACTTCGAACGAATTTTTTGAAAATTTGTGTACTTCCTTAATATTATTCCTTTTTTTTATTGTTGTTGGCGGCGTAAGAAAAAACCACACACCTAAGTGATACTACTGCTCATAAACCTCGGAACACGTACCCAAGAATCGCATTGCCTAGGGGCCCTGATAGGGTTAATCCGATCCTGCTTATTACCGCAAGGTTCATATTTTTGTAGCCTTTTTCGCCAAGAAATACATATTAGAAATAAGAAGCTCGCAGCACTGCCTGATTTGTAATAGACAATTTCAATCTCCAACTAGATTTGCTCTATAAAGTGTACTTGCAAAAGTATGTAAATGAAATGTAATTATGTTATATCCAACTCTCTGTCAAATCGTACTAATTCTACATAATAGTAATATTTATTGCTTATAATTATTGTCAGTGTTTACCTTGTGTCTATCTAAACTGATTGTTTTTCTAAAATTGATTTTGTATTACGTATTGAAATAATCAATAAAAACTACCTACGTAGTATTTTGGTCGTGTCACAAAGTCAACAAATGAAAAATACCTATTTAATTAAAGGGACATCCCTATGTTCTAAGAAAACAGAGGTACTTAAGTACAATGCCTATTCCTTAAAATTATGATTTGGAGATTTTATATTATTGTTTTATATTGGCAGGCATAAAAAATAATCTATATTTTTGATGGAAAAGACAATAAAAAGTTAAATATAAGTATTGACTGCCAAATTAGCTCGATTGCAGCCAATGATTTTATGAAAATTTGTATTTAATTACGCTTGCTACACTTCTATCATAAATATTGAAATTAAATATAATAAGATATTTCGCTAAGCTATACTTATAAATAAGGCGATATACAAATATTTTTCTAAGCGTGTCTACCATTCGAATAGGAACATAGCTAATGGAATAATTTTGTTAAATTATTGGTCACGATTTAGCACCGCAAAACCTTACCCTATACATGTGCAATGAACTAATAATAGAATTCGTGTAGTCAAGTCTTTTTTGTCAATTGTATAATATCATTACATCACTAAAAACGTCAGTGCTTTATCCATTGTCGGGAGTGACGGCTCCAAAAAAAAAAAAAGAGCGTGCGTACAAAGGACGCATTTCAGAAGTGAAACTTCTTTATCCTTTACCTTTTACCTTATTCTCTCGCCGGTTGAATAATATAAATTTACGTGTTTGTGTCTCTATGGACTCGCTTTTTCGTTTCATCTAGTTTGAAATCATAACGATTCTAAAGAAGTTTCCCTTCAAAACTAAGGAGCGCTGCTGTAGCACTGAGATATATAGTCTGTGACTTGATAGGGTTACATAGGATTACTAATTACTGCACATTCACAACTGCCGTAGTTATCTGAATACGATTTTCCATGTCGTGTGTGGCGGATTTGGACGCCACGTCATATAGTTCCATGTCCAATCCAAAAATGATTCTTCTGAGACTGAATGTTGTTTACGATAATTTTATGTTTGTAAAGTCCACAAAGATTTAGGCACTTCCTTAGTGCTTTAAAAAAAATAGTAGCTCATTTATTTATCTTTGCACTGCCCTAAAATATATATAAAGTGCATGCTATTGTTTTTATGAAGTATGCAGTCAAAAGATTGTCATTTTAGATGATAGCAGTTATTAAATTATTAAATTCTGGCGGGTGGTTCTTTTTTTTAAATAATAATGTTTTACAATATTTCACCTATAGTTATCTCAACATCCAAATATATTAATTAAACAGTAAATAAATACTGGCATAATTAAATAAGATAAATAATGTATAATAATAATGTATATCTATACCAACTAAAAAAATTTGGTATCAAAATATTAAATAATATTTATGAATCCCATACACTAAGACATAATTTTTGTTATTACATGCGGAACACCTTATTATCTACTTTTCTGAAATATTATCTTGAGATTTAATTGAATTTTAGATCTTCTTCAATAAATATTTTAGAATCTCTGTTTCATAAAGACCATAGACAAAGAAAACTAATTTTATAGCTTCTAAATTCAAAAGTCAAAAATTAATATTTACTTTTAATGTTATCTTCATTGAATTAAATAACGTTTTAAAATACATATTCAGTTGTTATTGTAATGAATTAATTTGTGATAGTTATGTGATTTGGATTAATGATCTTAGGTGCATGATTAAATTAATTGTGAAGTATTTATAAAAAAGTATACATTAATGCGTTGGAATAGTTTAGTTTCTCAGATTATCTTGTGACCATGACTGTATAAATCGACCAGCAAACTCAAAATAGTGAATATGGTGTGCGCACAGACTACTACAAAAACTCGCTAGTGTACAGGGTCCACAGATTAGTAAAGTATTTTGCTACATAAATGTACATAATATCGGTCATATTTATCATTCGAAAAATACAATGATATTTAACATTTTTACATTTTAGGTTGTTGTCCATTACAACATTTAAAAAAAATATTCAATCTTCATTGATTTAATATAAAATGTTATTCGAATTTTCGGTTATCCATACTACCTCTGGGTTTCATAGATACCTACGGATGATCGATCGGTCTGTATATTATTAGGCACTTCAAATTATCATAATTTTTAACGTTTTTCTAATTTAATTGTAAGATAGAAAAGATACCGTTGGACATGGCTTCAAAATACACACAAATTCGTTCGTTTCTAATTTTCAATTTAGTCTATTAAAATACACGCTATAATGTACTATACAAATCTATGCATTAGTCTATATTTATTTACACACGAATGCTTCAATACACTATACATGGCAAAAAAAGATTAAAGTCCAAGTAGAACTAAACAGGCAGTGTTATTTTGAAATTTGTTGTTATACCTATTTATTTTTCACTGCGAAGGTAAACGTAACCAAGTTACAAGAGCCCATTTCATTTATTAAAATGCTGGAATGCTTTATTATAATTCAGTTCTTCACTCGCCTTATGCAATTGTAGTTCCTCGCAAAGAAAAGAAATTCACTGGCTGCAGTTTGTTCTCAAATCACCATAGCGGGTCGCCTTTGCCTGTTCACAGAGAAAAAAGTAATTATATAAAAATAAAACGAAAGAAATCATGCAAAATTATTTACTAGTTAATGTTATCTCACAACAAATAATAAGTCTTAGTTTGAAAAGATTTAAACTGCATCCAGCATGCTATACCCTTATTAGTATCCAATAAATAAAAAGCATTAGTAAAACGAGGATTTAGAATGAAAAAATGTAACGGATGATAGAAATTAAAAAAAAAAAATTAAATGAGGTAATGAAACAAAATAATTACATTTTTTCATTTCTCGAAAATGAGTGCGGATTGTTAAATGAGTGCACGACATAAAATAAATTTCGAATATACTTACATACCATTTTCTAATTGCCACGTTCAGACGATTTATTAAGGATTTAAAGGAATGTGTATGCCAATGAAAAGAAAAATAATAAAAAAAAAAAAACAATACGTTGTCGCCTTTCTGTTAATTCCAACACTCATTCTTTTATTGTGATTTTGGTATATTCCGTTACATTGACATAACATGGTGTTTCACGCCTTAATATTTGTTGTGAGAATACAAAAACTCGAGTAAAAATGCATGGCGTCATTCAAAAATATAATTAAAAGGCAAATAAAATTATTAAGAGCACCCGGCAAATTAAAATTTTATAAAAGATTTAGGTTGTTACTTGATTGTTACAAATTTGACATTTTTCGAACAACGCCATTACATTTTATACGTATAAATGCCCTAAAATCCTCTAACTTTAATTAAAATAAATAGTCAGCATTCTAATTTTATTACATTATATAAATAGTGAACTTAAATTCTTAAGGAGTTTATACAAAATGAAGGGAATACATTAATTTTCGAGTTTTTAGGATTATTGTGTAAGTTTCGGTCCCATATAGCGAATTAAAAAAAAAAATACAGAGAAGAGAATGTTATCGCTATATCCACAACCATTCGTCCGATTAGCAACACTTGTAAATTATATATAAATTAATTAATTTCTACCTAGCTATAGTTAAAACTGTTGTCTGACTAGGTGATGTGAACCGGTAAAAAAAATGGGAATTGATTTTTATATTAGCTGTGCTTGCTATATTTCCATTATTATGAGCTATAAAATTTATATTGCTAGAAAAACTAACTACAGACTTGGCTAAAGGCTGTATGTAACAAGAAAAACTAAATATTTAACGCGCACTTTCCTTTGGCGTATTAAAAAACAAAAAGAGACAAATAATTCTGATACATATTAAAATAAAATTATATTTAATTATATAATGTCTATTGTCTTCAGTAATTCAGTATCGTGTTTAACAAAGGGCACGCGGGGTCCGGGCCCAGGGCCTCCCACTCTGACAAGGGCCTCGAATGTCCATAGTATTCGCTTACAATATACCTATAATGTTATTTCTATTTTATGTATAGATAGAAAGCAATACTCGGGACTACATAAACAACATATTTTTAATCTAATACAATAAATTAAAAAAAAAAACATATGGCAGGCAATCTTTTTCTTTAACTTCTTTTTAATTTATAAGAACTGACACTGGGCATCAAATTCTTGAATCCCAACGGTTCCAGCATGGTCTGAGACGGCTTTGAATGATTCTTATTATTAATTATATTAGAAAAGTGATCTGTAGTTGTTATTTAATAAAGACTCTAGCTTATAAATGTCATTATTGTGATAAATGCTATTCTTTCAATAGGTGGTAATCGTTTTAATCTCCAGAAATCGATATTTATTAAATCAAATTAAGTAGCAAGAAATTTACAATGAAATAATAACGTATAGAAGGATAGTGTCAATACTTCGAACTTTCAAAATTTGAATCTAAAAATACTAATGGCGCGCAGACGATTACACACGTACACACGCACACCACTATACAAATTATGAAATCAAATTTTGTTTTTATTAACATATAAATCGTCGAATTACCTTTAAAAGTAATGTTAATAATCTTTTTATATTTTTCAAATGTGTTGTGACACCATTTGAATGCACAAACCGTCATAATTACCTATTTATTTTTTAAGAGTTGCGTACGTTCGTGCAGTACAATGACTTGTACATTACGGAACGGTTCCGGTGTAAGCTCCATTAGGCTCCAATTGAAATGCCTCACTTTTTGTGCGTGAACTTACCTTCTATACATTATTATTCTAAGATATTATTATTATTTATTAATAAATCTAGATATTTATTTGGAATTCTTTTAATAGAAAACATAGCAAGCACTTCGCACTGTTATTAAAATGTGTTCATGTAAAAAAATTCTTACCCTAATAGATATGTACATAAGTTTGCAAGTCTCTTTATCATAATATTATATATATCTACTATTTATCAAACATTACCTACAGTTAATAATAACAATAATAAATTGCAAATATTACAAATATGTTTAAAATATTTACATCTTCAATAATAGAAGAAATAATTGCAAAATATAATTTATAGTTAGATACTTTTTTTAAGTTAAAGAAATAATATTAATAAATAAAAACGGAATTTATCATAATTAGTCTATCGCCAATAGAATTCGTAAAAATTCTTATAACATTGTAACAATCAGTTCATTTAAAATTATAATTAATGCTGGAACTGTTTCACTGTAGTAAGTCTTGGTAAGATTGTCATCTTATTGGGCTATTAGTTAATAAATTAAATAATTATTTAAAGCTTCGTGATGTGTGAATACTATATGAAATAATAATTCTAAGAAGCGATAAATAGTGACGAGTCAAGATCAGTTTGAACCTCCTTATTGATTTTTCGAGATTCGTAGTGAAGTAAAATAAAACACGTATTTACAAAAACCATGCGTACGGCAGGCAAACTAAAAAAAATATTCACTGTTGCAACATACGCAACAGTTCGTATTAGCAATAGTCACGTAACTTTCCTACAAGCGTTCGCGACAAAACCACTGCTTATGTCTGTGAAAACCATAAAAACCTTCATAAAACAAATTGAATAAAACAAAAATTATCATAAATTATAGCGTGAACGTAACATAAATAACATTTATATTGTTAGGAAATATGTATTAAACAAAATCTACAAATAGATGTGAGTAAAAGAAATTAAGTTTTCACAGAGCAGCCAGTGCGTCGCGAGTCGCGAGCTAAAAATTTTAAATTTATAATTGGAACGAGGTGGGTTAAGCGCCGGCGCATCACTGGCTAACAGTAGTACGTGGCCGAGAGGCCCAGTTTACACGTGTAGGAATGGGACATACTGCTTCGATTTGAAATATCCTTGTTTTCGCAACGCTGTCCGTTGAAGCCTTCCAGACATCTGTTAAAAAAAAAAGGAAACGTCAGAATTCTTATATGATTTTGCATTGATAATATTTTCTTATCTTCGTTTACATAATTAAGACATGAATTAATATTGTTAGTTTTATTTATAAAATATAAAAGTTTAATAGAGAAAGAGTTTAATAGAATGTAGAGAAATCTAATCATTAGGAATGATATGTTTTTGCAGACTTACTTGCATGCTTGTTCTTGTACAATTTCGAAGAACAAACAGGTGCCTCCATTGAGGCAGTAGGAAGAAGGATCGGGCATCGGGCATGGTGAGCCCAATGACACTGAAAATTAAAAATGAATTCATCAATAAATTATACATAACATATTAACTGTAAATATAGCGGAATAGCAAATAGTATTCTTAATTATCGGCCCCAAAACTTATTTAGTTTTTTTGGAGTTGCTGGCTTGGTTACTGGCACCTTTAAGCCAACTACTATTTAGTTGGAGATGATGAAATACAGAGTAGTTTTGCAGTTATTAGATATCAGATTCCAATAAAACATCACTCAATCACCTTCAACTGTGTCTGTCTGTAATTTATAATTTTTCATTCACCTCAGCTCATATACTTCCCTCGAAGCTCAAGCTTCCTCCCTAATAAGAAGGCGAGTGTCTTGTCATGCTGGGCACACATGTTCACATAGAGTATTATTTCGACTTTTTCTTCTCTTGCATACATTTTACCTATGTACATACATAGGTATATGCATATTTTCCATGTGGTGACAGAGAAATGATACAATTCCCCACCACGGGGTGGTGAATTGTATCCTTTCTCTTACCCATGGGTGTTGTAAAAAAATGACTAAGGGATATAACATCTATGAAAGAGAAGGAAACCTCGGCAAAATAGGTCTATAATAATCCGTCTGAACAGCGTAATATAGTACGTCAATTCCTCTCCTATTATGGAGGAGGCTTGAGCCCAGTAGTGCAGGGCCGGATTATCCATAAGGCAAATTAGGCAACTGCCTAGGGGCCCCGCATCGACTAGGGGTCCCGAGCAAGCACCAAGACAAAAATTCAATTCATTTCATCAAACAATTTTTTTAGAAAATTCTAATTTCTCTTGCCTACTGCATCATGAGACCCGAATCATTATTTAACTACAACTACATATAACCATTAAGATAATTTCAATAAAATTAAAACGTCAAGGTGATAAGGTATGTTGTTGCAATAAGCGATTGAGGTAACAGAATACTAAAGAAATCCATCTGATCGACTGAACTTTTGTATTTTTTTTTTATTGCAAGCAGTGGCAAACGAGCAAACAGTACACCTGATGGTAAGTGTTGCTGCCGCTCATGGACCTTTACAAGGCCACTGCCTACCGCGAAGGGAGTGTGAATGCGTGCATTGAGGCTCGGTGATACCAAAGGCACCACCAAAACCCTCCACACGCGAACACCCTCAGAAAGTTGGGCTTCCGGCTCTCTCGCTCACCGAACGAAGCGCAGTAACAAAATGCTACTACTCAGACGTCGTTTTTCTGCGAGAGCGTGGTACCACCCCGGACGGACCGGCCCGCGGCTGTAGACAGATAACTGTCGACAGTGTGGTCCTATCATTACTATTGTAATAGAAAATATATATTTTAAAAAGTAAGAAAAGGGTAAAGGAAAGGGGTCCCGAAGAAATGCATTGCTTAGGCGCCCCTAACAGAGTTAATCTGGCCCTGCGGTAATGGGACGTATATGAGCCGAGATGACGAGGATAGCTAATGAATAGGTATATAAAAGTTATGTAAATATAAACAATACCATTGTCAGTATCAATAACTCAATTAAAAGACGGTCGTTATTAAACAAACAACTGAACACAATATAACCGATCTATGGTCTGTTTAGATACATTGTTTTCAAATTCGCGGTATAAGCAATAACATTCATTTTCCCCGAGTTACCGTATGTTGTGTGACGGTAAATGTGACGTGGTAACTTTTTATTTATATTTTCTGTTATCTTGTTAGATGTAGTAGTAGTGACAAATTCTTTCCCCACGGCTCATATATATCCCACTACTGGGATCGAGCTTGCTCCACAATAGAAGAGAAATTGGCCTGCTATACCACGCTATAAATAAATTGACTGGTCAAGAACTGGGACGCGGTCGCAGCCTTCTGCGAGGCAGTAGTCTCGCGGAAGGAGGCGGCGGATCGCTTGCGCGAGGAGCGCAGCCTCGATGAGGCGCCGCCGGCGACTGGGGCGGCGTAGGCGCGAATACCTGTGCCTCATGCCGCCCTAGCCCAGGCCGCGGGTGACGTGACCGGGGAATTAGTCCGTCACCCGCTGAGAGGCTAACCGCGTGAGGAAAGACCGACGTCCTCCCCGAGGGGGGGGGACGTCGGTCGATGGGAGAGTATCCCAAATAGGGGGTATTCCGTATTCCGACGTCAAGTCACCCTGCTCCGGTGGTCGGCCCAACGACGAAGGCGATGTGCATCGCGGGTGGGTTGTGGGTGTGCGTGCTTACGCCCCTCTGTCGTCCCGGACGGAGTGGTGGGAGGAGCACGCCGACTACAACCCACACCAAAAAAAAAACGCTATAAATAATTAAAAATTACTACGAAAGATTTTCCATGTGGTGACTGAGTAAAATACAATTCAACACCCCCCTTCCTACCCGTGGGTGTCGTAAAAGACGACTAAGATATTACAATATGCACATAACATCTATGTAAGACAAGGAAAACTCGAAAGAAAACCCGATACTAACATGTCTGATCAACATGCTAAGTCAATTGCCCTCCTATTGTGAAGGAGGCTTGAGCCTGACAGTGGGACGTATATGAGCTGAAATGACGATGATGATGTACAACATAAAACCATATGCTAACACATCTGACTAGCGTGGTATAGGTCAAATTTCCTCCCACATAGGAGGCGACCGCAGCCCAACAGTGGGACGTATATGGGCTGATATAAATAATGAATGAATGAAAGCTTCTAGACTTTTCTGATTAGAAGACTGCATTGATGGCGTAGTGGTTATGATACTACTGACCTATTGTGTTAGTATAGTGTATTCGAGTCCCACATAGGACAAAACTTTGTGCGATCAACAAATTGTTTTTCCGAGTCTGGATGTAATTTGTGTCCGTTAATTATATGTATGTAAAATAGGGATGCAAACGATACATCGATGTTTCTGAAACATGGATGTTTAAAAAAAATCAATGTTTGTCATCGATGTTTCTGAAACATCGATGTTTAAAAAAAAGATGGTCACTATTATAAAATGTACGATGTATTGATGTTATTTTATATCGATGTTTTGACATCGATGTTTTGTCTGCATGATTTAAAATATATGGTACTTTTAGCAGCCTGCGTAACAGTTTAGGTACTCCGTTTCTAAATAGCTAAAAAAAAGCTCATCCCATCACATAAATGTTGGTGTGTTTGAGGTAAAAAAATATGCTTAATTTAACAAAAAAAAAAAGAAGCTTATCATACAGATCTCTAAAAAACATCGATGTTATTAGGGCGATGTTTTTTGTACATCGATGTTCGTTCTCAAACATCGATACATCGATGTTTTTGATTTCGATATTTGCATCCCTAATGTAAAATCCATCTGTAAAAGGATTATTTCCTTAGTGCAGGGTGTTGTCTTTAAAAAAAAAAAAAATGTTATCCGTTTCCTTTTTAGACATACAATTTTAATTGTTGTGCAAATTAATTGTATGACACTAAGTCTTTAATGGTGAAATCATTGTAATCCTAGATGTTGAATAGAAAATTAAAATAAATAATATATTTACCCGAATCATCAGGCGTGCTCGTGACTGGAGCTAGAACACTGACATTGGCGGATGCTATCGCTACAGGCCCTATGGCGCCTTGTGCTCTGCATTCGTACAACGCTGAATCTTCAGTGCGTGCGTGCCTTATCACTAATACCGAGCGCCTCCTGAAAAATTATGACCTAGATTTCAGTATTTGAGGAACAGGGGACCCGAGGCAGTATCTTATCCTTTTAGTAGGATAAAATAAGCCGCCTTTTCAAAATTAACAACAATTTAGTATCATGCCCTCTGAGTTTTATTGCCGGATCTTTCTGTGTGGCCGTGTTCCGATCCGGTGGCAGTATATTAGATTTGCTAGGTTTAAATTAATTAATTGTCATAATAAGTACTGCAAATACCGGGATAAAATATAGCCTATGTTACTCCCTGATATTATAGCTTTACATTGGTGAAAGAATTTTTGAAATCGGTCCAGTAGTTTCGGAGCTCATTCAATACAAACAAATCGTTCCTCTTTATAATATTGGTATAGACTAGCAACCCCGCCCTCGCTTCGCTTCGGTTATAGGTTATAGTCATTTTACCCGCGTAGTTCCCGTTCCCGTGGGAATACCGGGATAAAATATAGCCTAGTTTACGCCCTGATATTATAGCTTTCCATTGGTGAAAGAATTTTTGAAATCGGTCCAGCCGTTTTGAAGATTACCCGGAACAAACAGACAGACAGACAGAGAGACAAAAATTTTTTAATTGCTATTTCAAGCATAGGTGTCGTGCAAATAACCGTGTGAGCATGAAAAAAGCCTATTATTTTGACATTACAAACAGACACTCCAATTTTATTTATTGGTATAGATAAAGCTTTGTTATTAATTATTATTACAATTTTAGGTATTATCTTCGACCATATAGGTCCCACTGTTGGGGTTGGGCCTCCTCCATAATGGAAGTGAAATTGACCTATTATACCACGCTGGTCAGACGTGTTGGTATAGGGTTTTATGTCGAGTTTTCCTTCTCTTGCATAGATATTATCTGAATATTATATCCCTTAGTCGGCTTCTACGGCACCCACTGGCAAGAGAGAGACTGCTGCATTGTATTCTTATTCCGTCATTACAAGAAAAGATTTTAGATTTAAAGAGCTTAAAAACAAAGCCCATAGCTTGCTCCCTGGGTGTCTTAAAAGGTGAATAAAGGAAAAAATATGCAACATTGATACAAAAGAAGGAAAATTTGAAATGAAACGCTATGCCAATACGTCTGACCAACGTTGTTTAGTAGGTCCAATTCCCTCCCATAAATAAGGAGGCCCGAGCCCAAAATTGCGACTATACGGGGTGAGATAATAATGATATTCCTAAGAAGTCTTTTATTATACCCACGGGTAATATATACTTGCAGTGGCGAATTGTATTCTTGCTCCGTCACCACACGAAAGAACAAATGATTTCTCTTATACACATATAACTACTCCAGCTGACCCAACAGACGTTGTTCTGTTCAAATAAAATGAAAGCAATTCTCCTTGACACCTATAGCAGCGCCACCTACCGGGTCCAATTATTAATTTAAACCATTCGCGAATACACTAAATACACACATACAAACAATTTCATCAAAATCGATCCAACCGATTTAAGAGTTCAATTACAAACACGAACAGCAGATTTATATATATATATAAAAAAATTTTTTTGGGACTAGTTCTACCACACATTTCCACCACTGTAACTCCTGGTAGCCAGGATCCACAATGGTCTCCGTATAAGACACCGAGATTTGACCCTCAGAAAGTCCTGGAAAATGCTTTTAATTGTCTTGGGACCCGCAAAAAATTTAATTGGAAAAGAAAAACAGGAATAGTTGTAAAAATTCCACTTCCCTCCTACGCAAAGCGGGAGACATGAAGCGAAGTAGGCCAATAAGTCGGTAAATAAGAGTATGTACAACTACGTGAAGCTCAGCATTACAGCACTACGGCTTTAACAGAGCTTAAGGGACTTAGATTTAGTGAGCTTTAAGATTGGTTGCAATAGAAGATATGGCAAAAACGCCTGAACGCATGGAAATTTTTTCGAGTTGCTACAAGGTCCATTTTCCGTGTGGTGACGGAATAAGAATACAATTCACCAGTCCCTATCTTCCCCGTGGATGTCGTAAAAGACGACTAAGGGATATAATACGCATATAACACCCATGCAAGTGAAGGCAAACTTGAAATAAAACCCTATACCAACCTGCCTGACCAGCATGGTATAGTAAGGTTAATTTCCCTCCTATTACGGAGGAGGCTCAGCCCAACAGTGGGACGTATATGAGCTGTAATGATGATGATGATGATGACAAGGTCCATATGGTAATACTACCCCAGACATGACTTAATATAGAAAGATAATGTGAATATGTCTTAATTTAGTACAGATAGAATTTCTTCATCATAAACTCGAACATTAGTGCTGTAAAAATAATTCCCATGTTATTTTAAGATTTGATTCATTTAGCAAATAGTCACGTCTTATGAAAAAGTATCATAATCAAATACCTTATTCATGTGGTGACGGTGTAAAAATACAATTCACTACTGAGGGATATAATATGCATATAACGTCTATTCAAGAGAAGGAAAAATCGCAAGAAAGCCTTACACCATCACGTCTAACCAGCGTGGTCTAGTAAGTCAGCTGTGGATAGATCAATATCCCTCCTACTATGGAGGAGGTTTGAGCCCAGCATTGGGACGTATATGAGCCGAAATTATCATGAATCAAATACCCCAACGATCTATAAAATTGTCTAATCATAATAATAATTAGTATTGTGTATACAGCTGCATTTTAAATCTTAAAGCTCATCAAATTTCTCTTGCAGCGTATTTAGAATTCAAAATTGCCTGTTTCAGCTGCACAAAGATTCAAAGATGAACTACCAGGTCGGTCAATGACTGTCGTCTTGCAATTGTGATTAGTGCAATAATCGTTGTGCTATGCACATTAATGTTAGCAACATACGTTACAGGCACCATTTAATCGCGGACAACATTGTTAGTATTGAAGAGTACATAAACATGATCTAGTTTTGTATCAAGATCAAAACATTACGACTAGTACTAGTCAACTGGGTCATTATATTATTCATCGGGAGTTGCACAAGCGTTTGATAATTATTTATTATTAATGTGCATCGTAAGATTGCTGGTAATGAATTAAATTGGTATTAAATTCGATGTAATGATAGTCATTTATCAAGTTATCTACTTATATATTAAAATTATGGCTAAGTTGATTCGATTCAATGCAACACGCACTTACTTATTTGTTTATACGTCTATAGGTAACTAGCTTCTGCTCGCGACTTAGTCCGTGTGGTGTAGATATTTTGGGATTTCTTATGTTTATGGATATTTTATGGGCTATGGTAAGCGCACATGCGGTCTATTCCGTCCGGGGCGACGAAAGGACGGCGCGCGGGCCCATAACCCACCCGTACCCTCGTCGCCTTCGTCGTTGGGCCGATCACCGGAGCAGGGTGACTTGTCGTCAGTGGTTGGCCCGAAGATACTTTGGGCTAACGCTAACTTTAACCTAAGACTTTGTTTACGTAGAAGATGAAACTATTATTTAATAATACGATTCTGTCACACATGATTTTTACGAAAATTTAGACGTTTACGCAGTGGAAGCTCTAAAAAGGAAAAAAGAATCGATTTTGAAATATTTTTCACTGGTGCTGCACTCCTGTTCGCCTCAGCGTGATGATATATAGTCTATAGCCTTCCTCGATAAATGGGCTATCTGACACTAAAAGAATTTTTCTAATAAGGTCTAGTATTTTGGGTGTTTCTACAAATTTACTTGCGCATGTAAGTTGTGCGTACCTATATGTTTCAAATAAATATTTAATTTAATTTTTATGCCCTAGAGGCAAAGCATAGTGAGCTAAGTACTACTATAAAACCATTTATGTACCTATGTTTAACAAATAAATGTTATTCTATTCTCTGAAGAAAATACTGAATAAATTAATTAATATAATAACAATAATAATACAAATGCTGCTAAAGTATTGTTTAAGTTTTTCTTTAAAATTCTTAGAAGGACGCCAAAAAATATGGATATAGAGACACCAAATTAAATTTTAGCTTCTAATTCTGAATAAAGATAAATAGATATAGTATTTAAAATTTGAAAGTACAGTAGCAATAATAAAGCATCCACATTTGTATGGACATTTGAACTAGGCCTGACATAAGGAGATATTTCGTCATTTTTTAATAACTCACCTATAATTTTGCACCCGGAATCTTCTCAATGCGATATCAGCGACGGGCTTCCCGTCCTTATACCACGAGATTCGTGGTGGCGGTCGTGCGCTTGCTTTACATTCAAGACGCACCCTGTTCCCACGTGTAGTCCTCACAGGCTGCATTCGCTCAACTCGCGCTGGGCTACCTAAGAACAATAGAGCTGGTTAGAAAAACTATATAAACCAAGACTATATAAGACATGGAAAAATAACAGGCAAGTAAGTAAGTAAGTAAGAAATTTATTTGCTAGAATCACGGTACAAATTAGGTGTTACAGTTGTTTACTGAAGCAATTACATGATTCACCAGAAGCTGGCATGCAAATTATTTTAATTTTAAAATGGCGTGCACAATACATTTCAAAATATAATTTATACATTATTAAATTAACATGGCAATTATACTATAGAGAATTATGATAATTATAATTGAGAAGATAATATACGTAATGTCATATTCTAAATGTGCATTATGAATGTCAGCCTTAATAATTAATTAAGAAAAGAAAATAATAATAATAATAATGTCAGATCCTAGATTGCTTTTAAAATATGTCATTCATCATTGTTTATAAAATATTTGTCATTTAAAAAGTCATATATATATATTGTATAATAGCATTTTTCAATTAGTATTGATGTCAGTTTTCTTTTAAAATAATTTTTAGTGTCCTCCTTTAAAACATCAGGTATTTTATTGTATATAGTAGTGGCCATACCAAAAATGTTTTTTCTTAGCAGAGCAGTATTGTACCCCTTATTATATATATAATTTTATACTGGCTTCTCACAGGTCTGTTTCTAACCTCGGCAACTGATGTAAAAAGGTTTCGGTTATTATTTACGAATAAGGCTACTTCCAATATGTATAATGAGGGAAATGTTAGAATTTTCAGAGTTTTAAATTTAGTTACACAGCTGTCAGTGCATTGCATTCCGCACATTGCTCGTATACAACGTTTTTGGGCCCTGAACACTTGATCCCTTAAACTCGAATTGCCCCAAAAGATGATACCATATCTCAAAACTGATGCTACGAAGCTGTGGTAAGCAAGTAATACAGTTTCGAAGTTAACCCTTTTTGATAAATTAAATAGTATATATGCTGATGAACTTAATTTATTTCATACTACTTCAACATGTGAATTCCATCTTAGCTTGTTGTCGATCATAATGCCTAAAAATCTTGCCACTTGTGTCTGTTCTATAATATGGTTATGGTATTGTACAGTTAAACCATGAATCGGTAAACGTTGGTGAAAATGCATAATATTAGTTTTATTTAAGTTTATAACAAGATTGTTATTATCAAGCCAACAAATTATGTCCTTTAATGTATTATTAATGTCAAGCTTGTAGTTTTTAATATCAGAGCATTTTATTAGAGTCGTGCTATCAACGGCAAATAGAACCATCGGGTGATTAATTTGTTTGGGGAGGTCGTTAATGTAGAGAAGGAATAATAAGGGACCGAGAATACTACCCTGTGGTACCCCAAATTTAACGATCTTACCACAAGAGAGATATTTGACTACACGTTTTGTTTTTTCACATACTCTAGACACTTCTGTATGTTGTATTCGATTCGTGAGATATGATTTTATTAAATTTAGTGCATTTCCTCTGATACCATATGTGTTGAGCTTGTTAAGGAGTGTTTCGTGTTTAACAGTGTCAAAAGCCTTTTTCATGTCCGTGTATATAGCACATACTGGTATTTTTTCGTCAACATTTTTCATTATTACATTTAGAAAATTATAAATAGCGATGAAAGAAAATTTGCCTAGTTTTGTTAGTTCAATTGTAGCACGACTTTCTATAGAATATCGGCCGAATATAACTTTTTCCATTATCATCTGAGCAATTCAAAAGGTTTTTCTATGATTATTATCATCCCAGCTCATATATCTCCCATTTCTGGGATTGAGGCTCCTCCATAATGGGAGAGAAATTGATCTACTATACCGCGCTGGTCAGACCGTCGTAAGTTGGGGCATAGCCTAAAAAGGTTGGTAAACACTGATATAGATGTAAGATCTTTTTAAGAGAAGAAAAAATTCAAATAAAACTCTATACCAACCCGATATAGGGTTTTATTTTGACTTGACCAGGGTGGTATAGTTGGTCAATTACCCTCCTAGTGGGGCTCAAGCCTAGCGATGGGACGCGTATGAGTTGTGGTGTGTAGTGTAGTGCTTAATCCAGGAGTTATTTGATCTAAGGCATGACTCATAGCGAACTAACGAAACGATTCGTCCAAATAGAAAACTTAATAAAGATTAACTTAATAACAATATATAACAAAATTTGATGTATCTGCAAAATTTTTCTCAGAAACGTTGTATTTGATCAGCATTTAACAAGCGAAAATAAAACGAGTCCTAATTTATGTTTTCGTCGTTAATACCAATTCAGTGCTCCAGTTTCCTAGATTTCTTTACATTAAAAATATATATATTTGAACGGAATATATTTATTATGAACGATAATGGAAGATTACAAGAGAAATTGGAAAAGACACGTATCTGATTGCACATCAAGAACACTTAAACGAGTCGCCTTCAAAAGTCCCGAACTAAAAATAAGCTGCTGTCATTAGGCCAATGGCCTTATTATTTTGTGTGACGAGTAACATATGTATGAACCAAAATAAACTCGTATTATCTAAACGGGAATCATTCCTTTGGACAAAATCCCATCCACGGCGTCGGCAAAAAAAAAATTGGCTGCGTTTCAGTGTGTAAAGCGTAAAAAAAAAGTATTCGTAGTAAATCACTAACAATGTCTTTTGGATGTGTCATCCGAATGTCTGGTCGGAATAGATAGTTTGAGATTGCAAAAGCTTAAACATTTATTTTTTTCTTTGGATTTTATATATTTTTACGTCAAAATTTCGACGCGCGATGAAATCTTTATCTTTATCTTTTCATGATATTGTAAATTTTTACCAAACGCTGATTAAATTTGGCACGTAGCCGCGCATTGCATTCAGTTTTGTAACAGGTGTGTTCGTTCTTATATAATGTCTCTTATTTAATTTATCCATAGATTCTAGGTAATTATAAATTAAAACTGCAATGACAGTGGAAGCTGAAGGGGAATTTATTAAAATCAAACTCATATTATTAAATGAATCTTCATTCTAAACCATGTAGGAATTAATGTGAATTTTAAATTATTATTTTCGTAATTTTCCCGTATGATGACGGAGTAAGAAAACAATTCACCACCCCATATCTTGCTCGTGGTTATCGTAAAAGACGACAAAGGGATATAAAGTGAACATAACATCTGTGCAAGAGAACGAAAACTCGAAATTAAACCCTATCCCAACTTGTCTGACCAGCACGGTACAGTAGGTTAAATTCTCTCCTATTATGGGGGAGGCCCACGCCTAACAGTGAGACGTATGTGGGCTGCTATGATGATTACTCTAATTTGAAAATTAGCAATGTTTTTTAAATAAATGTTTTGTATTTTAACGGATTTTATCGCGTTTTAACCGTGCGGTGACGGAGGTAGAATACCTACAATTGACCACACATTTTATTTATCTGTGTGTGTCGTAAAAGTAGACTAGGGAATATAATACGCATATAATGTCTACTCAAGAGAAGGAAAACTCGAAATAAAACCACTGCACTGATGGCGTGATAGTTAAGATATTGTGCTAGTGTCGCGGGTTCCAATCCCACGTAGGACAACACTTTGTGTGTCTTTAAAAAAATAATAAAAATAAGAAAAAAATGTACCGACACGTCTAACCAGTGTGGTATAGTAGTCAATTTCATTCCTATTATTGAGGAGGCCCGAGCCCTGCATTAGGACGTATATGAGCTGGAACGATCATGATGATTATTGCGTTTGTATTTTTTAATTTCCCGAAGCTTCGAACACTTTCCCCACGTGACTGAAAACGCTGGAAAGTATTCAAAACATCCTTCAAACGGAAATTAAAAATCGTATGCAAATATAAAATACTATCTTATATTATCTGCGTTCTTACATCCAATATTCTTATTTTAAAACCCCATGAGTAAGTTTATTCCTAGGAGTAAGAAGACTAGTTACCAGTTCTGTCTTGCCTGTGAATGTCGTAAAAGATGAATAAGGGATATAACGTTCATTCCTATTATTGAGGAGGCCCGAGCCCTGCATTAGGACGTATATGAGCTGGAACGATCATGATGATTATTGCGTTTGTATTTTTTAATTTCCCGAAGCTTCGAACACTTTCCCCACGTGACTGAAAACGCTGGAAAGTATTCAAAACATCCTTCAAACGGAAATTAAAAATCGTATGCAAATATAAAATACTATCTTATATTATCTGCGTTCTTACATCCAATATTCTTATTTTAAAACCCCATGAGTAAGTTTATTCCTAGGAGTAAGAAGACTAGTTACCAGTTCTGTCTTGCCTGTGAATGTCGTAAAAGATGAATAAGGGATATAACGTATATGATATCTATGCAAGAGAAGGAAACTCAAAAAAAATCCTATTTCAACCCAGAATGATAGCAGGTTAATTTCACTCCTGAGCTCGAGCCCAGCAGTGGGACGTAAATGAACTGAAATAATGATAAAAGTAGTGATCGTGCGTCATCACATGTTAAGCTGCTACTTAAGAGAATATTAAATTATCTAAGGCCGTTATTTTCATCGGTTCGACCACTGAAGTCAAGGAACTCTGCATCCGTGGTCAGCCCAACGACGAAGGCGACGTGTTGTGGTGGGGGTGGGTTGGTTGTTTTTACGGGGCCGCGCGCCGCCCCTCTGTCGCCCAGGACGGACCTGAGCGGAGGATGCGCTGACCGTAGCAAACCGCAAAAGTGTGTGTACTAATGAGAAGTGAAAGTCCTTTATCCTTTATCCTTCATCCTCTATCCTTTATCTCATCCTCTCGCCGGCGAGTTCTCTTACTCATCGAGTTTGAAATCACAACGATTTTATAGAAGTTTCACTTAAAAAAGGCATTATTATTATTTTTTTTTATTGCAAACGGTGACAAACGAGCAAACAGTACACCTGATGATAAGTGTTGCTGCCGCTCATGGACCTTTACAAGGCTGCTGCGTACCGTGAAGAAAGTGAAGGGAGTGTGAATGAGTGGATTGAGGCTCAGTGATACCAGGGACACAACCAAAACCCTCCACACGCAAGCACCCTCAGAAAGTTGGGCTTCCGGCTCTCTCGCTCACCGAACGAAGCGCAGTAACAAATTGCTACTACTCAGACGTTAATTTTCTGCGAGAGTGTGGTACTACCCCGGACGGACCGGCCCGCGGCTGTAGACAGATAACTGTCGACAGTGCGGTCCTACCACTCTTAAATTTATTTATTTATTATTTTCATCATTATTCAACCTTACGCCATCTACTGCGGAATGTAGGCTTCCCTCAGAAATAAGGGGACACTGTAATCGCCATATTTGGAAGGTGGGTTGGGAATCGCACTGAGAAGTTACATTCCTCAAGCTGCTGCCAAATATGTAATCCTTACGACGTCTACGGGCAAGTAAGGGGTGACGACAATTGTATTCTTATCTCGTCGCACGGGGATATAAGATATTGTAGGGGGTGTACGATCATCAGATCAGCGCACTGGGAGGGAAATTAACCTACTATAACACGCTGGTCTGGACGTGTTGGCATAGAGTATTATGTCGAGTGGGGCGCTTCAAAAAAAAAAAATTTTTTTTCTCGGCATCAGGTTCAAAAGTTTCGTTTAGATGCCAGTATAGTTTCAAAATTTTCGGTTTTTTGCATTTTTTAGCTAAACTGTATATATAAAAAATGCTAAAAAATGCAAAATACCGAAAATTTTAACTTCGAAGCTATAACAAATCAAATACTGAAAATAGAAATTCAACTCAATAGAACTTTTTGTACTAAATTTAATACTAAGTTATTCTAGCCAACCTTGAATAACTTTTGAATGAGTTGATTCATCGAAAAATGATATCAGAACTTTTTGTTGAGCGTTCAATTCTCTACAAAAATATTTAATGGAAATTGCAGAGCAATGTATGGTTCATTAGTTACAAAAATCAGTAAAAAAAATAAAAAATCCTGTTATTCTTATGGGAAATCGAAAAGTGCGTTGCGGACAACCTTAATATTAATGGCTTTTCAGAGGCCTATTTTGGCATCTAAACGAAAGTTTTGAGCGTGGTTACGAGAAAATTTTTTTTTTAAATGCTCTATATTGTCGAAATTTTCTTTTCTTGCATGGATATCATTTGCATAATATATCCCTTAGTCGTCTTTTACGACATACACGGGCAAGAAAATGAATTGTATTCTTACTCTGTCACAGATATTCGTTACCATAAGTCTTAGGTATTAAATAATGGCATACCATCGCCTACGCCTGTAGTAAGTGATAATCCTTGGAGTGTTTCATTGAACCCCCTATGAGATCACGTTGACGTCATCCATTCAACCTACTACCCACTTATCATTTCATTCATAAGTCTGACGCCTCCAATATTCACTGAACAATCTTTGACCGGCCATAAATCAAAAATTATATAGTAAATAATATTTTATTATGTATTCTACTATCAATACCTATTTATAATAAAATTTCTGTAAGGCATTTTTGATATGACGGAATTAAATATTCCTGATAATCTTTGCATCTCAAAATACGTATTAAGTAGAAATCTTTCGAATTGTCGAGATTGCACTATATACTGACAATATTATTTATTTGTATATTAATAATAAATGATATATTGTATATTAATAATAGATTTTCCGTGTGGTGATGGATTAAGAATACAATTCACCACTCCCCCTATCTTGCCCGTGGATGTCGTAAATGACGACTAAGGGATCTAATATACACATAACATCTGTGCAAGAGAAGGAAAACTGGAATTAAACTCTATACCAACATGTCTGACCAGCACGGTATAGTAGGTTAAATTCTCTCCCATTGTGGAGGAGGCCCGAGCCCAATAGTGGGACGTGTATGGTCTGAAATGATGATTTATAATTTCTATAAGGCATTTTTGATATAATATCTTGTCATAATGTCTTCCATTTTTCAGTGTGGTGATGGAGTAACAAAATTCATCAACGCAATGCTTACCCGTTGGTGTCGTACAATTCAATTTAGGGATATATGTAGATAACATCTATGCAAGAAAATGTGAACTCGAAATAAAACCTCATACCGACTCGTCTCTTTAGTCAGGCACCCGCTGAGTAGGGATGTGAAAAATAATCGATTTTTATAAAAATCGATTATTAATCGATTATTTTTTTGTAATAATCGATTTTTATAATCGATTATGAAAATGAGAAAATCGATTATTAATCGATTTTTTACTATTCGAAATTAAGCGATTATTCATGGCCAGATTTCCTAAAAAAAAAGGTCATCTGGATTGTTTCAGGTGTGTTTTCATACTATATTACAAAATAAAGCTCACATTTCCTAAAAAAAGGTCATCACAATCCTGTTGGCAGAAAAAAATCGATTATTTAAAAATCGATTATTTTCTCTCTAGGTCACATCCCTACCGCAGAGAGGTTGAGCGCGCGACCTCAACTGACGTCCCGGGACAGGAACGTCGAGAGGTGAGGGGTATATGAAAGGGTATTCCGTCGGGCCGACCACTGATGACAAGGAACTCTGCACTGGTGGTCGGCCCAACGACGAAGGCGACGTGGGTATGGGTGGGTTATGGGCCCGCGCACCATCCTTTCGTCGCCCCGGACGGAATGGACCGCGAGTGCGCTTACCATAGCCCACCCATAAAAAAAAATACCGACCCGTCTGGACAGCGAGATATAGTAGGTTAATTTCCCTCCCAGTGGAGGACTAAGCCTGAACCCAACAGTGGGAGGTATATGGGCTGAGATGATAGGAGCATAATCGGAGGCCGGAGAATGGGAAAACGATATTTTATTAATAATTATTTTTATTCTGAAATAAAGGCAAGGTTTTCAGTAATGCAAATAGGTTAAATGTTTAACACAAATTTCTGTGTCTTAGAGTTGAAATCGACGAATTTACAGCAATTTTTTAATGAACATATTTTGATTTGATTTTGGCTACTTCTTTAGAAGCGTAATGTGAGAGAAATAGAATTGATGTTACGATTTATTGTATAAATTATGGCTGGTCTAGTAGGTGCCGCTTGTAGAAATTGGGCCGGCCATAATCTTTTGTAGTATATTATATTGTGATTTGAATGGCATTACATTGGAGCTAATACTTACGAAACGTGTGCTATTATTTTATATATATAAAAAAAAGCCCGAAAAAAATTAAAATAATCGACTAACCCGCTGAATTTCTGGCCGGCTCTTCTCAGTAGTGATCAAGTTGCGATCCGGTGGTAGTTTATCGCATTAATTTAAGTAAAAATGAAAATATGTAAGTCGCGGCGTTTATATATTTATAAATGATTATGAATTTGTAACGCAAACGATTACAATTGGTCGTTACGTTATAATAATAAATGAGTATGTGTGTTTTTTCCGTGTGATGACGGAGTAAGAATACAATTCACCACTCCCTATCTTGCCCGTGGATGTCGTAAGAGACGACTAAGGGATATAATATGCACATAACATCTATGCAAGAGAAGGAAAACTCAAAATGAAACCCTATACCAACATGTCTGACCAGCTAGGTATAGTAGGTCAAATTCCCTCCAATTGTGGAGGAGGCCCGAGCCCAACAGTGGGACGTATGTGGGCTAAGATGATGATGATGATGTGTGTTTTATTGTTTTTTAAGTTCTGATAACCTATGAAAGTCTCATTTCTTGTGCTCGTTGATACAAGCGCTTTCGTTTTTTTTCTTTCTTATTAATCTTGTCGCAAACAAAAACACATTTGACGTCAATAACTAATTGAAATACGAGATGTCAACACTGTTAATTTACGCATTTGTTTAGTGCATGATGGCTTTTTGAAAATAGATTTGTCGGTATTACGTTACTTTATCTACATCGAGAACAATGTAGGCGTTACAATTCACTTAAGTTCAGTGGCTCGTCAACAATTCCATATGAATGGATAGAAAGCTATGCCAATTTCTTCACCCACGCGTTTTGGTCGGTCGTGACGTTTGAGGGAACTAACCGACAGTTCTGGTCTTGTGAATGGATGAGTAAAATTCATTGATAAAATATTATGCGTGTAATATTTCAAGGTGACGGAATGAGAATACAAGTCAAAGACCCTTTCCCTTTCGGGGATGTCTTAAAAGACGATTAACGGGTATAATATGCAAAAAACATCAATATAAGAGATGATAATTCGAAATAAAACCTTGTACTATACTGTCTTATACTCTTAGATATTATGTAGAAAGCTTAGTCGAATACATACGTACATACATACATTCACGCCTCTTTCTCATAGGGGTAGACAGAAACTACTTCTCTTGCAGTTACTACGATCTTTAAATACCACTTTTGCATCCTCCACATTTCAATTTAAATACCTACATATTAGATTCTTACTAATATTATAAATGCGAAAGTAAGTTTCTTGTTACGCTTTCACGCTTAAACCACCTTTCCAATTTCAAAAATTCTTTCATCAATGGAAATCTATAATATCAGGGAGTAACATAGTCTATATTTTATGTCGGTATTCCCACGGGTTCGGGCACTAGGCGGCTAAGGCGACTGAAACCGAAGCGAAGCGAGGGCGGGTTGCTAGTATAACATAAATATTAGATCCTTAGAAAGTAAGTTTGTTTGTTTGTTATGCTTTCACGCTTAAATCACCTTTCCAATTTCAAAAATTCTTTCACCAATGGAAATCTATAATATCAGGGAGTAACATAGTCTATATTTTATTCCAGTATTCCCACGGGAACGAGAACTCCGCGGGTAAGGCGACTGAAACCATAGCAAAGCGAGAGCGGGTTGCTAGCATTAGAATGAGCCTGATGTTGATTTTTTTTTTATAGTTGTTGATGGCAAACAAGCAAATAGAACTGATGGTAATTGATATTGCCACTCATGAGACTTCGCTAGGCCGCTACTTACTGTGAAGAAAGTGTGAATGCGTGCAACGAGGTTCGAAGATGCTAATGGCATCATAAAAACCCACACACACGCAAATACCTTCAGAATGTTGGGTTTTTGGCTCCCTCGCTCACCGAATGAAGTGCAAATAAAATACTACTACTCAGACGTAAATTTTTTTTTGCGAGAGTATGGTACTACCCCGGACAGACCGGCCCGCGGCTGTAGAAAGACGATTGGCAACAGTATCGTCCTACCATATATGTTAAAAATTATAGCAATTATATTATTTATTTTGTTCCGTTATTATTATGCCGATTTTGATGTCTTTTGATATCTTTTAATACTAAATTTATTTTTATTTTTAAAGGCGGCTTCTCTGTGTGGTGACGGAGTAATAATAATAATAAAGTCTTTATTTGCATTAAATGAGGTACATTTATGGGTGTAGGTGATCAAAATTATAAAATTTCAAGCCCATCTAGTCATTACAAATGACATGCAAATATAAAATATGTACTTAATAAGCCCAACTTTCTGAGGGTGTTCGCGTGTGGAGGGTTTTGGTGGTGCCATTGGTATCACCGAGCCTCAATGCACGCATTCACACTCCCTTCATTCTCTTCGCGGTAGGCAGCGGCCTTGTAAAGGTCCATGAGCGGCAGCAACACTTACCATCAGGTGTACTGTTTGCTCGTTTGTCACTGCTTGCAATAAAAAAAAAACTTACAAACTACTTATCATTTTAAAATTATTTAACGATTTATATAATATTAATGCAACAATTCAAATAAACACATTAGTTATTTACAATTAATTATGAATCAATTCTATAGACAATTTATTAAATAATTACAAGTAAGAATACAATTCACCACTCCCTATCTTGCACGTGAATGTCGTAAGAAAAGACTATGGGGTATAATATGCACATAACATCTGTGCAATAGAAGAAAAACTAGAAATGAAATCCTATACCAACATCAAATTCTCTCCCATAGTGGAGGAGGCCCGAGCCCAACAGTGAGACGTATGTGGGCTGCGATGATAATGATGTCTTTTGTCTGCCATTTTTAGTTCGGTCGATTATTTGAACAATGTGACCTACCAATTACCAAAGCAGGGTGTTCATTCATCGGGTTATCGATTAAATTTTTTCGTAGAGGATTTTTGAGTATAGCCCTCTCTAAAATGCTATGCGATTTTTAGGTAGACATTTAGGGACCAAATTTCAGTCCCGTAAGTCATCGCTGGTAACACAATGTGATCATAGATCTTTGTTTTCTAACACTGATCTATAATCAGACTTACTACTAGACTACTTAACACAAGTATATTTCATTTTATTGCAAAAAAAATGCAGTGTCGAAATAATTTTCGGTGTCGTGACGGAATAAAAACACAATTCAAACCGTCGTACAGGGATATAATAACAAGTTATTGATAAAAGGAAAACTTGAAATAAAACTCTTTACTAACACGTCTGACCAGCGAGGTATAGTAGGTCAATTTCCTTCATATCATGTGGAGGGGGCTCGACATAATAATGGCACGTAAGATTTTGCAACTACTGCGATGGTCAACTATAAGACCAATTAACAACTGTTGCTCTGGCTATCATCAGACTTTGAGTTTAAATTTATTGGTACGTGAGTGGTAATAATTTTATGGTATGTTTTTAATATAGTAACATCTACAGGCAGCTCAAAGTCCGAAACGAGCGGCACATCTCTATTTGATTAATAAAGAGAGAAGTGCAGCGTTTGGTTCAGCAAGAGAAAATATATTTGTATCTCGTTGGCACATAAAAGTATTTGTATATAATCAAATCATTCGAAATTTCACAAAAACCAAGAATTTTGACGGTTATGTCATCTTCAACAATAACGACACAAAAAAAATAGTCTACGGCCGGTCCATGGGCTAATCAAATACATCGTCACCTTTATATAAATAGTGTCGAAGCTTGGGACCACATCCTGAACGGAAACTGAATTGGAACATCACAGGTGAGGTGAACTGGACACGAGCCAACTGACTCACACAGCACGGTGTGGTTGGCGACGCTTGAGTGACAAACAATTGTCCAATAACGTGTAGAGGCTCGAGGTCACCTAATACATTACCTGTAACGACTTTGTACGATGTTAATTGATATTACAGAGCCGAGGCGTTTGGCAATATCTGAAGGGCTTTTTACAGCTGAATAATTGCTAAAAGAGTATAAATTTAAGTAATTAATGCTCTTGTTGAATCACTAAATCTGGCTGAAATTGAATGTTATTGTATTATTGTATTACGCAGTTGAAAAAAGTGTGTATGTACTTATTTACGCACGTAAGGAGTTATACTTCTTTGGCTGACGATAAAAATATTTCTAAAATTTTATCCTTCGCGTTACGTTTGTTGAAAAAACGACGTTATCAATAGAAAATTATAGTTTAAAAAACTAAAAAACACGCTTACAAGCAACTTTCGAATTTCGTGCATCCGTTGTTCGCACTACAAGTAGCTCTATCTTTCTTGCAAAGGATACGATTAGAAAGTTCTAAATCCTGGCGAAGCTAATCAGGAAATTCGTTTATTATTGCATTGTCATGGGCCTTTGAAGGGTGCAAAATTTAAATATAATCTGTTCGCTCAAAGTGGGGCAAAACGACGTGCAAAGATTCCGTTACATACATAGATACAGGTGAGACTAATGAAAGCGTGTTAAAAAAGTATTTATTACATTGAAAAGTTTATTATAAAGCATTATCTAGTTGACATTTGTGACGGTGCGCGCGCGAATCGTTAAAATAATTTATTAGGGACATTTATTCTCCCATAATTTATTAGGGACAAAGGCGCCAAAAGAAGTGCAACTTCAATAAAATCGAAATATAAATATATTGTTTATAATCTTTGTGGCAATAGATTCAGAATGCCATGTGTCATTCATAGGCATAACCAAGAGTTGTAAGCAGATAGATATCATTTGACATAAGGAAAGTCAAATTAATATCCCCCAATTTCTGTCACATAAAAGAAGAATCTCCTGCCTTAGAATATCATTTATACTGTAAGATTTTTTTTTTTTTTTTTTTGGGTGGGCCATGGTAAGCGCACGCGCGGTCCAATCCGTCCGGGGCGATGAAAAGACAGCGCGCGGGCCCATAACCCACCCGTACCCACGTCACCTCGTTGTTGGGCCGACCACCGGAGCAGATGTGACTTGTCGTCAGTGGTCGGCCCAATTTATACTGTAAGATGAGGTTTATTTTTAATTATTGCTGCGAAATAAGCCAGAAATTAACTTATACATGAAGAACTGAATATTCATGTCGTGACGGAGTAAGAATACAATTCACCGGCCCCTCTCTTGCACATAGATGTCGTAAAAGACGACTAAGGCATATGATTCGCAGATAATATCTATGTAAGAGAAGAAAAAACTCGACATAAAACCCTAGGCCAACAAGTCTGTCTTTATCTGAGTCCAGCTGTAGGCTGAGAATCTGAGATAAAGAACTGAAAGATTTAACAAAACAGAAACATATTCGCGATTGCGATGCATTAAAAGATCAAGCTTTTAATGAATATGTTTTTGAAGTCTATAGGATTAAAGGATCTTCATTAAATTATGATAGATTGATACGTAATCCTAATGAAAGGCGACTATAAAACAATTTGTTTATCCAGTAATGAAAATAAGGGGCGTTAGCGTGCTTATCGCCTGATATAAATATCCAACGGTAATTAAAGATACGCAGACGGGCTGACTGGTTCAAAATAAACTACTTTTTTATTTTTAACTCAGCGCCACAATAGATGGAGCTTAACTCGAGTGTTTGTAAGTATTATTTGTGTGTTCATTATTTGTTTATTTTACGCTTCATGCATCAATACAATGCGGTTTACCTTCTCAATAAGTTTTATTCAATCAAACAATCATTTATGCTTTGCTAGTTTGTTTTAATTATTACATTGTTATTCGGTAATTTTATTGCTCATTATTATTTATTGGTTTATCTTTATTAGTTTGCTAATAAAAGTAAATCAATAATATATATCTCCGTCTCAGGGATACTACCTTTGGTAGGCCTACATGGGGATATGGATCCAACATGCAGAGGACTTTGGATAAATTTAATGTTAAAATGGAATGGGATCTACCTATAATACCTATTATACTCCAGGTCTGCTCATAACACTCGTGGACTGCCAACGGTAGGTGTAAAACTATTGTGTGATTATGGATTATTGGTGATTATGTGATTATGGTATCTAAAAACTGATTATGGCGTTGGAGGTTCGACTGGTTCGGATTGGTTAACTTAAGACTATTGAAATAGAGTTTGTTAATAAAGAAAAACCAATAATATTATTATTATTTATGGGTTTATCTTTATTAGTTTGCTAATAAATATAAACTAATACATTTTGCGTTCCTGTAATAGTTTATAAAAACTCTTATTGGGTTTTTATAAACTATTTACATATTGTTAATAATACTTTTTTTTTTAAATTAAACTAATCATCTACAATCGGATCCGAACGCGGCAAGCTAAGATGCTTTTTTGATCGAGGTTTAAAAAGAGTATTTTGTTCACTTTAGGCAACGGTCTAGCTGATGGTCCTTGGTGTTGTAAAGATCCATCTTCGATAGTATTATTTACCAACAGGTGTGCTGCTTTCTCGTTTGCCATCATCAGCATTAAAATAAATCCGGCAAGATACTCATCGACCTTGTCACTTGTAGTTACTTAAACAATATATTACCTTTTTAAATTATTATGAACCCACAACACTGGCACGGTAGGTCGGTATTTTAACCACTACGGCATATTGCAAAGGCATTGACAATAATTTTAAAAATATGACCGACAGCCAGATGTCAAAATTCCTTGGGAATGAAATTTTTGACCATAAAGCATCACATTTTTCTTGGAGGTGGGTTTGCGGTCAGCGCACCCGCTGCCCGGCTCCGCCCGGGGCAACAGAGGGTCGGCGGGCTACCCCATAACCCACTCGATAGTACGTCGCCTCCGTCGTTGGGCCGACCACCGGTGCAGAGTTCTTTGACTTCAGTGGTCGGCTCGACGGTATAGTCCGAGGGAGTACCCACTCCCATCGACGTCCTTCTCCCGGGACATCAGTAGCCGTCGCGAGGTCGGCCTCTCCGCGGGTAACGGACTGAATCTCCGGTCCGGTCACTCGCAATGAAAATCTCTTAGTCGTCCTTTACGACACCTACAAGCCATGTTGTTAGTATTCGTACCCGCTACCACACATCATCTAAATAGCAATAAAATCTTAATAAAGAGTCGTAAATAAGATATGTTTGTTATACTATAATACTACTACCATCAAAGCTTGTTGTTTTCATCAACACGTATAAAATTGATGGCAGTACATTTCAGTAGGGTTCCCAACGAATCTCAGATAGCATCGTGTGTGTTCCTAAGAGAAATTGCGTTAAAATGGTCATAAAAACATCGTGTTTATATCTTCATTCCGGGTTGTAGCTAAGTTTATTGCTAATTCACAGCTTAGGAGCGTGTTATTTTTAGAGTTTTAAATTTATAATAATAGTGCAAGCCAGTTTGGGAGTTAAATGTTTCAATTGCAATTGCGATGAATATTTACTCTTAAAGCATGTTATCCATCCATCTATAAGCCCATAGACGTTATTTGAACATAGGCCTCTCTACGAGAATGCTACTTGGAATGGTCCTGCACTACTTGCATCCAACGGATCCCTGCGACTTTCAAGATATGATTATTCCACTTAGTAGGGGGTCGTCCTACGCTGCGTCGTCCGATTCATGGTCAACGCTCGAGAGCCTTTACTTTTCCAACGGTGGTTGGTTTGTCGAGCCATGTAGCCTGCCCATTAGAATTTCAACGTGCTAACTCTCCGGGTTATGTCGGTTGCACCCGTACGTAGAGAAATACCGAGCATAGCCCTTAAATCATACTCCCGGCTCTCTCGCTTATCGAACGAAGTGCAGTAAATTGCTACTACTCCGATAAGGATTTTTTGCGTGAGTGTCCATCCCGGTAGACAGAAGACTACCGCTACAAAAGATGATATATTATATAATGAGTTTAAAAAAAGTTTATAAATGATTCCGATTTTTAAAATTAAAAAAAAACGATTCTATAAAAGTATAAAATTAGTATATAACTTGGGCCAACTCTATCTGTCTGTTCTTGTGTGTCTGTTGTGTCTGTTCATCAGTTACATTCTCATGGAGGGTTGACGTTAGGCCGGCGGCCAGTCGAGGGAAGTGATGGTTGCTCTAGTTAACTCGTAATTGGATGCCGCTTGTGGAATCTAGTCAAATTTGTTTTTCTATTTGTACTAGGTTTTGAAAGTATCCTATTTCGAAGGGCATTAAATTGAAGCTAATATTATATGTTGTATACATACAATTCCATTTAAAATAATTTATTTAAAACATGACGAGCTCTCTGAATTTCTTCTCGAATCTTCTCAGGTAGTATTAGATTAATTTCAAACGTTATGTAAATTTAACAATATGTAAGTGCCCTTAAGGGAAATAAATGTATTGATTTGTATTTTGCCGATATAAGAATTAGAATCCCGATTGATTTTTAATTAAGCAGCGGTTTAAAACTAATTTAACCTGGCAACTCTTTTTTTTTGGTCGAACTATGTTCTGGACGTGTTCCGACCGTTGCGTCCAGGGAAACGAAAGGGCGTCGCAGCCCTATAACCCACAGTATTCCCTCCCAATTGCTATTGGCCGACCTGGTAACACTAGACGAAAGCGAATGCTTTTCTTATATTTGAAAAAAAAAACTCAGCACACTGACTAATCATTCGATTTCTGGCGAATAAATTGAAATGTCTGCAGAATGTTGGCCCAATTTTTATATTTTAAAATAGTTCACCGACTTTATGTAGATGAAATGACATGAAGCGTAGGTGCGTAAATTTAAAAAGTAACGACTTCAACAATAAAGTACTTGGGTAGTGACTCACTTGTTTCCTTGAAATGTTCGATGCACGCTGTAATCTGCTTTTCAATTCGAATGAATGAGCCAAATTTTCCTTGGAATTCTCTCGGCAGTGCAATTTGAATTATTGTGATTGCATCACTGTTTCAGCAAAGGTATTTGCCTGAATGTATTTTTAACCGAATTTTTTTTTTATTTTAGACGGTGGCAAACGAGCAAACAGTACACCTGATGGTAAGTGTTGCTGCCGCTCATGGACCTTTGCAAGGCCGCTGCCTACCGCAATGAAAGTGAAGGGAGTGTGAATGCGTGCAATGAGGTTCGGTGATACTAAAGGCATCATTATAACCCACCACATGCAAACACCCTCAGAAAGTGGAGCTTCCGGCTCTCTTGCTCATCGAACGAAGCGCATTAACAAATTGCTACTATTCGAACGTGGATTTTCTGCTCAGTTGGTACTACCCCGGACGGACCGGCCCGCAGCTGTAGACAGATTATTCAACAGTATGGTCCTACCACAACCAATTTCAAAGAAGAAGAAGGTTCTCAATTCGATTGTATATTTTTTTATGTTTGTTACTTCAATACTTTCAAGTGGGTGAACTGATTTATATCATTTGTTTTTTATTTGAAAGCTGGTGCTTCTCGTGTGGTCCCATTTCAATTTGGTTCAGTTTTGATGATGGCATCCATGAGAAAACGGTTGAAGTCGGTTTACTTACAAACGAAGTTTCTCAATTGTATGATTGTAAAGTCCGGATACATATCGGATCGCACAAAGTATTGTCCTGCCTAGGAATTGAACCAAGGATATGGTACATAGCCATGTATGCAATAATGGACTCCAAGCTTCCAGTTTCAAACCTTATTTGGGTAGAAACTGTAGTTGAATTTTTATATCAATTTTCTCAAGAATATTCAGACGATATCTTGAAAGTCGCAGGGAACCGTTGGATGCAAATGGCATAGGACCGTTTCGAGTGGCATTTTCATGACGGGACCTATGTCCAATAGTAGACGTCTATAGGCCGATGGATGGATGGGTGGATTGAGGTTTCAGCGTATAAGTTCTTCTAGGGGAGACATGACGTTTGATAGGGTTATGTGGAAGAAAAGGACAATATTACGTCAAACCCAAGTCATTGGGATAGAACAGGTGACGATGGTGAAGAGTCCAGACATGCGTCATACCTGCGTCATAATTGGGGCTGTCGTTTTGTTAGAAAATAAACCCCAAGCACTTGGTATGTGCGGGTGGCCGGACCGGGGACTTTAGTCCATCACCCGCAGAGAGGCTGACCGTGTGACGGCGACCGACGTCCCGGGACAGGGAGATCGAGAGGTGAGGGACCCTTTCGGGTGAAAGGGTATTCCGTCGGGCCGACCACGGAGGACAAGGAATTCGGCACTTTTTTCTTTTTTTTTTGTGGGTGGGCCGCGGTCGGCGCGCCTCCGCACCACTCCGTCCGGGGCGACAGAGGGGCTTAACAGCAACTCCCGCAACCCACCCGAAAACCACGTCGCCTTCGTCGTTGGGCCGACCACCGGAGCAGGGTTACTTGACATCAGTGGTCGGCCCGACGGAATACCCCTATTGGGGTACCCTCCCATCGACCGACGTCCCCCCATCGGGGAGGACGTCGGTCTTTCCTCACGCGGTCGGCCTCTCGGCGGGTGACGGACTAATCCCCGGTCACGTCACCCGCGGCCTCGGTTAGGGCGGCATGAGGTGAAGGTAGTTGCGCCTAAAGGAATTCGGCACTGGTGGTCAGCCCAACGACGAAGGCGACGTGGGTACGGGTGGGTTATAAAAAAAAAGCATTTGGTATGTAAGGCTACAAAAAGAAAACACTGCACATTAGTGAAATGTTCAAACATGCATCTCAAAATGACATCAACAAATATTTTGTAACATTTGTCACCGTCGTATTCTGGATTAAGTGTGTCTTATTTTTAATATAACTACACCTTTACACCTACGTAGAAAAATTAAGTCTTTAAAAAGCATTTAAATGTTGGCAATATTGCCAACCGCATTAATTTTCTTTTAATACCAATTGCATTTACAATTTTGTATTTATTTGTCGTTCAAATAAAAACATGAAATAAATTTGTATAATGTCGCATCGATTATTCTAATTTGAAACTGAAATGTTTTTTTAAATACTAGCAAATTTACGCGGTTTCCCTTGCGTAGTTTTCGTTCCTGTGCGAATATGCGGATAAAATGTAACCTATGTTTAATGCTGATAATGTAGCTTTCTATTGCTGAAATGTGTTTAGTGCTTTAGGCGTAAAATCGTAACAAACAAAGAAACATCGCCTTTATAGTATTAATTAATTTATAGATCATTTTCACAGCTCATTTACGTCCCAATGTTGGGCTCAAACCTACTCCACAATTGGAATGAAATTAACTCCATATACCACGTTCGTCAAACGTGTATAGGGTTTCATTTCGAGTTTTCTTTCTCTTACATTGACTTTGTATGCATATTATATCTCTTAGTCGTCTTTTACGACACCCACGGGCAAGATGATGAATTGTATTCTTACTCCATCACCACACGGATAGATATAATATACACCTAGCAACGACAGACGTTTGTTCTGTTCACATAAAATAACGCCACCTACCGGGTCCAATCGTGGATCTAAAACCATTCTCGAACCCCCACGAACACACACACAAAATTTCATCCATTCCGGTCCAGCCGTTTAGGAGGAGTTCAGTGACATACACGCGTACACAAGAAATTTATATATAAAGATGACAATAAAATTAATTGTAGGGATTTTATCGTGCTTGTATTTGATTTTGAATTTCTTTATGTTTCAAAAACTAATAAAAGTACCGGCCGAGGGGACCCTCAAAGTGTAGACGATGGGTAAGGCATACGACCGGCATGATGATTATGCCATTATATATCTATAAAAAAAGTTATGTTTTAAATATCTAAAACTCGCTCGATCAGAAATCATAAGCATCCATTTACACATATAATAAAATTATTGAAGAAACATTTAGTTAAATCAATTTTTATTTTTAGTTTTTCTTTTGTTCGTCCGTCGATATATTCACATTACGAAAAATCTATTTATTATGCATAAACCCATCGGGAGAACTGACATATTGTAAATTTTTACATTTTACTTTAAATTAATAATTTAAAACTAACTTTAAAACTTTAATTTAGCAAAGATAAAAAAGACAAAATAATAAAAATGTAAGTAATAAAAAAAACAGATAATAAAAAGTGTGTAAACAAGATATTTTTTCTAAAAATCTTTCCCGTTATCCAAATTTTTAGAAAGAACGACACTAATAATAGAAAAAAAGTAGGTAATTAATACATTCATGATTTTATTTCAACGAATTATGTATACTCTTCATTTTTCTAACTAAAAATTTACTCTCTTCATTTTTCCCTAACGGGCCAAAGAAATATAACCTTAAAAATAACAATACATTACAAAATAATAAATATCTAAATAATAAAAAAACGGATTAAAAAAAATATCATCATCTCAGCCCATATACGTCCCACTGTTGGTCTCGGGCCTCCTCCATAATGGAAGGGTAATTGACCTACTATACCACGCTGGTCAGACGTGTTGGCATAGGGTTTTATTTCGAGTATTCCTTCTCTTAAAAAAAAAAAATATATATATTTCAAATTACTACAAACTATACAACAAATGCAGTTGCATTCATTTTGTTTACGATTCG
Source organism: Lymantria dispar (assembly GCA_032191425.1). Classification (NCBI taxonomy): domain Eukaryota; kingdom Metazoa; phylum Arthropoda; class Insecta; order Lepidoptera; family Erebidae; genus Lymantria; species Lymantria dispar. The sequence continues at coordinate 2,709,265 of CM063442.1, read as the reverse complement.
CGATTCCTTTGAAAAAGCACGTAGTACGCATACAAGATGAGCGCGGGGAGTGAGGCATTCTACTACGCTACGACTGCGGTGACTTCGTTTTTTTACCACATTCGGGTTTCCATTTGACTCGGGCGTCGAGTTTTTTAGTAAGGGCCCAGTTTGGCGTAGCAACTCCATATACAGTTATACGCGAGGCAACCCCGCACAATTGTTTTTAAATGACTCTTGTATACAGACTATGTGGCGCGCGATAAATTAATGTGCGACATTTAGTATTTTTTTTTTAATTAAACGTAGAGCTACGTTTATTGTGTTGTGATGACTACGAATACTATTAACTTTTGCATTGCTCATGGAAGTCAGAAAAGATGCTTAATTTGATGCTGTCTGGTGAATAATTATATTCCCAAAGAGTGTTGACGGCAGGCGGCCGGTCATAACAATATTTCTAAAACTTTTGCAATATGTATTATTTACATATTGACTCGACCCCAAATACATAATTGGGATAAGAATAGAATGATGTCAAAGATTATATTTACGTAATCTTTGAAAGAATTTTACTGAAGCGATATTCCCTTTGTATGTGATTGCCGTAGTGGCGAAGTAAGAATACAATTCACCACCCGGTTGCATACCCGTGGTTATTGTAAAAGACAACTAAGTGATTTCAATGCGCAGATAACACCTATGCAAGAGAAGGGAACCTCGAAATAAAGCCCTATGCCAATATGTTTGACCAATATGGTATAGTAGGTCACTTTCCTTTCTATTAGGAAGGAGGCTTGAGCTCAGCTGTAGGATGTATATAAATCGAGATGATGATTATGATATTTCTTTGCTTTTATAAATTTTGTTTGAGCGGTTTTTATTGTTATTACTGGCAACCCGCCCACGCTTCGCTTCGGTTTCAGTCGCTTTAAACGCGTAGTTCCTGTTCCCGTAGGAATACCGGGATAAAATATAGCCTAAGTTACTCCTGCTACCTAGTGGTAAAATATTATCAAAATCCGTTTAGCCGTTTTGAAGATTATTCAAAACAAGCCGACAGACGAAAATTTTTTAAAGCGGTTTAAAGCGGTATTGGTAGCTTACATATAAGCTCATTATTTTGACATTATAAACAGACACTTCAATTTTATTTATTTGTATAGATTATAATTTTGTTTCACGTCATACTGATTTCTGGGCACATCTACTATATAGTTTGTTTATTTACAATCTCATTCTATTTGTGTTATCCTTTTATTTACCATATACTATGTTATGTTGTGCAGGGGTAGAATTGAAAATTAAAATATAGTTTTGAAATTACAGGCATAATTTTTTTTATTTTATTGAGAATTCGGACTTAAATTACAAAGATGGCGCAGTGGTTAAGATAACAAACTATCCTGCCAAATATAGATTCACACGTGTCTGTCTTCACAACACTAATTAATATTTATTCTTTATAGTTCATCACCATCATCATCGTATAAACTCATAGACTCACTGCGGTCTCCAGTCTCCTCCACAATGACGGAAATTGTTAAAAACGTGTTGATATGGGGTTTTATTTCAAACTTTCTTTCTCTTGTATATTATAATTATCCCTTAGTCGTATTTTACGATACATACGGTTAAGATAGTGGATTGTATTCTGACTTCGTTAAAATTCTTTGTATTTAGTGAATTAATATATTAACTTCCTTCAGATTAATACATACACTCAATTATTAATTGTCATCGCTATCTTACTCGCCAAATGTGTTAATTATAGCACTACCCGACCATGGAGAGCATTATATCCAACAGTGGATGAAGATAAACCGGATAAACAAACCATAAGAATAATATATTTTAAACGTGCACTATATTCTAGCGTGTGGAGTTTAGTCGGCAAATAAATACAATCTTTTGTTCATCCCCACATGGATCGGAGTTACGATAAGCGATTCCATATCCCATCCCATCCGAGGACAGTAAAAGTATCCATTTATTGGTGGTATTTTTTTCTTTCTTTCAATTTACTTGCGTTTTCCTTATTATATGTGAGCGATACTTTGTAAGCGATGATTAATATTATTTCTAGATCCGTGTCCGACGATGGTTTCAATACGAGATTTCCGCAAAACTATTTTCCCACTAAATGGATCGACGACCCGGTGAAGGTTGCTGGACGTTGATGGATGCAGGCGGCATAGGACCGTACTTTGTGGCGTAACATGAGGGAGGCCTACGTCCAGCAGTGGGCGGTGATAGACTGAAATAATGATAATTTTCCTTATGCCCCCAGTGGCCAGATATTTTCTTAAATAAAAACTCTGCACTAAGGAAATAATCCTTGTATTGCGGGGGACTTTACAAACATATAATTAACGGATACAAATTACACCTAGACTCAGAATAACGATTTGTGCACTCAGAAAAATAATAAACGGTTGGGTTGGAAGTGTTTTGCAGATTTTGGCAATTTGTAAATTTGTAGATTTTGATGGCTTCTTTTTTAATTTCCACTTAGGTATCTCATACTTTTAGGACTAATTATTTTTCGATGGGAGGGTACCCTTCAAGGGGGTATTCCGTCGGGCCGACCACTGATGTCGAGTCACCCTGCTCCGGTGGTCGGTCCAACGATGAAGGCGACGTGTCACGGGTAGGTTACGGGTGTGCGTGCTTACGCCCCTTTGTCGCCCCGAGGCCGACCGTAACCCACAGCCAAAAAAAAAAGGACTATCTATTTTAACAGTGTGACCGGTGAAAATGCGAGTTAGGATAGCTGAAAACCAGAAAGATATCGAAATACATAAAAATAGGAACATGTCGGTATTTCTATAAAATTTACCAAGTAAAACTATCGGATTGCTGTACTTATCCAATTCTTATCAAACAATATTAACGTTTATATATTAAAATTTCTATAAAGAACCTTAGAAATTCCGTGAAAATTTCTGACGTTGAAGTAATAAAATTATAGATTCTAAAAAGTTTTATTGCTAAATTCTCACTTACATTTTTTTATAAAGATATCCGAGTGCCCACAGAAATATTTTAAATTCGTGGACTACAGTAAGCTTCGGGCAGTTAACAATTTAAATATTTATGGGGTATGCGTGGTAGCGGGAGTTTCGTATAATTTTTGGTTCATTTCAGTAATTTTATTGTGTCTAGATTGTGATCGCGTGATTGTTTGTTATAGGGTGACGAAGATTTCTATCAGTTCAGTATTTCTTAATTTTTAAAGACACTTGACATTTCATTTACGTTTTAAAGAAATACTTTTCTGTGTAGTGGGTGTAAGAAGTGGATGTATTCACGACTTATCCGTACAGATGTGTATGCACAACTTTGCCGCTATAGGAAGGCAATAGACCTACTATACCACGCTGTTCAAGGTGTACAGGGTTTTATTTCGAGTTTGCCTTCTTTTGTATGGATATTATGCTCATGTGGTATCCCTTACACAACTTTTACGACACTCAGAGATTTTTATCACGGATGTTTTACACAATTTAACACTCCCTATCTTATAGAGGGTGTTGAATTGTATTCTTACACCGTTAAAGGAAATTGCCTATAGGTAGTTGGCCTAGGGCGATGTAAATCTCTTAATCGCCTTTTATGACACCCACGACCAATTTCAGACTTGGTGGTACTTATTCGTAAGCTGTCACCACACAGCACATCATATTGAACTAAATATATCATACATCCATCCATCAGCCTACAGACGTCCACGGTCAGACATAGGCCTCCCCATGAGAATGGTATTCGGAACGATTAGTGCCACTTACATCCAATGGTTCCCTGCTTCTTTCAAGATGTCGTTAGTCCACCTAGTAGGGGGTCGTTTTATTATCTGGGCGGAGTCTCTCACCGCCTCCAATAAGGCTAAATTGCGAAAGGCGCAGAGAGCCATGGCGGTGAGAACAATACTAGAATACCGTACAGTGTCCTGGACTGCAGCCACACTGCTGGCGGGCGATCCACCCTGGCCTCTACAAGCTAGGGCGCTTGCAGAGGTCTACCGACTCTGCGCTGCGGCGCGGGTCAGTGGCGGAGGTATCACCACAAGGGGACTGAGTAGGGCAATAAAAACGGCCCGAAGGATAGTTATCCGGCGCTGGAGGGAGGAATTGGAGTCCCCTGTAGCAGGACGGGGGATTGTAGAGGCGATTGCGCCCCACCTCCACCGCTGGACGAAACGAAAGCACGGCAACCTGACCTTCCGGATGACGCAGGTACTTACCGGACACGGGGTCTTTGGTAAATACCTGCATAGAATCAGGCGTGAGGAGGCCCCCGGATGCCATGAGTGTGGCGCGCCAAATGATGATGTGCGTCACACCCCGGAGGTATGTCCCGCCTGGGGGCCTCAGCGCCGCGACCTGTCGGCGGTCATAGGAACGGGCCTGTCGTTGTTCACCATCATAACAAAGATGCTCGACAGCGACAGGTGCTGGTCGGCGATGGCCTCTTTCTACGAGGAGGTCATCGCCCGGAAGGAGGCCGCGGAGCGGGAACGCGAGGCACTTGCGTCTGCTAACTCGCTCCGTAGGCGGCGGCCAGGGAGGGGGAGGCGCCGATATGCGCGTCTCCTCCCACCGCCTTGAGTGACGACAGGACGTGGCCCGACGGCCTTGCGTAGGAGTGTCGGGGATCGAATGTCATTAGACGATCTCTCCGGCACTCCGTAAAAGCGCGGAAGGGACCGCTGTTGGTTTTAGTGGGTATTCCGATTGCATAGGCGACTGGTGAGTCCCACACACCCCCCTCGTCTGTTACCGGCGAGGGGTAGTGCGTAAATTGCATTTCCATAGCGTTAACAAAAAAAAAAAGAAAGGGGGTCGTTTTATAATAAAATACGATAAAATCCGTAAAATAGTTTTATTTACAACGTGTAATATTCGCGTAAACATCAGTACTTATTTTTTTTTTCTATTCTACCCTTTTGGAACCCAAAGTATGGTGACACGAGTAAGTACGTTAACCGATTTAGGAAATATTCAAAGGTTCGATGACTTATGTTTAGAGGACGCTAGAGGTCGCTATAGGTTGCTATGGTAGCTGCATCATGCAACCAATTTCGCCGAATATGCTATGAGACACATGCCATTCGTTTTACTAATTCACGGAGCATCCTGAATATTGGTAGTCTCGAATTTGATAGCTAAATATGAATTAGTGATTTAAATAATGCATTCGAAGAATGAAGAATATGATTTGCATGTAGTAGTTTGAAGCAAGATTAATGATAGCACAGATGGCTTAGTGGTTAAGATAGCGACCTACAGCGCCAGTGTCAGGGGTTCGAATCCCACGCGGGACAACGTTTTGTGCGATTCACAAATTGTTGTTCTGAGTTTGGATGTAATTTGTGTCCGTTAGTAATATGTAAAGTCCCCCGCAATACAAGGATTATTTCCTTGGTGCGGGTGTAGTCTTTAAAAACAAAGACACGGTTGCCTGTTAAAAATTTTCTTCAGGTAATCCTCATCATCATCGTCATCGTCTCAGCTCATATATTTCCCACTGTTGGGCTTGGGTCTCCTTCTTTATAAGAGAGAATTTTGAACTACAATATTAATATTAATTTTATTTGTACTTTAGCCCAAGATGGCTTTACATCCTTATGTGGAATAGTAAAATATTAAATCATCATCATCATTTGCCTGCCCTAATTCCACGCTAAGTGGGGTCGGCACAACATGTTTTTACCTTCCATAGCCTCCTATCAGTCGTCATATGTGCACTCACTGCTTTCATACGCATATCCTCATTCACGCAGTCCATCCATCTCTTCTTGGGTCTCCCACGCTTCTTTAGTCCATCCACAATCATATTGACAACCCTCCTCGTCACATGCCTTTTATCCCTCCTCATCACATGTCCATACCATGACGATCTCGCGCTTCTAATCTTCTCTATCACTGGTGCCACTTTTAAGCTTCCCCTAGGTAATATACCCTATACTAATAGTAAAATATTAAATCATACGAGTAATATCATTATCATTATTTCAGCTCATACACGTCCCACTGTTGGGCTCGGGCCTCCTCCATAATAGGAGGCAAATTGACTATACCATGCTCTACAGACGTCTTGATATAGGGTTTCATTTCAAATTTTCTTTCTCTTGCATAGATTCTATATGTATATTTAAGCCCTTAGTCGTCTTTTACGACACCTATAGCAAGAGAGGAGATGGTGAATATTCTTTCGCCGTCACCAGACAAAATTTTTAAATATATATTAAATAAATATCATTTTATTTGTGGTCCACACTGTCGATAGTCGTCAGTCTATAGCCGCGGGCCATTCCGTTTGGGGTAATGTCTCGCAGGAAATCGACGTCTGATTAGTAGCAATTTGTTACTGCACTTCGTTTGGTGAGCGAGAGAACCGGAAGCTCAATTTTCTGAAGGTGTTTATGCGTGATGGGTTTTAGTGATGCATTGTCACTAAACCTCGTGCATTATTAGTTTAAAATAATTTAAATTAAATACATACATACACGTTTTCTAAACAAGCTTTGATAACGTTAGTAATCTCTTAACTATTATTGTATATAAAAGTAGCTGACCCAACAGATGCAGCTCTGTTCAAATAAAATAATAATAATATAAATCGCCTTGATCAGTCGCAGCGCCATCGATAATGTCAATAATTAATCTTAACCGTTCTTGAATCCACTGGAATACAGACAAAAATCATCAAAATCGATCCAGCCGTTTAGAAATTCAGTCATATACACAAGGACAGAAGAGTTATTTGTAGAAATAAATTCAATTCATAAATGGTATCTAGAACTTAAGATAAGAGACGACAGCAAAATTAATGTTATTTATTAGAATTGTGTTTCTGCTTATGATCATCATCATCATTATCATCCTTATCATCATCATAATCATTTCAGCTCATTTATGTCCCACTGTTGGGCTCGAGTCTCAAATTGACCTTTATACCATACTAGACAGACAGGTTGATATAGGGTTTTATTTCGAGCATTACTTCTCTTGCATACATGTTATTTCCGTATTATATCCCTTAGTCGTCTTTTACGACACCCACGTGCAAGAGTATTATATTCTTCAACACACGGAATTCTGCACGGCATTTCTTCTTATACATCGACTATTAAGTCCATCATTAAACGATACAAAAGATTTTTAAAACACTCTTAATATTGCTAAACATATTAATACAGATGTCATTGATTTTAAGGAATGTTCAGTAACCAATTGAACAAATAAACAATATACAAATAAAAGCGAAACATCGGTAAACATTATAAGTAGTCGGTATTAATCAAAAAGCTAAAGCATTCCTAACACAAACAGCTGAATATTGTCATAGAAAACATTCACTTGGTAATGTTTGAACAAAATTTGATCACAATACTAAGACTGTATTTGTTTTACACGTGGATTGGGCATATTATAAAGAAAGAGATGAAAGAATAGACCCCAGTGCAGCTAAACAAGGAGATGATCAGAAACACTTGATACTACAGCGGTCTTTGATGATTTGTCGGTTAGAATACAAATGAGAGTTGACAATGCATTGGAATCCAGAGATAGGTAACAAGTGGGTTAAAAGGTGAACATGACAGCTATTAAAGTAATTAGGGATGCGTTGGCTTAATAATGCAAAGGCTTAGCAATGCGGTTTTCAAGTTATTCGGGTTAAATTTTGCATGCCTTTTGAAAAGTAGAAGATAGAATTTTCAATCTGGCTCTTAGCCAGATTATAAATAATATCTATATATATATAAAAGAAAGTCGTGTTAGTTACACTATTTATAACTCAAGAACGGCTGTACCGCTTTGGCTGAAAATTGGTGGGGAGGTAGCTTAGAACTAGGAGAAGGACATAGGATACTTTTTATCCCGTTAGATCGCGTTCCCGTGGGACGTGACATAAGACGTCAAAGAGAATACAAATCACCATGAAACGTGGTATAACAAAAACACATTTAACATGTAATAACAAAACTCAAATGACAGCTAAACTTAATTTTGTTTATGATTAGGTACGGTGAAAAATTTGATAATTAAGTACCTATAATTTTGTCAGAAATCAATAATCAGTCATTTGTATGTTCTTTGAATTATCATTAACAATGCCGCGACGAAGACAATTGAATCTTTCCTGACAAAGCTGTAATGGTTCTTCTATTAGAGAATATATCTTCGTAAATTTAGAAAATATATTTACGAAAAAAAATATGGCGGTACGAAGTTCGCCGGGTCATATAATAATAACAATTTCTTATGTCTTTAGTTTCAAGATGGATCATTATTTGTCAAGATGATAATAATATTCATCATCATCATCATAGCTCATATACGTTCCACTACTGAGCGCGAGCCTCCTCTATATTGGGAGGGAAATTGACCTACTATACCACGCTGGTCACGCGGGTTTGTATAGGGTTTTATTTCGAGTTTGCCTTCTCTTGCATAGATGTTATATGCATGTTATATTCCTTAGTCGTATTCTATGACATCTCCAGGAAAGAAAGAGGTTGATTATATTCTTACTCCATTACACACGGAAAAAGAATATAGCCGTCAGGTATCGAGATAAAATACCAAAACGTAATAACAATTTATTTTTCGTGGTAATAGTAAAAGCTCGTTGAGAGACCACTAATAGCAAAGCATTCAACTGCGAAATTTTTAAAGCCTGCTACGAATGTCATATCCAACGGCCAATGTAGTTCAGTCAGCTCAGCTAATGTACGTCCCATTGCTGGGCGGCTGGGGAGGCTGGACCTCCTCGACAGTAGGAGGTAATTTGACCTACTACAATACGCTGAGCAGACGTGTTTGACATATTGTTTTATTATTGTTTTACGCTACAAATCTATTGGTCACTCACAATGTTTACGAATGGGCAATAATATTATTTCAATGCCTGTAATTTGCACGGATTAACACGTAGCGACTGCATTAATTTCCAGTTGAAATATGGTGACAAGATCCGCATTATATATTCGAACAATGACTTAATTTTAACTATATCCAACCATCAGTTTATTAAGTGTCTGTAATGTTAAAATAATACGTTTACCGTGTGGTGACGGAGTAAGAATACAATTCACCAACCCCTCTCTTGCCCGTGTGTGTAAGAGACGACTAAGAGATATCTTGTGCATATAACAATTATGCAAAAGAAGGCAAAATCTCAAGTTAAAACCCAATACCAACCCGCCTGACCAACGTGGTATAGTAGGTCAATTTCCTTCCTAATTTAGAGGAGATTCGAGCCCAGTAGTGGGCCATATATGAGCTGTGATGATGATTATATTCCTTTTTCGTCTTTTGCGACACCCACACAAAATTCTTTGCTATTTTTGATGTGAAATATCTATAGGCGAGGGTGAATCTAATAGTTGGCATGGCGTTAAACGCCACGCTTGGATATATACATTTGTGTAACGAAACCATAATCTGATTTAGAATTTTGAACAATGCCATCTAGTGAGCTTAACATAAATTATTAACCTAAACACATACCTATAGTGTATCCTAATGAAAATAAATGTTTATTGAATAAAAGTCATCATTTTCTGGAAAAAAAAAATCGTTATATTTTATTAATATTTTATGCCATATTAGTCCTGTCTTAATCTTTTCTTTTATGCATATACAGGGTGACTGGTGAAAGATTGTACATATTGAAGGAGGGTATTCAGTACTCGATTCTCATACCGAATATATAAAAAAAAATTGGTACTTAAATTTTGAAGTAATTATCTTATAAAAATATTTAGTTATGGACACATGGGATAGGTCAACGTACGTCAGCAATTGTAGGTACTAAACAGTTCGCGCATTGAACTAGTTACATTTTAGGTAAATATTCTACCTATGTGACTCGACCCAGTAGGTATTTTTTTTTTCGTCGCGGGCCGCAGACAGAGGTCAACGTACGCTGGCAAACCTATTGTTGTGATTAGAAACAAATCACTTTATCTCAGGATTGGTAAGAGCTATGTGTAACTTTAGTGTTTTATGACATTATTCTTACACCTAGTTTAAGTAATTCTAGTAATAAATATCCAAAATCTTAACAACAGTGCTAACAAAACTGTTACTCGATATCGGTATCGGTATATCACCAGTAGGGTGACAATATTTTTGGAAGTCTTGTAACACTAATATTGTTGATGTTTACTATGTAGTTAATTAATATTATCTTCTTTTTACACTTTTATTAGTTACATGTGGCCATTATCTATCGTTTCCTTGAATATGTACAATCTTTTACCAGTCATACTGTATACTCATACAAAATAATTTCTATGTTTCACATCTGTCAGGTGACCTGAGCGACGGCTCCCTTCTTTTTTTTAAACAAAACCCTGAACTAAGAAAATAATCCTTTAGAAGATTTACTATACCATGCTCGTCAGATTGATATAGGGATTTGTTTCGTGTTTTTCTTCACTTGCATAGATGTTATATGGGTACATTGGGTACTATATCCCTCGGTCGTCTTACGTCAGCCAAAGGTAAGACAAGGGGTGGTGGGTAGTTTTATATATAATTATTATAATTGTAATTGAATAAACATCGAACTGACCATAAATGGTAGTTCGCTCAGTAACAAAAAGACGAAATTCCCGACGTACAATGTTTTAACCAACAAATTCAGACTTGAGGAAATTTCAAAAAATTGACCGCACAGTGTGTTCTGTCGTGTCGGCATCTACCACTGTCGATTCGTTAGCAGTTGCCTTAATTACCGACCGATTAAGACCGATTATGGTTCTCACGGTAAAAACATAAACAAACCGTTTAATTAGACTTAACCGATGTCCTCAAATGCATCCGAATAAGAAACATGGTTAGGATTAAAGAAATCATGAGACACTTTATCTTGCGACATCTTCGCCATAACATTATGGAACTTTTAAGGAAGAAAATTGTAATGTTTATACAGTTGACTGCACAGATGGCGTAGTGATTAAGATACCGACCTACAATGGCAGTGTAGTGGGTTCGAATCTCACGCAGGGCAACACTTTCGGGTGACGTGACCGGGGAATTAGTCCGTCACCCGCCGAGAGGCCGACCGCGTGAGGAAAGACCGACGTCGGACCCCTCCCTCGGGGAGGACGTCGGTCGATGGGAGGGTACTCCAAATAGGGGGTATTCCGTCGGGCCGACCACTGATGACAAGTAACCCTGCTCCGGTGGTCGGCCCAACGACGAAGGAACGTGCATCGTGGGTGGGTTGCGGGTGTGCGTGCTTACGCCCCTTTGTCACCCCGGACGGAGTGGTGCGAGGAGCGCACCGACCGCAACCCATCCCAAAAAAAAATGGGCAACACTTTGTCCTAGCCGAGGCCGCGGGTGACAGGACCGGGAAGTTAGTGCGACACGTGCGATGCGAGGAGTGCGCCGATCGTAAGCCACCCCAAAAAAAACAAAAGGGCAACACTTTGTGCGATCCACCAATTGTTTTTCTGAGTCTGGATGTAATTTGAGTCCGTTAATTGTATGTCTGTAAACTCCCGCGCAGCACAAAGATTGTTTGCTTAGTGCAGATTAGGACGGCGGATCGGCCCTGTCGATTCCACACTAATATGAGATTATAAACTGTATTAATAAAATATGTTTATCATTATATCTTCATAAAAACATAAATTCTTGTTACACAAATTCTGTTCGCTGTTGCTAAATCACTGGAAGTGTTGAAAATTCACGACAAATATATCTCATTTAAAATAGTTTGTCCTCAATACGACGGACGGTGTCAAAGTGGACACAACCTTGACATCACAAAGCATTGTCTCCTGACCTCACAAAAAATAGTATACTAAAAATAGTTCAATACTTTCAATCTCAATATTGATCCTTATCGAATCGACAATTATTATCAATAATCATTTTGGCCCCATAAATTCCACTGGCTCGGGCAAGTAGGAAACACTTAGTTTTTGTCAAACCAATCAAACCATTTATTCTGCAAAAACACCTTAAGGACACTTACATATTGTTAAATTTACACATCGTTTAAAATAATACAATAAACTACCACCGAATCGGAATGTGGCCACAAAATGAGATGAACCGGCAAAAAACATAGGTTATCATTTTTTAATAATTTCTTTTAAATGAAATTGTATTTGTGCAACAGCTTTAGTGTGATGACTCTTCGAAATAGGATATATATTTTTATTTTCAAAATCAAATACAAATAAAAATAGAAAGAAAATATGGCTGGAACAACTCCCATAAGTAGCACCCGATCACAAGTTAATTACTAGAGCACTCCCTCAACCACATTGTAGGGCAAGAGGTGACCTACTAGGTTATCCGCTTTTAATCTGTAGTGAAAAATAAAAGAAAAGATTCCGCTTTATTCGCGCCCTATTCGCGTATTATTTTTATAATTGAATCCCTAAATCAGAGATCGGGATCTTTTGAACATCAGACAAAATAAAAACTCCAAGTATTGGACAATAAAATTAAGATACTGTTAGTTAAGCAAAAAGCAAGCCGTTAGTCCTTGCCGGCGGCGCCTGCACACATTCGCTGAACTAAAAGTCGACGGTGATGCTTTTTTTTTTTAATTTAGGACTATTATATTTTAACAGCTATTGTATTTCACTTATCTGTGTAGAGAGAGAGGAAGAATAAAATATGTTACCATCTTTTAATTTCACGCGGGTGATGCCAAAAGGGTATTAAGGGATGGAAGCATGACATCACTAGAATAGAAGGAAAACCCTAATTAAAATCATACACCAATTCGTCTGAACAGATTGCTATAGTAAGTTAATTTTCCTTCCAAGCTTCATAGTATGTCGTGCGAGTTGAGACGACATATTTTGTTGGTAAAATAATTAACTTTTTGAAGTGTTAATGTAGCTAGAACGCGCAGGTAAGAATACCTGCACCTAATACCATCCTAGCCAAGGCCGCGGTTGATCACATCGATGATTTCTTCGGCACAAGTAGCGAGGCCGACCGTCTGAGGGAGCCACTCCGGCAAAACTGTTAGTTGCGCCGGAATGAGAAGAATGGTATCTGTAAGAGCACCCCGATGGGCCACCAAGATCAAAGAATCAGTCCCAGTAGTCAACATAATGGCGATGGGGAAGGAATAAGGTAAGTTATGGGACCTAGCGTCGCCATTTTCGTCGTAACAAACAACACCATAACCTTTCTCAAAAAAGTGTTGCTGCGAACTGTATTTATTTTATAGCTAAGGATCCGAGGGCGGCTTATTCTATGTGTCGACTTTAATCCCGGGTTAAATTGTTAAGTTAAGCGTGAGAATATAAAAAAAGTAAATGGTTAAGTTATAAATTATCAAGACCTCGAACATCAAATTGAAAGCTCCTAAAAACAAACTTTCCCCTCCTACGATTTTTTGCGAAGTTTTGTTTTTGGTAAGCTCAGGCATTTTCGGAATTCAGCCATTTACATAAATACCTTAGGCCTTTGTTGGGCCGCTAAGGCGCCGCTAAGGAAACGAGTTGTACCCGCTACTCGGGTTGCCAACATCTAGCTAAGTTAATTACGTACGTACTTATTTTATTTTATTTTCTCTTGCCTTTGGTGGTATATAGTAAGCATGCCATTTGATGATAATTGGTAACTGCAGTTTGTATATCTGCAATACCAGGAACACAGACAGTTCGCTGTCTACCTTAAGTTGAGGTACAATTTACCGATTCTCTCGGTAACCAAACGTGGCGCCGCATAAGCAAATTACTAAAAATCAGAACGTTAAATCTATTTTGTTATGACAGAGTAAGAATACAATTCGCCACTACCTTTCTTACGCTTGGCTGTCGTAAAAGATAACTGAGGGATTAAATATGGATATAACATCATGCAAGAGAAGAAAGACTCGAAATAAAATCCTATACAAGCCGTCTGACCAGGTTGGTATAGTAGATCAATTGCCCTTCTATTAAGGAGGAGGTTCGAGCCCAGCAATGTGATATGAGCTGTGATGATGATGATTAGAGGTCGAATTTCTGTGAAAGTGGTACTATCTCAAACGAGCTGACACATTAATGGATGTAGTTACAAGATTTTCAGCAACGTGAACCACTCAGTTACCGAGTTATTGCCATCAAGGCTTTTCTGTTAATGTCATGGAAATCAGCTAAGGGATTACAGGGATCACCAGGAGGAACGATAGCAGCATTCTCCTGGGAAGCTTCCATCCATCCATCAGCTTATAGACGTCCATTTCTGGATATAGGCCTCTCCACGAGAATGCCACTCGGAACGCACCTGCACCACTTGCATCCAACGGTTCCTTGCGACTTTTAAGATGTCGTCCGTCCACCTGGGAAGCTTATAACACCAAATGTGATTGCCAATCTAAGTGCCAAGTAAGACGATTGAGGTATTGCACCTCGTTGGGTACCTATTTCAGTGGATGCTATTGGGCTGATGGAAGGATATATGAAAATACAAATGCCAGGTTTCTATTCAAAAGTATATTCCTGTATTTTTTAAAGGCAACAAGGTTTCTGATTTCCATGCTAGTTCTACACATTTGAAATAAAATTATTTTTACAGATTTCATCGCGTTTGTATTTGATTTTTGATTTACCGACGTTTAGAACACTTTACAGAGGTCATGGTTATGGGAAATCTAAGGAGTTTTATGCCCAACAGATCCTTGTTTTTACAGAGATTCATATTGAGAGGGATAGACAACAACTTGAACGTCACAGGGAGCCGTTGGATGTAAGTGGCACAGGACCGTTTTAAGTGACATTCTAGATTTATGTCCAACAGTGGACCTCTTCGGGCTGATACATGGATGAATCGGTTTGTTGATGGCATAAGTAACTGTCCTGCATTGGTATCGAAGGCACGGCAGATTATTTTATCATTTATTTAGTAAATAAGTTTACTTAATATAATAGTTATATGTCTGCCAACCCTAACCGCAAGCCGTGTATGGAAAACGTCTGTTTGTTTTCTGTTTCTGATATTCTATAAAATTGCGACAAACAACTGTTGTTGAAATTTCAATTGTTAAAGTTTTTTATATACTTATCTGATGCTATTTAAAATATGTATATAAGAGCTGTCGTTACAGCCAACACTCGTTCCTCTAGTGCGTTTGCGCCTCCACCGCAATGAGAGGGAGTTTGACCAATTGTTCAGACATGTTGGACGACAGGGCTTTTTTTTTCAAGTTTAGCTTCTCTTGCATAGATATAATATGCCTATTTAACCCCTTATTGGCCTTCCCAAGTGCAAGAGAAAGGGTGATGAATTATATTCTTATTCCAAAAGGAAAATATTTATAAGGCATATTAATAAGAGCTATTTTTATGACGAAGTTATTCATTAAATGTACGAAGCTATTCATATGTATATTATATATTATTAGCTTATTTCTAAGTTACTTACTAAAAAGCGTTCTCTAAACGTTTACTAAAAACAAGATTTAGTAATATTTGTGTGTTAAATACCAGTTAATTCTTACTAATATTATAAATGCGAAAGTAAGTTTGTTTGTTTGTTACGCTTTCACACTTAAACCATCGAACCATTTCAAAAATTCTTTCACTAATGAAAAGCTATAATATCAGGGAGTAACATAGGCTATATTTTATCCCGATATTTCCACGGGAACGGGAGCTATGCGGGTAAGACGACTGAAACCGAAACGAAGCGGGGGCGGGTTGCTAGTATAGTATAAAGATCAAGTGACTGCAAATACTAAGATTGACAGTCACGCTGTCACGTCATGTCATCGCATTAAAAATTACCCTTTATCGTGTAAGCAAACGGTATTTATAACCATCTATCAATTGTCCCATGAAATATATTCTTTTTTTTTTTATTTTCTTTTTTTTTTAACAACATCTTGCATAAAGGAAATAATCCTTGTATTGCGAAGGAATTTCGCCTCAGCTCATATATGTCTCACGGCTGGGATCGAACCTCCTCCCCAATAGGAGGTTAATGACCTACTGTACCATGCTGGTCAGACTTGTTATGCAAGAACAAAAATTCGACATAAAACCCTATGTCAACACATCCGAACAGCGTGGTATAGTAGGTCAATGTCCCTCTCATTCTAGAGGAGACTCGAGCCCAACAGTGGGACTAGTGTAGGCTGAGATGAATATTTTGTTATTCTTTATTAAAATATCACTAAATTTAAAGTTGAGACATAACAATCAAAATTCTAATTAGTTTTCAATACATTCAGCTCAGGAGTCGAACCGAAACAACCATCAATCTTAAATGCCCTGGCGCCGTCTTTTCACTGACCCCCAACACCCAATTTTGGCATAAAAAATCCACCGACGCTACCACAAAGAATTGGCGGCAAAAAACTATAATATTCTTTGCAAACTGTAGTACATGCAAGTAAGGGAACATAGACCCTAACGTTATAGCAATATAGATTACAACGGTAGCAAATAAAAAACAAAAGTTTGGTAATTAGATTCTGACAGTTTGAATTCGCCAAAGAGGCCGACTGTCAAACTATCGGCGCCAAGCTGAACGTGTTACAAATAAAATATTGCAATTCGTAAATTTACGATTTTTAACTTTGCCACGTTCTGTTTTTAGATTCGAATTTTATTGTTTTGTTCACACTTTTTTGTGACCTTTTGGTTTATTGGCTTATCTATTGCGAGATCGGCTTCCGTCTAGTTGCATAGTTAGTTACAGGGATTTGCATAAAACGTCTGATTTTCTACCTAATTAGCATCGATATTCTAACGATTATCAAGATTTAGTTATATATCAGCCCTATCATAGGTGGTCTGCAAAAATTTAAATAAATTATTAAAGTGGACAAAGGTGCTGTGGTGATGGAATTTGAATACAATTCATCACTCCCTTTCTTACTTGTTGATGTAAAGATGACTCATCATTTGCCTGTCCTCATCCTACGCTAACCTCCGACTCGACCCCACGTTCGGGCAACATATTCTTGCCTTCCATAGCCTCCTATCAGCCGTCATATCTGTACTACTTTCGCACGCATATCCTCATTCACACAGTCCATCCACCTATTTTTGGGTCTCCCACGCTTCTTACGTCCATCTACAATCATATCGATAACCCTAGTCACATGCTTTTCATTCCTCCTCATCACATGTCCATAATGTCGTAAAAGACAACTAAGGGATTAAAAATGCATGTATCATATGCAAGATATGATGGCCTAAAAGAAAAGCATTGTCATTGATATGGTAACAAACAATGGAGAAACCCCGTAAAAGCCCCTAGGAATATTTATGGACATCCAGAATCGAGGATAGCCAAATTAAAAACTGCACAAGGTTCTCTGCTTTAAGTCTTTGTTCATCATCATTTCAGCTCATATACGTTCCACTATTGGCTCGAGTCTCCTCCTCTCGAGACAATAGGTGAGAAATTGACCTACCATACCACGCTAGTCAGCCGTGTTGGTATAGGGTTGGTTTTTTAGTTTTCCATCTCTAGCATAGATGTTGTATGCATATTATAATCCCTTAGTAGTATTTTACGACACTCCTGATCGAGAGAGTGGGGAGCATACGGAAAAGAAGCGAACGTAGACAGCAAGCAATGCCCTAATTCTAAGAATAATAACGTATAGAAGGATAGTGTCAATACTTAGCGATCAAAAACATGAAGCCAAAAATATTACATGCGCGCAAGCGATTACACACGTACACCACTATACAAATTATGAAATCAAATTTTGTTTTTATTGACATAAATCGTAGAAATATTTGTAAAGGTAATGTTAATATACTTTTTATGTTTTTCAAATGTTGTGACGCCATTTGAATGCACCAACCGTCAGAATAACCTATTTATTTTATAAGAGTTGCGTACGTACGTGCAGTACAATGACCTTATACTCTACGAAATTGTCCGGCTTGAGCTCCATTAGGCTCCAATTGAAATGTTTAATTTTTTGTGCGCGGACTTCCTATACGTTATTATTCTAAGGCCATAATTATTGTTCTATCAAGTGCGATTAAATTAAGCGTGATATATGATTACAAATTCTGAACAAACAAAAAATAGACTTCAGCTGTTTTCTCATGGTTTCCATTATCAGAACTGGACAAAATGAGAAGCAAATTTGGTTCACCCAGTCGAAAGTTCTGTGGTAACAAACGTAAAAAAATACAGTCGAATTGAGAACACCTTTTTTTGAAGGCGATTAAAAAAGAAAGAAAGGATCAAAGATCTATAAGCAGGCCGTGTCCAATCTTATACGCTACTTAATCAACTAACTTCTGGCAAGACTATAAATTCATTACCCCAAGAGATATCGTTTGCTACAATGTTGGCAGAATTTCTGTACCATAGCAACAGGTGGAATTATTTAAAATTATAAGCGCGTGTATTTTCGTTATGAAATATGTGCGTAACACATGAAAATATTATGTTTACTTAACACTCACGCGTCGTGAAGTCGATGTGTAATTTTTGTAGTATACGCGAGTCTTTATTTAATATATGAAACACGAAAAATGTACGGTTTGAAATATAATTATGTCATACTGTGTATTAGTCATCATATATTTTCTCTAGATGTTTTATTTTTGTTTTTAAAGTGTTCGACCGCTAAATCTATACCAATAAATAAAATTGGAGTGTCTGTTTGTAATGTCAAAATAATAGGCTTTTTTCATGCTCACACGGTTATTTGCACTGTACATATGCCTAAAAATAACTTTATATTTTTTATGTCTGTCTGTCTGTTTGTTCCGGGTAATCTTCAAAACGGCTGGACCGATTTAAAAAATTCTTACGCTAATGGAAATCCACAATATCAGGGAGTAAACTAGGCTATATTTTATCCCGGTATTCTCACGGGTACGGGAACTACGGGGATAAGGCGACAGAAACCGAAGCGAAGCGAGGGCGGGTTGCTAGTATTTATATAAAACTTGTGTACGTGTGTTCGTCGCCTAACTCCTAAACGGCTGGACGGTTTTGGATGAAATTTTGTCTGTATATTTAAATAGAATGGAACGAAAATACAATTAAATGGATTGGATTAAATAGATAGTATCGTGATCGCTTTTTTATGACAAAAAATGAATTTCTATTTCATACATTCAACAAAACCTACATTTTCCGTTTTTTTTATTTTTTTTTATAACGCAACGCCTGTCGAGTCCGCTAGTAATATTTATTTTATATATATAATGCTAATGTTTGTTTGTTTCCTAGAACGCTTTCGTGTAGTGACGGGATAATAATAAATAATATAATATATAATACAGGTAATATATAATATAAATACAGGTATTGCCATTGGCTTTGCCACCCTTCTTTGCCCGTGGAAATTGTTACAATTGGCTGAGGTTTCACTACAAGAATGAACAGCAGTGCTTGTTTGAGAAACGAAGACCACCTTTCCGTGTGGTGACTCAGGGATAATATAATTTACTATCCCACAAGTTACCTGCGGGCGTCGTAAAATACGACTTATATAAAACAGGAAATAAACGCTCAAAATACCCTCTATCGAGTATCGATCCGTCCTTTCAATTAAGCAGTAGACGCGGTCTTGCGCCTCCTGCACTTCGGACGTATACGAGCTGCGTTAATGATGTCATCATAATTTATTGTATCATAATTTATTTTTCATCACTCCAAGAATCTTATGACATTTTTCAATAAATTGATGAAAAATAAACGAGATCAAATGGTTGAATATTTTTAAACCTTCTGAGCAATCAATTGGTAACCATTCTCCGTAGAATACTGATTCAGTGATCGACTCATATTATTCTTCTTAGTTTGTGAGCCATCCGTCATAGTATGTAAACAATGACTAAATATATTCTGTGAGGTGATACAGTAAGAATACATTTAACGATCTACCTCTTTTTCAAGAGTGTGTCGTAAAAGACGACTAAAAATATATATAGAGAATATCGATGCAGGAAAAAGAAAACTCGATATAAAACCCTATTCCAAAATGTCCGACTAGCGTGGATAGTAGGTATATTTCTCTTCCATTGTGGGTCCATATATGGGTTGAAATGAAAATATCAAATTTTCAGTAACGATACATTAATGAAATTAAAAAATATAAGTAAAATTCGCAAAAACACGTAACCGCACTTACTTTCCTGAGGTGTGTAATAAAAGTCGGCTAACGCACGAACGACCGCTAAATTTTAGGTGACACCTAATAATAGAACATAACATTGAAATTAATTACATTATTTGAACTTAATTTATGTTAAACAAAATAAAAACATTAACGAAGGCCTATGCGATATAAAGATTAAGTGTTACCTAATTTTAAGGCGTCGTTAGTGAAGACGGAAATCGGGGCTTTGATGTATGACCTTTTTACATACTCACTCATAATATATCGGATAAGTTACCAGGGCCAGTTGCCTCATACATAATTTGATTAATTTCTTTTAATTGTTCCTAATCCAGTGTTAGATTGCCCAATGGAATAATATCTACTATTGTCAAAATTGATAGATTTTTTTTATTTAGGGGGTGGGTTGCGGTCGGCGCGCTCCTCGCACCACTCTGTCCGGGGTGACAGAGGGGCGTAAGCACGCAACTCCCGCAACCCACCCACGATGCACGTCGCCTTCGTCGTTGGGCCGACCACCGGAGCAGGGTTACTTGTCATCAGTGGTCGGCCCGACGGAATACCCCCTACGTGGGGTACCCTCCCATCGACCGACGTTCTCCCCTCGGGGAGGACGTCGGTCTTTCCTCACGCGGAAGTGGAGGAGTGGTAGGACCACACTGTCGACAGTTATCTGTCTACAGCCGCGGGCCGGTCCGTCCGGGGCAGTACCATGCTCTCGCAGAAAATCGACGTCTGAGTAGTAGCAATTTGTTACTGCGCTTCGTTCGGTGAGCGAGAGAGCCGGAAGCCCAACTTTCTGAGGGTGATTGCGTGTGGAGGGTTTTGGTGGTGCCCTTGGTATCACCGAGCCTCAATGCACGCCTTCACACTCCCTTCACTTTCTTCGCGGTAGGCAACGGCCTTGTAAAGGTCCATGAGCGGCAGCAACACTTACCATCAAGTGTACTGTTTGCTCGTTTGCCACCGTTTGCAATAAAAAAAAAAAAAAAAAAAAAAAAAAAAACGCGGTCGGCCTCTCGGCGGGTGACGGACTAATCTCCGATCACGTCACCCGCGGCCTCGGCTAGGGCGGCATGAGGTGCAGGTAGTCGCGCATGCGCCGCCCCAGTCGCCGGCGGTGGATCTACTCATCGAGGATGCGCTCCTCGCCCAGGCGCTCCGCCGCCTCCTCCTGCGAGATCACTGTCTCGCAGAAGGCTGCGACCGCGTCCCGATTCCCGACGCTGTCGACCATCGCCTTAGCGATGGCCGGCAGCGTCAGGTCGGCATCGATGATTGCGACGAGTTCGCGGCGCTGCTTGGCCCAAGCGGCGCAGGCCTCGAGCGTATGCCTCGCCGTGTCCTCGTCGCAAAAATTGATAGATGGTGGTAGGACCAAACTGCAGGGGATCGACGTTTGAGAAGTAGCAATTTGTTATTGCGCTTCGTTTGGTGAGTGAGAGAGGCGGAAGCACCACGGTGTTTGGATGTGGTGGGTTTTGGCAATGTCTACAGTATTACCGAACGTCATTGCAGGTATTCACACTCACTTCACTTTCTTCACGGTAGGCAGCGGCAAAGGTTCATGAGCGGTGGCATCTTTTATCATCAGGTGTAACTGTTAGCTCATTCGAATCGAATCATATTTGGTGTCAGTTTACCAAGATAATACGTAGTAGCATACTGCCGAATAAGCCCAATGATACATCAGACAGTTTTTACAATATCCCAAATAAATTAAAAAGATACATTGAATTCTTAATCTGTCAATACGGAGAGTGTGTCTTACGACATACATGCAGAAGATTTGGACGTTGAAATTATGCATCGCGACAAAAATATATAAAGTCTTTGCGTAACAATCGACGTCAAACGAATATAACTGAGTAACATTTTATAATTTTCATTCATAAGTGTCTATTCACTGCGTTCATTCTTATACAGAACGGTTAGTTCAGTCCAGACGTGTATATTTAGAGGCGAGTGACTTTTTTGTCGCCCGAGAGTATTTTGGTTGCAAAATACGTTTTCGTCTCAAAGCGAGAATGCCAGCCGAATAATTTATAGCCACTAACTATACTCTCTAATTAATGTGTAATAGAAAAAGAAAATATTATAGGTAGAGAAAAATTGTCCGTTTCTATTTCCGAATGGATATTTTTCTCCCCTATAAATTTTTGCAAGTGTTGAAATATAAATTATATTTATTACGCTCGTTGTAATTTTTATAATTTATATGATCACTAGCTGACCCAACAGACGTTCTTCTGTACATATAAGCGCCACCTATCGGGTCTAATGGTGAATCTAAACCTTTCTCGAATCCCCTTGAACATGCACAAAAATTTCATCAATATCGGATCAGGAGGAGTTCATCATTTAGGAGGAGTTCAGTGACATACACAGGTACACAAGAAATTTATATGTAAAGATATATGTTAAATTAGTTGTAATTAATAACCGTGTGGTGTCAGAGTAGGGCTTCCAATCCCGCAGCCTGAATTCAATCTCAGTATTTGCGGGACTACGAATTTTCAATCCCGCGGGATCTCGGTATTTGCGGGATCCCGCATATAGAAAATATCCACATTTACATAAGGCCAATAAAATAATGAATTAATCAACTGTACATTTATTTGTGTGGTAGCGGCTTCGAATACTACTAACCCTTGCTTTGCTCGTGGGTGTCGTAAAAGACGACTAAGAGCCCTAGATTGACCAATTCCATCTGGTACCATTTGGGTCAACGATTACATTCCCAAGGAGGGTTGACGTCAGGCAGGCGGCCGGTCATAATAGTCATTGCCGAAACTTTTTGCAATATGTCAAAACAGATGACATATTGCGTCGACCCCAAGTAATTGGGATAAGAGCAAGATGATGATAATGACATTTGTTTACGTACATATATATTACTATTAATATGAGATCAATCAAATTACACCGTTTGTTCTTTCACATAAAATATTAACAAACACTGAATGAAAAACAAATCAAACAAATCGTCTTCAAAAATACACAAAGAAAATTAAAAAAATCATCAAAAAAAAAAACATATTTTAACCTCTAAATTTATTTAGGATATGTTACTGTTTAAGTTTGAGAGTTTATTAAGTTTGAGGTTGCATGCACACTATTTTTCAGTCCCGCAAATCCCGCGGATCCCGCGTCCATAATCTCGCATCATGCGGGATTGCAAAATGGCGCGGGATCCTGATTGGAAGCCCTATGTCAGAGTAAGAATACAATTCACGAACCCCTTTCTTTCTCATGGGTAGTCGTAAAAAGCTTCAAGCCATGCAAGCAGCCGGGCCGACCATGGAGGATAAGGAACTTGGTATCGGTGGTTGGCACAACGGCGAAGCAGAGGAGATACAATGGTTTATGGGGCCGCGCGCCGCCCCTTCGTCTCCCCGGACGGAACTGGACTGTTTCATTGAATTAAAATAAATATATGTACATACTTTATATGCACACAAGAAACAGATTAATACAAAAAGAGACCAAAAAAAGATGTCACAAAAGGCTATATTTAATCAAATTCGTCAATACTGCTATTATCACTGTCGTCACTGCTATCACCACCTATATCAATTATAAGTTCGTTTTCTGAAATATTATCTATGTTCACATCTCTTTCAAAATCTTCCCTTTTTCTGCGATCGTTCAGCCATATCGACGAAATCCACAACAAAAGGCATAAACAGAGTCCAAATTAACAAGGGTTAATTTGGACTCTGTTTATGCCTATGAACAAGGGTTAACAGTACTGCAGTATCAATATGTGAAATCCAAAGCCAGGTCAAAACTATATCACAATCACAGTGCACTCACAGTTTGTACTTTTCGAAGCAATGTCAAGTGGATACTGCTTTGTTTTGCATAGAGCATTAACGCGATTTTGACGGAGGTAGTAGTTGTGTGGCTAATGTGGCCGATCCAATGTGACGACATATTAAATTAAATTTTTAAAATTTTGATTTTCGAAAAACAAATGCCGAGTTGTGTGGAAAATAAGTACATCAATAACTATAATCTTATGAAAATAAAAAATAAATGTTCGCGGGACCCTAATATATGTAGTTTAAAAATCAATGTTATAAATAAATTTTGTGTCCTAAAATTATGATTCGATAAATTTTATGAGTAACTGCACATCACTATTGACAATAAAAAACAGCAATTTGCTCCTTCAAATGTAACTACTATAAATATGAAACATCATGAGTGGACAAACGTCAAAACGGCCATCATAGCGTGCCGGTAGTATAATTAATAACTAGCATCGTAATATAATATGTAGTAAGTCTTCCCCGTGGGTGACGTAAAAGACGAAACGATATAATATGCAGATAATATTTATGCAAGAAAAGGAAACTCGATATAAAACTCTATGCCAAAACGTTTGACCAGCGTGGTATAGTAGGTCGATTTCCCTCCTATTGTGAAGGAGGCTCGAGCCCAATAGCAGGACGTATATAAGCTGTGATGTTGATGACGATGATGACGATTTCTTTCAGAATCACCATAATAATTGGAATACGGTCAGGAGAAAGTTATTGGCGTGACTAAGGATGTTATATTTATTTATCTGGGATGACTGAATTTCGAGAATCGAGCGACTTTATTTGTTGATTAATTAATTTTGTCAAATATTTTAATGGGCCACATTAAGAAGTTTTTGAATTCAGATAAATTTGTGTTATTAATGTGAATTTGTAACGTATAATAAATATGTATACAGCTAAATATGGTGTTAATTGATAAATATTTTTACACAATCACGTCATAACGTTTTTGGAAGTCAGGATAAATACTTCAAAAACATTTTTTGTCGACTCAATCTTTGATCAACCGACAGTCACGCAAGTATAGTAACTTTTTGAAATTATCCTTTTTTGGCACGTTAAGGAAAAATTATGAGAGTAATTTTTTACGATGCCGCCGTTACGAAAAACCGACACCACGACACATTTTTTACGATGCGCATGCACACCGTCACAAATTTCAACTAGATAATTAAATTAATTATAAAAATCTTTCAATGTATTAAATACCTTTTTTTCTACTATTAGTGTGGTTTTTTTTTATATAAAAATAGGATAAAAATTTTAGAAAGATTTTTATCTTGTTACTTCAAACAAGTGTAAATTCTTACGTGCGCACATAAAAGTACACACACACTTTTTTATTTTTAAATACAATACTCAAAGTATTATATATAGTACTAAGAAATAAATCCTGAGGGAAATCAATCAGCATTTAAGAAATATTTTTTGTATTGCGGGGCACTTTACAAACATATAATAGACAGACCTATACCCTTAGAACATCAATTTGTGGACCCAACAAAGTGTTATCCCACGTGGGAATAGAAGTAACAATAATTTTTTTTTTTTTTTTTTTAGACACCCTGCACTAAGGAAATAATCCTTGTATTACGGGGGACTTTACAAACATATAATTAACGGACACAAATTACATCCAGACTCAGAACAACAATTTGTGGATCGCACAAAGTGTTGTCCCGCGTGGGATTCGAACCCCCGACACTGGCGCTGTAGGTCGCTATCTTAACCACTATGCCATCTGTGCAGCATAATTAGTACGTTAGCATTGATAACAAGGACTGGCGGTCCGCCCACATGGCAAAAAGAGTGTTACGTCTACGGTAGGTTATGGAATCAGGTGTCGCCCTCTCTGTCACTCCGAACGGATTTTCTGTGACTATACCATACGTCGGACATGTAGCCAGGAGAGGTCCAGACAATGGAGAACCAAATCATATTTGGTAGAGTAGAAGGCAAAGGTTCCCGCGGCAGAGCGCCCTACCGCTGGTCTGACCCCAAATAAAGGAAGTCCTTAATCTGCCCATCACCACCACTCTCCGATTGGCTGGGGATAGAAACTCGCGGAGGAGTCTAGTGAGGCGTACTGAAGCTCACGAACAGAATTAGACATGACCTTCCGATAATTGAAAAGCACGACGACGAAGAAGACCGTCTTCGTTAAACGCTTGTCCCTTTAAAAACGGATGACATCTTATCCACTATGCCATTAGTGCGGTTTAAGCAGACAAATTATATCTAGACTTAGAATAATTATTTGTATCCAAAAATAATCCTAAGAAGAAGAGAAGAAGATAAATGATACTTGATTTGTTAAATTTGCAGTTTACACACAGTGGCCTCAGAACGTAATAGATATGTTACAATAAACAGTATTAGGTAAGTGTTATTTATTTGAATATTTTGTATAATTGACTCCCACTATCCTATTCGTATGAAAGTACGTAACAACTCAATTCAAATTTTCACTAGAGGAAAAAGACCGATGTACGGTCAGTAGAAAAATTATAGAGATAAATCTGGGTTAACATTCATCTTAGTCGGGAAAGTCGAATCGTCGGGGATCCCAATCTTACGGACAGATTGGAGTCACTGGAGCGGCGGAGAGACTTTGGTTCACTCTGTGTACTCTATCGGCTCTTTCATGGGGAGTGCTCTGAGGAACTGTTTAACTTGGTACCACCGTCACCGTTTTACCAACGTACCACTCGATACCGCAGCAAGGTTCATCCATTTCACCTGGAAACGTAATGGACTTCAACTGTACGTTTCCAGCGATCTTTTCTCCCACGTACGTGCAGGCTCTGGAATGAACTACTTGCTGCTATGTTTCCCGAGCGCTATGACATGTACTTCTTTAAACGAGGTTTAAGAAGAGCATTTTCTTCATGGTGGGCAACGGCCTGGCTGTGACCCAGGTATTGCAAAGGTCCATGTGCGGCAGTATCACTTACCAACGCTGCTTGTTCGTTTGCCACAATCGGCAATAAGAGAAAAAAAATAATTGTGCGTGCTATTTATTCGTCCTATGTATTCAGCTATTGTTCTGCAGATTGCCGTAGTTAGGATTCTATCCTGCAAAGAAATTCAGAGCTAATATTTGACTATTTTAATTTATGTTATTGAAATAATATTTAATCTATGTTATCCGTGTGGTAAGAATAAAATTCAACCAGTAAGGTCAATTTCTCTCCTATTGTGGAGGGCCTCCTCCAGCCCAACAGTGAGATGTATATGAGCTGAAATGAAGATGATGTGGAATCTAATGTTGTATTATTTGACTATTTTAAGCAATAAGTAACTATTTTCTTCCAAGTAAATAGTTTTTTTTTAAATAAAACTACGGATTTTATCGCGTTTGTATTTGATTTTTAATTGCCCGACGTTTCGAACATTTTGTAGTGTTCATAGTTACGGGCGGACTAAGATGTCTCACGTCCAAAAAATTATCGTTATTACAGAGATTTATAATTATCTACCCGTTTTTTTTTTGGGCGTGGGTGGCGGTCGGCGCGCTCTTCGCACCACTCCGTCCGGGGCGACAGAGGGGCGTAAGCACGCACACCCGTAACCCATCCACGATGCACGTCGCCTTCGTCGTTGGACCGACCACCGGAGCAGGGTGACTCGACGTCAGTGCTCGGCCGGACGGAATACCCCCTATTTGGGGTACCCTCCCATCGACCGACGTTATCGGGGAGGACATCGATCTTTCCTCAATTATCTACCCGATACAGAAATTAGTTATTAAATTTTAACCCACGTTTTGTTACAAATTTGTTCCTTACGATGTACAATGCCTTTACATGACATAGTCGAATAGATTTCCATATTTTCTGCGTTAACATTTTCCTTGCAAACGCTACGGTATCGACGCGCCGTCTCGGTCGCTCTATTTCTGGCTGCGCCCGCCCAGCCAAGTTTATTGACACGACTTACCGCTCACTACACTGCACCCGGATTTTACTGCCAATAGCTCACAAGCTTAAGTGCTTCATCACGTATCGAATCATAACATGCAATGGTCTGACCACTCATACACAACAAACAGGAAGGGGGAATTAATGTATAATGTCGCGTTAAACACCGTGATATATACTGGCCTTTTTAATCTTACTATCTCAGCTCATTTACGTCCCACTGTTGGGCTCGGCCTTTCTCCATTGTGGGAGAGAATTTGTCCTATTATACTATGCTGGTAAGACGGATTGGTTTTCTTTCGAGTTTTCCTTCTTTTGCTTAGATGTTCAAAGCATATTTAATACCTTAGTCGTCTCCTACGATACCCACGGGCAAGATAAGAGGTGGTGAATTATATTCTTACCATCAGCACATGGACATCTCATATTATAACTCCAAAAATTGTTTACGCAAGTATTACGCATTATAAATAAAATTATATTTATACGGATTTTATCGCTATTGTATTTGATTTTTAATAAATATTTTACAGCGTACATGGTCACGGGTGGACTATGATTTCTCACGTCCAACAAGTAATCGTTATTACAAAGATTTATATGAATGGGTCAAAATTTAACAACTAATTTTGTAACGGGTAGATACAAATCTTTGTAACAGCGATAGTTTTATCCAAATATTTATTTGGAAATTTTTGAAGATTTTGGCTCTCCTACAATTATGCTAGTCAAGCCTTATGGCTCCAGATCTAAATTTCTTACTAGCAATAAATGAGTTAAACACAAGTGCCCAATCAGCATTAGGTTATTTGGTATGAGATTTTTTTTTAATTGCCTTTTGATGGCAAACGTGCAAGCTGCTTATCTGATGAGAAATGGCAACTGATATGCATGAACCTCAATACCAGCGGTAGAGCTAATTTGCTGACTAACGTAAGGAAAGTGCTCGTATAAAGAAGGACATATTATAGAATCTATACTAATACTAGCTACCCACCCTCGTTTCGCTTCGGTTTCAGTCACTATACCCGTGTAGTTCCCGTTTCTGTGGTTACACCGGGATAAAATATAGCCTATGTTACTCTTTGATATTATAGCTTTCCGTCAGTGAAAGAATTTTTGAAATCGGTTCCGTGGTTTAAGCGTGAAAGCATAACAAACAAACAAACATACAAACTTACTTTCGCATTTATAATATCAGTAAGGATTATTGAAGGGTTCGTTTGGTTGTACGCGCTAAACTATGGAACTAGGTACTGATTCGAATTAATAAAATCTTTTGGTGTTTGATAGTTCAGTTATAGCCTTCATTATAGTCTATATACTAATACGATATGACTAAGTGGAGCATCAATAAAAAATATGTATTATAAATTTGAGAAAAACAAAATTATTTTTTAAAGATTGTTGTTTTTTTTTTATTGCAAACGGTGGCAAACGAGCAAGCAGTACACCTGATGGTAAGTGTTGCTGCCGCTCATGGATCTTTGCAGGGTCGCTGCCTACCGCGAAGAAAGTGAAGGGAGTGTGAATGCGTGTATTGAGTCTCGGTGATACCAAATATAATAATAATATAGACACAAATACCCTCAGAAAGTTGGGCTTCTGGCTCTCTCGCTCGCCGAACGAAGCGAAGTAAGAAATTGCTACTACCCAGACGTCGATTTTCTGCTCAGTGTGGTACTACCCCAGACGGACCGACCCACGGCTGTAGACAGATAACTGTCGACAGTATGGTCCTACCACTCTTGTGCGTGCTAAGTGTTATAGATGCCTTTACAGGTACTCTCTTTAACCATATCTTTCTTGAGTGACTTAGTAGGTAGACTTTTCCATGTGGTGACGGATTAATAATACAATTTATCACTCCCTATCTTGCAAAAGAACGATTACTTGAAATAAAACCTAATACCACCAAGTCTGATCAGCATGGTAAAGTAGGCCAATAGCCCACGCTACTTAGGCGGGTTATATTTCAAGTTATCCTTTTCTTGCGTAAATGTAATTAATCACAACAAATTACAGTCAAAATAATACATCGCACAAATAATTTTTTTGTGAGTATATTTCGGTAATATGACTTTTTTAAAAAGACAATACACTGCATTAAGGTAATAATCCTTGTATCGCAGGGGACTTTACAAATATAACCAATGGACACAAATTACGTCCAGACACAACATATTGTGGACCGCATAAAATGTTGTCCTGCGTGGGATTCGAACTGGGCACTGTCCCTGTAGGTTGGTATCTTAATCACTACGCCATCTGTGTCATCGCTGGCTAAACATTTAGAATAAAACTAAGATACTATACAAAATAAATCAATAAAACGAATACTATCGTGTAACTATCAATGTAAAATAATATCGATGACGTTATAGGGCCTATTATATAGAAGTGGCTACATTCGCGATCGATCTAAGAGCAGCTGCATGGTCGTAGGTAACATCTGCCACGCGCACGCGTCTACCTCCGTGTCTGGGACAGTGCCTTTGTATGCGTGCGTGCGTGTGTGTTCACGGCAAATAATCAACATTTCGACGGTAAAAAGCATAAACGTAAACTTACAAAATTAAAATTGTCCACTAGAATAGGTAAACAATTTTATTGTTTTCAAAAGTTATAAATTTCATATTTGTGAATCCAGAGCTGTGGATAATCTCCAAAAAAAGATACGTCTAGATTTTTTTTTATTTTGTGGGTTATTTACGACTCTTCGTTCTTTTTTTTTGTTTTATGGGTTACGATATGCGTTTATTCAAACTTTTTTGATCTTCCACAGAATTGGCCGTAAGACGGACCCCTGTTGAACGCGACACAACGTCATTCAGTCCACGTAAAGGACGATGCATCCCTCTAAATGGTCTGCCACTAACAGTCTCAGGTATAAAGCACCTCGTGAAAACGAAAGGCCTCCCTGATGCAGCTGAATGGCAGACTATTTAATACACTGGCGATGTCCAAAGATACTGCCAACAGCACCTCGCCGCCGGTGACGGAACTCGCTTCTTCGGAGCCGCACACGGGGCATGGCTGCGTATATCTACGTTAACATAAAGCGAATGCGGCCAGCCTCTGCATCCACCCTGTTTGCCGGGGATGTTGAAGGTAGTGTTTTTACTCTTGTTAACACACGGAAATTAGTTTACAACTAGCAACCCGCCCTCGCTTCGCTTCGGTTATAGGTTATAATCGTTTTACCCGCGTAGTCGATTGTTACGCATGCTATATATTTTTGTCGCGATGCATAATTTCAACGTCCAAATCTTCTGCATGTATGTCGTAAGACACACTCCGTATTGACAGATTAAGAATTCAATGTGTCTTTTTAATTTATTTGGGATATTGTAAAAACTGTCTGATGTATCATTGGGCTTTTACAGGAGTATGCTACTACGTATTTTCTTGGTAACACCAAATATGAATATCAGGTTGACCGAGCTTCGCTCGGAGTATTTTAGTAGCATTTATTTAGATACTAGCAACCCACCCTCGCTTCGCTTCGGTTATAGGTTATAGTGGTTTTACCCGCGTAGTTCCCGTTCCCGTGGGAATACCGGGATAAAATATAGCCTAGTTTACGCCCTGATATTATAGCTTTCCATTGGTGAAAGAATTTTTGAAATCGGTCTAGCCGTTTTGAAGATTACCCGGAACAAACAGACAGACAAAAATTTTTTAATTGCTATTTTAGGCATAGGTGTCGTGCAAATAACCGTGTGAGCATGAAAAAAGCCTATTATTTTGACATTACAAACAGACACTCCAATTTTATTTATTTGTATAGATACAATAATTTTAAATATTAATTTTCTTATATAATAATTTAAAATTTATTAAAATAATAGTTGTTATTAATATAATAAGAATTACTATAAATTTAACGTTAATAATAACTAACGAGAGACAATATAAATTTGAAAAGAGAATAAAATTGGTAAAAATATTGTAAATAAAATTACGGATTTTATCGCGGTTTTATTTGATTTTTGAATGCCCGACGTTTCGAAAACTTTGCAGCGTTCATGGCCACGGGTGGTTCGTGAAAATACTTTTAATCCTAATGATACTGACAGCAAATCAAGATGATGACATTTTGACACTATACTCATAGCTAGTAACCATACTTATCAATCCATTTACCTATCTAAAAAACTATCCTTATATTAATTTCTTAGAAAATATCTCCTATTCTTGCAATTAGAATACTCTCTTAATAAATCTTACGCACATGCCCTCAATATAAAAACCGTCGAACTAAAACTTTTACTGATAAAATATAAAAATGTTTGGCGAGAGATTCGTAGTAGCGCGGGGGTGTGGCGAGGGGACGAGGGGCTGCACCTGCTCACCTGCTGCCACCTGGTGGCGCCCTACTTGTAACAACTCCACAGGTTGCCAACCTTCAAGCTTGTTTATTTATTTACGTACTACAGAATTGTGTTATTAAATGTTTTGGTGTTTGAAACTTGCGGGGCGTCTGCAATACAACGTCTGTAATGCATACCCGTTTAAATAACATATGCGCAGGGTTTGTAATGTACATACATATGTTCTGAAGCGAAGCTTTTATACAGACGTTCGGGAACCAAGCACTCTACGGGCTAAGCGTGAGTAACGTTACCGTTACACATGAGCGTTACTCGATAAGTATACAATAATAGAACATCATTATCATCATTTCGGCTCGTATACGTAACACTGGCGAACTCCAGCCTCCTCCACAATAGGAGGGAAATACCACGTTAGGCAGACGTGTTGATATTTTTTTTTGTAGGGGCTGTCCATTCCGTCCTGGGCGACGAAGGGACGGCACGCGGCCCCATAACCCACCCGTACCCACGTCGCCTTCGTCGTTGGGCCAACTACCGGAGCAGGGTGACTTGTCGTCAGTGGTCGGCCCGACGGAATACTCTTTCAGGTACCCTCACCTCTTGACGTCCCTGTCCCGGGACGTCGGTCGCCGTCGCGCAGTCAGCCTCTCCGCGGATGCCGGACTTAAGTCCTCGGTCCGGTCACCCGCGGCCTCGGCTAGGGCGACATCAGGCGCAAGTAGACGTGTTGGTATAGGGTTTCGTTTCAAGCTTTCCATCTCTTGCATAGATGTTATATGCACTTCTCTTAACCCAATTACTTAGCTTCAACTCAATATGTACCCTTCCTTGATAGTGCATTACAAAAGTTATTGCCAATAGTTTTATGACCAGCCAACTGCCTGACGGCAAGCCCCCCTTGGCAATATATTTATCTATACTGTAATGTATGACTTACGTTTTCTTTACTTTTATGCAAATTATTCAGTTAATATATACCAATAAATAAAATTGGAGTGTCTGTTTGTAATGTCAAAATAATAGGCTTTTTTCATGCTCACACGGTTATTTGCATTATACATATGCCTAAAAAACATTTTATATTTTTTTGTCTGTCTGTCTGTCTGTTTGTTCCGGGTAATCTTCAAAACGTCTAGACCGATTTCAAAAATTCTTTCACCAATGGAAAGCTATAATATCAGGGAGTAAATTAGGCTATATTTTATCCCGGTATTCCCACGGGAACGAGAACTACGGGGATAGTACGGGGATACGGCGACAGAAACCGAAGTGAAGCGAGGGCGGGTTGCTAGTCCTTACTAATATTTTAAACTAGCAACCCGCCCTCGCTTCGTTTCGGTTTTAGTCAGTTCAGGGAGTAATTAACAGTTAGTTTTCCCCGCTTTATATTGTAAGCCTTCGGATGTATGTTTAAAGAGCTGTTGGATTTCTTTATGTGGTATAATTTGGAATATGTAAATTCGTATAAGAACGTGTGTTACCGACATAGCCTGAAGAGATAAGGCGTTGAATTAGCAACTGTAGGAGTAGAAAATTTTGCAGAAAGCGACCACGAATCGGTTAACGCAACAAAAGACGACCTCCCACAAGGTCTACTAATTACATTTTAATAGTCGTAGAGAACTTTTGGATGCAAGTATAGACCTGTTCAAGATCCCTAGCCGAGGCCGGGAGTAACCGGACCAGGGATTAGTCCGTCACCCGTAGAGAGGATGACCGCAAGACGGCGACCGACGCCACGGGAAAGGGACGTCGAGAGAAGAGGGTACCCCATAGGGTATTCCGTTCGGGCCGAACACGGAGGACAAGGAACTCGGTACCGATGGTCGGCTCAACGACGAAGCCGACGAGCTATGGTGGGTTATGCAGGTCGCCCAGGACTGGGCCCAGCGGAGGATGCGTTGACCATAGCCCACCCCAAAGAAAAGGCTTGTTTAAGATTACATTTTCCTAGTCCGGATTATCCTAGATTAAATAAGGTAGGATATCGTCGCTATATTCAGAAAAAAAGCAAAATTTAGACTACATAAGCTGAGTAGGTATGTGTAGATAATTTTCAATCTGCAGTAACACGGCGTAAATAAGGTCCCTATTATAAAGTGCCAACTCCGTTAATTAGAGCAAACCGGTGCAAAGAGCAGTTCTTACATCTATTATAATGAATTCTCACGGTTCAAATCCCATATAAAAATTATATATACTACATTTTTTATTCTGTTTGTTTATTTTTCTTTTATAGTGATTTTCTATTCGTGTGATAACGGAATACGAATTAAATATTCAGTGTTTCTTACAGGACCGTAGATGAATGTAAAAGACGAAGCCGAAGCTCTACGATTTAAAAAAGGAGAACTGCTGAGACTGGAGGCTGTTTTTCAATCGTCACGCTCATTAGGAGCTCATTGTAACGGTAACCCAAAGCCAATTTATTCGCAGCCCACGAAGCAGTAAAGTGCGACGACTATAGCATTTTTATCCAGTCGCCAGACGGACGAGTCGTTTATAAAAACGGCGTCTTAAAAAACTGCTGACTGAAGTGAAAACTTAAAACAATGAATAATGAATTGAAATTTATAGTGTTAGGACCATGCCGTTGACAGTTGTTTGCCTTGGTCCGTCCGGAGTAGTACCACACTCTCGCAGAAAACCGATGTCCGAGTAGTAGCAATTTGTTACTGCCCTTCGTTCAGTGAGCGAGAGAGCTGGAAGCCTAACTTTCTGAGGGTGTTTGCATGCGGTGGGTTTAGTGATGCCTTTAGTATCACTGAGCCTCATTGCACGGATTCACACACCCTTCATTTTTTTTTTTTAATTTTTATTTTTTATTTTAAAGGAAACTGACAGCTAAAAGAATTACATTAATGACTTAATTAGCAACATAAAGCCATTTATGAGTTTCCACATATAACAGTTTCAATTTTTTTATTCTTTTTAAACACATAAGTCTTTCAATACTTAAAAATAAAAATAATTGAGTAACAAAATAACAAGTACTTAAAGCTAACTCCATTCCCTTCATTTTCTTCGCAATGGGCACCGTCCTTGTCAAGATTCATGAACCCCAGCAACATTTACTTATCACGTGTACTTACTGTCTGCTCGTCTATATCTATACCAATAAATAAAATTGGAGTGTCTGTTTGTAATGTCAAAATAATAGGCTTTTTTCATGCTCACACGGTTATTTGCACGACACCTATGCCTAAAATAGCAATTAAAAAATTTTTGTTTGTCTGTCTGTTTGTGCCGGGTAATCTTCAAAACGGCTGGACCGATTTCAAAAATTCTTTCACCAATGGAAAGCTATAATATCAGGGCGTAAGCTAGGCTATATTTTATCCCGGTATTCCCACGGGAACGGGAACTACGCGGGGAAAACGACTATAACCTATAACCGAAGCGAAGCGAGGGCGGGTTGCTAGTTTGCAATAAAAAGAAATAAAAATATTGGTTGGTGTTAAATTAAAATTTGTAAATTGAAACATTTACATTTATCTTATTTTGACATCTATCGCTACAGATATAATGATATCAACATAGCTATAAATATAGCGCTAGCATAAGAGTTAATACGTCACGTAACGATTTCGATGTCGACTTACGTGAATTAAGTCCCCAATCAAACCAACCTATAGAAGTATTCACTTCAAAAATTCTATTTGTCACAATAGATTAAGAAAAAGAGATAAATAGCTCGTAACACGATACATTCCCAAGAAACTCTTATACGTATTCCATTGAGTTTTAAACAGCTCATTCGTGTAACATTGCCAATAGTAATTAGTCGTGGAATAGGTCAAGGTTTGTCCGTACCGACAACTAATGTGTTTGTTTCAGATTTGTTTTCTTTTTTTGTTTAAATCCTTGGCGGTACTGCGGCTAAAGAATGAAGGTTAATTTTTATCACAACAAATTTCTATTATTTTGTTTTTTTGATGTCGTTTTCCAACCACAGTTCTAAATTAAACTCATAATTGAACTCCCAGGTGGTAGGCCCACACTGTTGATAGTTACCTGTATACATCCGTGGGCCGGTCCGTCCAGGATCACACTCTCGCAAAAAATCGACTTCCGAGTAGTGGCAATTTGTTACTTCGCTTCGTTCGGTGAGCGAGAGAGCCGGAAGTCCAACTTTCTGAGGGTGTTTGCGTGTGGTGGGTTGTCGTGATGCCTTTAGTCATCATCGAACCTCATTGCACGCATTTACACTCTCTTCACTTTCTTCACAGTAGGCAACGGCCTTACAAAGGCCCATGAGTGGCAGCAACACTTAGCATCTGTTAGTTAATTTGCCATCGTTTGGTCTCAGGTGATATACGTCCCGTATATGACCTGAGATGATGATGAAAACTATTTTATGGGTTTGAATTACCAAATTTAAAAAAACCTATGAACTCCGCAAAAATAGAAACATCTCAAACTATCGGATATGCCGAAATAATATCATATCCATAACCGTGAATAACAGTGTAGGCCGTCCCTTCCACTAAATAGACCGACGACCTGGTGAAAGTTGCTAAGCGTCGTTGGATATAGGCGGCACAAGACCGCACTTTGTGGCCAAACTTGAGGGAGGCCTACGTCCAGCAGTGGACGGCGATAGGCTAAACGATTATGTTGATGAACCGTATCCGAAACCGGTATAATATTCGAATCTAGATCCGAAATTCCATATCCGCAACATCGCTAATTACTGCTGTTGTTTGAGAGTTAATATTATGAATAATTGCATGTAGCGTATCCTGTAGTTTGTTTACAGTCTAGACTAACGGCAGACAGGAAACTCCGGTATGTCATACTAAATATTTATCTGTTAAATATGATACATCGTCACAGTGTAATTTTAACAGTAGCCCAACTGGTATTATAGTCGTTAAATGTAAATAAATTTCTGTCCCATTAAGTTATAGAAGTCAAACATTTAATTCAACTGCACAGATGACGTAGTTGTTAAGATACCGACCGCGCTAATGCTGTGGGTTCGAATCCCACGTAGGACAAAACTGTTCCCACAAATTGGTGTTCTGAGTCTGGATGTAATTTGTGTCCGTTAATTATATGTTTGTGAAGTCCCCTGCAATACAAGGATAGTTTTCTTAACGCAAGGTGTCTTTAAAAAAAAAGAAAAATAAAAGGAAAATACTTACTGATCTTAAGTCTCTTAAAAATTTAAAGAACATTAGCTTATATTTTTACTTTATTTAACGTTGTTCAGATCGGTTGGTAAAGAGTTATATTCCACATTGTAAATAAAACTACTTTTACGGATTTTATCGCGTTTGTACGTTACGGGCGACTAAGTCCTTAGTCCGCCCGTGATCATGAATGCTGTAAAGTGTTCGAAACGTCGGGTAATCATAAATCAAAACAAATGCGAAAAAATCCGTAAAAGTAGTTTTATTTATAATATGTAGTGCTCGCGTAAACATCAGAAATCATTAGATATATTTCAATTTTCTGCATAGTATATCCCTTAGTCAGCTTATATACGATCCACGGACAAGGATTTAGTGAATTGTATTCTTCTCCGATACCATATGGAACCAACGCTGTCTATGTAATAATTGCCTTTACAACAAAATATTCAATATTGCCTCACTATATGATCTAATTCGAGTGGGTCGGTTTTTATTATATGTTTAGTGAAATTCAAAGGCATGAGGCATTTCACGTTTTTAGATATATACATTATCATCATAAATTTAAACATGATTTATAACCATAAAGATCAAAGAACATAGATATTTCAATAAGATTCCAGACCTGATTTCAGTTCAAACTTGATGCCTACCTTAAAAATAAAAGAATGAAACAAATATGTAAATTCGATTGATAGGTATTAGTTACTAATGTAAAATTTTTCATGTAGCGACGTAGTGGCAAACGAGCTAGCACATATAAAGGTAAGTGGTACTGTCTCACATGGACCTTCGCTATACCAGGGGCACAGTTGGGCCACTGCATACAGTGAAGAAAGTGCTCTTCTCAAACATTGTTTAAAGAAGGACATATCATAGCGCTCGGGAAGTGTATCACAGCAGTGGGTAGTTTATCCCAGATGCTGCATGTACTCACATGTGTGAGAAATTATCGCTAGAAGCGTACACTTGGAGACCATAACGTTATCAGGTGAAATTGATGTATCCTGCTACGGTGTCGAATCATACGTTGATGAAACGGTAGTGACGGTAGTACTGAGTTACAAATCAAACTTTTCCTTAGAGCAGTCCCCATGAAAGAGCCGGTTGAGTACATAGAGTGACCCAAAATCCCTTTGCCACTTCAGCCAATTCAATTTGTTTGTGAGATTGGGACCACTGACGATTCGAACAGCACGTTTTTGTAGGGAGTCAAGTAAGTCTAATTGATATTTAGGCACTCCTAGAGATGTGAAAAGTACTCTACGTGGGAACAAAATTGTAATTTGTATAGCATGCAGTGATTACCAGAAGAATGGCCAGCAACGCTCTCCGAGGCAACGTCTAGTACTTTACTGTGATCGACAATCCGATCCTCAGCAAGTCCTAGGAAACGATTTTAAATTTCTTCGAACTCGCAAAAAAAAAAATAATGAGAATAGTTAAACAGAAGAGTTGAAAAATATTGATTCCACATCCCTTCTATTTCATGCAGAAGACATCAATAATAATTTACTGTTTAGCCAGTAAATAAGAAAATTCAATGTTTTTCCTAGACGAATAGGAAGTGGAAGCAAAATTGACTATTAAATCAATAAATAATCCTCCTACTTGTGTAGCTACGATAAATGCAGCAGTACAGTAAAATGGATACGATCGAGCTTATGGAGACTTTATGTGAGCCTTAAGATTGATTGCCATAGTATCTAGGTAATTATGACTAAAATGGCTGAACGCATGGCAAGTTATTGAGTGGCTACTATATAGAATCCTATGTCTAGTCATTTAGAGGTCCATAGTCAGCAGTGTTTGATGAAAGGTAGTAGCGTAGCTTGCCCTAGACGGGCCCTGTAACAAAATGTGTTGGAAGACCCAAAGGACAGGTTTAAGTTGTTTTTTTAAATAAGAAGAAAAATAATAATGGGATTTTTACATAAAATGCTTATCCTAGTAGTTAGTGTCAAAAATGTTATTAATCATTATAACATT
Organism: Lymantria dispar; assembly: GCA_032191425.1. Taxonomy (NCBI): domain Eukaryota; kingdom Metazoa; phylum Arthropoda; class Insecta; order Lepidoptera; family Erebidae; genus Lymantria; species Lymantria dispar. The sequence goes on along the minus strand of CM063442.1, from coordinate 2,669,996 downwards.
TTAGAAAGTTTGGTTAACGGTAGAGGCATCGAATTATCTATGTTATATACACATTACACATAGATGATTCGGGGCCCCTACCGTCTAGGGGCCCCGAATCATCTATGTGGTATCATCGGTACAGCTGATACGGCGATAGCTACACCCCCGAAGAAAGTTTCAATGATGATGATTAATGAATGAAAATTTCTATTTGATAGAAATAAATTGTTTGAATTAGAACCAACATAAAAATTACTATACCATGCTGGTCAGACAGGTTGGTGTAGGGTTTTATTCCAAGCTTTCCTTCTCTTGCATAGATGTTTTATGATTGTTCATCCTTTAATCATCTTTTACGACAAGATAGGCAGTGGTGAATTGTATTCTTACTCCGTCATCATACAGAAATATACTCGTGTAAAGATCATAAATCCTTATGGGATGACTTTATTCAAAATATTTGTCTTTATACTCTTCAGTAATACGAAGCTCAAATGCAATATTAATCTACATAATTTAAATAGTGTATTAATTTGAGAATATTTTATAAAATACTAGCAACCGCCCTCGCTTCGCTTCGGTTTCAGTCGCCTTACCCGCGGCGTAGTTCCCGTTCCGGTGAGGATACCGGGATAAAATATAGCCTATGTTGCTCCCTGATATTATAGCTTTCCATTGGTGAAAGAATTTTTGAAATCGGTTCAGTGGTTTAAACGTGAAAGCGTTACAAACAAACAAACATCCTTACTTTCACATTTATAATATTAGTAAGGATTTTAAAATATGTAATTTATGCTTCGCACAAACCGTACGTAATTGATTAATCTACTGTTTTAATTACACTGTGTACATTATACTGGACATTCGATACTGCATTCTTGAGATTTGTTTATAATCTTTATCAAGTTCCGAATGTAATGTACTAGTTTTTTTAAATATGTTACATATTGTTTATTCGAACTTATTATTTAAAATGTGTTGGAGTTAAAACGTGTGAAAGATATTTGACTATTACTATGAGTTATTGTTGAAACACTGTAGGAATTATGCAGAATGAAATGAACGATAATATTTTTCACGCTTCAAATAAACAAGAAATATATTAAGAATTGTTAAGTCTATTTTGTAATTTTGATTTTTATTATCTCCTACATATGTATACTTTGTGCTTTTATCGTAGTTTCAACTATCCATTATCTATAGGAGGCACGAACTTCAAAAGGTCTTTTTAATTTCTCGCTACTTTTTAAAGGTGATTTTCTTTATTTTTACATTTATTTTAAAAGAAAATATTTTCATTTGTTATTCCGTGTGGTGACGGAGTAAGAATTCAATTCACCAAATTCTTGCCCATGGGTGTCGCAAAAGACGACTAAGGGACATATAATATGCATACAACATCTTTGCAAGAGAAGGAAAACTGGAAATAAAACACTATACCATCGCGACTGACCAGCGTGGTATAGTAGGTCATTGCCCTCATATCACGGAGGAGGCTCGAGCCCGACAGTGGGACGTGTTTGAGCTGTGATGATGATATTTTTTTTTTTTAATCATAATATCTAAACAATGATATCTGATGTTTACGCGAGCACTACACATTGTAAATAAAACTACTTTTACGGATTATATCGCGTTTGTATTTGATTTATGATTGCCCGACGTTTCGAACACTTTGCAGCATTCATGGTTACGGGCGGACTAAGGTGTCTCACGTCCAACAAGTAATCGTTATTACAGACATTTATAATTATATATATTATATGTATAACGGCAATCATAAATCAAATATAAACGCGATATAATCCGTAAAAGTAGTTTTATTTACAATCTAAACAATATTTTGATTTAGGCACTTTTGAATTTTTATATCAAAACCTTCAATGTTATACGTAGCCACATAGCTCAGTAGTAAGCTAGACATTAATGCCTACAATAAACTAACCTCACTGAGATCATTAGACATTTACGTTTACAGAGAGGGCCAATATTTTTGTTTGTTTTACACCAATTGTGTAAATCTTTTCTTTTACGACTGTGTTTAATTCCAGTATCAAAGACTACTTTTAATTTGATTGCGGTTAATGTATTGAAGGATCTTTGTGGTTGGACAGTTTTATTGAACAATTTTGATAACTTCCATAGAATCACTGTATAATAAAATGGAATAAATGAGAATGTAAATAATGTAGAATCCGCCCTCGCTTCGCTTCGGATTCAGTCGCCTTACGCGCGTAGTTCCCGTTCCCGTGGGAAAGCCGGGATAAAATATAGCCTATGTTATTCCCTGATATTATAGCTTTCCAATGGTGAAAGAATTTTTAAAATCGGTTCAGTACTTTTTAAGTTTATTCGTTACATACAAAAATACAAATCTTTCCTCTTTATAATATTAGTGTAGATGTAGATTAGTGTAGATTACTTCCTTCCTTTCGGTGTAGTAAAGTTCCGGAGTAAGTTATACAATGCACCACCCCTTATCTTGTCCATAGGTGTCGTAAAAGACGACTAAGGAATATCTACACATAATATCGCAAGAGAAAGAAAACTTGAAATAAAGGCCTATATGAAACCGTCTAACCATGGTATAATAAGTCTCTTTTCTTCTCTTTGTGAAGGAGGCTCGAGCCCAGCAGTGGACATATATGAGCTGTGATGAATGAATGAATGAAAGATAATGAACGAGAATGTATATAACGTATTTCTTACTGCGTTTTCATGTGGTAAATTAGTAAGAATACAATTAACCACCCCCTTTCTTGATTGTGGGTGGCATAAAAGATGATTAAGGAATACAATAATATGTTTATAATATATATCCAAGAGAAGTAAAACACGAAATAAAACCCTATAGCAAACGTAAATGGTCAGTTTCCCTTCTACTGTTTTTTTTATATTGCAGACGGCGGCAAACGAGCAAACAGTAGACCTGATGATAAGTGTTGCTGCTGGCTCACTTTTGCAAGACATTCTGCGTTGCCTTTTGCGAAGAAAGTAAATGCGTGCAATGAGATTCGGTGATACTAAAGGCATCGCAAATACCCTCGCAAAGCCTCCGGCTCTCTCGCTCACCGAACGAAGCGCGAACAAATTGCCATTACCTGGACGTCGATTTTCTCTTTAGTATGGTACTACCCCGGACAGATCGGCCCGCGGTTGTAGACAGACAACTATCAAAAGTGTGGTCCTACCACAATTATTATTGTGGATGAGATTCAAGTCTAGCAATGGGATAAATATAAGCTGAATTGAAAGAAATAAAATATTCATCATCATCATCGCAGCCCACATACATCCCACTGTTAGGTTCGGGCTACCATACAATAGGAGGGAATTAGACTTACTACACCATGCTGGTCAGACATGTTGGTATAGGGTTTCATTTAGAGTTTACCTTCTCTTGAACAGATCTTATGTGCATATTATATCCCTTATTTGGCGAGATAGGGAATGGTGAATTGTATTCTTACTCCGTCACCGTACGGACGAATAAGGATAATAAAATATTAAATTCTAGAAATCGTATTTAATTTAAACGAAAGTAATAAAACTAATTTCAATACCCACAAGTAATCTTACCCTTGATATATTATAAACATCAGTGATTATTCTTTATCAAAACACCCATATTTCTCAATAAAATCCGTTTATGTCTCAATATTTGATTATGGAGCTTTAAAGATGGCCATATAAAATTTATTATTACCTAATTTACGATCCGCGTTATAATATTTTCATATATGTTTAATTCGAATGCATGTTTGTGGTGTTTGATAGATCGTTATAATTTTATGTTCTATACAATCATATTTATTTCATATGCTGTTTATAGTAATATATTTTTAAAAGGGTTAGTATAGTATATTGAAACAAGACAAGCTCAGGTAAACGTGTATATAAATTACTAGCTGACTCGGCAAACTTCGTATCGCCATATTTTTTTTTTTTAGTAAATATATTTTCTAAATTTCTGAAGATATAGTCTCTAATAGAAGAACCATTACGGCTTTGTCGGGTAAGATTCAATCTTCTTGGACGCGGCATTGTTAATGATGATTCAAAGAGAATACAAATTACTGATTATTGATTTCTGACAAAATTATAATTATCAAATTTTCAACCATATGATACTTAACCATAGACAAAATTACGTTTAGCTGTCATTTGCGTTTTGTTATTACATATCAAATGCATTTTTATTATACCACGTTTCATAGAGACTTGTATTCTCTATGACGTTTTATGTCACGTCCCACGGGAACGCGTTCCAACGAGATAAACAGTATCCTATGTCCTTCTTCTGGATCTAAGCTACCTCCCCACCAATTTTCAGCCAAATCCGTAAAGCCGATCTTGAGTTATAAATAGTGTAACTAACACGACTTTCTTTTATATATATAGAAATAGCATCCTCGACGTATGTATGTATGTATCGAAAGAAAATTTTCATTTGGTATTCTTTTCTCTATGGTGACGGAGTAAAAATACAATTCATTACCTATCTCGCTCACCTAACGAAATGCAGTAATAAGTTGCTACTACTCAGACGTCGATTTTCTGCTCAGTGAGGCACTACCCCGTCTGGACCGGCCCGCGGCTGTAGACAGATAACTGTCAACAGCGTGGTCCTACCACTATTAAACAACAATATTCCCACCGTCTGTGCAGATCTAATCCTGCCCTAATTCTGGCCTCGGCGTGTCAGTTAAGGGATTACTTCTGCACCTTGGGAAAGTCAATCGTGAGATTGTAACGTGGGCTTGGTTGGGTACTTCGATAGGGATACGTTAACCAGTCGAGAATAAATTTTGATCATCCGTTTGAGTAAATAATATTATAGCAGGTTAAACGATGCCATCTCATTAGATTTTGACGACTTTTACAGGAAAGGAAGAAGTATCGACATAGTATATTTTTGAGCCATCACCATAAGGTGATAAAGATTATAAATAAAATAATTATTAGATTAAGTAATAATAAAAAAATAAATGCTTTTATTCCTCGTGTGGTGACGGAGTAAAAATAAAATTTACCATGGCCTTTCTTACCCGTAGGTGTCGTAAAATATGACTAAAGGATATATGCATATAACAGCTATGTAAGGGAAGGAAACCCTAAACCAAACCGTGTAATCAGCGTGTTATAGTCGGTTATTTTTTCTCTAATTATATTAGGAGGCTCTGGTCCAACAATTTATTTATTTATTCATTTAAGGACAGCTAGTAATTGGAACATTAGAAATATTAAAATATAAATATAACATATAATTAAACTAAATGCTCAATTGTTAAGCTATCATAGCATGCACAGAAGTGGTAACAAATTAAGGAAATAAAATATAAAAAAGAAAGAAACAAACATACAAAATAAATCCTAATTCTTCATTATTAAAAAAAAGAAGAATGTTGAAATGGTTAATATAATTTTAAGTATTTGAAAGAGTTAAATAGAATTGAGTAATGACAACACTCTCCTTTTATATTTATGAAGTGAATAATTAAAGAGAGCCACTTCACTTCCAATTGAACTGAACGTTTTTGATATTCTATAAATTGGTGCATACTGTTTTGAATTGGTTCTGCTATAGGGTTTGTGAAACAAGCTCACAGGGCGAGATGCCCAAATAGGCAATCTGCGCGGAATATTAAAATTAAAGCACTGTAAAAGTTTAGGACAATCGATGTAGTTCCGAGTTAGTTTTAACAACGAGCCGACTATGAGCTGATATCATGCTGACATATATTACCACATTGTGTCTTCGATCAATAAATTAATAAATCACTACCCCATTCTTAAAATCGAGTATCATAAAAGTTCGCTAAAATAAATCTTATTAACGGAAGTAAATCAACATTAATTTCGTCAATGTTACTTACGTTATTTTCATTTATTATCAAACTCGAAAGATCCCTGAACTTGGGTATTAACCTAAAGTTTATTTTTCTTAACAATGGATATAGGCAAGTATCACATGATGCACATGCTTACATTAAGAAACTTTATACTAGGGTTGACATATTTGAAAACAAGTTTATAAAATAATTTTTTTTAAGTGTAACTTTTCATGTAAGAGTTTTTAGAAAATGATGAGCCGCAACTTTTTTATTTGATGTAAAGTTCGCGCGAAAAATCTCCTTTAATTTTGCAGTAAAAAGTTTGCGTCGAATACGCGTAAATACGTATTATATCAGTCGTTTAAGCTCACGAACTTGAAAAAGTTGTACATATGATTATATAATATTACTAGCAACTCGCCCTCGCTTCGCTTCGGTTATAGGTTATAGTCGTTTTACCCGCGTAGTGCCCGTTCCCGTGGGAATACCGGGATAAAATATAGCCTAGTTTACGCCCTGATATTATAGCTTTCCATTGATGAAAGAATTTTTGAAATCGGTCCAGCCGTTTTGAAGATTACCCGAAACAAACAGACAGACAGACAGACAAAAAATTTTTAATTGCTATTTTAGGCATAGGTGTCGTGCAAATAAACGTATGAGCATGAAAAAAGCCTATTATTTTGACATTACAAACAGACACTCCAATTTTATTTATTGGTATAGATATAATAAAATTAATATGTATATAAATAAATGATTATCTGTTTGGTTATGCAATAAGAATGCCATTAACCACCTCTTGCCCGGGAGTATTGTAAAAGACGATGAAGGAACATATATAGGTAACATCAATACAAGAGGAAAAAAGACTATAAAAAACCCTATTTCAACACGTTTGAGCAGCCTGGAATAGTAATTTTTTTAACACGCTTTTATTAGCTTCACCTGTATGTTTGTTTGTAACGTCCACCTTTGAGCTCGATTTTGCCCTACTTTGAGCGATCAGATTTTCTTTAAACTTTGCACACCTATCAAAGACCGATGACAATGCAATAATCCGCTTTTTTGTGTTGGTGTTTTGGAGGTGGGTTACGATCGGCGCACTCCTCGCCCGCTCCGTCCGGGGTGACAGAGGGACGTAAGCGCGCACGCCCGCAATCCACCGGCAGGTGACTTGACGTCAGTGGTAGGATGCAAAAATCCGCTTAAAAAAAGACGATTGTCCTAATTAGATTCGCCAGGATTCATCAACTTCTTTCCGCATCCTTTGCATAAGAGTAAGAGAGATAGAGCTAGTCGGGCACTCAGCATAACACAAACGCGTAGAGACTTTCCTATGGTAATAATTGCGTCTTGAGCCATATACATTCATCGATGTACCGACAAATCTAATACGCATACTAATTACATTCCGGTGGCTATTCACTAAAAAGTGAAAAATAAATATAGTTTAAAAAAACTAAAAATCACGTTTTCAACTAAAATGTGTAAAATATATTTCAATATAGGCAGCAAATAAGAATGAACGAAATATATTAATATTCTTGTGAAAAAAGCGGGCGCGCTTTGTGCCACATTTTCGTAAATCGAGCATTATTTTACACTTTTTAGTTGAAAGCGTGTTCTTTAGTTTTTTAAACTATATTTATTTTAAATTACTCTCCAATTGTGGAGGAGGCCTGAGCTCAACAGAGGAAATATATAGACAGCACTATACAAAAGTGATTTATGAATAATTAAAATGCTTCCCTGTGATATAAAAGTCTCACTTCTATCGTGTGTTTTGTCTTTACACATCCTGTCTAGGTTTTTTATATGTAAACACATTCATAAGATTTTGCTGTATTTCGCGGAAATTCACAAACGTTCAAATAAAAGATTTCAATCACACTCGGATTGAGAAGAGGCGTTTAAGATCCATAAACGCCTGAACAACATAAATAATTAATTATCTTGCATGCCGGAAACTGTGCTTAAACCAAATTACACATAGGATCAGTACAATAATTTCTAGATCGCAAAAAATATGGTCTTGCGTGGGAATCTTACCCAACGACACTTGCCATGACAGAATCAAATTAAATCATTTATTCTGCATAGGCCCCTTGAGGGCACTTACATATTGTCAAATTTATACATCGTTTGAATACAATACAATATCTACCACCGGATCGGGACGCGGCCACAAGCTGAGAAGATCCGGAAGAAACTCAGCGGGCTATCATTTTTTTACCACCTTTTGAATAAAATTACACGTATACAACATATTATAGTCTTAGCTCCAGTATGACGCCCTTCGAGATAGGATATAACAATTTTTTTTTAATTTAGTTCAAACAAAAAAAGAAAGGAAAACGTGATTGGACCAGATCCCACAAGCAGCACCCGATCACGAGTTAAGTACTAGAGTAGCCATCACTCCCCTCAACCACATTGGAGGAAAGGGAGTGACCCGCCCCACATAGCTTCGCAAGCAGAACCTTATTCAGTGAGCGTGGCCAAACCATTAATTGCGAACTATGATAGGTATGCTAAAAAGACCAAAACCTAAATTCGTCAGGCAAAACAGATACTTCTACTACTACGCCATCTTTACAGTCTTTTAAGTAGCAGACTATAAAATGTTTCTTCCATGTCATGATGGCGTAAGATCATAGTTCACCATCCCTTATCTTATTCATAAGTGTCGTATAAGACGACTAAGGAGTATGTTAATATCTGTGCAAGAGAAGGAAAACGTTATGGGGCAACTGGTCAAACGGGAGATAGGCAATAGTAGTAGGAACCCATAAAAAAATTTTGAAGAAAAATATCGATTCGTTAATGAATTAGAGACATGTAAAGTTTTCAATTTTGTCATCGCTTTTTCGTGTAAATCTGATTGCAATGTATAAAGACAGTGATACTTAATCTGCAACATATTCGTACTTTGTTAAATGTTTATTAGAAATTTATTGAAAAAACAATGATTACGTTCGCATAAGCAAAACAAACTTCGCTTTAAATCAGCTGATCGGTCGATGACCGTCGCCGAGTCGCGGTTTTACCTACGCTACCATTGAAATGTTTGCGCAATTCCTACCTATTCATACTGTCGAAGCTTTACATGTCTACATGTATCCTGTCTATACATGGCTACATAATACGTAACATTTAGGACATAGAATGTTTAACACACCTCCTCCACAATAGAAGGGAAACTGACCTTACTATACCATGCTGGTCAGACCGGTTGGTATAGGATTTTATTTTGAGTTTTCCTTTTTTTGCATATATATTATACTAGCAACCCGCCCTCGCTTCGCTTCGGTTTCTTTCCTGCGTAGTTCTCGTTCCCGTGGGAATACCGGGATAAAATATAGCCTAGGTTACTCCCTGATATTATAGCTTTCCATTGGTGAAAGAATTTTTGAAATCGGTCCAGCCGTTTTGAAGATTACCCGGAACAAACACACAGACAGACAGACAAAAAGTATAAAGTGTATTTTAGGCATATGTATAGTGCAAATAACCGTGTGAGCATGAAAAAAGTCTATTATTTTGACATTACAAACAGACACTCCAATTTTATTTATTGGAATAGACTAGCAGCACCCTGCGGTTTTACCCACATACTTCCCCTCCCCGTGGGAATATCGGGTTAAATTTTAGCCTATGTGTTATTCTGATATGTAGGCTGTATCTTTGTGAAATTTCATCAAAATCCATTCAGTAATTTTTGCGTAAAAGAGCAACAAACATACTCACAAACTTTTGCGTTTATAATATTAGTAGGATTATTGTTAGTATGAATAAAAATTATTGGAAAATATTATTGACAGCCCTGATGATAAGCATATTGCCGCTAATTACCAAGAGCTTGGAGAAACGGAACTAAAACACATTGTTTTGATATTCACAGAACATAATATCTTACATAATACGATATTATTCGTGGGAAACTATAAATGCGATACATTCAACATTTTAAAAGTCATTCAAAGCGTCATACATAGGCAGTTGCGTTCGCTGACCGGCGAGCAGTAGTATGGTCTAGTGATGAAAGGGGGAGAAAAAAAAAGGAATGAGTTAGCAAAAATAGCTTACAATAGCTAGAGATTCACATTTATTTTTAGTGCATAGTAATATTTTTATGTTCGGCTGTAAATTTTAATTATAAGATAAAATTTTAGCCTTAATTAAAATAATTTGGCATATAAGACTTAAAAATATATTTCATTCCAGCCCATTTACGTTCTCACTGCTGGGCTCGTGCCACCTCCTGGATAGAAGTGAATTTAACCTACTATACTAAGATGCTCTTAATGGTTAGTATTTTTTTTTTTTTTTTTTTTGGGTGGGCTATGGTAAGCGCACGCGCGGTCCAGTCCCTCCGGGGCGATGAAAAGACAGCGCGCGGGCCCATAACCCACCCGTACCCACGTCACCTCGTTGTTGGGCCGACCACCGGAGCAGATGTGACTTGTCGTCAGTGGTCGGCCCAACGGAATACCCTTTCGGGTAACCTCACCTCTCGACGTCCTGGGACGTCGGTCGCCGTCGCGCGGTCAGCCTCTCTGCGGGTGACGGACAATTCCCCGGTTCGATCACCCGCGGTCTCGGCTAGGGCGGCATTAGGCGCAAATACTCGCGCCTGCGCCGCCTGAGTCGCCGGCGGCGGAACCTGTCGCCGAATAGGAGCTCTACTCGCACACGATCCGCCGCCTCCTTCCGTGAGATTACGGCCTCACAGAAGGCGGCGACCGCGTCCCCTTAATGGTTAGTATAGGGTTTTATTTCGAGTTTTCCTTCTCTCGCATAGATGTTATATGCGTTATATATCCCTTAGTCGTCTCGTACGATCACCCACGGGTAAGATAGTGGGTGGTGAATTGTATTCTTACTCCGTCACCACAAGGAATACCATCACACGGACCAGCGCAGTATAGTAGGCCAATTTCCTTCCCATTTTGGAGGAAATTTATATGGGCTGAGATGATGATGACGAATTTTCATCTACATTCATATATAAAACTGCAGATTCTGTAACGTATTTATTTACTTTTAATACGCTTTTATTAGTTTCAGACGTATCTATGTTAGTATGTTGGTATGTAACGGAATCTTTGAACGTGAATTTGACCCCTTCCAAAACGTCGGATTAACTCAAAATTTGGCATACTTATTAAGGACCGATGACAATTCAATATTTGAAACAGTTTGACTCGTTATCCTTACTAGGATAATCAGGATTAGCGATTTTTTGTTTTCCTGACTCCAAGCGTATTTTTATAGTTATAACTATAATGTTATTAATAAATACGTTAAGGAACGTTACGTTAACGTTTTCTATGCGCTAATCTCCGATGACAGAAGTTAAACTTGAAAACTGTTTTCTATTAGCTAGCCTCTTTATCTAGAAAGGCTACAAAACATAACATTGATGTATAGGAGTCAAGCTATAACCATAGTTGTTAGCAATACAGGAAAAAATAGTATCAAGCTGACATAGTTAATGTATTTGATAAACATTGTTGCGACAACAACCGTTGTAATAACAAGTTCATAAATTTAAAGTCCGTGTGGTGACGGAGTAAGAATACAATTCATCATCCCCTTTATTGCTCTTGGGTATCATAAAAGACAACTAAGATTATTGCAGATAACATATACGTAGAGAAAGAAAACTTAAAATAATACGTTGTAACAAACCGTCTGACTAGCGTGGAATAGTACCTAAGTCCATTTCCCTACCAATGTGCAGAAAGCTTGATCCCAGCAGTGGGGCATACATGAACCGAGATAAATTGAAGTAAACAAAACGGACACATGTAAAATGATTTGATGATAACAATTCATGTGACCAGCGTAGTATCATCATGCAAGTTCCTCTGCTGGGCTCGAGCCTCCTCCCCAATAGGAAGGAAATGAATCTTACTATATCATGCAGGTCAAACAGGTTGGTATATGGTTTTATTTCAAGTTTTTCTTCTCTTGCACAGAGGAGGCTCGAGCCCAACAGTCGCACGTATATGAGCTGTGATTTTGATAATGCGAAAAATCTGCTCACTGTCCTATTCCCATCTGTCTTAATATTGTAATTTAATTTTTAATTTCCTAAATAGACAATATAATGCAAAAAGTATTTTTATATTCTTAAATTGCCGCACTTAAGCGTGGTGTAATGAAATAAAATTTCACACGCTTTGATGAATGAATGACTAAGCACGTTATATAGATAACATCAATGCAAGAGATTGAAAATTCAAAAACTTGTTTTTGCGTGCGAAAAATAATTGCTACACGTGAGATTTGAACCCATATCTGCTGACAATCCACTTCAATCGACTTTTTATTGCTGTTTTTTTTTTTTTTTTGTGGGTGGGCTGCGGTCGGCGCGCCTCCACACCACTCCGTCCGGGGCGACAGAGGGGCTTAAGCACGCAACTCCCGCAACCCACCCGAAAACCACCTCGCCTTCGTCGTTGGGCCGACTACCGGAGCAGGTTTACTTGTCGTCAGTGGTCGGCCCGACGGAATACCCCCTACGTGAGGTACCCTCCCATCGACCGACGTCCTCCCCTCGGGGAGGACGTCGGTCTTTCCTCACGCGGTCGGCCTCTCGGCGGGTGACGGACTAATACCCGGTCACGTCACCCGCGGCCTCGGCTAGTTTTATTGCTGTTTGCTAGGTCGTTGCCTACCGTGATGAAAATTAAAGAAATGTGAATGAGATCAATGAGGTTCAGTGTTACTAAAGGCATCAGAACCCATCACACGCAAACACCTTCAGAAATTTGGGCTGCCGGCTCTCTTGCTCACCGAACGAAGTGTAGTAACAAATTGCTACAACTCAGACGTCGCCTGTTGTGTTTAGGGATCCGCACCCAAAGGGTAAAAACGGGACTCTATTACTAAGACTTAGCTGTCTGTCCGTCCGACTGTCTGTCACCAGGCTGTATCTCAAGAACCGCGATAGCTAGACAGACGAAATTTTTACAAATTATGTATTTCTGTTGCCGCTATAACAACAAATACTAAAAACAAAATAAAATAAATATTAAAAGGGGGAAAAAATAGCGTTTATTGTGGGGGGTTCCCATTCAACAAACACGATTTGTTTGCCCTTTTTTGCTCGATATCGATAACGGCAACAGGTAGGCACTTGTGTACCTAGTCAATGGTACGGAACCCTTCGTGCGCGAGTCCGACTCGCACTTGGCCGATTTTTAAGATACAAGATAATCGTATTTTTCATTCTGCACACGCTAAGTTGAACATTAAGTTATATTCATTAACCACTTAGGTTGTGAGTGCCTCTAAAAAGTATAAGCAGAATATCTAATCTAAATAATCCTCACCTCATTCCACTTCAAGCGTGCCGTGATTCACGTTTCAAGTGTTTCCATCATGAGCGTTTAATGACGCCCTATCGACAGCTCTTTTCGCCTCGAGTGGTAGCCACTGTTCAAATAAATTTCCTACTAATTTTTAAGTTTAATAAAGTGAGAAATGTAGACAATTCTCATTTATAGAAATAGCTCATTAAATCGACAATAAGTATGAATTGAAAGTTTTCAGAACCCTATACACGTTACCTTCGGGATTTATTAGATGTTCCTCTAATTAAAATTATCGTTTCGAACTCATATTTTTATGTACTACATAAAAATATGAGATTCTCAGTGAAATTAATTTATATTCGCATGTCTGTTAACTCGATACACCTCGTTTTATTTTTCACTTTTAAAGTTTGTATTTTTGAGTTTTGTGTGTATACTGTATACAAGATATAACTAATTAGATATTATCCCGATGAAACGCGAATTGTGTTGCGTTACATTTTGATTTTTTTTTCCATTTTTATTGTTCGGCTTCCAGCTCTCTCATTCACCGAAAGAAACGCAGTAACAAATTGCTACTACGCAGACGTCGATTTTCTGCGAGAGTGTGGTACTACTCCGAATGGACCGACCCGTGGCTGTAGACAACTGTCAACAGTGTGATTCTACCGTATAAATTGAGCTAATAATATAACTTTAAAAAAAACTCTTCGGTTTTGCTGACTATCTGTGTAACTCGAGTAATTTACATAAAAGAACATATACTTATTGCGAATATTCGAGAACCTCATCCTGTTCTGAAGTCGCTTAAAAAACATTTTAGTTTTAAGTTAGTTGACGCCTAAATATTTTGTTGCCAAGGAAAATAATAATAAAATTTGTGTAATACCTATTACATTAGCTGGTCTGGTATTGTTGTGATTGTTATTTTTTTTTTGTTCCGGAAGCAAGCATGACGCTCAGTGAGCAGCCGTTCGGCACTAATGACCCGATACTAGTTCTAACATATCATTTTAATTGTGATTCCGGAGTTGGAAATGTGTGAGAATATTACTAGTAATCGAAGTTTTCCGTGTTGTGACGGATTAAGAATACAATTCACCGCTCCTAATCTTACTCGTGATTGTCGTAAAAGACGATTCATCATCATCATCATCATCGCAGTCCACATATGTCCCACTGTTGGGTTCGGGCCTCCTCCGCAATGGAAGGGAATTTAACCTACTATACCGTGCTGGTAAGACATGTTGGCATAGGGTTTTATTTGGAGTTTTCCTTCTCTTGCAGAGATCTTATGTCCATATTATATCCTTTAGTCGTCTTTTACGACATCCACGGGCAAGATAGGGAGTGGTGAATTGTAATCTTAATCCATCACCACACGGATGACGATTAAGGGATATAGTATGCATATAACGTCTATACAAGAGAAGGCAACTTTAAATAAAAGCCTGATCAGCTTGGTAACGGTAGTAGATCAATTCCACTACTGTTGTTGAGGAGGCCCGAGCTCAGAAATAGTGCGTGATGGCCGAGATGATGATGATATTTAAAATTTGAATTATCAAAAACATTACTGTCAAACAATTAACTTATTTGTAATATCAAAACAGTTTCTTATTAAATACGTATGACTTTAAAACAGTGCCTTAGAATAAGAAACTCAACATCTTTTCAGCTCATATACGTCCCATTGTTGGGCTCGAGCCTCCTACGATAAGAAGGATATTGATTTACGCTGGTCATATGGGATGGTATAGGGTTTTGCATAGATATTATGTGCGTGTTACATCCTTCATACGTCTTTTATGACATCCGCGAGCAAGATAGGGGGTGGTGAACAGTATTTTTATTCCAGCACTCAGTGGCGTAACTATATCGTTCGAGGCCCGTGACAAATTCATCGGACTCCCAGTATTTATATTGGGAGGATTCTCCTCTGACCGGGGGTCCCTTCCGGCTGGGGGCCCGTGGTGTTTTGCCGACTTGCCACTCTGTAGTTACGCCACTGCCAGCACCACTGGCAAAAACTAAAAGAATATTTGATTTTTTTATCTATTTGTTTTGGCTAAACTCTAAAGACTTCGGTCAGATTTGCATTATTAAACATTTAATATTATAAGAAATCATTTATGATATATGGTTTGAACAAATAATTTAAAATCCTTTATAAATATTGGTCCACCACCTGTCTTGGTGATCGGACAAAGCGTGTTACTACTCTTCAGTCGTCTAAATAGACTATTAGAAACAATAAGATCATTTTGGAATTTAAGTTATAGTTAACTTTCTGAGATTAGCGCATTCAAACAAACATACCCTTCAATTTACAATACTGCAATAATAAATATGTATTTTAATACATTAATAATACATTAAGTATTAAATAAAAGTATTTTACATGTTTTATTGCGTGTGAATTACCAAATACAAACGCGATAAAAACTGTAATAATTGTAATGATTTCTGATGTTTATTACACATTTTAAATAAAACTATTTTACGGATTTTATCGCGTTTAAATTTGATTTTTGATTGCCCGATGTTTCGAACACTTTGCAGCGTTCATGGCCTTTGCAGTGTTCGAAACGTCGGGTAATCAAAAATCAAATACGGGCGCGGTAAAATTCGTAGTTTTATTTAAAACGTAAAAATTGTTTTATTTAAAATACTTACGTACACATCTCAAATCATTGAACCCTCTTATAATTGGAATAAAATAAGATGAAACAAATATTACATACATTAATTACTACCGAGGAATAAAGCTCATGTCACACAGCATGAAGATTTGGGAGAAAGTGGTAGAGAAGAGAATAAGAGAGGAAAGTAGAATAACCCAGAACCAGTTTGGTTTTATGCCAGGACTGGGAACCACAGATGCAATTTTTGCGTTACGCCAACTAATGGAAAAATACCAAAGTGCGCGTAAAAACCTGCACATGGTATTTATCGACCTAGAGAAGGCGTACGACCGAGTTCCCAGGGAGGTTCTGTGGTGGGCTATGAAAGAACGAAGAGTGCCAGGGAAGTATGTAAGATTAGTGAAAGCTATGTATGCAGGAGCGTGCACGAATGTCCGGTCAGAAGCCGGAGTCACTGATGAGTTCAGTGTCACTGTAGGCTTGCACCAGGGTTCGGCATTGAGCCCCTACTTATTCCTCCTGGTGATGGATGCGCTGACATCGGACATACAGGAGGAAGCCCCATGGTGCATGCTATTTGCAGATGACATTGTCCTCGTCGGGGAAGAGGCAGCTGAGGTACAGAGCAGACTGGGGCAATGGCGTGAGAGATTGGAAGGAGTAGGCCTTAAGATCAGCCGCACCAAGACTGAACATATGTTCCGTAACTTCGGTGGCTCTTCCAAATTCTCTCACATTGCCCTAGATGGGGTATCCCTACTGGTTTGCTCCGATTTCAAGTATCCGATTGCTCCGATTTCAAGGCTCGCTTCTCCAAGACGATGGCAACATTAACCGAGAGATTAATAGTAGAATGAATGCAGAATGGATGAAGTGGCGGCAGGTCTCGGGACAATTTGTGACGCCCGGTTGCCTCTCAAACTTTAGGGAAAAAAAAAAAGAGTGTCATCAGACCTGTTGCTATGTATGGATCTGAATGTTGGGCATTGAAAAAGACGGATGAGAGAAGAGTGCATGCTACAGAGATGCGAATGCTAAGATGGATGTGTGGGGTTACAAGGTTAGATAAAGTAAGAAATGAGTATATTAGGGGAAGTCTAAAAGTGGCACCAGTGATAGAGAAGATTAGGAGCGCGAGATTGTCATGGTATGGACATGTGATGAGGAGGGATGAAAGGCATGTGACAAGAAGGGTTGTTAATATGATTGTGGATGGACGAAAGAAGCGTGGGAGACCCAAAAAGAGATGGATGGACTGCGTGAATGAAGATATGCGTATGAAAGCAGTGAGTGCACATATGATGGCTGATAGGAGGCTATGGAAGGTAAAAATATGTTGGGCCGACCCCACTTAGCGTGGGATGAGGGCAGGAAAATGATGATGATGAATTAATATTATTTCCGCAGTCGGTTATATTTTTTTTCTAGTTCGGACTTAATTAACGATATAGGTGCGAACGAAATCGATAGTCAATGCAACGGACCATGGCGATGCAGTTTTTGTCTGTTTTCGTAATTAGCGGTTCAAGTGAAAAGCGCACGATGTATGCGTGAATATCACCATATTAGTTCCTATATATTGTATTGCGGCGTTCCAGTTTTCTCCACAATGAGATGGAGGTTTAGTTAACGTGACCATATGTTCCGTTTTTCAATGGAACAGTCTCATTTTTAGGTTGTCTGTCCCATTGTCCGGAGAGTTACGAATATGTCCCATTTTTGTAAATAGAGCATAAATGGTCATTTGTTATATTATTAGAGACTTGTTGTTACTTTTTTAATTTTATATTTTAACCTATTTCTGCAAGTGTCGCGTTTTAACACAAAAAAAAAACCCAATATAAAAAAATACTGACACAAAACGGATAGTTACTTAAGTATACCGTTTTGATATATAAAAATATGGTCAAATTAAGTTTACCTAATTCCGTGTGATTTCCAGAACACCCAAACAGAGAAACAGACAAACAAAAATTTTTCAAACTTATTTTAAGGCATAGCTATCGTGAAAATAAACTTGTGAGAATGAAAAAACCTACTATGTATTTTGACATTACAAATAGACACTTTAATTTTATTCATTTGTATAAATATATTGGGATATCCATAAATTATTTGCTGCGTGGTGACGGAGTAAGATTACAATTCACCTCTCCCTATCTCGCCCATGGATGTCGTAATAGATGACTAAGTGATATAATATGCACATAACATCTATGCAAGAGAAGGCAAACTCGAAATAAAACCCTATACCTGTCTGACCAGTTTGGTATGGTAAGGTCGATTTCCCTCCTATTGTGGAGGTGGCTCGAGCCCAACAGTGGGACGTATATGAGCTGAAATGATGATAGATGTATTGGGATTTCCATAAATTATTTACAATGTCCTTATTAATACTTATATGTTTTACAATTGATAACAACTGACGACCAGTGACCCAGAAACATCAAATTAGTGGTGATATAATTTATTTTAAGATAAAATTATGCGAGTTGTCTGATTTGTACAAATTGCGTTTCTATTAAATATTAGCAAATTCCCGCGAATCCGCGTAATTCCCGTTCGCGTGGGAATATTGAGGTAATACATAACCTATCTTACTCGCTGATATAGCTTTCTATGGGTAAAAGAATTTTTAAAATTAATTTCATGGCCGAAAGCGACACAAAAAAGATTAGTTTTGAACTTTCTGAGGGTGTTTGCGTGTGGAGGGTTTTGGTGGTGCCCGTGGTATCACCGAGCCTCAATGCACGCATTCACACTCCCTTCACTTTTTTCGCGGTAGGCAGCGGCCTTGTAAAGGTCCATGAGCGGCAGCAACACTTACCATCAGGTGTACTGTTTGCTCGTTTGCCACCGTTTGCAATAAAAAAAAAAAAAAAATTAATTTTGGTTAGAACTAGCAACTCGCCCTCGCTTCGCTTCGGTTATAGGTTATAGTCATTTTACCCGCGTAGTTCCCGTTCCCGTGGGAATACCGGGATAAAATATAGCCTAGTTTACGCCCTGATATTATAGCTTTCCATTGGTGAAAGAATTTTTGAAATCGGTGCAGCCGTTTTGAAGATTACCCGGAACAAACCGACAGACAGACAGACAGACAAAAATTTTTTAATTGCTGCTTTAGGCATAGGTGTCGTGCAAATAACCGTGTGAGCACGAAAAAAGCCTATTATTTTGACATTACAATCAGACACTCCAATTTTATTTATATATATTTTATTTTACAATTTATGCATTAAACCTAACAAATCCAGTATTCTACCACCGGATCGGAACGCGGCCACACTGGGAAAGATCTGGCAAGAAAATTCAGAGGGCCATAATACTAAATTATTATTAATTTTTTAAAAGGCGGCTGACGGTTATTTATTTGAAATAGTATCTCAAAGGAACACATTTGCCGTCTGGCCACGGACGTTAAGGGACTCAGTACCTACCAGTGGCCGTCCCAATGGGGGACGGGAGCGAATACGGTGGATTATGGGAAAGCGCCCGCTGTGCTTGCTTCGCTCTGGATGAAATGGACGGTGTTTGTGTTGACCATAGAAAACGAAAGGGAATACGTTATCAGTATGTAAAATATCCTCTGTGTTAATCCAGGGCATTAATTACTTCCGTATCAAATTTTATCAAAATTAGGCTAACCGGTAACACATGAAAGGCAACAAATATAACACAGTCACAAAGTTTCCACTGTATAATGTGTGATCACGGCGAGCGAGGCTTCGAAGACACTGCTGCGCACTCGCCATGATAATGAGAAACTGATATGATCAAAACTTGAATCAAAGTAAACTGTTCTAGAAGGTGAATATGTGTATATCTAATAAGTGTCTCACTCGCAACAATTTCAATACAGAAATAATTATATATATTTTTTATTTTTTTATTGCAAACGGTGGTAAACGAGCAGGCAGCACACCTGATGGTAAGGGATCCTGCCGCACATGGACCTTTGCAGTACCAGGGGCGCAGCCGGGCCGTTACCTACCGTGAAGAAAATACTCTTCTTAAACCTCGTTTGAAGAAGGACATGTTATAGCGCTCGGGAAACACAGTAGCAGGTAGTTCCATTCCAGAGCTTGCACGTACGTGGGAGAAATGATCGCTGGAAACGTACAGTTGAAGACCATAACGTTTCCAGGTGAAATGGATGAACTCTGCTACGGTGTCAAGTGGTACGCTGGTAGAATGGTGACGGTGGTATCAAGTCAAACAGTTCCTCAGAGCACTCCCCGTGAAAGAGTCGGTAGAGTACACAGAGTGACCCAAAGTCTCTCCGCCGCTCCAGTGACTCCAATCCGTCCGTAAGATTGGGATCCCCGACGATTCGAACAGCACGCCTTTGCAGGGAGTCAAGTGGGTCTAGCTGATATTATTTTATTTATAGAAAAGTGTTCTGTATGAAGTCGGATAATACACACATTAAAACGAAGTAAAAGCCTTCACCAGCTGGTAATCGTTCCATTTGTCTCTTATGTGGAGGGAAGTTCGTTTCAAATAATAGGCGTTAGCATGAGTAGAAAAAAAATAAGAATATGATGCGTCTTTTATTAATAAATATGAGATGGGTTACATAAAATATTTAGTGCTTTAATAAGTGTGAGATAGGTTACATAAAACATTTTCAGTTTTAAAAACTATGAGATGGGTTACATAAAATATTTTCTGTTTTAATAAATATGAGGTGGGTTACATGTTTTCTGTTTAATAAATGTGAAGTGGGTTACATATTTTCTGTTTTAAGAAATGTGAGATGGATTACATATTTTTTTTTATATTTTAATAAATATGAGGTGAACTACATAAAATATTTTCTGTTTTAAGAAATGTGAGGCGGGTGTAATACATAAAATGTTATCTATTTCCTACTAATATTAGAAACGCGAAAGTTTGTGAGTATATGAAAATGTTTGTTGCTCTTTCACGCCTAATGTACTGAATGGATTTTGATGAAATCTAACAATAATACAGCTTACATATTAGAATAACAGAACGGCTATAATTTATCGCGATATTCCCACGGGAAGGGGAACTATGCAGGTAAAACCTCAGGGCGCTGCCAGTATCATATAAAAGAGTTAATTCACGAGTAATAACTCGTATATTTTATTCGCATGTCTGACTGATTTTATACCAAGCTACATCAATTAGTACCAAAAAATATACAAGCAGTTACCAGTTTTTGTTATAAAAATCAGTTTAGACATTGTCCAAAAAAAAAGAACTCATTGTTTCCGCAGAAACCTATTTTATGATACCTACTTAAAGTTTTGTGCAAAAAGTTTTTTTTTATTTGTATTCAATGATTATAAATGATTATGAATTAAAAAAGAAGAATATTGTATGAGCTTATGTTAATAATTGCTTAGTTGGAAGTGTTAATGATGTCAATTAAATTATTAACAAGCTAATTCACGCGGTTTCAACCGCGTGGTTTCTACTCCCGTGGGAGTACTGTCATAAAATATAGTTTGTATTCATCATCATCATCGTAGCCCATATACGTCCCACTGTTGGGCTCGGGCCTCCTCCACAATGGGAGGGAATTTGACCTACTATACCATGCTGCTCAGACATGTTAGTATAGGGTTTAGTTTCGAGTTTTCCTTCTCTTGCGCAGATGTTATGTGCATATTATATCCCATAGTCGTCTTTTACGATATCCACGGGCAAGATAGGGAGTGTCGAATTGTATTCTTACTCCGTCACCACACGGAAAGTTTATATTATTCGCTGATAATTATTTTCTTTCTTTTTGGATGTGTAATGGTTAGGACAAACGCCTTTACAACCAAATTGTCCGTGGGTTTCGTAAAAAACGACTAAGGAAAATACAATTACTGTTTTGATTTTTATTTTAACGGCGATAATTTTAAGCCAGAGACACAACAACATTTTGCGGTTCGCAATATTGTCCTGCATGGGAGTCCAACCCACGAGACACTGCCGGGTACGGTAGGTCGATATTATAGGTGGGGTAATATTCACTACTAGAAAAATCCTTACTAATATTATAAATGCGAAAGTAAATTTGTTTGTTTGTTACGCTTTCACGCTTAAACCACGGAACCGATTTCAAAAATTCTTTCATCACTGGAATGTTATAATATCAGGGAGTAACATAGGCAATATTTTATCCCAGTATTCCCACGGGAACGGGAACTACGCAGGTAAGGCGATTAAAACCGAAGTGACGCGCGGGCGGGTTGCTAGTAGGTATATAAATCAAGAGAACACGTGCTTTTGAAAAGAATAAAAACTGACGCATACCCTTTGATCTAAAACAAATAAATCTGAGTTAAGTATGGGGGCGATTGAACACTTCTAAATTTATACTATACGTAGAATATGTAAATGATAGATTACCTGATATTTTATTATAGATATTATCATAGCTCAAATACGTCCCACTGTTGGCACTGTTAGGCTCAAGCCTCCTCCACAATGCAGGGAAATTGACTTCCTGTAGCACGGTGGTCAAACATGTTGGTCTAAAGTTTTATTTGCTTTAATAAACGCGTTAACAGCACCTGTTGGTAAGTTATACTGATGCACACGGACCTTTGCTGAACCGCCGACTACCGTGAAGAAATTGAATAGAGTGTGAATGCGTTCAATAAGGCTCGGTGATACTAAAGGCACATAAACTTACCACACGCAAACATCTTAAGAAGGTTGGGCTTTTCGAGTTTTCCTTCTCTTGCATATATTAGGTAACACATTTGTATTTTACTCTGTCACCACAGTTATGAACTTAATATGATTCTGTTGCGACATCTATAAGCTTAAGAAGAATGTATATTGATATCTATAAAAATATCGGATGGTTAAGTATTTAGGAAGCGATTGAGTAGGTGTCAGACTAAATAAAACGTCAGCCGACACGTGTTGTATGCAGAAATTCATTTAGGCCTCTATTAGTCCGTCACCGCCGAGAGGCCGACCGCGTGAGGAAAGACAGACGTCCTCCGCGAGGGGGGGTCGTCGGTCGATGGGAGGGTACCCCAAGTAGGGGGTATTCCGTCGGGCCGACCACTGATGACAAGTTAACTCTGCTCCGGTGGTCGGCCCAACGATGAAGGCGACGTGGTTTTCGGGTGGGTTGCGGTAGTTGCGTGCTTAAGCCCCTCTGTCGCCCCGGACGGAGTGGTGCGGAGGCGCGCCGACCGCAGCCCACCCACAAAAAGAAAGACCTCTTATTAGGTGCTTAATTTTTATAGAAACAGTTTTTTATGATACTTCTATTAACAACGTTTTCGGTAATTCTGATGTAAATACGCACTTTATTCTGTGCCCTTGTGTTCAAATTTTCAGATAAAATCATAGTAAAGGCCCTCACATAGCTAATTCATATTTTGCTTTCATTTTATTCAATTATTTACCACAGGATTTGAACGCCACCATCACAGAGAAGATTCGCGAGAAACTTAGCTGGTTGTTTGTTTTTTTAAATTACACCTTATATATGTATAAAATTACATACAATATTTCTTACATTACATGTTTCAGTCTTGCTGCGTGCTGATGCTCTCTGCACCAGGATTTTTACAAAATATAATGCAAATATTATGACTGGACCAGATCCCTGGCTTAGCATCTAACCTTATCTTGTCATAAACGTGACCAATAATATTCTTCGCATAATCCTTTTTAGGGTTAATTTTTCAAGATGGGGCATTACTTAATTATAATATGTATTTAACATAACATCTTCTTTAATTATTTAGACATATTTAGATTTCGAAATATAAATTTAATTATGTAATAGTTCAGCCTTCTACTGTAGGTGCATGTTTACAACATTATCACAATAAAAAGAAAATTCAACACAAAATAAATCCAACTGACTGCACAGATGGCGTAGTGGTTAAGATAGCGACCTACAGCGCCAGTGTCGGGAGTTCGAATCCCACGCGGGACAACACTTTGTGCGAACCACAAATTGTTGTTCTGAGTCTGGATGTAATTTGTGTCCGTTAATTGTATGTTTGTAAAGTCCCCCGCAATACAAGGATTATTTCCTTAGTGCAGGGTGTTGTCTTGTCTTAAAAAAAATTGAAAGAGATCGCCATTTCCCCTCTTTTTGTCCGTACTTACGCAATATTGAAATATGTTTCACAATATAATATGGCTTGGCCAACAAATAACAAAATATCATAATTTGAGTACTCATACGTCCCATTGCTGGGCTTAAGTCTCCAGCACAATAGGAGGGAAATTAGCCCACGAAATTAACCTTTTAGACAGGTTGATTTAAGGTTTTATTTTGACTTTTCTTCTCTTACATAGATGTTATATACCTATCATATCCCTTAGTCGTATTTAACAATACCAATGGACTAGAAAGGGGGCAGTAAATTAAATGTTTGACCAGTGTGTTGTAATAGGTCAATTTAATAATTATAAGGGGGCTTGACCCCAGTAGCGGGACGTACGTATGAGCTTTAATGATAATGTTTAAATTTTTTGATAATATTTAAAGTTTAAATTTAATGACTGCACAGATGGCGTAGTGGTTAAGATAGCGACCTACAGCGCCAGTGTCGGGAGTTCGAATCCCACGCGGGACAACACTTTGTGCCATCCACAAATTGTTGTTCTGAGTCTGGATTTAATTTGTGTCCGTTAATTATATGTTTGTAAAGTATCCCGCAATACAAGGATTATTTCCTTAGTGCAGGGTTCACGTTCCCGTGTCTTAAATAAATAAAAAAAATAAATAAATAATGATGTATGATTAAATTTTATTTTTGACACGCTTTTATCAGCTTCACCTGTATGTTTGTTTGTAACGTCCACCTTTGTGCTCGTTTTGCCGTACTTTGAGCGATCAGATTTTCTTTAAGCTTTGCACATCTATCAAAGATCGATGATAATGCAATAATCCGCTTAAAAAATTCGATTATCCTAATTAGATTCGCCAGTATTCATCAATTCCTTTCCGCATCCTTTGCATGAGAGTGAGAGAGATAGAGCTATACGTGATTTGTGCATGTTGTACCATCTACCTACTTTCCGACTTGCACAGATAACTTAATAGAGTCCCCCTTAATATTTTTATTACATTCCGGTGGCTATTCACTAAAAAGTGACAAATAAATATATTAAATATATTAATATATTAAATATATTAATATATTAATAAATATATTAAAACATTATTAAAAAGAAATCCAAAAAGACCACCACAAGACTGCAAGACACCGTGAGCTCATATTGTATAGATTTGACCCACAATAATAATAACTAAAGATAATTTTATAAATTAAAACCTTTTTAGTAACATAAAGTAAGCCGCCTTCAAAATTAACTTTAATTTAGCATCATGTTACCTGAGTTTTCTTGCCGGATCTTTCTCAGTGTAACCGTGTTCCGATCCGGTGGTAGTATACTAGATTATTAGTTAGTTTTTAAATATAATTACTATTAATTTTAATGTTTAATTATTACTAACCATAAACAATATAATTTTTTCATATAGAATCATTTTCTTACACTGGCAATAAATTTTGTATCAAAATGTGGGTCAATATTTAATAACTAATTTCTGTATCGGGTAGATAATTATAAAATTTTCTGCAGTAACGATGACTTGTTGGACGTGAGACATCTTAGTCCACCCGTGATCATGAACGCTGTAAAGTGTTCGAAACGTCGGGTAATCAAAAATCAAATACAAACGCGATAAAATCCGTAAAGTAGTTTTATTTAAAATAAATATAGTTTAAAAAAACTTAAAAGCAAGCGCTTTGTGCCACATTTTCGAAGTCGAACACCCCACGCTTTTTTCACAATTATATTAATATATTTCGTTCATTATTATTTTCTGCCCATATTGAATATTATTTTACACTTTTTAGTTTGATATGCTATGAAAGTGTGTTTTTTAGTTTTTAAACTATATTTATTACTCCGTCACCACAAGGAGATAAACAAAACGTTTATGGCTTTTTTATTATTTAATCTAATTATCATATTTAGTTTTTATTTATAACCTTCATCACCTTATCATTTCAGCCAACTCAAGTCCCACCGTTGGGCTCGGGCTTCCTCCGTAATGGGAGGGAATTTAACCTACTAAACCACGCTGGTCAGACGTGTTGTTAGATAGTTTTTATGTCGAGTTTGCCTTCACTTGCCTGTGCAAGAGACATATAGACATACATTTTACATCTGTATGTTATATGCATATAATATCCCACAGTCGTCTTTTACGACATCCACGGGCAAAAGAGGGAGTGGTGAATTGTATTTTTACTCCGTTACCACACGGAAATATAAATTTACGTCTATTTCATAAAAATATAAATGATATTAAAAGTCTAGCCTGTTAACGTTGTCAATAATATTAGTCACGACTTAATCAAAAATAAAACAACCCAAAAGCATTGGCAAGTGCAAATTCAACAATAGATGAGTTACTCAGCACCGCGAATGACTTGTTACACTTATTATTAGAAACAGTTGTAGCTTTAGATGCGTTCGTGTATTTTTAGTTGAGAATGTTGGTTTAGACGATCGCTTTACTGATACCCTTACGGTGTAAGCAGACCAAGTACTCGTAGTATTATTTAAAACAAATAAATTAATATATACACAATTTAAAATATTAATATTATGAATAATTCTCCATGTGGTAATGAATTAAGAATATATTTCACCATGATAACGCGAGTATTACGCATCATAAATAAAACTACGGACTTTATCGCGTTAGTATTTGATTTTGATTCATGGCGAACACGAATGTTCTAAAGTGTTCGAAACGTCGGGCAATGGAATATTAAATACAAGCGCGATAAAATGCGTAAAATAGTTTTATTTTTAACTAGCAACCCGCCCTCGCTTCGCTTCGGTTATAGTCGTTTTACTCGCGTAGTTCCCGTTCCCGTGGGAATACCGGGATAAAATATAGCCTAGTTTACGCCCTGATATTATAGCTTTCCATTGGTGAAATTATTTTTGAAATCGGTCCAGCCGTTTTAAAGATTACCCGGAACAAACAGACAGACAGACAAAATTTTTTTAATTGCTATTTTAGGCATAGGTGTCGTGCAAATAACCGTGTGAGCATGAAAAAAGCCTATTATTTTGACATTACAAACAGACACTTCAGTTTTATTTATTGGTATAGATAGGTGTAGGGTAGGTAATGTACGGTATAGTGAAGGCCGAATCAGGAATACCCAAAATTTGAAAAAAATTGAATTGAAGCAGAAGTACACTGACAACAGTGTTATATCAAAGGCCGTTCCGTCCGATGAGTAGAAAATAGATGTCTGAGTAGTATTTGTTACTGCACTTCGTTTGGTGAACAAGAGAACCGAGAACCGTTCTGAGGATGTTTACGTTAGTAATACGGACTTTTTTTATTGTAAACGGTGACAAACAAGCAAACAGTACACTTGATGGTAAGTATTGCTGCCGCTCATGGAATTTTATAAGGCCGCTGCCTACCGTGAAGTAAGTGAAGGGAGTGTGAATGCGTGCAATGAGGTTTGGTGATACTAACGGTATTACTAAAACCCTCCACTCGCAAACATCCTCAGAAAGTTGGGCTTCCGGCTCTCTCGCTTACCGAACGAAGCGCAGTAACAAATTGCTATTACTCAGACGTCGATTTTCTGCTTTGTGTGGTACTACCCCAGACGGACTGGCCCGCGGCTATAGACAGACAACTGACTACAGTGTGGTCCTATCACCACGCAAAAGCACGCATTTACATTCCCTGTAGGCAGCGGCCTAGCAAAGGTTCAAGAGCGGCTGTATCACTTACTGATTCATTGACTTAATTTGGTTATTTGTTTGGTTAGGTATTTGTAAACGTTAACGTATCTAATTTTAGTAACGGGAATTCCTATGCATTTTTTTATTTTTGTACATTTATATCTTAAAGTTTTAATAGTCAATTGGTCTGGCGTGTTGCCCAACTAAATAAAAAATCGTCTGGAAACGTCGTCCTCTTTTCAGGAAATGTGCATTATAATATGATATCATTTTTTCTATCGTCTAGTAGATCAATCATCGTTGTTATTTTGGGCATACAAGTATTTCCTTGAATTTACTACAAGTTTGAAATTACAAAGCCGTTCACCACATCTGTTTAATTTAAAAATTTGTGTGTTTGCTTCTAAGAGGAGCATTTTTAAGAGTTACATGTATCTTTCATGCATGTTTTAATAAAATACCCAATGGTTTAAATACAATATAATTTGTTAATAAATATTTATATCTTATATTCAATATCATCATCTGAGTTATACATCGCACAGCTGGGCCCTTCTACAATGGGAGGAAAATTGACCTACTATACCACGCTGGTCAGACAGGTTGGTACAGAGTCTTATTTCGAGTTTTCCCTCTCTTGCATATTATAAACTCTTCGTCGTCTTTTACGACACCCACAGGCAAGAGAGGGGGTGGTGAATTGTATTCTTACTCCATCACTATACGAATTATATTGGATACTAGCAACCCGCCCTCGCTTCGCTTCGGTTTTAGTCGTTTTACCCGCGTAGTTCCCGTTCCCGTGAGCATACCGGGATAAAATATAGCCTAATTTACGCCCTGATATTATAGCTTTCCATTGGTGAAAAAATTTTTGAAATCGGTCCAGCCGTTTCGAAGGTTATCCGGAACAAACAAACAGACAGACAGACAGACAAATTTTTTTTAATCTGTATTTTAGGCATAGGTGTCGTGCAAATAACCGTGTGAGCATGAAAACAGCCTATTATTTTGACATTACAAACAGACACTCCAATTTTATTTATTGGTAGGTATAGACTAGCAACCCGCCTAACTGAAGTTGTAGATCTCTTTATTACCTACAATTTTGTAATTTTTTTTTTCATAGGACTAGTAGTTTTGCCGGCAATCAAGATAAACCATTTTATACCCTTAAAAACTCACCCACTTCCTATCTTTTTCCAATGGGTTTCATTCTACTGTTATTTTTTGGTTTCAGAAATTATCGACCCTGTTCTAATTACTAATGTAAAAAAAGTAAGAATGAAATTCAGCATTCTTTTATGGGTTTCGTAAAATACCATTAAGGGAATACAATACGCAATCTCTATATTACTATACCAACCCGCTTGACCAGGGTGGTATAGTGCGTCAATTTCCCAATTGTGGAGGAGGCTCGAGTCCAGCAGTGGGATGTATATGAGCTGCGGTTGTTGTTGATGATGTTATATGGTTACTATATCCCTTAGTCGTCTTTTACAACATCCACGGGTAAGATTTATAATAATCGATTATTATAAAAAATAATCGATTAATAATCGATTTTTCAATCGATTATCAAAATAATAAAAATCGATTTCGTTTTTTTTATTATTCAAAATTCGATCGAAATTAATCGATTATTGACTGCCAGATTTCCTAAAGAAAAAAGGCCATCACGATTGTTTCATACTATATTAGAAAATAAAGCTCAAATTTCCTAAAAAAAAAGAGGTCATCATAATCCTGTTGGGCGAAAAAGTCGATTATTTTAAAAGCGATTATTTATTTTTAATTAATCGATTATTTTAAAATCCATTATTTATTTTTAATTAATCGATTATTTTAAAATCGATTATTTTCCCTCCAAGTCACATCCCTAATAAGGAGTGGTGAATTGTATTCTTATTCTGTCACCACACGGCACAATCGAATTTATTTAAAGGCAATTCACATTTTGATATAAGTATATTATTCGCAATTAATATTGCAATAACAAGTGTTGGTCATAAATGATCTTGGATATACCGTTAGGATAACCTTTAGTGCGATACCCTTCAGCTATTTATTATGACGCATATAATTTATTATACAAGAAATTACCCCATATTATCTTGTTAACCTACTGAATTTATCTATCCGCGATTTGAATGTTATGTTAAAATATTATGACTTGTTACGTATCGATTCGCACGATAACACGTTAAAATTCTAAGATATTGAGTATGACACAAGAACACCATATGACGTTTTCACATTAGCATCAAAATCTTTAAGTCTGTTTTTATATTGACAATCAGCTATAAATACGGTGTGTCAGTGTATCAGCTATAAGTATGGGTGTTGAGTTATAATTTTCTTTATGAATTGTTAATTTTTCCTTTTTTTATATTAGTCTTCTTCTTCTTTTTTTATTGGCAATAAGCTACCATAATATGAGCTATTGATGTCAGTGTCAAGTTAAAAACAAGTAATAGTCATATTATTCGTAGTCGTTGCCATTGATCGGAAGCTGATAGCCAAATCAAT
Source organism: Lymantria dispar (assembly GCA_032191425.1). Taxonomy (NCBI): domain Eukaryota; kingdom Metazoa; phylum Arthropoda; class Insecta; order Lepidoptera; family Erebidae; genus Lymantria; species Lymantria dispar. Next base: position 2,639,948 of record CM063442.1, on the reverse strand, counting down.
GTTTACTCTGGAAATTATTCAGAACATTAAAACGCACGCAATTCACAATTAAATGATATTCAATACACTTCAGAATTTTCTCTGCGTCATATTATATAAAATATCAGTAAAATTATTCAATACTAACAACCCGCCCTCGCTTCACTTCGGTTTCAGTCGTCTTACCGGCGTAGTTCCTGTTCCCGTAGGAATACCAGGACAAAATATAGCATATGTTACTCCCTGATATTATGGCTTTCCATTGGTGAAAGAATTTTTGAAATCTGTTCGGTGGTTTAAGCGTGAAAGCGTAACAAACAAACTTACTTTCGCATTTATAATATTAGTAAGGATAACACTGTAAAACACCAAAGTAATAAATAAAAAGCGCTACATGACATTTTGACATTCCGTATTGATTGGCTGCTGACAATCAATACGGAATGTTGGCAGAACATGAAAATACACGCGATTCACTATTTAATCGCCTTTACTATGCTTCAACATTATCTGTGCATTGTATTACATAAAATACCACCAAAATAATTCAATTTAACATTATAAAATAATAAATAAAATTTTAAAGTGCCACATGACAGTTTGACATACCTGTCAAAAGAGTTATCTTATGAGTGTCACCAGGTATATGACAGTAACTGATATTAAAAGTTGATATTTATGTCCTATTGTTAAATAAATTAAGAGTTGATTGATAATGTTAAGAAGCCACCTACCACTGAACTTAAATGTATGTATTTTCTCTGAAAGGTGTTTTATGTTTTTATAATTTTTTTCCTATAATACCACATAAACATTAATATTCAATACGCCATTATTATGACAAATTACTTTAGTGATGATGAAAAATTATTTAATATATTTAAAAGGTTTAGTAAAAAATACAATTACCAACACACAGTTCAATTTTAGAACTTCTTTACTTTGACTATTGTCGATAATATCAAGGGGACTTTTGACGCGAATGTCAAAATGTCATGTTGCGCTTTTATATTTTCTTTATTATTTTAGTGTTTTGAAGTGTTATATTGAATAATTTTGGTGATATTTTATGTAATATAATGCGGATAAAATTCTGAAATGTAGTGAATATGATATAATAGTAAATTGCGTGCATTTTGACATTCTGCCAAAATTCCCAGAGAAGGCATAACTTGGATATCAGCCCAAAATCATGCTAACGATTGACTGAAAGACTAAGACTAAAGACGTGAATAATCAATGTAATAACTCGACACTGGCACCAATAGCTCATATTATTGTAGCTCATTGCCATTAAATAAGAAGAAGATCAAGTAAAAATAACATATAGAAAAAAATCGCCATCTGTTGGCAAACCCTAATAAACATTATAAAAAATACCCAAATGCGTAAATTCATCTACCACGATAACTATAAAGATCGGCATTCAATTTTATTTTAAACTAGCAACCCGCCCTCGCTTCGCTTCGGTTATAGGTTATAGTCGTTTTACCCGCGTAGTTCCCGTTCCTGTGGGAATACCGGAATAAAATATAGCCTAGTTTACGCCCTGATATTATAGCTTTCCATTGGTGAAAGAATTTTTGAAATCGGTCCAGCCGTTTTGAAGATTACTCAGAACAAACATACAGACAGATAGACAAAAATTTTTTAATTGCTATTTTAGGCATAGGTGTCGTGCCTTGTGAGTGTGAGCATGAAAAAAGCCAATTATTTTGACATTACAAACAGACACTCCAATTTTATTTATTGGTATAGATATTTCATTTCATACATTGAAATTATAAACATATGACATCCCTTAGTACTTATTTTATAACACACATAAGCAAGAAAAGGAATGATGAATTCGTACTTCGTCAGTAAAAATGTTTGCTATAGACAAATGACACATTATTATTATAAACCTTATATCGTAAAATGGAAATTTAATAAATAAACTCATTTAGTTATTAGTAAGCGAGTCTAATCCTTATGGGTTTAAAGTTTTATATGGTACGTAAGTTACGTTATAAGATAAAAATGCACAAGTATTTAATTGAACACGTAATTCCATTGTATAAGAAAAGTATTAAATATTATTATTAAAGACCTATTCGTTGATATCACATCATCACAACTACTATACATGACACTACTGGGTTCGAGCCTCCTCTGTATTGGGAGGGAAATTGACCTACCCCCCCTTCTAAAACAACTCCTCTGACCAGCGTGTTATAACACGCTGGTCAGAGGAGTTAGTTTAGATTATTTGGTTTATTTTGAGCTTTTCTTCTTGCATAGGTGTTATACGCACAAGATATCCCTTAGTCGCCTTTTACGACATCCACAGGCAAGATAGGGTGTGGTATATTACATTTTTACTCCGCCACTACACAATAAAAAGTCTGGCATTCCCATCAAAATCAGTCCAGCTATTTAACAAAATAGCTGTGATAGGAATACGGACAGACAAAAACGATAAAAATGGCCCAGGACTGTCTATTATATTCTTAGTCCATCTATACAATTGAAGACATAAATACCGCCTTTCGTACTGTAATTTATAATATAGTGCGGTAAATCCTGAGATTTACCGATTTATTTAAAAATCGACAGATTTAAAAAAACCGACAGATTTATTTAAAAATCCAGAAACTGTTCTCATCTGAATGAGAACAGTTTCTGGATTTTTTATAGTTATCATATTTATAATTGTCTTTTTAGATTACAACGTATCGTGGGAATCAACCCAAATCTAGAATAATAATCATAGACAAACGTCAACTATAAGGAATGTAGTTACCATACAAACATATTTATTACCTTTTATATATTAATTATCATCTACTGCTTATTGTAGTTAGGCATTTGTAAGCTTGATATTTTCCATAGAACTATTGAAACAAAGAAACTAAATGATAACTATAATATGTATATTATAATCCAATAATAACTGACATTGAAACTAAAAACTAAATAATAAGGGTATTTTTTTATTTTTTATTGCTTTCGTTAACAGGCGTGCAAGCAGTCTAACTGATGGTAAATGGTAACTGATCCGCATAGACCTACAGAGTACACGACAATAAATATTGCACTTCGATCTTTAGAAAGAGACAATCAGTTAATTTCGTCTTCATAGAGCGTCGCCTCTATCACACAAATGCGATTTTAGTTGATAAAATTATAAAAAAAAATAGAAAAAATGGAATAGGTGTATTTTAATTAATAAAAAAAAAATACTTATTGTTTTATCAGCTCCTAATAGATGCCGACTGTTTGTGCTTCGTGCGATGTCACACAGTAGAGTGCGAGAATGACAATGCTATATAAAACTAAAATTATTCGATTGTCTCTTTCCATAGGTCGATGTGCAATATTTATTGTCGGATACTACAACTGTCCACCGTAAAAGTGCTTTTCCGTGCGGCCGATCGCACGCGGTCGCGATCGATTGCATTTGTCTGTCTGCGACAGACGTATATGGCTGATGCCGTAATAGTCAGAATATGAAAACGTCCCTTATCACTAGTTGCATGTATCTTTTTTAGCTTATGATGGCAAACAAGCAAACAGTATACTTAAGGTAAGCGATACTGCCAGACATGGATGGAGGCATCCATTCAGAATAATCTATTACCAAGTATTGTTTGATATCCAAATCAAATAACACCTTTTGCCGAACCAGAATTCATACGTGGAAAGGCTAATAGTGGCATGTCTGATTCTTGCAGAAAATCTATAGTTGCAATTTGCGAAGGCCTAAAAAAATTAAGAACTTAGCTGCATTTCTGGTATACCCATACGCGAATAATTATTATCAGCAGCTATACGATCACTTACCATCAGCTAAGCTACTGAAAGCAATAATAAAAGACAAAATATACGGCTATTTATATATTTTGTCTTGTCAATTATTTTAAAGATTGAATGTCAGTAATCTTTAAAGTTTTATGTTTCCTGGTGTAAATAAGTGATAGTTCGATATTTGCATTTTATAGCAATAGCTATTTTCCCTGTACGTAATAACGTATCCCTAATTTTCACTACTCTAAATCTGCCTCAAGATTTTGATCTGTTTTAAAAAACGTCTAAAACTGGGTCAAAAGCCAACAAAATACTTGGGCTACCCGATAGACCAACGAAAATGTAATTATTTTCTCCTGTACAGCTCATACTAAATCATCATCTTGTAAATAAAACTACTTTTACGGATTATATCGCGTTTGTATTTGATTTATGATTGCCCGACGTTTCGAACACTTTGCAGCATTCATGGTCACGGGCGGACTAAGGTGTATCAAAGTGTTCGAAACGTCGGGCAATCATAAATCAAATACAAACGCGATATAATCCGTAAAAGTAGTTTTATTTACAATGTGTAGTGCTCGTGTAAACATCAGATATCATTATCTAAATGATCATCATCATCTTGCTTTTAACCCAATTACTTGGGGTCGACGCAAGATGTCATCTTCTTCCATACGGTCCTATCAGACGCCATCTCTGCGGTCACTCCCAGACTATCCATGTCATGCCTCACGCAGTGCATCCATCTTGTCCTCGGTCTTCCTTTACCCCTAAAGCCTTCAACATTCATACACAAAACTTTTCTCACAACATTACTTTCATCCCGCCTCATCACATGTCAATACTAAATATGGTATATGAAATAGGAAGAAGGAAGCTGATCTAGAAGCTTTAATATTATCTTCGTACACAAGCACAATGACGTAAGCTGACAATTGAGTATTAAGAATCAAACCTTGATCACGACTGAATAAGAAACATCTACGTAAATATTCGCGGAATCTAACCTCCCACAATACATTGACCCAACTGTTTACTTTACCAGACCCATTTTTAAGATCGATAAGATACTCTGTTATATATAAAGCGATGTTTTCATTTAAATTGTGTCTAGACTGTGTTTTCAGGTGAACCAGTTACTTTAATAATGTCATGAAAGCTAGCTGAGAGTTGTTTGTACTAAGCTGTTAGCTTCTCTTACACTAGACACCAGGAATTTGTGTATATATGAAAAAAAAAAACTAATACATTGAAGATATATCTTTTCAAGAAGAAATTAGAAAATAAATCACGGAAGAGTCTATGAAAATGAATCCAACCATTTTCACAGACACGCTTCGTCTTCAACTATTGAAGTACCTACTACATAAGCATTTGTTTAGAGATGAACCAATCGTGCGACGTGTAATAGCACTTCCAATATTTAAAAAGATGATTAAAATGACATAAGGATATCGTGAGAGATGATATGACTATATCCGTCTGGAGACGGAGTAAGAAGAATACAATTCACCACTCCCTTTCTTGCCCGTGGATGTCGTAAAAGAAGACTAAAGGGTGACGGAGTCTGAATACAATTCACCACTCCCTATCTTGTCTGTGGATGTCGTAAAAGACTACTAAGGTATATAATATGCATAAAATATCTCTGCAAGAAAAAGAAAACTCGAAATAAAACCCTATACAAACCTGTCTGACCAGCATGGTATAGTAAGTTCAATTTCCTTTCTATTATGGAGGAGACCCGAGCCCAACAGTGGAGCGTATATGAGCTGAAATGATGATGATGAGTATGTCTATAAAAACAATATCATCATCATTATTATCATCATTTCAATTTATGTATAATTTATGGATAGGCTTTTGCATTTGCCATAATAAGAAGAAAATTCATCTGTTATATTACCCTGGTTAACCGAGTTGGCATAGGATCTTGCCAAGTTTTGCGAGAGAGAGAGAGAGAGAGAGCCGTAAGCCCAACTTTTTGAGGGTGTTTGCATGTGATGGGTTTTGGTGATGCCTTTAGTATCACCGAACTTCATTGCACGCATTCACACTCTCTTCACTTTCTTCGCGATAGGCAGCGGCCTAGCAAAGGTCCGTGAGCGACAGCAACACTTACCATCAGGTGTACTGTTTGCACGTTTGCTACCATCTATACCAATAAATAAAATTGGAGTGTCTGTTTGTAATGTCAAAATAATAGGCTTTTTTCATGCTCACACGGTTATTTGCACGACACCTATGCCTAAAATAGCAATTAAAAAATTTTTGTCTGTCTGTCTTTCTGTCTGTCATTCTGTTTGTTCCGGGTAATCTTCAAAACGGCTAGACCGATTTCAAAAATTCTTTCACCAATGGAAAGATATAATATCAGGGCGTAAACTAGGCTATATTTTATCCCGGTATTCCCACGGGAACGGGAACTACGCGGGTAAAACGACTATAACCTATAACCGAAGCGGTTGAACCTATTGCTAGTTTATAATAAAAACAATCCCTTCTTTCATTTTATATGCATAATATATGCCTTAGCTGACTTTCATGACACCTATAGATAAGAAAACGATTGTGAATGATATTTATAACTAGCAATCCGCCCTCGCTTCGCTTCGGTTATAGGTTATAGTCGTTTTACCCGCGTAGTTCCCGTTCCCGTGGGAATACCGGGATAAAATATAGCCTAGTTTACGCCCTGATATTATAGCTTTCCATTAGTGAAAGAATTTTTGAAATCGGACCAGCCGTTTTGAAGATTACCCGGAACAAACAGACAGACAGAGAGACAAAAATTTTTTAATTGCTAATTTAGGCATAAGTGTCGTGCAAATAACCGTGTGAGCATGAAAAAAGCCTATTATTTTGACATTACAAACAGACACTCCAATTTTATTTATTGGTATAGATCAGATACAAAAAAGAAACAGTATATAAATAATATAAATATGGAAAATACGAATAAGTATTATTGAATCGTAATGAAAATGCGAACAGAGTACACTGAACTCAAATGACGTGAAACACGACAAGAGAGAAATGACTAAATCTGACATAACAGATCTTCTCACTTCAAAGTACGTAATAACATCGTAATTTGGAGCCATCGACTAAAATAGCATCTTCACGCGTTTATCCAATACAAACTCAAACTTGTTATAATTGATAACGTTGGCTATGTTCTGAGAACTTTTGAAATACAACGGCGCCAACATTCTACGTGAAATAAACATACTGGTTAGGCTAAAGACTTATCGTGGATGAAAGGTGTTGTGAACAAATTTTTTTAAGTTTATGTATTTCCAAGCTGAAATTTACCTTGAAATATTCATGAATGAACTTTTTTCCGTGTTATGAAGGAATAAGAATTCAATACACCACCCTCTAGAAAGACGACTAAGGAATGTAAAATGCATACAAAATCTATGCAAGAGAAGGAAGATTTGGAATAAGATCCTACAACCGTCTGACCAGCGTGGTAGTAGCAGGTGAAATCCTATCCTGGAGAAGGCTCGAGCCTAACACTGGGACGTATATGAAATAAGATGTACTTTATTTATTCAAGTAGAATACAAACTACTTACAATTAGTATAACTTTAAATATAAATTTTATTCAGCAATTGTCTCAATATTTTATCAAGTTTTATCTCATCATCTCAGCCCATACACGTGTCACAGCTGGGCTCGTACCTCCTCCACTATGGGAGGGGAAATTGATCTATTATGTCACGCTGGTTAGACCTGTTGGCATAGAGTTTTGTTTCAAGTTTTTATTCTCTTGAATAGATATTATTTGCATATCATACCACCTAGTTTTATTATATATATTCAGGAGTGGTAGGACCACACTGTCGACAGTTATGTGTCTACAGCCGCGGGCCGGTCCGTCCGGGGCAGTACCATGCTCTCGCAGAAAATCGACGTCTGAGTAGTAGCAATTTGTTACTGCGGTTCGTTCGGTGAGCGAGAGAGCCGGAAGCCCAACTTTCTGAGGGTGATTGCGTGTGGAGGGTTTTGGTGGTGCCCTTGGTATCACCGAGCATCAATGCACGCATTCACACTCCCTTCGCTTTCTTCGCGGTAGGCAACGGCCTTGTAAAGGTCCATGAGCGGCAGCAACACTTACCATCAGGTGTACTGTTTGCTCATTTGCCACCGTTTGCAATAAAAAAATATATATATATAATACCTACGGGCAAGAGTGAGGGTGGTGAATTGTATTCTTACTCCGTTATCACGCGGAATTATCAAGCTTGGGAAGTTAAAATCTCTATCCGTATCTATGCATCTATTTATACAGTCAGTCGACATCAAACATTCAAACATTTATATGTGAAATAGTAAAAAATTTCAATGTAGTTAGAAACGTAAATCATACTTTTGGTATACTTTATAAATCTAGAACATTGAACAATATTAATCTGACTCAGAAGTAGCTTCGGAGAAATATATCGAACAGTAAGCAATAATATACTATTTTGAATCTATTCACTTTTCAACTAATATCTCCAAGAATAAGATTATCCTCTGTTGCTTAATTCAGTCCCTGTGACTGCCTTTAAGGAGTAATTTTATTTAAATTATTAGGCGAAGTAAGAATACAATTCACCGATCCCTATCTTGCCCGTGGATGTCGGAAAAGACGTCTAAAGGATATAATATGCATATAATTTCTATGCATGAGCAAGTAAACTCTAAATAAAACGCTATACCACAGGCTAGGCTCAGACTCCGTAGTTGGACGAATATGAGCTGAAATAATTATGATGAACTCTTTCTATACATTTCACTAGATTCCATAGCTTTTTAATTGTTTACTTTGGATAGTAGATTTTCTAATTCAATGTTTTGCTATAAGCTAATACCATACCAGCGACTATACGTAAAATTTAGGGTTTAATCACTAATATATAACAAATCCGTTTGCTAAATATACAAAAAGAATTGATTTACCTATTTCGAGGGTATATTTTCCAATAACCAATTATATTAGCATTCAAGTTCTTAATCTGCTTATATTTAGATTTCTATGACGTTAATCTAATGTTATATGGGTTTAAGGAAAAAAAAGAGAAGTTCATTGTTATAAGTACATGTTTGAAGTTAATTTAAAAGAGAAGTAAATATTTTACAATTAGTTTTTACGTTCGCTTTGAGTCGGGTAAGCAACAACACAGGCATTAATAGACGTAAACATTTTAAAATTAACATATTCTACAAATATTTTACTTTATTTATATGGTTGACTAAGGTCTGGTCACACCTTGCCCAATCTGTCTATCGCCATTGGGCCGATCACTGCTACTAATTCCTTAACATCCGTGACCGACCCAGGCATGACAACATCTTGCATTAAGGCAATAATCCCTGTAATGCGGTGGACTTTACAAACATATAATTTTACAGATACAAATTACACCTAGACTCAGAATAACAATTTCTGGATCGCACAAAGTATTGTCCTGCGTGGGAATGGAACCTACAACACTGGTATGTTAGATGTTAACCACTACGCTATCTGCGCAGTCTGTGTTTATCCTTTTTAGTTTTAATAAAAAAAAAGATATAAGAATTTTACAATTCTTACTCAAAGTACTATACTACTTTGAAAGTAATTCGCGAATACATCGTCTTTGATGTAAAATATTATTTTTAGATACTCTGTGAGATGAGTGTTCCCAAACAATAGTATTTTATTTTCCTTGGCTACCGTAGTTTTGACTATGCTAATCTTCCGAGAATTATTTACAATATACAGATGTCTCATCATAAAATATGATACGTGGATAGAATTGATGCCAAACTAATATTGGCGCCACCTACTAATAATTGTTACAAGTACATTTAGTGACTGATCTAATTTAGTTAAAGCTAAAATTTGTGACTAATTTTATATGAAACCCTTGAATTTACGAAAACACTGATGCATCAAAACTGTTTATAGATAATCTTGTTATTCTAAATTCTTAGAAAGATCTTTCCATATTAATTCAATTACATTATTGACGTAATAACGTCTTACAAGTTGATGAACGTCAACTGCACGCACAAAAAAGCATGGCTCATTGTCACGTTCTGCCAGACCCGTGCGTGCAAGCAAGAGCGAGGAACAAGAGATAGAGTAGCCCGATCGGCCTAAGTGATCGGTTTGTGACACATCCTCTTAAAAATATTTGAATTAACACGTACAAATAAATGTTAATTTATGAAAAAAAAAAATATATATATATATATATAATTTTCATTTAACTCCTTGGTGTTATGCAAAATAATGATAATTTTATGATGATAATTCAATTCAATTAATAAAATTGTGCAATTTATCCATGTTTTTTGTGATAATATCACGTAGAATTATCGTCTGTAAACCGAATTTTCCTTCATTCATTCATTCAACCGACTTTATAGGCTACCAATTTTATTTTAAGATTTTCAACCACCCTCTCCCCCTTGCCGATATGTGGTGAGGTTTAGGACTAACGATTCCACATTCAAAATCACGTATATTGTCTATGTCCTTTTAGATTTTCTTCACCCACACCACTAATGTAGTGATCAATTTTGACGAGATTGCAAATTTTATCGTCTCGAAGTAATTGAAGGTTTCAAATAATTCAGTTGACATCATCTTCAACACCATTACTATTCAACTTTTGTAAGTTTTATTTCTGTTCTTAATATCCAATATCAATAGAACATCTGATTGTTCCCCGTTTGTTACCGGGTGGCCCCACATTCAATCGTAGTCAGTTTGGATTTACCCCGGGGAAATCGACTGTCGACGCGAATCGACTTAGAAAAACTGTTTCCCTATCAGATTTTAAATATATACTAGGTATTTTTCTAGATATCTCGGATGCTTTTCACAATGCATGGTGGCCGATGTTACTTCTTAAGCTGAAGGCTCGTGGATGCTTCAGGAACATCTACCAACTCGTACAGTCATACTTTCTACAAGGTTCAACCACAATGAAACTCGGTCACCACGTCGTGTCTAAATCACTGACGTTGGGCTGTCCTCAAGGATCAGTGTTAAGCCCATACTTGTGGAACCTAGGGTTTGATGACCTTCTTGAGTTACCTCTACCGCAAAACTGCTCATTGATTGGCTATGCTGACGACGGTCTCCTACTTATACAGTCAAACACTAGAGACGGACTGGAGAAATTGGCGGATATTGGACATTCTTTTACAAATCGTACGGATTTGAACCCAAAAAAATTTCCACCTCTCCAAACCTCCTCAAATTTCTTTTACGGAGTTCTTATTGTATATTAACAGACACATATACGAGGTTTTTGTTAAAAAAAATTTTGTTTCGAAAATATGACCATTGTGAATTTCAGTGCTTCATCCAATTCTGTTATATGTAAAATTCATTATCTCTGGTTCTATTAATGATATCGTTGATTTCTTTTTCAGTTAAAAGGTAGTAATATCAGCTTTCAGTCACGTGAATATTGTACTTCTCCAACTTGAGTACCTTGGAAATAATAACAATTTAATTGTTTAAATAATATTATTATAATGTTAACCACAACGAAATCGATTGAAAAAATTACTATCGTATTCGTAATTTTTTTAGCTACAAAAGCCTTCTTTCAGAAAGATGGGGCCGTTACTAGTTTAAAAGTGAGAAAATCATTTCAACTGCGCTTCACTTTGCGCGGGCAGCGCGCGACGAGTTGAAACGTGCCGGAGCGTGTATGAATATTCAGTCTCGAACTGCTCACGCAGTTCATTTCGAAAAAAGCGTAGTACGGGCACACATCTTCCCTCGCACCTTCCTTTTCAGCCTTTTTATTTCTAAAAGTGAGTAAGAAAAATCAGTTAGTTAAATTTACATGAGAGTAAATGTCAGTACCACCACTATCATCGGTACTACAAAAAATTCGAAGGATAGATGCTTCAATCCTTTTGGTTTATCTCCTCATCTATACCAATAAATAAAATTGGAGTGTCTGTTTGTAATGTCAAAATAATAGGCTTTTTTCATGCTCACACGGTTATTTGCACGACACCTATGCCTAAAATAGCAATTAAAAAATTTTTGTCTGTCTGTTTGTTCCGGATAATCTTCGAAACGGCTGAACCGATTTCAAAAATTCTTTCACCAATGGAAAGCTATAATATCAGGGCGTAAACTAGGCTATATTTTATCCCGGTATTCCCACGGGAACGGGAACTACGCGGGTAAAACGACTATAACCTATAACCGAAGCGAAGCGAGGGCGGGTTGCTAGTCCGAAAATAAAAAACATCAAAGTCTCAGGAAAGTACGGAGACAATATTTATTAGCATTAAATAAGCCCGTAACGAAAGAGTTTCTTGAGCAAAGAATCTGTGATACGTGCCGTAAGAAATTGCCGGAATCGCGTCAGAACACCGAAATCGAAAATGAAGCCAGAATAGATGATCAGGTACTTATCACTACATTCAATTTCAGTAAACGAAATTCTTGAATTAATTATATTTTTTATTTTAAATAAAACTACTTTTTTTTTTTTTTTTTGTGGGTGGGCCGCGGTCGGCGCGCCCCCGCACCACTCCGTCCGGGGCGACAGAGGGGCTTGAGCACGCAACTCCCGCGACCCACCCGAAGCCCACGTCGCCTTCGTCGTTGGGCCGACCACTGGAGCAGCGTTAACTTGTCGTCAGTGGTCGGCCCGACGGAATACCCCCTGTTGGGGTACCCTCCCATCGACCGACGTCCCCCCCTCGGGGAGGACGTCGGTCTTTCCTCACGCGGTCGGCCTCTCGGCGGGTGACGGACTAATCCCCGGTCACGTCACCCGCGGCCTCGGCTAAGGCGGCATGAGGCGCAGATAGTTGCGCCTGCGCCGCCCCAGTCGCCGGCGGCGGACCTCCTCATCGAGGCTGCGCTCCTCACGCAGGCGATCCGCCACCTCCTTCCGCGAGATCACTGTCTCGCAGAAGGCTGCGACCGCGTCCCAATTCCTGACGCTGTCGACCATCGCCCTAGCGATAGCCGGCAGCGTCAGGTCCGTACCGATGATTGCGACGAGTTCACAGCGCTGCACTGCCCAAGCCCCGCAGGCCTCGAGCGTATGGCGCGCCGTGTCCTCGTCGCAATCGCAGTGGTGGCAGGACGGTGTACTCTCCCTCCTAACGACCTTGTGCAGGTATTTGGCGAAGCACCCATGCCCCGTCAAAACCTGCACCAGTCGGAAGGAGAGCAACCCGTGCCGCCTCTCTAACCACTGCATCAGCACCGGCCGGAAGGCCTCCACGGTTCGCACCCCGAACCGAGGCCTCTCCAGCCGGACTGCCCAACGGGCGATGACGTCTCAAATAAAACTACTTTACGGATTTTATCGCGTTTGTATTTAATTTTTGATTACCCGACTACCGATTTTTGGGACCAATCAAAATTGTCAAGTCAAAAAAGGTGTACGATTTGTAAAAGAATGTCCCATATATGTCTCAACTCAATACTAAAATGGGGCATACAAAATCGACTTACCTACTTTCGCTCCCCACAAAACGTATCATCTTTTATTGAAAGGTAATTAGCAGTCGACCCCCCGTATAAAATTTAACAACGCGATAGTTAAAAGGAAAGAGTCAGTATATTACCTCGGCCTGGTCCTAGAAAAAATTTTTTCGTTCATATTAAAACTGTAGGTGAAAAAGCCAAACGAACGAAATTTTTATGCGCTCACCAGAATTTCAACTTCCACCTGGGGTCTTCGTTTTAACACATTTAAAATTATATATACAGCCACATATCTGAGTTGTATCTGTTATGGTGCACCAGCCTGGGCTGATCGTGCCACCATAGGCGCGGCTCGGCGTAAGTTACTACAGAGTCAACGATTAATGCTAATATTCCTATGTAAGGCATACCAAATAGTTAGCACCGAAGCCTTACCAGTACTTGCAGGTGTACTCCTGGTCGCCTTGGAGATACAAAAGCATGCGTCCATGTATTATTCCATTAAGGAAAACATGATTAACAATTTTCTTTTACCACGCGATCGTAATAAAATTACTAGACTTTTAGCGCCGCAATCCATCGTATACGATAAGCTCCTGACCGAATGGCAGGAAAGGTGAGATTCGTCAACAAAGGGTCGCCATCTATATCTATTCTTTCTATCTGTTCGTGAACATTTGGAGAGAACTTGGATTGAAATTGACCACTATGTAGCCCAATTCCTCACAGTCCATGGGAATTTTAGAAGTAAATTATTCTCTTTTAAACTAGTAGATTCACCATTTTATCAATGTTCGACCTCATACTCCGATTTTGAACAAACAGCTCATTACATCTTTTGGGAGTGCATTCTCTGGCGCAACGAGCGGGACCTCATGTTAGACAATCTGCATGTCACGTCTGCGGTAATATACTATTCGGATCTTGTAGCCACTCGAAAAAATTTCCATGTGTTTAGGCGCTTTTGCCATACCTACTACTGTAACCAAACCTAAAGCTCACAAATAGGGCCATTAAGCTCTGTCCAATCCGTGGTATCCTGTACCGCTGCGTTTCACGTAGTTTTACAAATTCTTATTTACCGACTTATTAGCCAACTTTGCTTCATATCTCCCGCTTTGTATAGGAGGGAAATGGAATCTTTCCAACTTCTCCTGTTTTTCTTTTCTAATTAAATTTATTGCGGGTCCCAAGACAATTAAAAGCGTTTCCCAGGACTTCCTGAGGGTCAAACCTCAGTGTCTTATACGGAGACCATTGTGGATCCTGGCTTACAGGAGTTTCAGTGGTGGGAATGTGTGGTGGGATTAGTCCCATAAAAAAAAATAACCAATACCAAAATGTTTATGGGTTTTGGTATTTAAATTAACTAGTGGATAATAATTAAATAACTTTTATTGGTTTTAGTATTGGATATTGGGTGCAAAAAAATAAAAGCGGTAAGTTATACCAGTCTATTTTATTAGCTGTCGAGAAGTAGGTTCCAATTCAGTTAGCGACACCTTAATCTAAACGGTTCGTAATAATAAGTCAATAGGTGAAAAATGACAAAGTTTAATGCTTTGTCGGCTAGATCAGTAAGCAATGACAAATAAACGCTACTTGTGTATAAAAGATTAATGTGTTAATGTCAACTTGTGACTCTATAAACGTTAGATTGATCGAGACTGACTTTTGTGGTCCAAATCATAAGAGTAACAACAACTAGCTAATTCAAGTGTTAGAAATATAATATTTATAGGTTTTCCGTGTGGTGATGGAATAAGAATCCAATTCGCTACACCCTCTCTTACCCGTGGGTGTCGTTAAAGACGACTAAGAAATTAGATATGCATATAACATCTATAAAAGAGAAAGAAGCTCGAAATACAGCCCTATACCAATTCATCTGATTGGCGTGGTATAGTAAATCGATTTCACTCCTATTGTGAAGGAGGCTCGAGTCCAGCAGCGGGACGTATACATATTAGCTGAAGTGAATGAATAAAATAAATAATCTTAAATTATAGAACAAATTAATTGTATAAATAACATACTGGAGTTAGAGTCCAATAAATTTTCAAATTATACTCCTATGCTGTAACTGAAACTGAGTTATACATTCCATTAAATTATATATTAAGAAGTTTACAGAATAAGCTATGTATTAATTACCTTACTTAGTTAATCCATTATCCTAATGGGTAAACATAAAGAAACATTTTGTTTCAGCATTTAACAATTAAATAAACATAACAAAACTAATAATTAACATACAGGTGCACCTCAAGGACGTCTAATAAGACCTCTGTCCGTTACAAATATTATATACTTCAATACTTACTACATATGTTAAGGAATTAATTATTATAGTATCTTTAATAAATAGGCAAGTTTTTATTATTTTAAACTCGCTTTTATCCTCACTTAGTACCATTGCATCGAGTAAACCGAGGTCGCCGTACATATTAGGCAAGAGACTATGTGACGCGAGTTACCAATGAGCTGCTACAAGTATAACCAATAGGCATGTTTACTACACATACAAGTGCTTGATTTACTTTACTTTTGCTTTACTATGAAGTCGTTCGTATAATGATTAGATATGTAGTTGGTTCACTTATAAGTGTAATTATATCCGTGATGTTTTAAATAATCAGCTTATAGTATACAGGACGTAATTGAATAAATACCTAGTATTACATATTCAAATTTTATTATCTGCGATTTTAGTTATATAGTTAATTTAATTTGAGCAGCTTTTATTCAAATAATCTAATTATGCTCTCGATGCCTATTTTTGCTTATCTAGCGATTAAGTGGTTAGTGTCAGTAACTATTCTACGTGATAAAATATATTTTAACATATTCTGAAACGTATATTATATATACTACATTAAATATATACTGGCATATTTGATAATATGAATAAATATTAGATATTAAGTAATCAAATATATTGTTTAATTATTAGCCTTCATAGACTCAATTACTTTTGATATATTTGAATTATTATAAGATACATTCATAAGCAAGTCATAATTTTGGCACTCCTTTAATATCGGTAGACATCCTTGAAATAATTTTCTCATTTACTTTAATTATTTTTATATTTGCTATGATGTGTGGTAGCTGCTACGAATAATAGCAATCTTTAAAGTGCTCATGGGTGTCGTAAAGGATGACAGAGCTATACATCGACCTGGATCAACTCTATCTAATTTTGTCTGATCAACAATCACATTTCCAAGTAGGGTTAACTTCAGGTAGAAAGCCAGTCACAAAACTATTGCCAATAACTTTTGCAATGTATACGATGGAAAAGAAATACATATTATCGTCAACCTCAAGTGGTTAAGATAAGAGCAGGATAATGAGGAAATGCGTAAAAAGAATTCTGATTGCTGTATTTGCTTACTTTTGGTCGAATTTTCATTGCAATTATCTATAATTTCGACGAGATCATTAGTCTACATGGCTCGATTTACTTTGACTATAGTATTTTGTATATAAAAAATAAAACCTTTAATTTAACAACGGTGAACTGTCCTTAAGGCCATTATTATGACCTGTTTATTTACACTTCAGCTCGTTCAAAACGAAGTCTTTCAATATATATCATTTCTTCTTTAAAGATCAGATGTCTATTTTCATGTCGGTAACCCTCTTATTATAAAGAGATTGCGCTTTCGTCGACATTTCATTATTTCGGTCGACATTTTCACTTGTTCGCCGCGCCCTGCAATTAATTCTAAATGTCATACGCATCGCCCACTTTATTTTTAAGTTAATTACTTATAGCGATTTTCAGGTAAATTATTCGATCAATACAATACAGATTTTTTTTAAATTTATTAATGTGTTATTTGAACTAAAAAATTAAGACCTTTGCCATGAAGTATAGCTGAGTATTATTTCTAATTGCAACGCTAAAAGAAAGGTCCAAACCGCGTGCTTGTGTGCGAAAACATAAGATCGAAATTAACTAGTTTGATATTGTCTATAGTTTCATTCGCTGTAGTATTTTAAGCAATTTTATTTAAATTATTTTAATTAATTGTATGCACAATTGGTGGAGACTAAGTACGACCTACTATGGCAAGTATAGTGGGTGTGTTCACGTAGAACAATGTTTTGTGAGATTTTCGATTAGGAAATTTCGAAATAAAACCCTATACCAACGGTTTTGACCAGCCTATTATAGTAGGTCAATTTCCTTTCCATTGCGGAGGAAGCACGAGGCTAGGACGTATATAAGCTGTGATGATGTGATGACAATTACCTTAAAAAATCTAACAGAATGATATCAAGCTTTTTCAAAATGGCTACGTATTCAAAAATCTATAAGTTATGTCTTGCTAAATCGTTCAGCGCTTATGTAATGTACCACATACAATCGCCCTCGACATTTGCTCGTGGTTAAATTTACCCAAAAACAAGCCGACCCGGTCACTAGTTACGCAATATGTCGTTCAAAATAATCATTTGCATTTATGTACGGAAAAGTGCACCCGATTTATTGACACCGTTAATTTCCTTTGATTTTTATTGGCAGCTGTAATCACTATAGATGGTTATCGCGAAAGAATTATTGTAAGTAAAAGACAGTATGGTCGGAAGACGTTGGCCTGTCTCGTGAAAGGGACAATTAAAAAAAAAGAGAGCCGTCGCTCAGGATGCCTGGGAGATGTGAAACATCGAAATTATTTTGTATATACGCATAAAAGAACAGATTAAGGACAGGAACTAATATGGCATAAAGTATTAATAAAATAATACGATTTTTTGCCCAGAAAATGATGATTTTTATTCAATAAACATTTATTTTTTATCTTTACGTTAATAATTTATTTTGAGCTCACTAGATGACGTTGTAAAAAATTCCAAAACAGGTTATGGTTTCGTTACACAAATTTACATATCCAAGCGTGGCGTTAACGCCACGCTAATGCTTAGATTCACCGTCACCAATAGATGTTTCACATCAGAAAAATATTGTAGATAAATTGCATGTTATTATTAGTATTTAACAGTTTATTTGACGTCGAAGATAGAAAAATAATTGATAATAACTAACGTGATCATATCTGCGTGTAGTGACGAGGTAAGAATACAATTCGCCACTCCCTCTCTTGCCCGTGGATGTCATTAAAGATGAGTTAAGGATATAATATGTATCTAACATCTATAGCGAAAGAAAACTCGAAATTAAACCCTTTACTTTAATGGCGAGTTTTCTTTCTCTTACGTAGATGTTATATACATATGGTAATCCTTTAGCTGTCTTTTACGACACCCACGGGCAAGAGAGGGAGTGGTGAATTGTATACTCATACCGTCACCAGACGATAAATTTATACCTTAATCCATAATAATATATTAACAAACCAATATGAGCCTTTCTCTTAAAAGGACGTATGTAGCATGTAGATAAAATAGGTTCATGGAGAATGGTTAAAAGCAATAAAATTATTCTCTTCATAGATTATTACATCATCATCATCATCTCAGCTTTCGTCTAGCTGCTAGGCTCAAGATCCTCTTTTTTTTCCAAACGGTGGCAAACGAGCAAACAGTACACCTGATGGTAAGTGTTGCTGCTGCTCATGGACCTTTACAAGGCCGCTGCTTACCGCGAAGAATGTGAAGGGACTGTGATTGCGTGCATTGAGGCTCGGTGATACCAAAGGTAAAAAACCCTCCACACGCAAACACCCTTAGAAAGTTGGGCTTCCGGCTCTCTCGCTTACCGAACGAAGCAACAAATTGCTACTACTCAGACGTCGATTTACGACACCCACGAGCAAGATAGTAGTCGATGATTTGTTTTCTTACTATAGAGAATTATCATCATCATCATTTCAGATCTTATACGTCTCACTGTCGAGTTTGAGCCTCCTCCACAATAGGAAGGAAATCGACCTTACTATACCATGCTGGTCAGACAGGTTGGTATAGGGTTTTATTTAGAGTTTTCCTTCTCTTGCATAGATGTTATATGAATATTACATCCCTTAGTCGTCTTTTAAGACATCCATGGATAAGATAAGGAGTGGTGAATTGTATTCTTACTCTGTCACTACACTATAGAGAATAAGTCTGAATTACGGCATTTAAGTTTACGTATAATATGTACTTAATAAAATTTTAAAGCTATTGTAGTATATTTCAAATATGATTTGAAATAAAACAAATTCCCATACCGGTGTAAAATTTATAAACAAAATTCCTCAAGGCTAGTGAAAAAAATGCTAAGAACCTTAATTAAGATGCATTACTTAATTCCATATAAAATAAAGGTCAACGATGAACGTTATAATAAATTACATAATAAGTAAAGCCGACGCTACCCGAAGTTACCCGATGATTGCCGATTACGCATTCGTACAGGTGCGAGCGCGCCTCATTATTGTTCGCGGGTGGCCGCTAATGTCCTCCGTATTACCTCCCGCCCCTTGAATTTAACAGTCTGGGGAAGGAATAATATAAGGAAATTCCATATTATATACAACATACCTACCAGAACTTGCTAAACGAGTTTTAAAATAAATATTTATTGTAATGATTTTATTGGATACATTTCACTGCATTGAGTAGGTACACACTAAAAGCACTCATTTCAAATTTTGACGAACATATTGCAAACTATTTTTATTTTTAATTAATTATCAACTTTGATTTCTATATTCTGTATTTATATTCTTCTGCAAAATGGTTGGTATTTTTTTCGCAAAGAAATTTTTGATAGTTACGTATACCTACCAATTCCATAGCATTTGAAAATAAAGAAAAGGTTATTGAAAAAAAGAAATATGAATTTTGTCAAATAGAAAATTCGTTTTGTATTTCATTAAAGAACCTTCACGAAAACGTTTCATTTTGTTTAAACGAAGATCATAATGTTAATGCTTAAAGTAATTTTATTTTTAACTAGCAACCCGCCCTCGCTTCGCTTCGGTTATAGGTTATAGTCGTTTTACCCGCATAGTTCCCGTTCCCGTGGGAATACCGGGATAAAATATAGCCTAGTTTACGCCCTGATATGATAGCTTTCCATTGGTGGAAGAATTTTTGAAGTCGGTTCAACCGTTTTGAAGATTACCCGGAACAAACAGACAGACAGACAGACAAAAATTTTTTAATTGCTATTTTAGGCATAGGTGTCGTGCAAATAACCGTGTGAGCATGAAAAAAGCCTATTATTTTGACATTACAAAAAGACACTCCAATTTTATTTATTGGTATAGATAATAACAGCATTTATAAAGTAATAAGCAGTTCTTATAAAATTTACATATACGTATTTATTATAATATGATGTATTCTTATTTAGTTACCACACGGAAAATTGTTTAAAATTAACTAATGCACAATAATTTAAAATATAAAGGATCAAATAAACACGAGCCGACGTAAACCTTCTAAACTATTTTTACGGAAATTGTCGCTTTATATTTGGTTTTTACTTCACAAAACTTTCGAAAATTGTTCAACATTCACGCTCATGGACTACGATGTTTCACGTCCAACAAGTCATCATTACTTACACTTCTAACAAGTTATCGTTCTGTATCACTGTGATAACGAACGCTGAAAATTGTTCTAATTATCAGGAGAGTAAAAATTAAACGCAATAAAACCCGTAAAAATTGTTTTATTTCTGTCATATTTGCGTAAAAATCAGAAATTATTACTTTAATCTTGTACATATTCAAGCCATATAAATATGAGTAGATGTATTTATTCCCATATTTTCAAATATTAAACTTTAATATAAAGTTGTAGAAATAATTTTCGTTTCGTTAGAAAAACTTATACCTATTATGGTGTGGCGCCTGTCTCAAGTTAAGATCAGTCGGTACGTGAGGCGTTTATTTATATGATTGAATATGGATATTGGCGGAAACTGTATTTTATTAACATATTAATTTGAAAGAAAATGCTGAAGGATTTCATTGTTTGTCTTGGACAATACCTTAATAATGCGCACACTTTGACGCTGGTGATGGCAATATTTGATTCTCTTATACAGTACGTCTTCTTCTATTTCTACGCAGCTCATATATTCCACTGTTGGACAAAGAACTTCTCCAGATGAGAGAAATTAGTCTACATCCTACCGTTTAGCGAGCGTGATGTACGGTCGCTAAACGGGTTGCTGTAAGGTTAATTTAAAGAGTTCCCTTTCTTACAATGATGTTCTCTGCTTGCGTGCCTTAATTGATTTTTACTATACCCAATAAAAGAAATAAAGCGTCAAAAAAGAGCCACCGCGCGGATACTAATTTAAAAATCACATATTTGACTAGGTCAATTCTTAATATATTTTTTAATGTTTTAATTTTTATAAAATGTCATTAATTTCTGATGTTTATTACGTATTTAATATAAAACTGTTTTTACGTTTTTTATAGCTATATATGTAATTTGAAAATTGTTTCATTCAAACGTTATTTAAATAAAGTTAAATCAAATATAAAGATTTCTGGTGTTTACGCGAGTATTACACATTTTAAATAAAATTACTGTACGGATTTTATCGTGTTTGTATTTGAATTCCGATTGCCCGATGTTTCCAACAGTTTGCAGCCCCGTAACTATGAACGCTGCAAAGTGTTTGAAACCTCGGGCAATCAAAAATCAAATACAAACACTATAAAATACGTAAAATAGTTGTATTTAAAATTAAATGAAATAAATAATAATAAAAAGTATGATGTTTCAAGACAGAGGGTGGTTATTTGTATTCTTATTCCGCTACCATACGAAAGTTGTTACAATAGCTAATAGTAATGTGAATGTCCATGTGTCTTATTAACGTGAAAATACTTCTCTAATGATTGAAACACTCTATTCGCCTTAACTTTGTCTTAAAACTTCGTCCTAGCTTTAATTATAACACAAGTTGCGTAACATCTGAAGAGGTTGGAAGTGAATATTATTTTAAGAGTTCAGAACCATACTCCGCCTCACCTTTTATACTAATTTAAACCTTGTTATTGAATTGCCAAAGTTTATTTTTCGTTATATACGTGTGATGAATTTATGTCCTTCCAGTTTTGATGTGCCGTCACATGTCGCATATCATTCAACGAAGCGCTTCCTTTTCGACAATAATAAAGAAAAAACTTCGTGCGCTCAGATTTAAGTTGTTTGACTGAAATTATAGAGTGATAGCTCTAGGTCTATAATAATTTCACTTAATTATAACTATTTTAACACGCTTTTATTAGTTTCACCTGTATGTTTGTTTGTAACGTCCACCTTTGAGCTCGATTTTGCCCTACTTTGAGTGATCAGATTTTCTTTAAACTTTTTTTTCGTTACAATTGTCTATTTACGGTATTATGGTGTCAATCGTCGAATACGTAAGGCTACCATAGCAGGGTTTATAAATTCTTATCTGCAACTTTTAGATGGTTCAGCTTGGGCAACTTAAGAGGATCTTCTCGTCCAACATACCTCAGTGTCTGAAAACACAGGTCTACGACCAGTGTGTTACTAGTGATGACTTACGGTACGAAAACGTGGCCCTAAATGTAGGCCTTCGGGAGTAGGAATACGGAAATCCGCAGAAGAACAGGAGTAACACGAAGAATTAGCATGCTAAAATGGCAATGGGCAGGCCACATTACTCGACGAACCGACAACCGTTGGGGAAGAAAGGTTCTCGAGTGGCGACCACGTATCGGACGACGCAGTGTAGGACGCCCTCACCAGGTGGACCGACGACCTGGTGAAAGTTGCTGGGCGTCGTTGGATGCAGGTGGCACAGTACCGCACTTTGTGGCGTAACATGAGGGAGGCCTACGTCCAGCAGTGGGCGGCGATAGGCTGAAATGATGATTAACTTTTAGATAATGATTTCGCGAGAATAAAAGCTTAAGCGACTGAAATATCGCGTACGCGTATGTGTCGGACTTTTAACTTCAATGTTTAAGTACGTTTACTAAACTCGCGACATAATTATGATAAATGCTCTTCACGTTTTCATAATTATATGTAAATAAATGAAAGATAATGGTTCCGTGTGGTGACGTAGTAAGAATACAATTTGCCACCCTCTTTCTTGCCTGTCGTATAATAAAGACGACTATAGGATTATATATGCATATAATAAGAGAAGTAAAACTCGAAATAAAACCCTATATCAAGACGTCTGACCAGCGTAGTTATACTGGGTCAACTTCCATGCTATTATGGAGGAAGCTCAAGCCCACCTTTGAGCTTGAGCTTTGGGCGTAGCTATATGAACTGAAATGAAAAAAAATGAAAGATTGTCTTTTCTATTTAAAAGTGATTGAAGATTAATTAAAATATTTACTAGTATTATAAAAGTTTCACTTTTGTAGTGTGACATAAAGACAGAGAAGTGGCAGACAGTACGTCTAGATTTCTTTTTATATTTTAAAACTACCTCTGCCCAGATTTTACTTGCTTTTATGATTCATTCACTGTATTTATCTTTATATATAAATCTCTTGTGTATGTGAATATGTCACTGTACTCCTCCCAAACGGCTGGACGGATGTTGATGAAATTTTTTGTGTGTATTCAAGGGAATTCGAGAATGGTTTAGTTACAATTGGACCAAATAGGTGGCGCTGCTGTCGATTTCAAAAAGATTTTCTTTTATTTTATTTGAACACTGGCAAAAAATATAGCCTAGTTTACGCCCTGATATTATAGCTTTCCATTGGTGAAAGAATTTTTGAAATCGGTCCAGCCGTTTTGAAGATTACCCGGCACAAACAGACAGACCGACAGATAGACAGACAGACAGATAGACAAAAAATTTTTAATTGCTATTTTAGGCATAGGTGTCGTACAAATAATCGTGTGAGCATGAAAAAAGCCTATTATTTTGCCATTACAAACAGACACTCCAATTTTATTTATTGGTATAGATTATAGATAACAACGTCTGTTGGGTCAGCTAGTATCTTATATTTTTTTTATATTAATACATAAATATGGTCATTCTACTCATCACCATCATAAGCAGAGAAGCCTCTTATTTTTATATACCTGAACTAGGCATTTGGCTTAAAAAATATAGAAGAAAAAAAAAAGAAATACAGCTGCTTTTCTGTTTCTGTTGGTGGTAAACAAGCAGACAGCATACCTGATGGCAAGTGATACCGTCGCTCATGGATCTTGATTATCGTGAAGAAAATGAAGACGGTGTGAATACGTGCAATGAGGTTTATCTATACTAATAAAT
The DNA here is from genome assembly GCA_032191425.1 of Lymantria dispar. Classification (NCBI taxonomy): domain Eukaryota; kingdom Metazoa; phylum Arthropoda; class Insecta; order Lepidoptera; family Erebidae; genus Lymantria; species Lymantria dispar. The sequence goes on along the minus strand of CM063442.1, from coordinate 2,615,519 downwards.
AAAATTGGAGTGTCTGTTTGTAATGTCAAAATAATAGGCTTTTTTCATGCTCACACGGCTATTTGCACGACAACTATGCCTAAAATAGCAATTAAAAAATTTTTGTCTGTCTGTCTGTTTGTTCCGGGTAATCTTCAAAACGGCTGGACTGATTTCAAAAATTCTTTCACCAATGGAAAGCTATAATATCAGAGGCTAAACTAGGCTATATTTTTATCCCGGTATTCCCACTAGAACGGGAACTACGCGGGTAAAATGACTATAACCTATAACCGAAGCGAAGCGGGGGCGGGTTGCTAGTTGATACTAAAGGATCACCAAACCAGCAAACACCTTAGAAAGTTCGGCTGCCAGCTTTCTCATTCACCGAATGAAGGGCAGTAATAAATTTCTACTACTCAGACGTCGATTATCTGCTCAGTGTGGTACTACTCCGGACGGACTAGCCGGCGGCTTTAGACAAACGACTGTTGACAGTACATTATATTATGCTAGTTGTATAAATAGCTGTATAGCTTACTAGGAGCGCCCTGCGGTTTTACTCGCATAGTTCTCCTTCCCGTGGGAATATCGAGATAAATTATAGCCTATGTGATATTCTGATATGTAAGCTATATTATTGAGAAGTTTCATCCAAATCCATTTAATAGTTTTTGCGTGAAAGAGCAACAAACATCTTCACATACATACTCATAAATTTTAAATAAAGTACTTTACGGATTTTATCGCGTTTGTATTTGATTTTTGATTACCCGACGTTTCGAACACTTTACAGCGTTCATGATCACGGGTGGACTAAGATGTCTCACGTCCAACAAGTCATTGTTACTGCAGAAAATTTATAATTATCTACCCGATACAGAAAATTAGTTATTAAGTATTGACCCACATTTTGATACAAAATTTATTGCCAGTGTAAGAAGAAAATGATTCTATATGAAAAAATTATATTGTTTATGGTTAGTAATAATTTTTATTTAAAATGTATAATACTCGCGTAAACATCAGAAATCATTATACTCATAAATTTTCGCGTTTACAATATTAGTGGGGTAGGATTTGTTGTTTTGAATGATCTAATAACATTGTATCTCAAATATTTTGATGCTTCGTATTGAACGATAATCGTTCCCTAAATTGGTGTCAAGGGACGCTTTAAGAAATAAACAAACAGATCCTTTTGGAAAACAGTCCGCAATGGCGAGTAACGGGCTCTCGACCGAGCCAGTATGTATGGCAGACGCGCTTGCAAAAAGCGGACTTCGCAATGTTCCCATATTGGTAATAACGATTATTATGCGACCGCAACTAGCTTATCAAATGATCGTGTATGTTCGAGTTTGATTTAACTTATAGTTTCTTTGTTGATACTATTGTTACTGCCCTGTGTATAGATAAATATTTTTAATACATTATACATTTCTATATTCTAAACTTTTCGTGTAGTGACGTCAGTATCGTAAAAGGGATGTATCATATCTACAACATCTACGCCACAGAAACCTTGAAAAAAAAATTCTATACCAACATGTCTGACCAGTGTGCTATACTCGGTCAATTTCCCTCCCATAGTGTAGGAGGTCCGAGCAGTGGGACGTCAACGGGCTCATACGACAATCATGATGACATGGTTTTATAGATTATTTGTAAGAGAGATTAATTAGTTTGGTTCAGGTTTGAATCAAGAGATCGGCCTAATTGCGAAAGAGATTAGATATGGTGGGTTATGGGGCCGCTCGTTGCCCTTTTGTCACCCCGGAAGGAGCGGACGGTGTATACGCTGATCACAGCCCACTAAAAAAAAAAAAGTTTGAACCAACAGCTATTGCAAAATACCAAAGTAGGCGTGTAATGGATTTAGTAATTATTGCAAGTTTTAAATGTTTCATACATTTACGATTGTTTTCAAATTCATTGTTTTTTATTGTCATTCATAATTTTAATTATATATTTAAACTAGCAACCCGCCCTCGCTTCGCTTCGGTTTTAGTCGTTTTACCCGCGTAGTTCCCGTTCCCGTAGGAATACCAGGATAAGATATAGCCTAGTTTACGCCCTGATATTATAGCTTTCCATTGGTGAAAGAATTATTGAAATCGGTCCTGTCGTTTTGAAGATTACCCAGAACAAACAGACAGACTGACAAAATTTTTTTAATCGCTATTTTATGCATAGAGGTCGTGCAAATAACCGTGTGAGCATGAAAAAAGTTTATTATTTTGACATTACAAACAGACATTCCAATTTTATTTATTGGTATAGATATATATTGAGTAAGAAATTTATAAATAGACTAGCAATCCGCCCTCGCTTCGCTTCGGTTATAGGTTATAGGTTATAGTCGTTTTACCCGCGTAGTTCCCGTTCGCGTGGGAATACCGGGATAAAATATAGCCTAGTTTACGCCCTGATATTATAGCTTTCCATTGGGGAAAGAATTTTTGAAATCGGTCCAGTCGTTTTGAAGATTACCCGGAACAAACAGACAGACAGACAGACAAAAGTTTTTTTAATTGCTATTTTAGGCATAGGTGTCGTGCAAATAACCGCGTGAGCATGAAAAAAGCCTATTATTTTGACATTACAAACAGACACTCCAATTTTATTTATTGGTATAGATAAAAATCTTTTCTTCAATGTTGTTGATGGCAAATAAGTAAACAGCGCACCTGATGGTAAGTGATTCTGCATCATATCGCTCATGGACGTTTGTTAAGTGCCTACCGTGAAGAAAGTGAAGGGTGCGTGAATGCAATGAGATTTTATGATACTAAAGGTATCATCACAATCCACCACATGAAAACAAATACCCTAAGAAGGATGTGCTCCCAGCTCTCTCGCTCGCCCAACGAAGTGCAGTAACAAATTGCTACTCAGACGTTGATTTTGCGTTATATAGTACCACCCAGGACGGAGCTGCCCACGGCTGTAGACAACAAACTGTCGACAGTGTGCTCCTTCCACGTTTAGTTTAGCTACAGAACATAAATCAGCTACAAAATTAAACTGACATTTAATCTTCAATATCTTCTTGAAGGAATTTTATCAAATATTGAATAACTCATAATTAAAATATAAATTATAAATTGCAATGGTAGACGTGTCAATTAGACTTAGTATTTAAGAAAGAATTCTCCCACGACTATTATCCAGCTTTGCTGTAGTTCTGTTTGATGCAATATAAAATAATTGTAGATGCATTAACATTGTAACTCGTATACCTATGTATTTTTAATATTCCCAACACCAAAATATCCATCGGTGACCGCATACGACTTTGGTTTAGCAAAACTTATAGGACGGCTATACGCCAGAAGTAGTCTGCAATCAGGCCTGGAATAGGACCAAAAAATATCAAGAAGAACGCCAAAAGGGTGAAGTGAAAATTTTATGCCACTTCTAGATCTAGCATATACATATATAGTCCTCCTCGTCGGGTCCGACGACGGCGACCCTGCAATCTAAGTTATGTTTCTTTGATGAGCACGTAGGTGACTTGCAAAGCCGAACTTGGTTTTAAATGATCGGTCGCATTGTGCGCAGTAGAGCTGTCCTTGGTCGTTATATGTGTATTGGTAGGAGGGCTTCGGTCGAGTCTTCCGCAGATGGTACATCTAGTAAGAAGGCTAGTGCCAGAACCAAAGCTGAAAATGTTGTCAGAATTGCCGAGTGGTTGGAAAGCTATCGCCGATAGTCGTATACCGAGGAACGATAATCTAAAAAATTTAAAAACTCTCAAGTGTCTATATATTAAAGATCAAACAAAAAGAGAGAAAGGGAGAAAGATAAATAGCAATGATAATCAAATTTTAGTTTACTAGTATCTAACGGGTTTAGACAAATATATACATTTTTATTGATCATAGAAGTTCTTTTCATAGTGTCTCCTTAATTGACGAAGATTGGCAATCAGCTTTGAAAATTGCTCTCTGTTTTTGCTAGACTCAACAATTATACGAAATTTATTTAACCTTTGTTCATTTATAGCTAGGGCAATATCTAATGTCTATTATATGTCATCTCACTTAAAAACGTTTGGAGCCAAAACTTAGTAAAATCATAACGTTTATTAGGATTTGCCAGCAGATGGCGCTATTTACTTAACAATTAAATTTTATTTAATATTATATATCATATAAATTATTACCTAGTTGGTTGAAAGGTGGCTTCAGTGGGATGTAATGTGTATTTTTAAATAATAACTTTTATTTTGATACATTTACATATAAATCATCATTAGCGATGCAAAATTCTTTAAAATTATATGTAACATATTATTATTGATGCAATTTTGGAAGAAAATACGTCTCGGAAATAATATATTTAATGTTCGCGTAATATGAATACAATACATAGTATTGTCGATTTTTATACTGCCACTAAAGAATTAAGTGCGATAAAAAATAAAATTTCCCTATTTGTTCACCGCCCGGGAGGTATACTTCAGAGTAGCGACCATACGCTCACCAAAATAGGTAGGTATAAGGTATCATTCACTATCGTTCAACATCAGGTATTGAGATGACCTGCTATTTTTGCCTCATATTAGTCCAAAGGCACTTGCAGTATTCCCTTTAGCTAGTTTTCAGTTGCCTTTAAAGTGACGTCATGTATAGCCACTAACGAGGTTAGTTCTCAAGCGAGACTAAAGCGGGCATAAATACATGCATATTTTATGTATGCATGTAGTAAGTCCTCTAATTATCACCGTGTGAACATAAAAACGGATATTTACATTTTAAATACAAATGCATGTTCTTAGAAGTTTGGCTGTAGCTAACTGTACCTAAGTGTAAATGTACATGAACAAAACTTGTAGCGAATAACAGAATTGTTGATTAGATCTTTTTTTTCCAAAAACGTGTTTGATTATAGTAATTTCATGAAAACCGATAATATTACTAGTGAAATTATTTTTAGGAGTGGTAGGACCACACTGTCGACAGTTATCTGTCTACAGCAGCGGGCCGGTCCGTCCGGGGCAGTACCACACTCTCGCAGAAAATCGACGTCTGAGTAGTAGCGATTTGTTACTGCGCTTCGTTCGGTGAGCGAGAGAGCCGGAAGCCCAATTTTCTGAGGGTGTTTGCGTGTGGAGGGTTTTGGTGGTGCCCTTGGTATCACCGAGCCTCAATGCACGCATTCACACTCCCTTCAATTTCTTCGCAGTTGGCAGCGGCCTTGTAGAGGTCCATGAGTGGCAGCAACACTTACCATCAGGTGTACTGTTTGCTCGTTTGCCACCGTTGCAAGAAAAAAAAAAAAAAAAAAAGTATTAAATATTAAATTAATACGCGATAAAATACACCATTTTTTTTGGGGGTAGGTTGCGGTCAGCGCGCTCCTCACACCACTCTGTCCGAGGCGACAGAGGGGCGTAAGCACGCACTCCCGCAACCCACCCGCGATGCACGTCGCCTTCGTCGTTGGGCCGACCACCGAAGCAGGATGACTTGAAGTCAGTGGTCGGCCCGACGGAATACCCCCTAATTGAGGTACCCTCCCATCGACCGACGTCCCTCCTCGGGGGGGACGTCGGGCTTTCCTCAATAAAGTACACCATAAACTATGGCGAAACAAGGGAGGCTCATAAGAGGGCAATTAACCTTACTATACCATGCTGGTCAGACAGGTTGGTGTAGGGTTATATTTCGAGTTTTCCTTCTCTTAATTAGATATTATATGCGTATATCCCTTAGTCGTCTTTTACGACATCCACGGACAAGATAGGGAGTGATGAATTGTATTCTTACTCAGTTACCACACGGATATTTAAAAAAGAAGATTATTTGTAAAACCAAAAGGAGATTAATTAGTTTGATCCAGGCTTGAATAAACGTCTGTTGCAAAATACAAAAGCAGGCATGGAATAGATTTAGTAATAATATGTATTATCAAGAACAAAGTAGCAATACAAATATTTTATTAAAATATCCGGCATTTTTTTCTATCGATTAAAAATTAAGGAGTATCAAATTAAGGACAAGGATATTTGAGCTTACGACATATGACATACGACCTATTTGCGACTGAGGTGTACTTTCAAAAATACTTCGCTTAATCAAAATTGGGTCTTTTTTTTTATGTGGGTGGGCTGCGGTCGGCGCGCCTCCGCACCACTCCGTCCGGGGCGACAGAGGGGCTTAAGCACGCAACTCCCGCAACCCACCCGAAAACCACGTCACCTTCGTCGTTGGGCCGACCACCGGAGCAGGGAACAAAATTGGGTCTTAGCTTGTGTTCCGAATGGTCACCGAAGGGCTGGTTAAAATTGGAAAAATTGGTCACATCGAAATCAAATTAGATATTTGATAAAATTTTCCGTAATATATACAGTAAAACTTTTGATGAACTATAAAAACCCTCTTTGACTATGTCCGTGCATCAAATCATCCTGGCCAGCACTATAAAATAGTCTTAGAATAATAACTTATAGAAGTTAAGTCCGCGCACAAAAAAATAAAATAAAAAAATAAAGCATTTAAATTGGAGCTTAATGGAGCTTACGTCGGACCGTTTCGTAGTATATAAGGTCGCTGTACTGCACGTAGGTACGCAACTCTTAAAAAATAAATAGATTTTTATGACGGTTTGTGCATTCAAATGGTGTCACAACACATTTGAAAAACAAAAAAGTAAGTAGTTAAAAGTAATTCGACTCTTTATGCTAATAAAAACAAAATTTGATTTTATAATTTGTATAGTGGTGTGCGTGTGTACGTGTGTAATCGCCTGCTCACATGTAGTATTTTTGGCTTCATGTTTTTGATCGCTTAACTACCGACACTATTCTTCTATACGTTATTATTCTAAGAAAATACTATAAAAATATCGTTATGTCTTCAAATTCTTAATTAAGTCAATATTTGACCTCTCCTTTCAATTATTCAATATATTCTCGTAACCTTACGTTAATAGATGCATTTTCATTAAATGCATCAGTTAATTGTTGGGTTAACCGATCAATGACATACAATCAACGAATGCGACCAGGAGATTAATGGTTATCTTGTATTTTGTTCTAAATAAGCTAAGAACTACTAAATTTATATTCTTATAACAAAAAACGGACATATTTTTCTAATTAAAGAATAACTTTTTACAGTTTATAAATTTTACACGCTGTTCAATTTAAATATGATGATTTTTTTTTTCAAAAAAAGAACCGACTTCAAAACGTAATGCACATTAAACGAAAAGATCGTTAGTAAGTATAGACAACGTAGATAATTCTTTAGATTTTTGTTGATTTTTCAAAAACCGCTTGTCCGATTTCGATAAAATTCATATGGGATCATTTGGGAAGTATACCCTTTTCAACAAAAAAAAAGAATATTTCAAATCGGTTGGCAAGCGACGCTGGTATGCGCGAACAAACATAAAAAAAAAATAGTACAAACATCCGAATTGAGAACCTCCTCATTTTTAGAAGTCGGTTAAAAATACGTGAATTTTTATTATCTTGTATATATTCAGAAATAAATAATGATTAAATTGAATAGAAAATAATAAGAAAACTTTTAAGATTCGCCTTTTTCCAGCCTTGTGTTTCTATTTATATATCTCTATGTTAATCTTATATCTTTAAACGAGCAATTCTTGTATATATATATATTCAGGATCTCGGAAACGGCTCCAACGATTTTGTTGAAACTTGGCATACTAGAGGATTCGGGTCCAAAAAATCGATCTAGCTAGGTTTTATTTATAGAAAATGTTCTTTTGTCGGTGTTTTTAGCATAACAATAATTGACATTAAATTTTAAAAGAATATGAATTCAAATTTTGTTGTAAATGTCAAGAGATACGGCAGCTCAGTTGAGAGACGGCCGATTTTAATTTTGAGTTTTGTAGCATCCAAACAGCGTCGGTTCGAATCTCGGTGTTATTATTATTCTCTTTTTGTAATTTTTTTTATATAATTTTTTTTTTTTTTTTTTTTTTTTTATATATTCACGCCTTTTTCCCATAGGGGTAGGCAGAGTCCACTGCCCTCCACCTGCTACGATCTTTGACATATTCAGCGTAGCAAAGCGGTTCTCTGTGGGCCACTTTTCGCCCCCGACGGAAACGAGACGTGACGTGTCGCGAGCCACATCGCCGCCATTCGTACAGTTTTTTTTTTAATTTTTGAAACTCATTGCGTTTCCGCGAGAAATACATACACATATAATTAACGGACACAAATTACATCCAGACTCAGAACAACAATTTGTGGATCGCACAAAGTGTTGTCCTGCGTGGGATTCGAACCCCCGACACTGGCGCTGTAGGTCACTAGCATTAACCACTACGCCATCTGTGCAGTCATAATATAATTTTGTCAGTATATAATTTTTATTTTTTATTAATATATATCTAAATAAATTCTACAAAATATTCCGAGCGAAGCTCGGTCAACCTGATATTATTACTTTAAGAGACAACATTCACTCTTTCAGCACTCGGTATTAATAGTTATTAATAATTGCCGTTCCTGTGGGAATGCAGGTATAAAATGTAACTTACCCCTTATATAGACAGCTACCTGGTAATAAAATATTATCAAACTCAGTCCAGCCATTTTGGAGATTACCTGGCACAAGCGGACTGAGAGACAAAAAAATTAAAATTGCTTTCAGACATAAAATATGTATCGTTTAAATAACCGTGCGAGCATGAAAAAACTTATTATTTTGATATAACAAACTGACACTTCAATTTTATTTTTTACTAGCAACCCGCCCTCGCTTCGCTTCGGTTTTAGTCGTTTTACCTGCGTAGTTCCCGTTCCCGTGGGAATACCGGGATAAAATATAGTCTAGTTTACGCCCTGATATTACAGCTTTCCATTGGTGAAAGAATTTTTGAAATCGGTCCAGCCGTTTTGAAGATTACCAGGAACAAACAGACAGACAGACAAAAATTTTTTAATCTGTATTTTAGGCATAGGTGTCGTGCAAATAACCGTGTGAACATGAAAAAAGCCTATTATTTTGACATTACAAATAGACACTCCAATTTTATTTATTGGTATAGATATCATCATCATTCATCATTTCAGCTCGTTTACCTACGTCCCACTGTTGTGCTCGAGCCTCCTCCATAGTAGGAGGAAAATTTACCTTACTATACCATGCTGGTCAGACAGGTTGAATAGGGTAAACCTCCCAACCTGTTAAAATTTCGACTTTTCTTTCTCTTGCATAGATATTATATGCCTTAGCATAATAACGTATAGAAGGTAAGTTCGCGCACAAAAAGTGAAGCATTTCAATTGGAGCCTAATGGAGCTTACGCCGGAACCGTTCCGTAATGTACAAGGTCACTGTACTGCACGTACGTACGCAACTTTTAAAAAATAAATAGGTAATTATGACGGTTTGTACATTCAAATGGTATCACAATACATTTTAAAAAAATAAAAAGGTTGTAAATAAAACTACTTTTACGGATTATATCGCGTTTGTATTTGATTTATGATTGCCCGACGTTTCGAACACTTTGCAGCATTCATATAATGCAGCATATTAATTTAGCATCATGTCCCCTGAGTTTTCTTGCCGGATCTTTCTCAGTGTGGCCGCGTTCCGATCCGGTGGTAGTATATTAGTTTTGTTAGTTTTAAATCAACAAATTGTAATAATAATTGCCACAAATTTAATAATTAATAATTACTAACCATAAACAATATAATTTTTCATATAGATTCATTTTCTTCTTACACTGGCAATAAATTTGTACTAAAATGTGGGTAACAATTTAATAAATTTATAACTATTTTCTGTATCGGGTAGATAATTGTAAATATCTGTAATAACGATTACTTGTTGGACGTGAGACACCTTAGTCCGCCCGTGACCATGAGAATGCTGCAAAGTGTTCGAAACGTCGGGCAATCATAAATCAAATACAAACGCGATATAATCCGTAAAAGTAGTTTTATTTACAATGTGTAGTGCTCGCGTAAACATCAGATATCATTAATAAAAAGGTTTGTAACATTACTTTTAAAAGTAATTCGACGATTTACGTTAATAAAAACAAAATTTGATTTCATAATTTATATAGTAGTGTGCGTGTGTACGTGTGTAATCGTCAGCGCGCATGTAGAATTTTTAGATTCATATTTCGATCGTTCGAAGTACCAACACTACCCTTCTGTACGTTATTATTCTAAGTTGTATGCATATTTTATGCCTTAGTCGACCTTTACGACATCCACGAGCAAGATATGGAGTGGTAAATTGTATTCTTACTCCATCACCACACGGATTTTTTTTATATAGATAATTAATATTTGTGTAAACATGAGAAAATACTAAATTACTATATATTTTTTTGGAAATTTATTTACGAAAAAATGTTTGTTAATATTAATCAAAGTCAATTTAAAGGCAGACAGTCTAGAGAACATTCAGCGCGGTATTTGTAATAGTAGGGTGGATGCGGATATACGCGTTAATTGCGAGGCCACCGTGCCCATGGCAATACACCATTGTGGACGACCATCGACCCACGGATCGCTAAACAACTGTTGCTACGTCTAACTGACATGTTTGTGTGTTGTAATGATTGATTTAATACCTTTAAACTATAAATTTTATAAAGTTCTCTTATAGATCTATACCAAAAAACTCCTAAATCTGAGGTAATACCTAAAACAATATAATAACATTACAAATATAATTGACTGCACAGATGGCGTAGTGGTTAAGATACCGACCTACCATGGCAGTGCCGTGGGTTCGAATCCCACGCAGGACAACATGAAATTTGGAGAGTTACTCCTTGTAACTGAGGCGCCATAATAAACGGGTCGTTCTTTGAAGAGGGCGCTTTAACGAAACTTAGTCCAGTTCAATTTCAAGACATAACGTCTTTATGAAATTGAACTGGACTAAGTTTCGTTCACCTCATACCGAGGCCCCAGAAAGCGCTGAATCCTTCTTCCCTGTATCATCCCCATAGCAACGCATATTCCCTATAGAGAGTATGTCGTATGTAGATAATATGAATTTCCTAAGAGCATGATGTTGGTCATTCAGTCGAATGATCATAACCTATCGGTGATGCCTCGTCCGTTTTTTATGCCTCTCAAGGGGCAATAAGGGGTTACATATTCTACATCATACAGGTAGGCTGTGGGGCATCACATTGTATTCTAAGCCGTCACTATACAGATAAGTTATGATATGGTTTATTAATAATAAACGTACTTAGTACGTATCTAGAAATAGATTATTGCTTAAGCTATTTCTGAAGACCAGATGTACGAAATAGTTCAACTTTATAGTTGCAGAAATTTGGTGGTGCACGTATAATTAAAAAAAAATAATATCAACATTTCATTTCTGTTATTCAAATAAAACCAAAGCAAAAATGTCTGAAAGAAGTTATAGTCATAAAAAAAAAACAAAAGCGGTGTGAATAGACGTTTTAAATTTAAAACATTTTTGCAACTGGTATTGTTAAAATTTTTATATTTTATTAGCTATAAACTCTTCTGAATAAAGTAATATACTCTTTAAATTTATTTCTTCCTCGTTACTTTTAGCAAATTTGTTTATACATTCATTAACTTACTATTTTAGGTTAGGAATTTTGATCTCTTGTTAGGAATTCTATTCCGCATGATGATAGAGCAAGACATTTTCCGTGGGGTAACAGAGTAAGAACACAATTTAACATTCCCTATCCTGCCCGTGGATATAGTAAAAGAGGACTAAGGCATATGATATGCAGATAACATTTGTGCAAGAGAAAGAAAACTCAAAATGAAAGCCAATATGTCTTACCAGCATGCTATGGTAGTGATTTTTAATGTTTGCGCGAGTATTACACATTTTAAATAAAACTATTTTACGGATTTTATCGCGTTTGTATTTGATTTTTGATTACCCGACGTTTCGAACACTTTGCAGCGTTCATGGTCACGGGCGGACTAAGACGTCTCACGTCCAACAAGTCATCGTTTATAAATTTTCTGCAGTAACGATACACAACAAAAATCAAATACAAACGCGATAAAATCCGTAAAGTAGTTTTATTTAAAATGCTATGGTAGTTTAATTTCTCTCCTAATGGGGAGGAGGTTACAAGTGCAGCAGTGTACGAGCTGAGACGACGACGACAAAACGACATTGGAGTAGGAATACAATTCACCAGCCATTTTCTTACGCGTTTGTAAAAAATCACCATGGGACATGATATGTAAATTACATCGTTGCATTATAAGAATAACTTGATCCTATGCCAATCCGTCTGACTAGCATACTACACGAGTTAATTTCTCTCTCATTATAAAGACATGAGATCACATATCTCTCTCAGACGTATATGGTCTGAAAAGGATGAAAGAAAGAAGGTATAAAGGATATCATTTCAACTCATATACGTCCCACTGTTGAGCTTCAGCCTCCTCCACAGTAGGAGGAAAATGCAGGTCCGATAGGTTGGTATAGCGTTTCATTTCAAGTTTTCATTCTCTTGCACAGATGTTATGTGCATATTAAATTCCATAGTCATCTTTTACGACATCCACGGGCAAGATAGGGAGTGGTGAATTGTATTCTTTCTCCGTCACCACACGGAAATAAAGCACAAAGGTTAAATATGAAGGAAAAAAGGGTATTAGAAAATGTATTTCTGGTTGAAATTAGTAAGTTTACTGTGTTCACTATACAGATCGAGTTTCATTCACATGCAGGACAGTTTTTTGAAGGATTGTATATGCACATGCATATTTGTGTTAGAGAAGGAGTGTTAGTACCCAAAGTATTAGTATAGTAGATATTTCAATTTCCCTCCTATTATGGAGGATGCTCGAGCCCGGCAGTGGGACGTATGTGGGCTGAAATGAGGATGATGAAAACTTAGTAACATATTTTATTACTCCCTCTCAATTGAATCTCTTAATAACACATTAAAGCAATTTTCTTTAAACTTTAACTTATATATCATAAAATATTTAATTAATTAGGTATCGTTATTACAGAAAATGTTGAAATATCTAATGTATTATGACGTCAATTAGTAATAGTAGTTATTTAAAAATAAATTCATAAATAAAATTTAATTACTAAAAAACACACGGTTTTAATTTGAACACCTACTCAAATTTTTAATGTCTTAGAATGAATATTATTACTATTAATTATCATTTATAGAGAGAATTTATTTTGTTAGCGTTTCTTACTATCTAGACACGCGGCAGCGTGTCAAGCCAAGTTCAAGTAAAGGAACTGGCTAGCCAACGCCGAGTGAAATATTACACGAACCACTTGATGCCAATTTTGATCCTTCTATAACTCAAAACCTTTTTCGTAAACGCATAAAACTACGTGTGTTTAATTATATCCATAAGGACATCTAGAAGCCCAAATTTCATGAAGCTAGCTCAAACCGTTATAAAGATATGAAGGTCAAAAAGTCGTAAATTTTAGTACTGATTGACTGACAGTACTTAAACCTAACCTACTTCCAGATGACCTAGAAGGATGAAATTTGGAATCCAGCTCGGTAATTGCGTTACACGCAATAGCGTGTAACGCAATTACCAAAGTTTTCATTACATCAGTCATTTTATAAAGTTATTCAACATATATATATATTTTAATTCTGATAAAATCTGGCCAAGTCAAATCTAACTTACTTTAAGATCTCCCATTTTTTTTAAATAACAGCAATTGTTATAGGTATCCAATAAAGCAAAGAAATAGAGTTTAATACTTGTTCATAATGTTATTTTGTTCCTATAAGTACATATTTGGATTATGCATAGAACTTGCCACTCATTTAGATCTCCATTCTTTTTGCGTCGAAGCCCACAGCCAAGCATAATTTTTGTATTGAACTTGGCTCTCCTTTTTTACATTTATGTTTTTGATGGGATATAAACTACCAACTTTAAGACCTAATGATAAACTCCTCTTGTAAGCTAATGTATGTATGTCAAAGGGATTATTAAAAAAGGATGTGTGTACGTATGTTCTCATGTCAGAAGTTATACTACTTTGGCGCTACAAGATAAAAATCTTTCTAAAAATTCTATCGTACGTTTTTAAAAAATACGACACTAATAACAAAAAAGGTATTGAATACATTGGAAGTTTAATTATAACGCATTATTTAGTTGACATTTATAATGTGCATAGTAAAAAATGTTGACTAGATAACTTCAAGGTGTCGGTTTTTCGTGACACGCGCATTTTACTCTCATTATTTACCCTACCGCGCTAAAAGAAGTATAACTTCAAAAATATGTGTCATCAACGTTATAGCATTATATAGAAAAAGCGTAATACATTTTTTTCAATGATTATTTATTAAAATTTTACGTGTATTAACGAGTACGCTAATGAATTACCTAACATAGATGGCGTTGATCGTAAAACGTTATAATTTTACGTATGTTAATATATAATAGGACAGTAGAATCAACAGAGCGAGACTGGCGTAATGGAGGTGTGGCAGGCCGGAACGGTCTGTTAACAGTGCTCTTAGATATACTAAGATAGAAAAAAAAAAACATTAATTTGTCTCTCGACTCCTACTTTTGTTTATGGGAATAAAGGAATAAGTATGATTTATCTGGAACGCTATTCTATTCTGATTATAATTCTATTCTATTTTCTTAATCGACAGACGGCTCTATTTTTTTTTCGGATTAGGCAATAGAAGTGAAATTGATTAGGTATTATACGAAGTTGTGCGATGCGATTTGGTATAAGCTTCTGAGTTGTTGTTCCTTTTGCTTGTAGTAATGTTCATCTTTACTTAAAATAAAACACTGGAATGAAAATAAAGTGTTTTAAATTGTGAAAAGTGATCACAAAAGTAACTTTTTAAAAATATACTCATTAATACAGTAAAACCCGTTTAAGACGATTTGGAAGGGACCTGGCCAATAACGCGTCTTAGGCGGGAAAGCGTATTATGCGGGAAAGGGGAAAACGTGCCATTATTATTTATTATATTATTATTTCGAATACCTACGTATTGAATTTAACATTTAAAAATTACTTAAATAAAATGTTTTTTATTTTCTTTATTTAATATACTTACTACTAGATACATTTTTAAATATTAAAAAATAAAAATATTTAAAAATATAAAAAAATGTTGTTTATTATCTATTACGTTACTTAAAGTAATCACTTATTTTAGTTTGACAAAAAGATTTTGAGGCATTAGCAATTACAAGATTTTCAACATAATGTTCGCAGTGCGTCTTCGCTTTGATTCAAAAAAGTTACATAGCGTCTTAAATTATTAACTGCTGATAATGCCTTGGCGTGTGACAAAATCGGAGTTGACTCTTCTTTTTCTTGGTCATATTGGTCACTTAGAGTCGCTTGACAGTCGCTGGCCGCTGTCGCAAGGGGTAATATGTGTATTTGAGTGGCACGTGTTGGTGTATTAAACGGGATGACGATCGTATTAAGCGGTAAGAAATGTATGAAAACATGTCGCAAGGTGATCGTATTAAACGGGTTCTACTGTATATAGTATATGGTGGGTTATGGAGGCGCCCTTGCATCGTTCTGGACGGCATGAATGACGTGTATGCTAACCATAGGTCATCCAAAAAAAGGTATGGTTGACGTCAGACAGGCGGCCAGTCATAAAACTGTTGCGAAGAACGAAGGAGGTATTCACAATTAAGCGTATTCATCAGCTTAAAACACCCTTTGATACCGATATTCGGCAACGGTTATCGATATCGGTATTGACATCAAACAAATTGTTATTAACAAGTGCCCAGAAATAGCCGATAACCATGTTTTTTTTTTTCATATTACAAACAGTGCAGACCAGCAAACAGAACACCTGATGGTAAGTGTTGCTGCCGCTCATGGACCTTTGCAATACCAGGGGCACAGCTAGGCCGCTGCAAGAAAGTGAAGCGAGTATAAATACGTGCAATGAGGTTCGGCGATGCTAAAGGCATCAACGAAACCCACCATACGCAAACACCCTCAGAAAGTTGGGCTACCGGTTCTCTCGCTCACCGCACGAACAAATTGCTACTACTCGGACGTCGATTTCTGTACAGTGTGACACTACCTCAGACGGACCGGTCCGTGGATATAGACAGACAACTGTCAACAGTGTGGTCCTACCAGTAATAAATGTCTAATAAATATACATTTGTAAACGAATCAATTGACAGGTTACGGTCTATGGTGATCACTACGATTAAGCTTAAGGTGTATATTTAATATAACATTCGTAAGTAAATAATTCCATTTACATTCGACTCTCGATCAACAGCAACTATTTATGTCCTTTCAACTTAAAAGTCACGACTTAGAATTTTCGCATTGACACAAAAATTTATGTTGATTGAAAATTGCTTTGTGTCAAATATTTTAGTCATCAATTTCAGTATTAGGTGTTTTAAAATAAATCTATCAGTAATAACTACACTTCGATGTTGGTATGTGAATTGATCAACATTAAATAACCCTTTTTATTGCTGTTGGTGACAAACGAGCAGACAGCATACCTGATAGTAAGTGATGCTGCAGATCAGAGACATTTGTCAGGCTGCTGCTTACCGTGAAAGAAAGTGAAAGGAGAATGAATGCGTGCAATAAAGTTCGGTGATACTAAAGGCATGCACCAAACGCAAACACCTTCAGGTGTTTGGGCTTCTGGGTCTCTCTCTCTCTCTCTCTCACCGAAGAAGTGCAATAATAAATTGCTATACTCAGATGTCGATTTTCTGCGTGAATGTGGAGTGTACTTCGGACAGACCGGCCCGCGGCTGTAGACAGAAGACTGTCGACAGTGTAGTCCTACAACTTAAATCGTTTATACAGTACGCATCGCAATGTCGCATCTACAATTATTGACACACAGACCGCACAGAAGGAGTAGTGCTTAAGTGCGACAGTGTTGTAGGTTCAATTCACGCTCAGGAAAATACTTTGTGCGACAAATTGTTGTTCTGAATTTGAGTGTAATTTGTGTCTGTTAAATTGTTTGTCTGTAAAATCCCCCGCAATACATTGAATAGATTTCTTTTGTCCCGGTTGTGTTTAATAGATAATAATAATGAGAATTCTTACTTCTATCTGTAAGTTCAACGTGTATCTTCCCATCTTTATGTGTATTTTACATCAATTTGCATTTCAGGAAATATTCATTGCAACGAACTTTGTTGTATGCGATAACGTTTGCCTTTGCATATCATAAAAGCAAAACGTAAGACAAAACATCAGAATAGATAAAAACTAAAACAATGGTTCTTAAATACATAATTATATACATAGTAAAGTATATTCGTAGATTATATTTTAATTCCTAAGAAAGCAAACGTAATACTAGATTTTGAGATCAAAATTAGATTGATAAGATTTTATAAGTTAAAAAAAATTATTCGAAATTTCAGCTCAACTCGTCTGGGTCTTTATAGGGGCATTACCCTCCCATTGTGGAGGAGGCCCGAGTCCAACAGTGGGACCTACGTGGGCTGATAAAGCGGTAGAAGCTTAAAGTAAAAAAGCTATCGTAAAGACACATAATAGAAGTGAAAATTTTATTTCATCATCATTTCATTATTACAGCTCATATAAGTCCCACTGTTGGGCTCAAGCCTCCTCCACAATAGGAGAAATTGACCTACCATACTGGTCAGACATGTTGGTATAGGGTTTATTTCAAGCTTTCCTTCTCTTGCACGAAAATCTTAGTAGTTTTAAGACATCCACGTGAGAATTATATTCTTACTCCATCACCACACCCACACGGCTAATTATTTATCAATTTTTGAATAGCATTGGTGTTAATCATTCATTTATTTATACCCTACTAATATTATAAACGCGAAAGTTTGTGAGTATGTGAGAATGTTTGTTGCTCTTTCACCCAAAAAGTACTGAAAATATTTTGATGTAACTTCACAATACTATAGCTAACATATCCAAATAATATATAGGCTATAATTTATCCCGATATTCCCACGGGAAGAGGAACTATGCGAGTAAAACCGCAGGACGCTGCTAGTAAAATTATAAAAACGAGAAGAGCTTCATCATACCCGATACCCTTCTCTCATACCCAAATGCAAGTGAGAAATTGCTTATACTCTACTTGATACAATACTTAACTCAATTTTCGTCACATATAATTTCACTCCGTATGGTGAGGGACTAAGAATAAAATTCACCTCTCCCTATCTTCCCTTGGATGTCTTAAAAGAAGACGATGTAATAAACATATAACATCTATGCAAGAGAAGTAAAAATTTGAAATAAAATCAACCTGATCAGCATGGTACAAGTAAGGTCAATTTCCTTCCTATGATAGAGGAGAACCCCAACAGTGGGCTAACGTATATGAGCCAAAATGATCATTTGATTATAAGTCGAAACTGTTGGGTCCGAGCCTCCTCCATAATGGGAAGGAATTTGACCATATTATACCATGCTGCTCCGACATATTGGTATAGGGTTTCATTTCAAGTTTTTCTTCTCTTGCACAGATGTTATGTCCATATTATATCCCTTAGTCATCTTTTACGACATCCACGGGCAAGAGAGGGAGTGGTGAATTGTATTCTTACTCCGTCACCACACGGAAAGTTAAAGGTTAAGTGTTATTTATATTGTAGACGGATAAAAAAAATATTATTGTTATAACTAAACAGCTGCAAGAGTGTACGTAAGAAGGCTATTGACAGGCAACGACAAGTCTCAACTAGAGCGTACAATGACGTCATCCATTGATTGCGCCGCAACGGATCATCTGCGTTTATCATTTTATTGAATTTGTATGTTCACGACTCTTTATTAAATTGGAGTCGACAATATTCTGTTTTGAAGTTCATTGTCAAATTATGATTTTAGTGTATATAGTCTTTAGAAAAATGACTGTCGATGATGGAATCTAAAGAGGTTTTAGTTAGTTTAATTGTTTTAAAAGCTGACTTTAATTGAAAGTGCCGCATTTAAGCATTCTTCACAATACGAGAGCAATTGACCTACTATACTACGCTGGTCAGACGGGTTGGTACAGGGTTCTATTTAGAATTTTTGTTCTCTTGCATATATGTTGCACCGGTGACGGAAAAGTTAAGGGGTGAACTGCTGACATGGTATGGACGAACATGTGATGAGGCGGGATAAAAGTAATATTGTGAAAAAAGTTTTGGGTATGATTGTTGAAGGCTTTAGGGGTAAAGGAAGATCGAGGAAAAGATGGATGGACTGCGTGAGGCATGACATGGATAATCTGGGAGTGATTGCAGAGATGACGTCTGATAGACGTACGGACGTATGGAAGAAGATGACATATTGCGTCGACCCCAAGTAATTGGAAAAGAGCAAGATAATGATAATATGTCATCGACGGGCAAGAAGTGGTGAATTGTATTCTTACTGTCACCATTCGAAATTATTTTTAGCGCGGGACTTTGTAAACGTACAATTAATAGACACAGATTACATTCAGATACACAAGAACAATTTGTAATGAAGCGAACCTGCGGTTTTTGGTACAGTACATCGGTATCTTAATCACTAAGCCATCTGTATAGTTTGAATATAGTTTTGCGCGAAAATTATTATTAAAAACATTCAGAAATTCTAAACGGTGCTGGTCAGACATGTTGGCATAGAATTTTGTTTTGATTTTGCCTTCTGTGGGATAGATGTTATATGCATATTATATCACTTAGTTGTCTTTTACGACACCCGCAAGATAGGGAGTGGTAAATTGTATTCTTACTCCGTCACCACACGGATAAAAAAGCATTAACTTTTACTAGTATGTAATGTTTCTATCTACCAAACTGCTCTATCGCTATAGTTTTTACAGCTAAATTTAACCAGATTTTGAAGATTATATAATTCACAATTATACACCTTTTTATGTATTAATTAACGCTAATATTTACGATACGTTTATAGCAAAAAAAGGTATAGGTTAAGTTTTAAAACGGTCTCAAATATGACGCTAATTGAAATTTATTAATAAATGATGATTATATTATTAGTGTACAATCAAAGTATCAAAATTAAATATTATATGTTGAGACAAAGAATGATCAAAGAATCCATTTAGTATGTTTAAAGAGTAATGTGATTTAATTAAAGAGTTAATGGTAGGACAAATATTACGTCTAATCTGACAGAAATATAAAAACATCATAGAAAATGGCAAACTTATAAAAAATATCTTTATCCTCCATCGATGAGACCAGAGATTTATTAAATCTAGAGATACTCAAGCGGTTATTATGGCAGATAAACAATAATGAAATTATACTGATAAAGAATTAAATGTAAAGAAGGTTTTGTTTATATGCAGAAAAGAAGAAAATAACGCGGAATCAACGATTAAATTATCAAATGCATCTACCAAAATATATAATATTTTTATTTAATATTGATATGATAAAAAGGGCGATATATACATATGTATTTAAATAATTAGTGCATTTAAAATATACCACGACTGTGATATATTTAATTTTAATTTATTATTTTAGACAAAGGCGATAATGGCGTATAATGTATTGAAATTATCAATAATAAACACGCAGTCTCGAAATACGCTTTGCAGGTACCTATCTTTTTAGATAGTAATAGAGAATTTACAAGAAATTAAACATTAAATTTCATTATGCACAAATTAATGTCCTCTACCTATCGCTGTGAAAATAAAAGCGTGCGACTATTAAAAAGAGTCAAAACATCCACACAATATATTTTTCTTGTAGGCAGAGATTAGTACTAAAGCTTCTTCTATTTATTATTATACAATGTTTCTCTAATATAGTGTTCTACTTTAATATATTAATTGCACCTCTATTTCGTAAGATTCTTTCTTTTTAAAACTGTACTCATTTTCTCTTTCGTTTCATAAACAAATGTGTCAAGGATTTATTGTGAGAAAACATATTTTTATGGCACTAGTAATAAAAATTGTGTTATTATAATACCTATATATTAATAATAGGCAAGTTAATTGTAATTTGAGTAGGGTGCAAAGGGCGTATCTATATCCTAGTCAGCTGAGCGTTTATGAGGGGTGCATAAATGAGGTTGAGACTAAGTGGCGTGTGTTTTGCAGCCGCTACCATTGTACTATCCAAGTCTCGACCACTATTCAATACTGGCCCTAAAATGGAGTCATAATGACTGTGTACTTGTTCCTAGAGTACACCTGCCTTAGTTGCTTACCACAATATAATATTAAATTTTATTTATATGCCTCTCACCTTGTATTACGGCATAAAGACAAGCATGCACGGTGGCCACATGGAATCTGACTGAACATACCAACTGTTGATGGCTATGACCTTTAGAAGCGGGGGTGTTCTCAAGTTCCATGTGCCATATCGTCGTCACTTCGTTTAATAAAACACTAAACACTCACTGTAATCTGGCTTGTAGACTGCACGTATCCTCTTAATCAATTTGCCAGTCCTCTTGAGAGGCGGGCCGAGAGCGACTGCGGAGTGGCCCTGTCTTTCCGCGAACACAATATAGTTGCGTCTATTTTTTAATGGTACTTCGAATCGTGAGGAGCAGTCGGGCCTGTCGGCCGGTAGTTTTAGTCGTAGTACGGCGTCGTCTCGGGGCCAGTGGCCCTGCCGGCGGAGCACCCGGCGCACTTGGACGGTGGCGGCGCCGGGGGCCAGCGACTGGACGCGCGCCTCAAAGGCGGCGGGTGCGCGGTAGGCCCGCCAGGCCACGTCGCCCCGCTCGCAGTAGAGGCGGCGCGGCGCCGCCAGCCCGCCGGCGCACCAAAGGCACAGCAGGGCCCAGCACCACGCCGCGCGCCCGCGTGTGCTCATCGCGCCATCGCAACAGAGCTAGCTCGCTTCTGCCCGCGCGCAATGTTACCCCGTGTGCGTTCGGCGCGCGACTGGCCTCACTCCTCACTGAATCATTCCGCCGCCCACACCGAAATAGTCGCGCTACCGACCACGCGTCGCTGATTTATCTCATCCAATGATTAATTTGCGCTTGTTATATGTAATTAGCGGGTAACATGTCGATTGGTTGATTGGACGATGCGTTTTAAAATGCATTATTCGCAACAATGCCATATACAATTATAATCTTTTTTATATACCTCAATCTTTTCAATATTTTTTTATCAATAATTTCAATTAATCAATATATTTCTTGATAATTTATATTTTTTTAATTTTATTGTATTTGTCTTAGTTGAGCGTTGAATGTTGTTGATAATTTGAATACGAATAATTTTTTTCATATGAGATGTATATATATTATAGAAATATGTTATCTATTAAGAGATGTTACTTAGTGTAGCAGTGATTTTCAACAAACAACTTTCGCTTCGTAGCAACATCTACGATCAGTTGTAGCGCGTAGATAGACCGTAGCTTTGACCTCACACGTACAAGACCTCTTACCTCTTACTCATATGGAATAGAATTTTTTAATGGATATTCATATATTCTTCTTTAACAAGGCTAGTCTTTTCTACAATCCTTCTTTTAAAGTAATGTTAATTTTCTTGCTTATCGATAAAATGTTCTACTCCATCATCATACGGCAAATTTTGTTGTAAAATTACTTTCTTTTTTTATGTGGGAATGCAGTCAGAATACAATTCACAGACTCTTTTTTTGTACTTGAGCGTCTTAAAAGGTGACTAAGGGGTATGATATGCAGATAACATCTATGGATAAGATATAAAACTCTATAACAACCCATCAAACTAGTATGGTATAGTGGACCAATTCACCTTTCATTATGAGGTGACTCCAGCGCAATAATGGCTCTTTAATAAGTTGAAACGATGATGATGATGATAGTCATTACTTTCGTTTATTTAATAATTATGTATTGATTTTTTATTCTATATTATTATTTTTACTATCACAACGTTTCTTACTGTAATTGATTCTTTGGTATACTGGAATACAAGTTTGGGTTATGCCCCTTGTTCAATTTATAGATTACAATTTATTGTATTTTATTGTATTTCTTTAAAAGATTGTTTAAAGAGATACAAATGCATAATGTATGTCTAAATTACTTCTCCTTCAGTCTGAGGTTACTTAAAATTAGGTAAACATAATAGAATAAGTCGATTACAATTAATTTTAATAATATATAACATAAAAATATCGTCAAATTGAATATGAATTAACAATTTCTTACATAAAAAATCTAAGACTTTTATCTCCAATGTTACGTAGCATCATCATTTTGGCTCATATACGTCCCACTGCTGGGCTTGAGCCTCCTCCACAGTAAGAGAAAACTGACCGCCATCACGCTCGTCAATTGTTGGTATCGAGTTTTTTTTTAAAACAACGAAATTTTTTTTTCGCGTTTTCCATCTCTTACATAGATGTTAAATGCATATTTAATCCTTTAGTCGTCTTTTACGACACCCACGGGTAAAAGAATGACGGTGGTGAATTGTATTCTTACTCTATCACCACACGGGATTATACGTTTAAGGGCTACAATTTAAAGCTGTCCACTGTAATCATTCGTATATTGCAAAAAAAAAACAATACATAAATACTTATATTCTTCATGCCGCTCCAAACACTGTACCTGGAAACGACGGACCAGTTTTTCCCACAGGAATGAATGATTTGGACCTAACGGTCTCTGAGACCAATTGCCTCATTTCCGGTCAAAAAAAGGTAAACAGAGTCTCTCAGCACCCTTACACTCAGGTAGACTATTCATTCATAATCGTTATGAATGACCAATTCTTTTAGAGATCCGTGATTTAATCAAAAAACGTTCATGGTATTATGTTTTAAATAGAATAATGGTGAGTATTTTAATATGTATCTATTACAAAAATATAGTTTAAAAAACCCTTCTGTGTGTTATCGGAGTAAGAATGTAATTCACCACCCCGTCTCTTGCCAGTGGGTGTCGTAAAACACGACTCAGTGACATAATATGTATATAACATCTATGCAAGGTTGACCGATTGTCTCACTGTTAAGCTGGGGTCTCCTTCATAATGAAAGGACAATTAACCTTCTATACTTCGCTGGTCAGGTGTGTTGGCATGGCTTTCACTTTGTCTATATTGTTTTTTCCTTTCCCAAAATATTATCTACATGTCATATCCCTCAGTCGTCTTATGCGACACCCACGAGCAATAGAGGGGATGGTGAATTGTATTTTTACTCCGTATGACATTTATTCTTATAGAAAATTATTATCAACATTATGATAAAATAAGTTATGACCGTATTAGAGTAAGTATAAGATTTGATTTTATTTATTTTTATTTTAAGTAACCTGTTAATATAGGTCATCGTCATCATCGCAGCCCACATACGTTCCACTGTTGGGCTATGGCCTAATCCATAATCGGAGGGAATTTGACCTACCATACAAAGCTTGACAGACATATTGGTATAGGGTTTCTTTTCAAGTTTTCCTTCTCTTGCACAGATGTTATGAGCAAATTATTTTCCTTGGTCGTCTTTTACGACATCCACAGGCAAGATAGGGAGTGATGAGGAATACTTACTCGGTCACCATACGACAGGGCGCGTTTATGTAAACCTATTAACATTAGGTAATCTTTAAAATTAATAGTCTATATAATACGTGACAAAATGAACATTCATATATACAAGATTTATTCGCATAAAATTATTGTACAGAACCCATGCTATACAGGAGATTTTTTTTTGTGAAATGTACAAAAAATATGGGGTCCCCGGTGGCCGGAACCTATCTTTTATTCTGTACTACAAACCATTGATAGAAGCACGTGCGGGTTGTGATGTGAACGGAGACCAATACCTGTCGCTTGTATATTAGTTGGCAAAACATATTTTTTGACGAGTGAGCTGTAAAATTCAAAATTGTTTTGGATGTCGAAACAAAAAGGGCATGTGGCGAGAAGAGTGGTAGGACCACACTGTCGACAGTTATCTGTCTACAGCCGCGGGCCGGTCCGTCCGGGGCAGTACCATGCTCTCGCAGAAAATCGACGTCTGAGTAGTAGCAATTTGTTACTGCGCTTCGTTCGGTGAGCGAGAGAGCTGAAAGCCCAACTTTTTGAGGGTGATTGCGTGTGGAGGGTTTTGGTGGAGCCCTTGGTATCACCGAGCCTCAATGCACGCATTCACACTCCCGTCGCTTTCTTCGCGGTAGGCCACGGCCTTGTAAAAGTCCATGAGCGGCAGCAACACTTACCATCAGGTGTAATGTTTGCTCGTTTGCCACCGTTTGCAATAAAAAAAAAAAGTTATCAATATGCATATGTATTAACATAAGAATCGTGGGAGAGTCATGAAGAGATAGATAATTTGCGGTGGCTGGTCATAAAACTATCACCAAAACGTTTGCAATATCTAATGATAGTAGAGTATCTATACCAATAAATAAAATTGGAGTGTCTGTTTGTAATGTCAAAATAATAGGCTTTTTTCATGCTCACACGATTATTTACAGGATACCTATGCCTAAAATAGCGATTAAAAAATTTTTGTCTGTCTGTCTGTTTGTGCCGGGTAATCTTCAAAACGGCTGAACCGATTTCAAAAATTCTTTCACCAATGGAAAGCTATAATATCAGAGCGTACACTAGGCTATATTTTATCCCGGTATTCCCACGGGAACGGGAACTACGGGGTAAAACGACTATAACCGAAGCGAAGCGAGGGCGGGTTACTAGTAGGTATCTAATAAAATTGAAGTGTTTGTTTGTAATGTCAAATTAATAGGCTTGGTACACGGTTACTTAGTTTTTGTCTGTCTCTCTGTTTATCTGTCTGTTTGTTTTGGGTAATCTTCAAAACGGTTGGACGGATTTTGATATTTTTCTACCAGGTAGCCGTTTATATAACGAGTAACTAAAGCTATATTTTATTCTGGTATTACCACGCGAACAGGAACTACGCCGGTAAAGCGATTGAAACGGAACCGAAGCAAGGACGGATTGCTAGTATTACATAAATCCCGAATAATTGGTATAAGAGTTGAATGAAATTGTAGACAGCACCGAAGGAAATTTAAGTAACACGTTAGTTCTATAAATCAGGCCGCTTCATACATCATCATCATCATATACATCCCACTGGTGGGCTCGAGGCACCTCCACATAGGAAGGGAAATTCATCTATTATCGTACTGGTCAGACGCGTTGATATTTTAGTTGGTAATTTTATATTGAGCTTTCTTTTGCATGGATATTATATGAATACTAGCTGACCCAACAGACGTTGTTCTATTCAAATAAATTAAAAGGAATTCTTTTTGAAATCGATAGCAGCGCCACCTACTGAATCCAATTGTGAATGTAAACCATTTTCGAATCCCCTTGAAGTTCAAGAGGATTAGAACTGTAGCAAACCGTATGTATTCGGTACTGAGTAACGGGTGCGCCAGTTTATAGTACGAAGTAACGAAACGTTACTCACGAATCCATTTCGTTACTCGCATGTTTCGTATGATGGGTACCCACAATGTTTTAGTTCACACAAGTAACGTTGATGCAGGTAACGTTTGCTGATCGTATTATATTATGCATTCGCGCGCTTATTCTGTTAATTTAAAGATATACGTTACAAAGAACGATGTTTGTTTGATAAGTAAAATATAATCTGGTAATTCCGTCGTTAATTTTTTTTACTGTTTGTTGAATGTATTGCGTTTGTAGACAAAGTTTAAGATTGGAATTAACATAAACAATGAGCTTATGTCAACATTTTTAAAATAATAAATCCATTGCAAAATTTGTAGATTCTGTTAATAGTTCATTTGTAGTTTTACACGTTACCTATTAATGGCCGGTTTCTGAGATCCTCAGTTAAACTGTCAATAGCTATTGGTTCAATAAAGTTAAGCGTAAGATAAACGCTCGATAACTTACGCTGCGTTTCTGAATACCCCACGTGCTGTCAAATAACTATGAAACCGATAACTGGTTTCTTAAATTGTTACTAGATGGGGCTCTTAATAAGACTGAGTTTACAATTGATTTTTTCATTTTATTTCATTTTTATTACCAATATTATTAATATAAATAAGTTTAAGAAAGTAAATATGTGTATTAACAATGTTTTAATTATTAAATAAGTTAATTCAATACAATTCAACGGATGTATGAATGAGCGACAGCATTGTCAAATCGTTACATTACAATAAAAAAAAAACTTTTTGTTTTGCATGCTGTTTTGTTTATGTCGTCAAAATGTCATCCCGAATAACAACCTTTTTGGAAAGGAACTGTAGCGTGGAAACGAAAAGGAATAAAAATTTTTTCAACACGTATAAAGTGAATTTACTATTAGCAACAGGAGCGGGTGTGATGGAATATTTCACAAACATACACCACACTACCTTTGTGAAAGCGATACCTAGCTCACTTTAAATTCTTCATTTGTGACCATTCCGAATGTATTTCTGCGATTTGTTAGGTTTAAAGATATGGACATAATAAAAATAACCTCCAGAATTGCCGCATCAAACTCCGATGAACTATTGGTATTCATAAATATGTATAGCTACTATTGACTAACATATTATTACAAAATGAAAATCCAAAAATAACCTAAACAAAAATCACAAAATGGTTTTAGGTTAGTTCTGTCAGAACTTCAAACAATACTTATCGAATCGATAAACGCCCCTTTTTGGTCGGTTAAGTTAAACCAAGTTTAACTGTGGTTTGTCGTATGATGTTGTGTTCAGAAACGCAATTTGACAAGTTATTGAACCGATAGCGCTATCGGACCGTTAAACTCCGGTTAAAAGTACCTCAGAAACCGGCCATAAATGAATCTAAACTTAGAATAACTTTAACACAAATCGGGTTCAACATACGGTAAAGTGAAAAATGCACCTTACGCAGCTTGGTATACAAATGTATTCTACAAATAACGAATGTTGCTATGCCGCGACGTTATACTCTAAGGGTACGGAATACGATTCGATTCGGTGTCCTAAGATACAGGTATCAGGAGTAACGAGTAACGTAACGATACGAAAGTAACGAGTACTCATTCTTCTAGTAACGAATACATACGGGTACGCTTTCTTTCGTTACTTTTACACCATTACCTTGAACACACACATTCATCTAAATCAGTCCAGCTGTTTAGGAAGAGCCCTTAGTTGTCTTTTGTGATATTCACGGGTAAGAAAGGAGGTGATGGGTTGTATTCTTACTTCATCACCACACGGAAACTGTATTAAACAATAAGTTATTTTTGAATAGGTATGAAAATAGGTATATAGGATTATGTGATACTATGAATTTTAGAATTACCTGTCACAAATACCTTTCTATTGAAATAATCCTTGATTTTAAACGGCTGTAAACTTCTTTGTTCTGTTAATAAAAAAATAAAAAGTTTTTAGTAATTAGTAACAAGTTTAAATAAAACGGTGTAATAATAAAATTACTGTTTTGTTAAAATGAGAAAGAGACAAAAAAGGCGCTAAGGTTTTATTCAGGGGTATTGTTTAAAAACACGTGTTCGCAATCATCTCGGTGGCAACGAAACGAAACAATTAAATTGTTTTGTCAAAATTTTCTTTTGTTTTTTCTTTTTAATGTGAATTTAAATAGTGGTAATTTTTAAATTCTAAATAATTTTTAAATAATAAACATTGAAAATAATTAGACTTTAGTATAGGTCTATCTATCTATGTAGGTAGTTATTGTAGCTATACTCTTTTGGCACGTTAGGGAAAAATTAAAAGGATAATTTTTTACAACGTGCGCGCACACCGTCACAAATGTCACGGATGTCGTAAAAGAGGACTGCAGCCTAGATGGTTGACGTTAGACGATCGATCACAAAACTATTGCCAATAATTTTTGTAATCCAAAATGCACCCCTCTTTCTTAGAACACACTTAGAAAGAGGAGTTCATTTTGAAACGACCTCGAATAGCAGGATAACGGTTTCTTTTTTTTATGGCAGGCTGGGCCATGTTAAACGCACGCGCGGTCCATTCCATCCGGGGCGACGAAAGGACGGCGCGCGGGCCCATAACCCACCCGTACCCACGTCGCCTTCGTCGTTGGGCCGAGCAACAGTGCCGAGTTCCTTGTCCTCAGTATTCGGCCCGACGGAATACCCTTTCGGGTACCCTCACCTTTCGACGTCCCTGTCCCGGGATGTCGGTCGCCATCGCGCGGTCAGCCTTTCTGCGGGTACCGGACTAAAGTCCCCGGTCCGATCACCCAGCAGGATTATGGTGATGATATTTTTCAATTTGCTTATTAATATTACCCCCGTATCTGTCAAGGGTATCGATATCTACTGTTGTGTACTGGGCCTATGCATACCAAAGGTGATAAGCCCATAATCACCAGGATTGTCAGCGTACGCTTCTTCGTTCTAACTTTCTCAGGAGAATACTGCTGCCTATTCTCCTAATAATCCATCAGACGACTTTAAAACTTCCACAGAAAAGCAATGTTTGTAAGTATGTAAGAAATTTATTTGCTAGAATCACGGTACAAATTAGATGTTACAATTGTTTACTGAAGCAATTACATGATTCGCAAGAAGCTGGCATGCAAATTATTTTAATTTTAAAATTGCGTGCACAATACATTCCAAAATATAATTTATACATTATTAAATTAACATGGATATTATAATATTGAGAATTATGATAATTATAATTGAGAAAATAAATACGTAATGTCATATTTTAAATGTGCATTATAAATGTCAGCTTTAATAATTAATTAAGAAAAAAAAAAATAATTATATCAGATCCTAGATTGCTTTTAAAATATGTCATTCATCATTGTTTATAAAATATTTGTCATTTAAAAAGTCATATATATATATTGTATAATAGCATTTTTCAATTAGTATTGATGTCAGTTTTCTTTTAAAATTATTTTTAGTGTCCTCCTTTAAAACATCAGGTATTTTAATGTATATAGTAATGCCCATACCAAAAATGTTTTTTCGTAGCAGAGCAGTATTGTACCCTTTATTATATAATATCAGGTTGACCGAGCTTCGCTCGGAGTATTATTGTAGCATTTATTCAGATATATATTAATAAAAAATAAAAAAATAAATAATGAAAATTATATAAAAAATTACAAAAAGAGAATAATAATAACACCGAGATTCGATCCGACGCAGTTTGTCGCCGATGTCAAAAATAAAATGAAAGCTGACATTGATGGCAAAATTTGAATTCATATTCTTTTAAAATTTAATGTCATTATTATGTCTGCCAAAAACACTGACAAAACAACATTTTCTATACATAAAACCTAGCTAGATCGATTTTTTGGGCCCGAATCCTCTAGTATGCCAAGTTTCAACAAAATCGTTGGAGCCGTTTCCGAGATCCTGAATATATATATATACAAGAATTGCTCGTTTAAAGATATAAGATATACAATTTTTATACTGGTTTCTCACAGGTCTGTTTCTTACTTCGGCAACTGATGTAAAAAGTTTTCGGTTATTATTTACGAATAAGGCTACTTCCAATATGAATAATGAGGGAAATGTTAGAATTTTCAGTTTTAAATTTGTTACACAGCTGTCAGTGCATTTCATCAGCACATTTGCTCGTATACAACGTTTTTGGGCCTTGAACACTTGATCCCTTAAACTCGAATTGCCCCAAAAGATGATACCATATCTCAAAACTGATGCTACGAAGCTGTGGTAGGCAAGTAATACAGTTTCGAAGTTTACCTTTTTTGATAAATTAAATAGTATATATATGCTGATAAGCTTAATTTATTACATACTACTTCAACATTGTCATCGAACATGTTGTCGATCATAATTCCTAAAAATTTTGCCAATTGTGTGTGTTCTAAAATATGGTTATGGTATTGTACAGTTAAACCATGAATCGGTAAACGTTGGTGAAAATGCATAATATTAGTTTTATTTAAGTTTATAACAAGATTGTTATTATCAAGCCAACAAATTATGTCTTTTAGTGTATTATTAATTTGTGCCGCAAAACATGTTATATTTTTAATTCATCACCACAAAAATGGTTACAAATGCATATCAATTTTAGTCTTGTTCAATTCAAACGTTACGTTATATAACGTTATATCTTGATGACAGACGGATCCGTGTGGTGACGGATTCAGAATACAATTCACCACTCCCTATCTTGCCCGTAGATGTCGTAAAAGACGACTAAGAGATATAATATGCACATAACATCTGTGCAAGAGAAGGAATACTCGAAATGAACGAATGAATTAAATTTTCTCCCATTGTGGAGGAGGCCCGAGCCCAACAGTAGGACGTTTGTGGCCAGCGATGATGATGATAATGAATATCCTGATGAAGCTTCAATAACATTTTTAGCTGATACATTTTTGAACTTGAAAGACATAAGAAACGGTAATCTCAGCTTATATACAGGTTGTATCAGGTCATGGAGCAACTGTTCCAGTATGTTATAGTTTAATGCTCATAGATCGTAATTAGAATGTATATTACACAAAAAACAATATAACATAAAATTTATAGTGATTACAAAAATGTGTGTCTAAGAGTTTATGCCTTAAATGCTACGTATTATGTAGGCATGTACAGACAGAATACATGTAGGCATGTTAAGCTTTGACAGTATTCATAGGTATAAATTGCGTAAACGCTTCAATGGTAACGTAGGTACAAAGACGGCTCGTAAACGGTCATCGGCTGACCAGCTGATTTACGAAGTTTGTCTTGCTTATGCGAACGTAATCATTAATTTATTCAACTTTTAATGAACATTTAGCATAGCACAAATATGTTGCCGATTAAGTATCACTGACTTTATACATTTCAATCAGATTTACACGATAAAGCGATGACAAAATTGAAAACTTTACATATCTCTAATTCAATAACCAAGTGATATTTTTATTTAAAATTTTTTTCATGGGTTTCTATCACCATTGCCTAGCTCCCGTTTCACCAGTGGCCCCATAACCTGATACATCTGTACGTATATTCCTCTGCTGAGCTTAAGCTTCCTCTACAATGGGAGGGGAATTTATTTCCTGTATAAGGCTGACCAAATAAATTGATATAGAGCATTTATTTCGAGACATCCTTTTCTTGCACAGATGTAATACGCATATTACATGCCTTAGTAAAGTTTCAGGAGATCCATGGGCAAGATATATATTTCAAATTATCATCATGGCCATATTACTCTCTTTTCCGTGTGGTGACGGAGTAAGAGTACAATTCACCACTCCCTATCTTGCCCCTGGATGTCGTAAAAGACGACTAAGGGATACAATACGCATATATAACATCTATTCGAGAGATGAAAATCTCGAAACAAAATCCTACACCAATCTGTCTGATCAACTTGGTCAGACAGGTTGGTATAGGGATAGGTTGGTTGGTAAGGTCAATTTTCCTCCTATTATGGAAGAGGCTCGACCCCCACAGTGGGAGGTATATGAGCCGAAATGAAATGATGAAATAGTATTACCTTCTTTTGGTTACCGTATGGTAAACATATTTTGTAAGTAGACTCATTTAATAGCACGAGTTTAAACCTTAGTGATTTTCAGTGGTCCCTAAATGTAGGCCTCATATCAAGGCTCAAAGTCGCTCAGCGTGCTATGGAACGGGCTATGTTCGGGATTTCTCTGCGAGATAGAATCCGGAATACAGAAATCCGCAGAAGAACGGATGTAACCGACATAGCACGAAGAATTAGCACGCTGAAGTGGCAATGGGCAGGCCACATCGCTCGACGAACCGACAACCGCTGGGGAAGAAAGGTTCTCGAGTGGCGACCACGTATCGGACGACGCAGTGTAGGACGTCCCCCACTAGGTGGACCGACAACCTAATGAAAGTTGCTGGGCGTTGTTGGATGCAGGCGGCACAGGAACGCACATTGTGGCGCAACATGAGGGAGGCCTACGTCCAGCAGTGGACGGCAATAGGCTGAAATGATGATGATGATGATGATGATTTTCAGTTGGCACTATTGTTGGCTAAGTTATTTCGTATATTTTTTGTATAAATAATAAATTCATAAAAAAAAAATGCTTTGTTGACAGTAATTTTACGTGATAACGTCACGATAAGGAAA
The DNA here is from genome assembly GCA_032191425.1 of Lymantria dispar. Taxonomy (NCBI): domain Eukaryota; kingdom Metazoa; phylum Arthropoda; class Insecta; order Lepidoptera; family Erebidae; genus Lymantria; species Lymantria dispar. The sequence continues at coordinate 2,582,502 of CM063442.1, read as the reverse complement.
CATTGATGAAATTGCATACTTTTATTAATTATATTGAATTATTATCACCGAATTATAATTTTTATTTATTTGAAAACTTTTAGTTAATTGAAAAATTGCATTATTTTCAAAAAAAATCACTTTTATTTCCATTCGTTAATTCAATTGAAGAGCGATAGATGCGTTAAAAAACGAACGCTTAGGGCGATCGTGGCTCTCTATCGCTTGTATCGCGCTCTTGCTTGCACGCTTTGCTCAGGCCGAACGTGACAATGCGTCATGCCTTTTCATGCGTGCAGCCAACGTTAATTGATTTATAAGATATTATCACGTGATAAAAAAGAAAGGGTTTTGAATTGTATTTTTATCCGTCACCACATAAGTAAGGTTTGCGAGAAATAAATGAAATAAATCTTATATATTTATATAAACTGAATCTGCTACGATTTTCATGAAATTTAGCATACTGGTTTCGAGGCCAAAAAATCAATCTAGCTAGCTTTTATTTATAGACAACTAGCAACCCGCCCTCGCTTCGCTTCGGTTTCAGTCGCTTAAACCCGCGTAGTTCCCGTTTCTGTGGGAATACCGGGATAAAATATAGCCTATGTTACTCCCTGATATTATAGCTTACCATTGGTGAAAGAACTTTTAAAATTGGTTCGGTGGTTTAAGCGTGAAAGCGTTACAAACAAACAAACAAACAAACATCCTTACTTTCGCATTTATAATATTAGTATGGATGTTGTTCTGTCAGTGTTTTTAGCTAATCACTACAATGACATAAAATGTCATTAGAATAGGAATGTAAATTTAGCTGTCGCCGTCAAGAGTGACTGTAGCTCGGTTGGCAAGTTTGGACCACTTCATTCGCATTCAAACAACGTGAGATCGAATCTCGATGTTATTATTATTCTATTTTTTAATGTTTTATATTCTTTTCATTATATCATTATTTTTAGTTTTTTATTAATATATATTCTAAATATGTTCATTAAAAATGCCATTTGCTAACAAAAAATAATTACACCGAGCAAAGCTCGGTCAACCAGATATTAGCAATTGATATGCATAATCAGAGCCAATGTCGTATTGTTTTAAAACTATTATTTAAAAGGAAAGTTATCTTGAAGAAAAAAGTTATGTCGGTTTCCGTAAAATGGTCCAGATGGTTGAATATCGTGATGTCTTCATTACGGAGCGCCCGCGGTAGTAAGTCATCTTAATGCAAAAATGACAAAATAAATTATAATGCTAGTGTGCACGTTTGGCGTGTGACAACGGCCTGAATGTTGCTCTACTAAGTTCATATATATTGCTGAGCTTTGGTTGACATATCTTCATATTATGTGTATGTTTTCCTTATGGCGATTGATATCGGCACCCCTTGTCTTAAAAATCGGCTAAGGGTGATCAGGAAAGCAGAGAGTGGCTCTTTCTTGAGTGACGTATAGTACTCACTTCAATCACCAATTTGCTCGTTAAGCATGCCGATTATGGCAATAACATCTTATATAAGTAACAAAGAAGTATGAAGGAAGCTTAATTCCAGCAGTGGAAGGCGAAATGCTGAATGAAGGTGATAATATTGAGAATGTGAAAATGACACGGTAAAATATTAACGATTTTTGATGTTATTTAAGTTTTATATAGCAAAATTTGTGTTTTAGCATTCAAAGTCATAATCATCATCATCATTTTGCTTCTGTCTCAACTACTTTTTCACTCAATATGTACCTCTTTTTCTATGGTATAAAGCAAGGGTACTTAAACTTTAAAGAAAACGGAACACCAACCGGATATCTTTTATTTCATGGAACCCCATATTAAATGATAATAAATCTGAACGGGAGACGAAGTCCGCTACGCATAGCCTCTGGCTACGTGTGCTGCTGTTCCATAATTTGGACTGAATTCTTGCTATCTACTAGCACAATACTAATGAGTTCTTCTCATCAATAATTTTGCGCTATTTCAAAATAATATTTATAAACGTGGTGTTATTTCACAGCTAAATTACTATAATTAAAAGCCATTCAATTTTGGTGGCACTTAATGCCTGTTCTACGGAATCCCTAAGTTCCGTGGAATACACTTTGGGAATTCCTGGTATAGAATAACCAACTACGTAGGCAAAGGTTTCAAAACACGCCGCCTGTCGGACATCAAGCATCTTTGATGATGTAATTGTAGATCAGACGGCATCCAATAGAGTTGACTCAGGTCAGATCTCTTAGTCAATTTGGTTCAGCATCAGTTCAGGATATCCACGAGCTTAACGGACTTAGTATTGGTAGTTTTATGCTTAAAGGCATTGGATTAAAATGTCAATGATAAGATATTAACACAGAGAAAGTGTAAAGTGCAGCGAATTTTAAATGCTAAAGGACCATGGGCAAAAATGTATGGACGCTGGTCCATAATCCCAGCAGTAATAAAACCTATGTCAAATGAAAGCATTTAAATTGTATTTTATTTCATACTATGACAACCAAGCCAAAATCGAGCGCGAACATGGTGTTCATTACCAATTTTTTTCAACCTATGGGTACACCTGTAGTAAGTATACAGTGTAAACTCTATCTAACGACACTGAAGGGACTATGCATTTTATAGCGTTATAAAGAGTTGTCGTTAAATGGAGAGAAGAAAAATCTAAATTTAAAAAAAAAGTTAATTTCAGACTAGTGTTAGTAATTATGTACATAAAACGCTATTGTGTATATTCTGTTATTTTCGTCTGACGTCTTTTGCTGCATCAGTAATTTTGTTGTATTTTAACACGCTTTTTTTTACTTATTCATATCTTGCGATATTGAGGCATCTTGATGATAAAGGGAGTAATTTGCCAGTAATTTAGCTGCTTCCAGAGCTTCTTTTATGTTAGGTTCATCTTCTTCATCTTCTTGTTCTTGATCCTCAGTATTTCTCACTGAATCCAAAATTTCTTTGTCTACTTCGATGTAGGTTTGAAGATTTACCGTATTTCCTTGCACAACTTCTTCAAAAAGTTGACCAAGCTGATTTATTAGCTTTATACGTCACTGGCAATTTTTTAATGTTCTTAAAACAGCTAGTGGTTTTCTTTTACTAGCCATGTCAACAGTTTGAGAATTTGTAAGCAACTGGGAATATGACAACGTATAGATAATCGACTCCTTCTTATCCTGTCCTAGTCAACAATAGTCTACACGTGCAAGCAATCCCAATTTGTAAACAAATGAACGAATTTCTTAGAAAGTTCGGTATGAATGATGCCGACAGTCAAGTTTATTGCGGACTAGAGTAATTAAGTGACAAAATAACGTACACAGCTGTGCATTTTTTACAAAATTTAAATAAATTTAAATTTTTTTACTAATTTTTTATTTAAATTTAGCAACTAAAAGGTATTTTTATCGTTCATTTGTTGTCGTTATTGAGAGTGGGTGTAATGCTATGTAGAGTGTATCATTAGATGGAATAAAAGCTAAACCAACCAAAGCCAATTGATTTCGATACTTTAGAGAGTTTGTCGTTAAATCGAGTGACGTTACATGGAGTTTACACTGTATTTTAAAAAAACAACATATATTTTACTGTACATTTAGTTTTATTGACATTTCTGCATTATCAGTAATATTGCTAATAACTACAAAAATACAGTCTATACAACCCTGAACCACACATAATTATTTTAAGTTTGTATGCGAGTAGTGTACAAAATAATTCAATAGCTTATGACGAACATTTGAAACTTATTCTTATCCGTTACAAGGTTGTCTCGCATAAAAAATGGTTAATAAAAATCCCTACATAATTAATTCTGATCAACAATAATCTCATTTAAATGTAGTGCCGGTCGATGAAATTCTTCCAATCTACCCAGTCCCAAGTTACCATATTATGGAGATAACATGGGCGCAAACACAAATACAAGGAGCGTAAACAACGAGCGAGCAACGACTATCGACATATTCACATTTTTGATCCCATCGGAGGGCGAAGGTTTCCTTCGGAGGAGGAAAGAGGGGAAAGGGGGGGAGGTGCTGTTGCACTCTCCCCCGCCGCAGCGTACGCGCATTGTGGATACACAAAAATGAAAATAATATCTATAGTTTTACAGTCTGAATTTATGCTTTCTTAGTTTGAAAATGTGTCAAAACTCCATTTTCGCGTTAGATATTCACCTCGCCATCATAATATGAAATAAACAGTACCCTAAAAGCATTCATTTGGCGTCACTTAAAATGCTGTTGAGGCATTGGACCAAAATGACTCAAAGCCCTTTATTGGTAGACTCTTCAGTAGTATTCACCACTAAAACTTGTAAATTGACATACTAAAAGATAATACAATCTATATAAAATATAAAATTTGTATACATGTATAAATATGTATTTTTAATGTATATTATTTTACTTCATTAGAATATTTAAATGTTAGCACAAATAGTTAAATTACGAAGGATTATAAAACGTGATAACAAATTATTCGTGCCCCGTGTTATGACGGAATAAAAATACAACTTATCACTCTCTCTCTCTCTCTTGATTGTGGATGTCGTAAAAGACGACTAAGATATTAAACATGCGTATAAATGCAAGAGAAGGCAAACTCGAAATAAAACCCTGTATCAGCACCTCTGAACAGCGTCGTATATTAGGCCAACTTCTCGTCTATTGTAGAGGAGGCTCAAGTCCAACACAGATGCATATATGAGCTGAAATGATGATGATGATGATATTATTCATTAAGGGTTCTTACTTGTAGATATACAACACCAATAGATGACAAAGGATGTTAACAATAGCATAATAACGGCAGCGAGTATCTTGAAATAAAATTCATAGATTAATCTCTCTGTTTATGGTAATAGTGCATCTTAGAAGAAGGAAATGAAACAAAATGTGCAACAACAAATTATTCACAGGAAACCGCTTATCAAAAGAATCAAGAAAATCTATAGAAGATCAATTTTTACAAACGCAGGATACAAATTTAAAGCCTCACATTGGTCTTCCTTAAATCACCAGACCAAAACAATATGAGTTATAAAAATAAATACGGATGTTTTAAATAAATACGTTAATATTTAGTTTCTTATGTAAACACTTAGCATAAATTAACGTTATTATAATTGTTTACTAAAATAGTCTTCACAACGTATATGAATAATTATATAAGGTCTCGTTTTTTTTCAAAGCTGTATCCAACACCTATTGTTATTATTCTGCAAACGATAATGCTATAATTAGGAATTAGAATTTTCAAGGTATTTGACCTACACCAAATGTATGTGGAATTAAGCGAGTATGAAGATAATTACTACATATTTGATACATAACAATTTAGTATTCATACTTTGAATTTAACTTCCATTAAAATATTGTACTGTGACATTCCAAAAATTGTCTTCCTTATTTTTGATATAAATATGATGTAAGTTTGTGAATTTTAAAGTCAGCATTGACGTAGGCCGCAGAATTAGCAAGCCGAAATGGCAATTTGCAGGCCACATTGCTCTTCGGACCGACAACCGAGAAGAAAGTTTCTCGAGTGGCGACCACGAATCGGACGATGCAGTGTAGGACGATCCCCTACTAGCTGGACTAATAACATCTTGAAAGTCGCAGTGAACCGTTCGATACGGGTGGTACAGAATCATTCGAAGTTGGCATCCTTGTGGGGAGGCTTATATCTAACAGTGGACGTCTAAGACCTGATGGATGAATGGATGGATGGAAAGTCATCATCATTATCATCATCATCATACAGCTTTGAAATTGTGAATTATAATTGAAATAAAAATATTTGTAGCGTTACGAGAGGTGTCAATCCTGTAAAGTGTTCGAGACGTTTTCATACGTCTCGGGTAATTTTGTTTTGAAATTGTAGTCGTAGGACCACAATGTTGATAGTTATCTATCTACATTCGCGCGCCGGACCGTCCGGAGTTGTACAACACTCTAGCAGAAAATCAATGCCTCGAACGATCAACGAGTAGTAGACACTTTTTTCTGCGCTTCGTTCGGTGAGCCAGAGAGCTGGCAACCCAACTTTCTGAGTGTGTTTGCGTGTTTTGAGTTTTGGTGATGCATTTTGTATCATTGAACCTCATTACACGCATTAATACTTCCTTCACTGTCTTCACGATAGGCAACGGTCTAGTATAGGTCCAAGAGCGGGTCTTTTGCCACATTCGGCAATAAAAAAAAAATCAAATATAAACGCGATAAAGTCCGTAAAAAATGGATTTATTTGTAATGTGTAATACTCTTTAAAACATCAGATATCATTACAACATATTTACGCCAATAGATGTCTATTAGTGTTGCCCAAAAAAGTCTTGGTCTTGCGGTCTTGGTCTTGGTCTTGCGAGAAATGCGAGACCGAGACCAAGACCAAGACCGCTTAATTTTTGCAAGACCAAGACCAAGACTGGCCCTGCAAGACTTGAGCAAGACCAAGACTGGGCCTGCAAGAGTCTCGCGGTCTTGCATTTAATTCAAATCACCATTTCAGCTTATATACGGTTGAGCTCGTGTCTTCTACATAACAGGAGGAGAATCGGCCGTGGCCGGAGGGGAATCGCCACGGTGATCGGCCGTGTTGTTACAGGTCATACATGTCAAGTTTTCCTTCTCTTGCACCGATGTTATATATTATAGCCCTTAGTCGTGGGTTCGCAGTCACGGGTAAAATAGGGGGTGATGAATTATATTCTTACTCCGTCACTACACGGCAAGTCAAATCAGTCTTGAGATATCCATCTATTGGCCAATCGATGCCCAATGTTGGTGTTGGCTTTTCAGAATTACTCTTCGGAAAGGCTTAAGGACAAAAATACCGTAATCACGAGAGTGCTCTTGCCCATTATACATATTTATATATCCGTTTATTCATTAGCCCAACGACGTTCACTGTTGGACATAGAAATATGCCTACAATTAATCTATATAAATGTCCATGTAGGGACAGAGTACGATCACCATCAGGCAGTACATGAAGCGTTGCTCCCAGCGCTATTTTGCCTCTGCCACGACTCATCCCAATCCACTAGTGGTTGGGGCGGTAAACTACGTCCCCTCAAAAATATCCGCGGTCCGACGTCCTCGTCATCTTCTTGAAGAAGAAGATGACGCTATTATGATCGCCCAAGAAAGGACCTACACAGCTCGCGCAGCGATAACAGATAAAACTCCGCGGTATCGGCCTCGCCGTCGAGGTCGAAAACCGCGCCGCATAAAAGTCATTAACCTAAACTTGGCCACGCCCACTTTGCTCTCAGCGACGCCCCGAGCCGAGGTCCGTTCCCCACAGGGGGAAGCCCTCGGGCGATGTTCGCTTAACTTACTTACCGGGTTGAGAGCCATCAGCGCTCACCCATTGACCGCGTTAAGCTGTCAAGGTCATCTGCGACCAACAGCTACACACACACAAAAAAAAAGACAGAGTACGAATATAATTCACCACTCTCTTACCCGTGGATGTCGTATCAAATCGGATCGGGCAATGGTGTTAGGAACCCATGAAAAAAAATTGAAATAAAATTATCGATTCGTTAATGAATTGAGAGACATGTAAGTTCTCAATTTTGTCATCGTTTTTTCGTATAAATTGATTAAAATGTATAAAGGAATGATACTTAATCTACAACATATTCGTATTTTGTTAAATGTTCATTAGAATTTGAATAAATCAATGATTACGTTTGCATAAGCAAGACAAACTTCGCTTTAACATAAATCAGCTGATCGGCCGATGACCGTTGATGAGTCGCCTTTGTACCTACGTAACCATTGAAAGGTTCGCGCAAATCTAATACCTATTTATACTGTCGAAATTTTACATGCTTACATACATATATCCTGTCTGTACATACCTACATAATGCATAAAATTTAAGGCAATAATAATAATATAAAATTTTTTGTAATAGTAATAATTTAAAATTTTTTGTAATCACTATAACTTTTACGTTATATTGTTTTTGTGTAATATACATTCTAATTATGATCTATGACTGTTGAACTACAACATACATGAACAGTTGTCCCATAACCTGATACATCCTGTGTATATAACATATGTGCAAGAGAAGTGAAACTAGAAAGAAAACCCTGTACCAACATGTCTGACCAGCGTGGTATAGTAGATCAATTTTCCTCTTACTGGAAGGAAGCTTAAGCCCAGCAGTGGCACTTTTATGAGCTGTGACGATGACGATGAATATCATACATTTTACAAGTATTAAAACCATAAAATTTTAAATTAGTTTTATATGTTCTTGAATAAATAGTATATTAAGAGCTACATGGATCCAGCGGCCAAAGTATTTATATAGGCAATAGAGCAACAGGTTTTTTCAAGTATCCAGAGTATCAGTAACTAAACTGGAAATACAATAGATACATACCACTTAACTTGAAGGGGAATATAAACAATCGCATTAATTGTAAAATATCGCATTGATTATAAAATGACATAAAATTTATTGTATCAACTGCCTCGTGTGGTGACGTCTTAAGAAAATAGGGTCGAAAGTCCTGTCATAAGAGTAGTAACGTTGTCTAATGGAACACCAGGGGAATAGAAGAGTAATTTTCTCCAGTGGTAAGTATTGTATTCAATAGTGAACTATAGGCTAGCAGATGGATAGATAGGATAGGATATTTGATTAATTTAGTTGGATTTTTCATTGCCATGATAAATTACTTTTACGTTATTCTAACTGCAAAACTTTGCGAGACTCTTGCTGCAATACCAAGACTCGGGTGCGCAAGACCAAGACCAAGACCAAGACTTAGGTGCGCAAGACCAAGACCAAGACGAGACCATGTGTGATGTTGCAAGACCAAGACTAAGACCGGTCCAAGTCTCGTCTTGGTCTTGCATTTGGACAACACTAATGTCTATGTTCTGTCAGAATATTGACATTAAAATAGCTACAAATATAATGTTAGCTTTAATATGTCACGTAACCATTTCGATGACGATTTACCTGAATTTACTCTCCATACATGCATGTGGTGACGGAGTAAGAATACAATTCACTACTCCCTATCCAGCCCGTGTATAACGACTAAGGGATATAAGACACATATAAAATCTATGCAAGAGAAAGAAAATCTACACTACCTACACTATCTACACTAATCTACACTAATATTATAAAGAGGAAAGATTTGTATTTTTATATTTTTGTATGTAACGAATAAACTCAAAAAGTACTGTACCGATTTTAACAATTCTTTCACCATTGGGAAGCTATAATATCAGGGAGTAATATAGGCTATATTTTATCCCGGTATTCCCACGGGAACGGGAACTACGCGCGTAAGGCGACTGAATCCGAAGTGAAGCGAGGGCGGATTGCTAGTTTGAAATAAAACCTTATACCAACCTGTCTCACCAGCATGGTAAAATAAAGTTAATTTCCCTCCCAATGTGGAGGAAGCTCAAGCCCAGCAGTGGGACGTGTATGAGCTTAAATGATATAATGATAACCATACAAGCCTGCCTATAGAAGTTTTTACTTCAGAAATAATAGAAAATTATAGTTTAAAAAATTAAAAAACACGTTTACAAGCTGAAAGCCCGAATCATAGAAGTTTTGAATTTCGCGCATGCGTAGTTCGCACACTATCTCTGTCTCTCTTACTCTTATGCAAAGGATACAATTAGAAATGTCGAAATCCTGTCGAATCTAATCAGGATATTCACCTATTTTGATCGAATTATTGCAATGTCTTTGACGGTCTTTGACGAGTATGCAAAGCTTACATAAAATCTCTTCGTTCAAAGTGGGGCAAAATGACGTTCAAAGATTCCGTTACATACATAGATACATACAGGAGAAACTAATAAAAGCGTGTTAATTAAATAGGCCGTGTGGCGACGGTTTGAGAATACATGTGTCGCCACCCCTTACTTGCCCGTGGGAGTCGTAAAAATCGGCTGAGGGTTCACCAGGAGAGTGGGCAGCAGCTCTCTCCTGGGAAACGTAAAACATCCATACTGCGATCGCCAACCCGCCTGCCAAGCGTGGCGATTACGGCAATATCCCCTTTTTAAAAATGGCGTACAACAAAAAAATGGCCCCCAGTCACGGCGGCTCCGGTACCCTACGGGCTCATTTTGGTGGCGGGCCCAGTAGTGGTGGAGCGGGGGGTGCGAGGAATCTCCGGCAGCGATCCGGCTACCAACAAAAACGACCCTTGGCCCTGGTAACACACAACATTCGGACACTCAGGACTGACGAGAGGGTCATCGAGCTGGAAGAGGAATTGAGCAAAATCCGCCGGGACATTGTAGGATTATCAGAAGTGCGAAGAGAGGGCGAGGGCACGATAATCCTCCAGTCTGGAAACTTGCTCTTCTACCGGGAGGGCGATCACCCGTCCCAAGGTGGTATAGGGTTTATCGTTCGTAAGTCTCTCATAGACAACGTGGAGAGGATCGAGAGTGTGTCGACAAGGGTAGCGTATCTTATACTCAGAATTACCAAGAGGTATTCGCTGAAGGTTATACAGGTATACGCACCGACCTCGACATACTCCGACGACGAGGTGGAGGCATTTTACGAGGACATCTCGAAAGCCATACACGCGTCCAAAACCCACTTCACGGTGGTTATGGGAGACTTTAACGCGAAACTAGGCAAAGGGAGTGATGATGAGTTGAGAGTGGGGAAACATGGATATGGACGGAGAAACCAGAGGGGCCAGAAACTGGTTGATTTTCTGGAGAAGGAAAGCCTCTTTATGATGAATTCCTTCTTCAGGAAGCAGCCACAAAGGAAATGGACCTGGATTAGCCCCGATGGTTCAACAAAAAACGAGATAGACTTCATCTTGTCAGACAAACGACAGATATTCAATGATGTCTCAGTGATCAGCAGAATTAAAACTGGGAGCGATCACCGGATGGTACGAGGCACATTGAATATCCATACAAAAGTCGAGCGGTCACGCTTGATGAAGTCTACACTCCGACCTACATCTGTCCAATACCAGAATCTCGAAAACTTTCAACTCGAACTACATAATCGCTTCCAATGTCTGGACGAGTGCGAATCTCCGAACGATATGAACAACAGGTTCGTGGAAACTGTCCACGCGGTTGGGTCGAAATTTTTCAAGGCTCACCGCGTTAATAGACCTAAAAAACTTTCTGACCAGACTCTCGAGCTCATGGAGAGGAGAAAAGAGATGACGGTGCAGTCTGCAGCCGATTGGTCCAAACATAGGCAGCTAAATAGACAGATCTCCAGGTCTGTGCGTCGCGATATTCGCCGATTTAATACGTTCCGTATTAAAGAAGCGATAGAGCGGAATCGTGGCTCGAAAGTGTTCGCACAAGATCTGTCTATTGGGAAAAGCCAAATGACTAAGCTGAAGACCGATGACGGCACTGTCATTTCATCCCAAAGTGAGATCTTGGGAGAGGTCGAAAGGTTCTATGGACAGTTATACAAATCATCCCGAAATCCTGTTGTCGGCTTGGTCCAAGATCCCAGATCCAAGCTAACTCGGCACTATACCGAAGAAATCCCGGACATCAGCTTGTACGAGATCAGAATGGCTCTCAAACAACTACGTAACGGTAAGGCACCGGGAGATGACGGAATTACGGCAGAGCTTTTGAAGGCGGGCGGCAAGCCGGTATTAATAGCCCTTCAGAAGCTATTTAATTCCGTTATCCTCGGGGGCGACGTTCCAGAGTCGTGGACCAGGAGTGTGGTGGTGCTGTTCTTCAAGAAGGGTGACAAAGCTCTTTTAAAGAACTACAGACCCATCTCACTCCTGAGCCATGTTTATAAGTTGTTTTCGAGGGTCATTACCAATCGACTCACGCGCAAGCTCGATGACTTCCAGCCGCCCGAACAAGCCGGCTTCCGAAAAGGCTATAGCACCATAGACCATATCCTCACGCTTCGGCAGATTATACAAAAGACCGAGGAGTATAATCGGCCCCTGTGCTTGGCGTTTGTGGACTATGAGAAAGCCTTTGATTCAGTCGAAACTTGGGCGGTGCTGCAGTCCCTTCAGCGGTGCCAAATCGACCATCGCTATATCGAAGTGCTGAAGTGTTTGTATAGGAACGCCACAATGTCAGTCCGTATCCGGGATAAGAGTACGAAACCGATCCAGTTGCAGAAAGGCGTGAGACAGGGAGATGTCATCTCTCCGAAACTGTTCACCACTGCACTGGAAGATGTCTTCAAGCTCTTAGACTGGACTGGACTCGGCATCAACATTAACGGCGAATACATCACTCACCTTCGATTCGCAGACGATATCGTCGTTATGGCAGAATCCATGGAGGACCTTGGCACTATGCTCAATGATCTCAGCAGGGTATCCCAACTAGTGGGTCTACGAATGAACATGGACAAGACGAAAGTCATGTCAAATACCCATGTCATTCCTGTACCGGTCCTAGTTGGCAATGCGATTCTCGAAGTTGTCAATCACTATGTTTACCTAGGACAAACAGTCCAGTTAGGTAGATCCAATTTCGAGAAAGAGATCAGCCGACGAATCCAACTCGGTTGGGCAGCGTTCGGGAAACTTAAGAGGACCTTCTCGTCCAACATACCTCAGTGTCTGAAAACACAGGTCTACGACCAGTGTGTGTTACCAGTGATGACTTACGGCACGGAAACGTGGTCCCTAAATGTAGGCCTCATATCAAGGCTCAAAGTCGCTCAGCGTGCTATGGAACGGGCTATGCTCGGGATTTCTCTGCGAGATAGAATCCGGAATACAGAAATCCGCAGAAGAACGGGTGTAACCGACATAGCACGAAGAATTAGCACGCTGAAGTGGCAATGGGCAGGCCACATCGCTCGACGAACCGACAACCGCTGGGGAAGAAAGGTTCTCGAGTGGCGACCACGCATCGGACGACGCAGTGTAGGACGCCCCCCCACTAGGTGGACCGACGACCTAGTGAAAGTTGCTGGGCGTCGTTGGATGCAGGCGGCACAGGACCGCACATTGTGGCGCAATATGAGGGAGGCCTACGTCCAGCAGTGGACGGCAATAGGCTGAAATGATGATGATGATGATGAATTAAATTGAATGAAGTAGAGTAACTATCGGAGCGTTCGTCACCGGCCACCCTCGGTGACGCGGTCGTTACTCGTTAACCATGTAATTGTTTAAATTGTCATAATTTCGCCCGTATAATATCGCCACATAAATATTTATTTATCGGCAGACAACTGATAACGATAATTGCTGATGAAGTACGTCATTTGATTTAAGAGTTTCTTCGACCTTTTATTAGATTGTATAAAAGTGTTACATCACGTTCCCTCAAAAGCATGCCATTTATATTACATAATAGTAATCTTCATTACAGTTCATATAGGTCATACTATTGGGCTCGTGCTTCCTCCACTGCGGGAGGGAAATTAACCTACTATACCACGCTAGACAGACGGATAGGTATAGGGTTTTGTTTCAAGTTTTCCTTTCCTTGATTTGATATTATATGCATATTACGGGGGTGGTGAATTGTATTCTTACACCGTCACCACACGGCGGAATCAGAGAAAAAGAGATACATACATACGATCGTAAGTATATCTCTTATTACTCCATTTATTTAGGTAGATACAACCCATGTTGGGCTTCTTGCCTCTTCGAAAATTGCAGAAGTGTAGATGGAGTTGATATATCCCCCACAAACTAAGTAGTACTATATATTCCCTTAGGTTTTATTTCAACTTCTTCTTTTTCTTACATAGATATTATATTTATGTTAGACGCCATCAAGAGTGACAATAGCTCAATTGGGAAGTTGTCCAGTCGCATTCAAACAGCGTGAGATCGAATCTCGGTGTTATTATTATTCTCTTTTGTAGTTTTTGATATTTTTTTTCATTATTTCATCATTTTTATTTTTTATTAATATATAGTAGGTATATATATAAATAAGTTCGTCAAAAATACAAATCACGAAAAAGCAGAAGCAAAGCTCGGTCAATCAGATATGTATCCATAAAAGAAAAGATTACGACAGGAACTAATAAGGCATAAATTATTAATAAAATATTACGATTTTTTTTCCAGATAATGATGATTTTTGTTCAATAAACATTCATTTACATTAGTATACACTATTTGTATGTGTTTAGGTTAATAATTTATTTTGAGCTCACTAGATGGCGTTGTACACAATTCTAAAACAGGTTATGGTTTCGTTACACGAATGTACATATCTAAGCGTTGCGTTGACGCCACGCCAATACGGGTTGAGAGCCCTCAGCGCTCACCCACCAGTCCGGGTAAAGTTGTCACAGCCATCTGAGGCTAACGACTAAGTCACACACAAAAAAAAAAAACGCCACGCCAACGATCAGGTACACCCTCGCCTATAGATGTTTTGCGTCAATAAAACGAGGCAAAACATTAATTTGAAGTTGCCTCGAAGTAGCTGATCTACAGTTACCAACTTTATACTTTCCTCTCTATAGCCACGTGGGCAGACCACCGATACTCTGTGCCTCTGTCTGTTCAATATTATCCACTTTACAGTCTATATTGACAATAGGTTTTGTTAGTTACCTGCAAAGTTTATCTACACAAAAATTTTATATCTGTTTGTCTGTCTGTCTATTTATTCCAAGTAATCTTCAAAACGGATGGATCGATTGTAATAACATTTTACCATTAGGTAATATAGCTGTTTACATTAGGAGTTACTAATTTCATCCCGCTATTCTTACAGGAGAGGGAAGTACGTGGGCGAAACCGCGAGAATTTGCTAGAAGGCGTAGTGATTAAAATACCGACCTATAGTGCCAGGGTCGGGGTTCGAATCCCACGCAGGACAATGATTTGTGCTATCCACAAATTGTTGTTTTAAGTCTGGATATAATTTGTGCCCATTAATTATGTTTGTAAAGTCTCCCGTAATACAAGGATTAATTTCCTTAGTGCAAGGTCTTTAAAAAAGAAAAAAGAGTATAATAAATTATTATTAATATTTGTGTTGTAGTTTGTAGGTAAAGAAACTAGAGTGTAATATTTTGTACGCGTAAACGGTGGCCGCCAAACTACCCGCCCGATGGATCACATTTGGTTTGTTTCTCTCGCGCCTCGGAGTAAATTTAACTCATATGTTACGCACTTCGTATTACTATTTGTTATATGTATACGAATTAAACACGATTCTCAAGTTTTTTCTTTTGACGTGATAACGTCTAATAAATCGATGAACGCTGGCTGCATGCACGAAAAAGTGTCCCGTTACGCTCATTGCCCCGTTACGCGGATTCAATTTTATTGATAAAAGTATACAGTCATTTCATCAATGTTTTGTTATGACGTTGTCACGTTAAACTATCGTCCGTAAACCGACTTTACAGACAACCATGTTTTTTTTTAAAAGCTTTTATTTAACTTGCCCTGTTTTATTTTTTTTTTGTGCGGTGCACTCCTCGTCCGCTCCGTCCGGGACTACAGAGGGACGCAAGCACACACACCCGTAACCCTCCCATAAGACCCGTCACCTTCGTCGTTGGGCCGACCACCGGAGCAGAGTGACTTAACGTCAGTCGGCCCGATGGAATACCCCCTATTTGAGGTACCCTCCCATCGACAGATGTCCCCCTCTCGGGGAGTACGTCGGTCTTTTCTCACGCGGTCGACCTATCGGTGGGTGACGGACTAATTCCCCAATCCAGTCAAAAGCAACTTGCCCTGTTAGTATGGGACAAATCTTGCGAGTTAAATTATAACCACTTCCTGTCGTTAGATTAGGTTGAAATTTGGTTTACTTACGTAACTTCGGTGACAATGCAATAATATGGTACCATAAAACCGTCTCAAGATGGCGTCGTAAGGTGGTCATAGGAACTCCTAAATTAAACGAGATAAAACCGTCGAGTTTGGACTCGTTTGAATAGTCTTGGCAAGCAGCATTTAAATAAAAGCGCTTTTGAATTTTTTTTAAATTAATATGTTTTGTTTCATATCATTATCATCTAATCATCTCTGTCCATAAGGACACGCCCTTCTTCACTATAGGAGGGAAATAGACCTACTATACCATGCTAGTCAGACGTGTTGGCTGTTGGCTTTTATTTCGAGTTTACCTTCTCTTGTATAAATGTTATATGCATATTATATACTTTAGTCGTTTTTTACGACACCTAAAAGCGAGACAGAGGACTGTCAATTGTATTCTTACTCCATCACCACACGGAAAAGCGTCACGGATTAGCATTCGTAGCTGCTACAAAACAGAATAGTGATAAGAAGAAGAAATAATCCCATCATACAGATGGGATTATTTCTAATAAAAAAAACTGCAAAAATAGAATTCATTTTATATCATTATGAAACAACCAGGCTATTTCCTAATGCGTGTTCAATTCATAATCTAGGTGTGAATCGTTCGAGTTTCGCACCAGTGATAGAGGCAATGCTCTCACCTGTACCACATGACTTAGTGACGTCTATTTTCATATTATATTAGTTAGCCATATCTGGGTATTTGAGGAGTTTCCTATTCATAATATTGTAATTTTCCCCTTATGGTAATGGAATAAGAATGTAATTATTCATTCAACTTATATATCACACTATTGAGCTCGAACCTCCTCCATAATAGGAGGGAAATTGAACCCCCATTGAGATCCCGCTGGTCAGACGTGTTGGTATAGGGTTTTATTTCAAGTTTTTCTTCTCTTGCACAGATGTTATATTCAAATGAAATTATTTAATCTGCATAGGCCCCTTAAGGGCACTTACATATTGTCAAAATAAATCGTTTGAACACGATACAATAATCTACAACCGAATCAGAACGCGCCTATAAACTGAAAAGACCCAACAAGAAACTCAGTGGGCTTAATAAAATACACTTATACAACATATAGTATTAGCTGCAGTGTGATGCCCTTCGAGATAGGATATATTTTAGGATTTTTTTTAAAATTTAGTTCTATTAAAAAAAAAAAAAAAAGAACGCAAAATATAGTTGGAACAGATCACACAAGCAGCACCCAATCATGAATTAACTACTAGAGCAGCCATCACTCTCCTCAATCAAAGTGGAGGGACGGGAGCGACCCGCCCCACATAGCTACCGCAAGCAGAACCTTGTTCAATGAGCATGACCAAACCATAAACTACTGCGAACTATAATAGTTATGCTAAAAAGACCAAAAGCTAAATTCGTCAGGCAAAATACGGAACGTATATACTAGCAACCCGCCTTCGCTTCGGTTTCAGTCGCTTTGCCTGCGTAGTTCCCGTTCCTGTAGGAATATCGGGATAAAATATAGCCTATGTTACTCCCTGATATTATAGCTTTCCATCGGTGAAAGAATTTTTGCCCAAAAAAAAGGGTGTCGATATTTGTGACGGTGTGCGCGCACATCGTAAAAATTTACTCTCATAATTTTTCCCTCCTAAAGGAAGTATAACTTAGTGTCGTGGGTTCGATTCAATACATTGTTCGAGGCACAAATTGTTATTTTGAGTCAGCTCGTGTAATTTGTGTCCGTTAATGTTTATAAATTCCCTTTCAATACAAGTATTAATGACTTAGAATTGTCTTAAAAAATATCGTAATTATTAAAAGATCAGACATTTAATTAAAAAATAAACACCGAGGGTGTCTGCAGACGTGCGACGCATCTGCGCTCAGTCGCGTGTCGAACCACACTCGCCGACTTAATTAGACAACAAAATGGTATAGAGACAACATTATACCATAAATTTTAGTTAAATCATACGTAAAGATGACGTACGATTACGTATGATTTAACTAAAATTTATGGTATATTAATTACTATGATAACGGTGATAACGGACATCCGTTATCATAGATTTTTTTTATATTAAGACTAAGTTATATATTCATCATCATCATCATTCAGCCTCTCGCCTTCCACTGCTGGACGTAAGCCTCCCTTATGTTTCGCCACAAAGTGCGGTCCTGTGCCACCTGCATCCAATGACGCCCAGTTTTATATTAAATTACTGAGATTTAACATGATAGGCTGTCTATTAAGACTTATTTACTACCATGCTTGGGACTGAAATCCGTCTATATTGGTAAGCCGTTCCAAACGCTTTATCAATTATACTCGTTCCAACCATTTATTTTACTTTTGGCAGGTCGAATTCTGATCAATTAGTGTTGTACCAATGTATTACGGATACTATGTTTTGTAATAATCGATTTTAGTCAGGAAGAACTTTTAATCGATTTAACACGGATATTTTATTTTTGCTTAAATACATATTTCATATTATTTAAAAACTTCACTTCTGTAAATATATTTGTTATTTGGGCACATTAATTTTTGCATACCCACTAATTCAGTCCTCCCAAAATATTTTATTTTGTACTTTGCAAAATAAAAAATAACTACTTTATGAAGCATTTTTCCATTAAGCGGGGTCCGCTGCTCCAAACTTTACTTAAAGACAATGGCGCCCTCGTCTGCGGTAGTAAATCACTAATTTTCTCATCCAGCCTACCCCTTTTTTTTAAGCCGAATTGGCAACACTGAACGGCGCGCCGGCGACGCCATTTTGTTGTGTTGTCTGTCACTCGCAACAAGACTCCCGTGCTAGTCACATTTCTGTTCGCTGAGTGCTCTTTCATATTTTTCATACGCTGTGTTGAGTATTTATATCCCATCGTATTGATTTCATTGTTCTTACTTTGATTGAGTTGAGCGTATCGTTCCTCCCAGTAAGATTTTACTTGCAAAATGCCGAAAGGTATGGTGCTTAAAGGACAATCCAGAGAGTTAGTGCTGCGGCTTCGTGAATTTTTTGAAAAGGAAAGCCGCAATGGCGGATTCCTTATACTAGTAACCCAAGTTAGAGACCGTGTTGCAGCAGCATTAGGTATTAGTGCTCCAACGGTGGCGAAAATCACTAAAGAAGCCTATGGTAGTAGTGGTATTGAACAGAACAAGCTATCTACGCCTAAGAAAAAACGTCAGCCCCGTAAAGTGACAGCAATTGACAGTTTGATACTGATGCTATTCGTCGTCATATATACAATTATTACACAAGCAAAGAGATTCCTACTTTGAAAAAATTAGTAGCGTCTCTACGAAATTGTGGCTTGTTTCGTGGTCAAAAATCTTCTTTGTCAAAGGTGCTGCACCAAATCGGGTTCTTGTATAAGAAATCCGACAAAAGAAAAATTTTAATGGAACGTCGTGATATAGCCTTGTCTCGCTGTGAATTTTTAAGACAAGCGAAGAAAATAGAAGACTGGTCGAATGTCGTTTTCACAGATGAAACTTGGCTCAATGCCAATCATTCCATACCAAAAGGTTGGACTGACGATACTGCTGCTTCTACTTCTGCAGTGCCAATGGGGAAAGGTGAACGCCTCATCATTTGCCATGCGGGAACTACAAAGGGATTTGTACCAGACGCTCTGTTAGCGTTCAAATAAAAAAAAACAGGCGACTATCATGAGGAGATGAATGCGGACGTGTATGAAAAGTAGTTCAGAGAAATGCTTACATCACTTGAAGAGCCATCAACAATATTTATTGATAATGCACCCTATCACTCTCGCCAAATTAATAAAATGCCAACACAGGCCAACAAAAAACACGAGATTATAAACTGGCTTCGTGATAATGGGGAAGATGTGGACGAATCCCTACTAAAAGTAGAATTACTTAAGATATTAAAAAGTGAAAAGCAGCCCAAACGATATGTCATCGACGAAATGGCAGCAGAATATGGGCATGTTGTAATCAGAATTCCTCCGTACCACTGTCAATATAATCCAATTGAAATGATCTGGGCACAAGTCAAAGGACACGCCGCAAGTAACAATACAACTCCTCCTTTCACAGCAAATAAAATGCTTGAACTTTTAAAAAACGCATGTGCTAGTGTGACGCCTGAAAACTGGGCGAGTGTCGTCAACAAGACAAAAAATATAATATTCTCTGATTGGGATCGGGAAATTGAATTTGACAACATACCTACACAAGAGTTAATAATAAACACTGCAGATGATTCAAGCGACGATTCGAGTTCGTATGAAGAATCCGACGATTCGTTATAATAAAATAATATTAAAATATTTTGGTTGTTTTATTTCATGTTATAGGTATGATGAGAAGATTTTTATATCTCCCCGATACAATTTTAACGTGTTGTCTATTACAACAATTCAAAACTCAGTTGTCAGCTGACTTAACTGCAAATAAGTGTAATCGATTATTTGCGATTCATTAGTTTGCACCGAATACTTTTGATCCTGTCACTAGATGCGATAGAACGTAACTTTTTTTATAACGGAAATGAATTATCACTTAAATTTTATGAATAGAGCTATTTACGGCATATTAATGTATTTAGTGGGTAATAATTAAGATATATAAATATTATTGGGTAGTTTATATATTTCTCTGTTCACTCGTTTCAAAGTTAATAATTGCGTATAATGAAACAGTTACGTCCTAAAGCATGTGTCAAAAGTAAAATAAATGGTTGGAACGAGTATAGGGCAGTATGGAAGGTATGGCATTAACATTGTGACTTTATCAGATGTTTTTATATGCCAGCTATCAGAAAATACTTAAGCATCATCATTCCGACTTCACCGTTCACTGACCGACGATTTTTTTTTAAATTTGTGATCAAGTGAATTCATGAATATAATTATACACAATAACTCTCTCAGTTCAACTCTTGCCATGTTCAGATACGATAAATATATCGTAAGTAGTACGAGTAGGCGGTTACGTAATAAGTCACGTTTTATCTTGTTAACCTATTAACCGGAGAGTTCCCGTTCAAATTATGCAACATGTACCGGGCACGTATTGTTTCGCTAGGACATGTCATTTCATATTTCTATATTTATATCACACAAAACATGTCGATCACTCACAATAGCGAAATTGTTCTGATTCCATACGCATGTCGATTCATGTCAAGACACACATCGGATATACGTCCCGCCCGTTCCAATACGCAAATGAATTTTCGAGGACGTATTCATATGTCCTACCCGTACCCGATATTGTTTACGCCTGACGCATTTATGCGTCTTGCCTGGTTAACAGGTTAAAACGAATCTGACACCTGCTTAACCTCTATATAACGCAACTCAATGTAACGAGTTATTTAATATAACGAATATTTTCTAATCCTCTTGAATTTAGTTATAACAAGGTTGCACTGTATATAATTTGTGTATTTTTTTTGGGGTGGGTTGCGGTCGGCGCGCTCCTCTCACCACTCCGTCCGGGGCGACAGGACTATTTGGGGTACCCTCTCATCGACCGACGTCCCCCCCGTCGACGTCGGTCTTTCCTCACGCAGTCGGCATCTCGGCGGGTGACGGACTAATCCCCGGTCACGTCACCCGCGGCCTCGGCTAGGCCGGCATGAGGTGTATAATTTGTGTATTGCATGAAGTTTAAAGTTATATTTCAATAAACAAATTCGACTCTATCGACGTCTCTGTGCCAAACGGTCCCTATGCACCTGTATATATATTTTGAACGATGACGTGCTCAGTAGCAAAATGCATCGAATGCTCCATTTATAGTCAAAATAACTTTCATAACTTGTATAAAGAAATAGAAATATTTACGTTTCTAATAGTTGATATTTATATGTTGTGATGGAGTAAGAGTAACAATTCATCACCTCCTTTATTGGTTTTGAGTATTGTAAAAAGGATTAAGGCACTTCAGATAATATGTATGCAAAATAAAGAAACCTCAACATAAAACTTTATATCAATCTGACTGTCCAACCTGGTATAGGTAGGTATTATGATGGCAGCTCGAGCCCAATAGTGGGATGTAGATAACCTGGCCCGTTCTAATGGGATTCTCGTGGGGATGTTTATAGGAGGCGATAATTGTACATAATTGCAAATTTTTTAAATTTATTGCTGAGTATCGCTAATTAAAATTCTGGTGTGCCTTATAACGCATCTCATCATTTCATCTTTCATCGGGTTTTAGATGAAAGAAAAAAAAATCCAATTTGAAAGAAATTCAGTTATCAATTCTAAATAAAACTACTTTACGGATTTTATCGCATTTGTATTTGATTTTTGATAGCCCGATGTTTCGAATACTTTACAGCGTTCGCAGCGGTAGATAATTATAAATATCTGTAATAACGATGATTTGTTGGATGTGAGACATCTTAGTCCGCCTGTGACCATGAACGCTACAAAGTTTTCGAAACGTCGGGCAATCAAATCTCAAATATAAACGCGATAAAATTCGTAAAATAGTCTTATTTAAAACTAGCAATCCGCCCTCGCTTCGCTTCGGTTATAGGTTATAGTGGTTTTACCCGCGTAGTTCTCGTTCCCGTGGGAATACCGGTATAAAATATAGCCTAGTTTACGCCCTGATATTATAGCTTTCCATTGGTGAAAGAATTTTTGAAATCGGTCCAGCCGTTTTGAAGATTACCCGGAATAAACAGACAGACAGACAGACAAAAAATTTTTAATTGCTATTTTAGGCATAGGTGTCGTGCAAATAACCGTGTGAGCATGAAAAAAGCCTATTATTTTGATATTACAAACAGACACTCCAATTTTATTTATTGGTATAGTTTAAAATGTGTAATATATGTAAACATCAGAAATCAACGGTTATCAATATTATATTTCATTAAATTTAAGCCAGCGTAAAACGTTACTATTTCAAAATGATGATTATTCAAATATGTACAAATTATTATGTTTCATTGAGTAAAAAAAGTAAAGTTAAGCCATTATCCCAAGGGAACATTTTACCAAGATAGGTATTGCCGATGTATTAATTCAAGAAATGGTCTATGTGTCAATTTTTATCGAAATCTATTCAAGCGTTTATACGTGCTTTAATAACAAACATCGATACATCCAAACATTCGTAATCTTTGAAATTTGTAATACAGTGCAACCTTAATATAACGAACCTCGATTTAACGACGTGCTCGATTTAACAAATTTTGCGTAATCCCCTTGAACTGTCCATAAGAGTCAGTGTAAATAATACCTTTACATTACGATTTTTTTTTTACGAACAACCTCTTTATAACGAATTTACAACTATAAAAAAAAGTGTAAATACCACTATATGACCCTTAATCCCAAAGTATGTGATTCAGTCGCGACAGTTCGCGCATTTGATGGAAAATAATGTAAACAGTGCTGCTCGTCACTATTGTTGAAAATCCTAGTTGCTGAATGCAAAAATGTTGAGGTGATTAAAACTATTTCTTTACTTCTTTATAACAAATTTTAGACAAAACTTACCTTAATATAATAAACCTCAGTTTAACGAATTACTTGATATAACGAATATTTACGAGCTCCCGTCCGATTTGTTATATTGAGGTTGCACTGTATAAGCAATCTTAAACAGATAGTGTAGTAAGATAGAGTTTTAAGGTACCGGGTATCAAAGGTTCAATTCTTACGTGGGACAAAACTTTGTACAAACCACGAATTGGTGTCCTGAGTCTGGGTGTACCTATTTTCTTAATGCGTTGTGCCTTTAAAAAGAACATGATGATGTAATATATTAATTGATAGTTAAGATCTTTTGGTGGGTATGTGAAAGTGTTATTGTTTTTTGTATTGTTTGTTAGTGATTTTGTATTGTAAAACCTTAGTGTTTTAATATGTTATATTAAATAATTTTGTTGGCATTTTACGTAATGTGATGCGGAGGATCTGCTGGAGTGTAGTGAATATGATAAAAAAGCGCTTTACAAATATTTACGTTTGATATCAATTTTATTTTATTGCAACCGGTGGCAAGCGAAACGAAAATTAAAGTGAAGGGAGTGTGAATACGTGCAATGACGTTTAGTGATACTAAAGACATCAACTAAAACTACCACACGCAAACACCCTCAGAAAGTTGGGCTGCCAGCTCTCTCGCTCACCGAACGAAGCGCACTAACTTATAGGGATGTGCGATATTTATCGATATCGTTGAAATATCGATATTAACCGCCGAAATATCGATATTTCAATATCGATAATTATAATTTTGAAATATCGCCATATCGATATTATGAACACAATATCGATATTATTAAGACGATATCGCTTTTGCAATGAAATGAAAAAAAAAGTTCATCAAAATTTGTCCGGAGGATTTTATTTCGTCGTAAGTCGCGTAGTATCTTAATACATCCGGACTTATGTCCTAAAAAAAAAGCTCATCAAAATTTGCCCAGAGAATTATTAGTTTCGATCGATATTTTAAAATATCGATATTTTAAAATATCGATATTTTGTGGTCGATAATATCGACTTATCGATATTTGTCTATCGATATCAATATCAATTTCAATATCGATATTTTACTAATATCGCTCATCCCTAGTAACACACTAACAAATGGCTACTATTCGGACGTCGATTTTCCGCTCATTGTGGTACTACCCCGGACGGACCGGCCCGCAGCTGTAGACAGACATCTGTTAAGTGTGGTCCTACCGCTATTTTATCAGAAGATACCATTAACCATAACACTGTTGAAGGTGATGCTTTGACTTACTAGCGAATAATAACTACTATGAATAAATTAAAGACATAAAAAAATTATAATTTGTAAACAAAATTATGACTCCAAACAGATAATAATAGCTCGTATTCGATTGCCAATACAAAAAAAAGATAGTCATGATTTGATGTGCATATCACTGTAGACATGTAGGTACAAGTTGAAACATGTCTTATGCGAACCGGAAATAATACCGGTATCATAAGCAGGTTTGTCGGTCAAGGACAAATTATGTTTATTTTATACTAACTTCTGATTGCGGCGATGGAGTTAAGGTTTGAAGGAAGGAATATCGTGGATTCGATTTTAACACAGGCCAAATATTCCTGTAATTTTATTGTGTACTAGTAACCCGCCCTCGCTTCGCTTCGGTTTCAGTCACTTAAACCCGCGTAGTTCCTGTTCCCGTGAGAATACCGGGATATAATGTAGCCTATGTTACTCCCTGATATTATAGCTTTCCATTGGTGAAAGAATTTTTGAAATCGGTTCTGTGGTTTAAGCGTGAAAGCGTTACAAACAAACATCCTTACTTTCGCATTTATAATATTAGTATGGATATTTACTGATCTTTTTTTTTGTTGTTTTTTTTAAAGACAACGCTTTGCACTAAGATAATAAGCCTTATATTGCGGGGGATTTAAAAAACATAACTAACGGACACAAATTACATCCAGACTCAGAACAACAATTTGTGGATCACACAAAGTTGTTCTGCGTGGGATTCAAATCCCTACACTGGCACTGTAGGTCGGTATCTTAACCACTACGCCATCTGTGGATAGGGTTGCCACCTTTTTTTGATTCAATAAAGTACATTGGTTAATGAATGAAGAAAAAATAAAGTACATTGTGTCCAAATAGATTACGGTTTGACTTATTTTGCTTTAAAACATCTTTACAATTATTTTTTAGCAAATTTTAATAATTAATGATTAATTCTAAACAGCATCCTTGTGCTTCATATTTATTTTATAGTAAATAAATAATTATTTTTTTAAGAGATTCCAAGACAAAGTGTCTTTGTCTTTGACTATCTTGTATTTTTTTTTCTAGAGAAATCAAATCGGGTGAAATGAAGTAATATTGTATACTTTATTGTTCACATAAAGTATAGAGTACAATTACCAGAAATAACGTATAATACTTTATAATAAAATACGGGTGGCAACCCTATCTGTAGAATCTTCTTACGCAGTTCATATATTAGGTACTGTAATATGATTGTGTATACTGATTTTATTCAAAACGAATGATCCGTCCTTCCTTTGCTTGGGTTCCAACCGCTTTATCCCCGTATTTTAAATCTACCATATCGCCTAGGATATGGCCTCGGATTTGAGTCCCGGACCGGGTATAATTTGACATTCCAGCCGCTTTGTCCCCGTATTTTAAATCTACCATATCTCCTAGGATATGGCCTCGGATTTGAGTCCCGGACCGGGTATAATTTGACGGATTTGGACACCAATAGGTACAGAACGGGTATTAGAATAACGTTTGACTGATTTGGGATACTGTTACGGATATGAAATTATTTCGGATTATCCAACAGTTTCGGACAGTTTCAGTTATGGACTTTGTATTTTTAGGGATTTATAAAAGGGAAATGCTAAGTGTAGTTATTATCGCAATATTTTCCTTTCGAGAGGCTTAAATTTATACTGTTAGTTCGGCTGAGTGATATAAAGCCTGTCGTAATATAATTCATACAGACACAGAATCTTTCCGAAATTATTCGAAACTTTTATATCAGATTCGATTACGTTTTCGCATATATTTTCATTTCGGATATACAATTATTTCGATTACTGCTACAGTACTAAACAATCCCTTTTTTTGCAGGTTATAGTCTGGATCCACTCGGTCCTTGAGTGGCGACCATGAACCGGACGGTGCAGCGTAGGACGATCCCCCACTAGGTGAACTGACGACAGTCTCAAAGTCGCAGGGCACCGTTGGATGCAAGTGGCGCGGGACCGTTCCGACTGGCATACTTGTGGGGAGGCCTATGTCCAGCAGTGGACGTCTGTAGGCTGATAGATGGACAGTCCGTCCATTCTTTTGGGGGTGAAGGAAGGGCAGCATGTGATTCCATGACCCATCGTGTTCCCTCCCCATCGTCAAAATACATTCATAATATTCTTAACCTGTATGTATGGCGATGGGCATGAGTCTGTTTTGGATCGGGCATAAAATCTAATACCAATTTAATCAAATCATCATTATCATCATTTCAGCCCATATACGTCCCACTGTTGGGCTCGGGCCTCTTCCATAACGGAAGGGTAATTAACCTACTATACCACGCTGGTCAGACGTGTTGGTATAGGGTTTTATTTCGAGTTTTCCTTCTCTCGCATAAATGTTATATGCGTTTTATATCCCTTAGTCGTCTCGTACGATCACCCACGGGTAGGTGTGGTGACGGAGTAAGAATACAATTCACCACTCCATTTCTCACCCGTGGATGTCAGAAAAGACGACTAAGGGATATAATATACATATAACGTCTATGCAAGAGAAGGAAAACTCGAAATAAAACCCTATACCAACACATGTGACCAGCGTGGTATAGCAGTGGGACGTATGTGGGCCGCAATGATGAATGATAGTACTGTCAAAATGAAAGCATTTACAATAGAAATGGTACATTTTTTAATATGCCACTGCATTATAAAATTAACACAACAAAGCTCAAAATGAAAATTCAGCTTTCATCTTGGAACAAATATACAGAAATCTGGAGTCAATGATAATTATGAATGACATACAATAAGGCAAGATTTTGACGCACATTTTCTAATCGCGCGTTTAGTTATCCTAATATTTACCTAACAAATGATCACACGTGCGTGGGTCAGTGTAACGCTCAGAAGAAAATCTAAACGCAGAAAATATCGTACACTTTGATATCGATGTAGCGTCCATGGGGGCGTTCATAAAATACGTGAGATGTTTAAGGGGGGGAGGTTTTTTTTTTTTTTTTTTGTGTGTGACTTAGTTGTTAGCCTCAGATGGCTGTGACAACTTTACCCGGACTGGTGGGTGAGCGCTGAGGGCTCTCAACCCGTAAGGGGGGGAGGGGGTCGAGTCAAATCTTATCTAATCTTACGTTGGAGAGAGGGGGGATCTCGGCAAATATCACGCAATTTTTTTTCTGATTGAAACAAAAAACATTGTAAAATTTTTATTACACTTATAATTAAACTCTCAACAATATTGATTACTAGTCTTAACTAGTCGTAAATAAAAGCACGAAGCAATTTTTTTTTTCTTTTTACAATAACAATCCAACGCGTTTACGTAAGAAACCCACATTTTGAAAAATCTCACGTGAGATTGGGGGATGGGGGAGGGGGTTGAATAAAATCTCACGACATCTCACCAGGGGGGGCGGGAGGTACAGAAAATTTAAAAAAACACCTCACGTAATTTATGGACGCCCCCCATGCTGTTCAGATGAACGTGCGTTTTTATTGCGATCCCACGTACTTCTTTTAATATTTTTCTGCTAATATTCATTACACTGAAATCGCATTTAAAATGAGTGAATTGGATGAAATTGACTTCGAACTACTAATTGATAAATTAGAAAAACTGGGTTTAATTTTCAAAGTTTGATAAATTCAACGTTTCTGTGAGCTTTTCCTATATTTTTCTCCGTAATCTATACAAATAAATAAAATTGAGGTGTCTGTATGTACTGTCAAAATAGTGGGCTTTTTTAATGCTCACACGTTTATTTGAACGACATCTATGCCTAAAATACAGTTTAATTTTTTTTGTCTGTCTGTTTGAGATAATCTTCAAAACGACTAGACTGATTTTGATAATATTTTACTACCAGATAGCTGTATATATAAGGAGTAACTAAGGCTATTTATCCCGGTATGCCCATGGGAACGGGAACTATGCGGGTAAGGCGATTGGAACCGAACTAAGCGAATCGAGGGGGAGTTGTTAATCTAACTATAAAACAATAACATCTGCCGCGTCCATTTCCTAAGTTCTACTGAACTAGACTAACGCGTAGTGACGAGTACTTTCGTAACGCGCGTTAACCACAGATTAATATATTAGTACTACGTGGCGTTAACGCCTTTCATCTGAACTGACGCGCGTTAACGCACGTTACATGTGAATGTAGCCATACTCTATAATTCATTCGTAAAAATATAATTTAGATATGAATATAAAAAAAAATTCAAAAGATATTTGTATTTTGTCTATGATTTATTACGCACTTTCTTTTTAATTGTTAAAACACTTTTAATTATCGTATCACGGGCAGATTAAGGTATTTTTTATTTACAATTATAACATTATTTATTTTTGATCTAAGTATATTTTAGATATAGATCAAAAGACAGATTAGATATAATTAATATCCATTCGTCTATTCTCTTATTCTATTAAAAGGTATATATTACATAATCAATATTTATTTCATTAGAAACATTTTTAAAATGGAAACATTTTTCCTTAAAGGTTTACTTTTGGTCCTTTGGTTACTCAGTTTTATCCAAGCAATTCATGTCCTGTTAAAGTTGTAAAGTTTAGAAAAAATTGTGATGTTAGATTTACTCACATACTTTGTTATTTTATAATCTATACCAATAAATAAAATTGGAGTGTCTGTTTGTAATGTCAAAATAATAGGCTTTTTTCATGCTCACACGGTTATTTGCACTATACGAATGCCTAAAATACACTTTCTATTTTTTTTGTCTGTCTGTCTGTCTGTTTGTTCCGGGTAATCTTCAAAACGGCTGGACTGATTTCAAAAATTCTTTCACCAAAGGAAAGTAATATTAGGGAGTAACCTAGGCTATATTTTATCCCGGTATTCCCACGGGAACGGGAACTACGCAGGAAAGACCACTGAAACCGAAGCGAAGCGAGGGCGGGTTGCTAGTTTTGTAATATATGAGTTTAACTTCAAAAGTTGGTCATAGAACTGACTCACATTTACCTACGTAAGCCTTTTCCAATGCGTCAAATTCCGTACCCAGATTTTTTTTATTAAAAAAAAAAATAACAAAAAGCTATTATGGCTAAAGTTAAAACCCACATCAGTTTGACACTAGGCGTTAATTAAAATAACTTCTTTGTTGCCAAGAAATATAGCTTTAACATTTTAAGTGTGGCATCCCAAAAAATACACGCCATTCGCAACTTAGGTGGCAATATTTTTTTTTGTTTTGTTTTTAAAAATCGAGAGTTTAAATTCTTTATAAATACCTTCGATTGATTTGCAATTAAGGCATTTAAATAAATCAATGGCTTGTAGAAATAAGTAGTAGTAAATTGCTATACTACTCAAACGTCCATTTTCTGAGAGGGTATAGGCTTATATCTAATATCTGGTTGACCGAGCTTCGTTCGGAATATTTTCGTCGAATTTATTTAGATACTAGCAACCCGCCCTCGCTTCGCTTCGGTTATAGGTTATAGTCGTTTTACCCGCGTAGTTCCCGTTCCCGTGGGAATACCGGGATAAAATATAGCCTAGTTTACGCCCTGATATTATAGCTTTCCATTGGTGAAAGAATTTTTGAAATCGGTCCAGCCGTTTTGAAGATTACGCGGAACAAACAGACAGACAGACAGACAGACAGACAAAAATTTTTTAATTGCTATTTTAGGCATAGGTGTCATGCAAATAACCGTGTGAGCATGAAAAAAGCATATTATTTTGACAGTACAAACAGACACTCCAATTTTATTTATTGGTATAGATATATTAATTAAAAATAAATAATGAAAAATATATAAAAAATTATAAAAAGAGAATAATAATAACACCGAGATTAGAACCGACGCTGTTTGAATGCCAAAAAAAAATTATAACCGGTCAACTTCCCAACTGAGCTATCGTAACTCATGACGTTGACAACGAAATTTGAAATCATATTCTTTTAAAGTTTAATGTCATTGTATTGTTTTGCTAAAAACATGGACAAAACAACATTTTCTATAAATAAAACCTAGCTAGATCGATTTTTTGGACCCGAAACCTCTAGTATGCCAAGTTTCGTCAAAATCGTTGGTGCCATTTCCGAGATCCTGAATATATATATATATATATACTAGCTTTTGCCCGCGGCTTCGCCCGCGTAAAAATTTACTTGCATATGCAAAGAATATTATCGACATAAAAAGTATTACATTTCTTAATTTAAGAAATACTCTATCTACGTGTCAATTTTCATACAAATCTGCTCAACAGTTTAAGCGTGATTGAGTAACAAACATCCAAATATCTTCACAAACTTTCACATTTGAATATTACTTCCAGCCTTGTAGTTCAGATTGCCATGCAAATACGATGGTATTGTGGCCTTTCCTTAGTCTCTGATAACGTACTTTCCATTGGTGAAAAAAAAATTATATCAATCAAACACCCGCAGTTTCATTCACGTAGACCCCATTCCCATGCCAATACCGAGATAAAAAATGCCTATGTTACTCGCTGATATTATAAATTTACATGGGTGAGAAAAAAAAAATATAAATCCCAGAAATATCAGAGATAAAAATTGCCTATGCTACTCGCTGACAACATAGGTAGCTTTCCATTGGTGAAAGAATTTTAAAAATTGGTCAACATCCCCCGGTATAGTTGTCGTTCCTGGGCAAATACCGGGATGAAAATAGCCTTTATATGGTATTCACTGATAATATAGCTTTTCATTAGTGAATTAATTTTTTAAACCATTATATTCCCGTGATTTCACCGGCACTGTACCCGATCCCGTAGGAATATCGGGATAAAAATAGCTTAAATATGTTACTCGCTTAAAAATAGCTTTCCATTAGTGAAATAATTTTAAAATCGACTTAATTCATCCACACCGGGATAAAATATAGCCTGAAATAAAATAGTCTAAGTTATTCCTTATGTACGACTGGTAGACCTGATGGTAAAATATAATCAATATCGGTCCAGCCATTTTAAAGATTACCTGTAACGAATAGACAGACAGACAAAAAAATTTGGACCGTATTGTGTGAGCATAAATAAAACCTATTATTTTGATAGACAAACAGACGCTTCAAATTTATTTATTTGTAGAGATAGAAAATTGTAATAATATTTTGATTGTAACTTACTGTCTGGTAGCTGCTAGAAATATTACCACGTTTTCATTGTTCGTGGGTGTCGCTAAATACTACTAAGACAAAGATTTACATCGACCTGGACCAATTGGTGATGCCATCTGGCCAACAATGTCGGCCAGGTCATAAAATGTTGCTAGAACCTTTGCAATATATCTACGATGGCAGTAGTAGGTACCCTACCTACATATCGCGTCGATCCAAAGTAATTAGGATAAGAGCAAGATAATGATGATATATCATTGGCTGGGTGTCTTCGACTATATGCGTTTTATCCTTTTGGGGCAGCCCAAAATTATTTCTTAGTGCGTGCTTACCCCAAATAACCGAAATCGGTATACAAAATTTCACATTCTTAGGCCCAGTATCTTTGGCTATACGCTTTCACCCTCTTAGGGGTTGAATTGCCAAAAATTCTTTGTTAGAGCTCGCTTATCCTTGCCAAAATTTTTTTCATAGTGCTTGGTAAGTGAGCACTAAGAAAATCTGGGGGTAATCCAAGAAAGCCAACCGTGTACTAAAATGATCCTTCCTAGGCTCAGTGATTTCGGTTAAACGCTTTTCACCCCCTTAGGGCTAAAATTGCAAAAATCTCTCTTCCCCCAAGAAAGGCAACTTTATACAAAATTCCATGTTTCTAGGCCTAATGATTTCAGCTATATATTTTGCACCCCTTTAGGAGTTGATTTTAATAAAATAATTTCTTAGAGCTCACTTAAAACAAAGGAAAGAGAATTGCATAGAAAGTTTTACGTTCCTAGCTCCAAGAGTTTCGTCTATACGCTTTTCACTCTCTTAAGGGGGTCATTTTTCAAAAATCCTTTGCTAGTGCTCGTGTACCCCAAGAAATAAGACGACGTAAAAAGAAAATACTTTCCCCTATTTCAACCCCTTATACCTATTTTTTCGCAATAAAAAGTAGCCTTATATACTTTCTCAAGCTTTAGTTCATCTCTGTACCAAATTTCATCAAAATCGGTTAAGTGGTTTCGACGTGAAAGACTATATGCTTTTCAATCCCCTTTTTTTTGGGGTGAACTGCGGTCAGCGCGTTCCTCGCACCACTCCGTCCGGGGCGACAGAGGGGCGTAAGCACGCAACACCCGCAACCCACCCGAACACCACGTCGCCTTCGTCGTTGGACCGACCACCGGAGCAGGGTTACTTGTGCTTTTCAACCCCTTAAGGAGGTGAATTACCAAAAATCCTTTGCTAGTACTCGTGCACCCCAAGAAATACGATGGTGTAAAAAATGTACGTTTCTAGGCCCAGTGGTTTCGGCTGTATGCTTTTTGGTATTTTAAGGGTTGACTTTCATCCCTATGTAAGTGAAACTACCAAAACGCTAGAACGAATATTTATTTATTTATTATCAGGTGCCTTCATACAAAGATTCACGGTTCTATCATCGAAAATGATGAATTTCCATACAAAATATCATCCCCTATTTCAACCCCTTATACCCATTTTTCCCAATAAAAAGTAGCCTATATCCTTTCTCAAGCTTCAGTCCATCTCTGTATCAAATTTCATCAAAATCGGCTTAGACGTGAGAGGCTATATGCTTTTCACCCCCTTAAGTGGGTGAATTTCCAAAAATCCTTTGCTAGTGCTAGTGCACCCCAAGAAATACGATGGTGTAAAAAAAAATACGTTTCCATGCCCAGTGGTTTCGGCTGTATGCTTTTTGGTATTTTAGGGGTTGAATTTCATCCCCATGTAAATGGAATTTCCAAAACGCTTGAGCGAATAATTATTTATTTATTATTAGGTGCCTCAATACAAAGATTCGTGGTTCGATCGTCGAAAATGACGAATTTCTATACAAAATGTCATCCCCTATTTCAACCCCTTATACCCACTTTTTTGCGATAAAAAGTAGCCTATATCCTTTCTCAAGCTTTAGTCCATCTCTGTACCAAATTTCATCAAAATCGGTTTAGACGTGAAAGACTATATGTTTTCACCCCCTTAAGGGGGTGAATTTCCAAAAATCCTTTGCTAGTGCTCGTGTACCCCAAGAAATACGATGGTGTAAAAAAGAAATACGTTTCTAGGCCCAGTGGTTTCGGCTGTATGCTTTTTGATATTTTAGGGGTTGAATTTCATCCCCATGTAAATGAAATTTCCAAAACGCTTGAAGGAATATTTATTTATTTATTGTCAGGTGCCTTAATACAAAGATTCGTGATTCTATCATCGAAAATGACGAATTTCCATACAAAATGTCATCCCCTATTTCAACCCCTTATACCCATTTTTTCGCGATAAAAGTAGCCTATGTCCTTTCTCAAGCTTTAGTCCATCTCTGTACCGAATTTCATCAAAATCGGTCCAGTGGTTTAGACGTGAAAGCGTAGCAGACAGACAGACAGACAGACAGACAGACAGACAGACAGACAGACAGAGTTACTTTCGCATTTATAATATTAGTAAGGATAAGGATATATATATATATATATATATATACAAGAATTGATCGTTTAAAGATATAAGATTTCTCATAAGAACTGTAAAGCATTCACTAAGAAGTGAAACTAAAGTGCACAAAATGTATAAAAAGTAGTAATTATAACTCTAATATAACTCTCTTCATTTGATATTTAGTTTATTTAAACAACAAATATAAAGTTAACCTTTAAAATCTATACCAATAAATAAAATTGGAGTGTCTGTTTGTAATGTCAAAATAATAGGCTTTTTTCATGCTCACACGGTTATTTGCACGACACCTGTGGCTAAAATAGCAATTAAAAATTTCTTGTCTGTCTGTCTGTCTGTTTGTTCCGGGTAATCTTCAAAACGGCTGGACCGATTTCAAAAATTCTTTCACCAATGGAAAGCTATAATATCAGGGCGTAAACTAGGCTATATTTTATCCCGGTATTCCCACGGGAACGGGAACTACGCGGGTAAAACGACTATAACCTATAACCGAAGCGAAGCGAGGGCGGGTTGCTAGTATTGAAATATAAATGCCGCCTTCATAATATAAATACCTTTAAAAACCATTTACGGTAATATATTATGGCTTTATATGGGTCGGTGATATTAAAGCATCAAATAACCAAAACAAACCACACGTGAACGCCTTCAGAAAGTTGGGCTGTTAAATACTAATACTTCTTTTATATAATTAGTACATTTACGTATTCATATGTATTTTACTTGCTTTTATGTAATGTCATAAAGAGTTACTTCACCTCAACAGTAATTTACAATATTTTGTCTACAAAACTATTATCAAGCAGTAGGTACTGCCGGCCTCATATATACGGCTAATTCGGGTACAACTTAATTATTAACCGACTTGATTATCGTTTTATAATTCAATTAGTAATTTTATAATTGAGTAAATAATTGATTCATATTTCTGTAAGTTGATATAATTTTCATACAATGGGCACCATCCGCTTGACAGCTGCCGGTGCGACTACTAAGGGGGCGTCCATAAATTACGTGAGGTGTTTTTTTTTAATTTTCTGTACCTCCCTCCCCCCTGGTGAGATGTCGTGAGATTTTATTCAACTCCTCCCCCATCCCCCATCTCACGTGAGATTTTTCTAAAAGTGGGTTTCTTACGTAAACGCGTTGGATTGTTATTGCAAAAAGAAAAAAAAAAATTTCAAACGAATTAGTGAATGATCTTAATCGTATTACGATTACGCTTAAGATTAGATCTTAAGCATGTACAATCTGGATTAAATGGGCCAAAATAGTAAAATTCTTTTTTGTTTCAATCAGAAAAAAAATTGCGTGATATTTGCTGAGACCCCTTCTCTCTCCAACGTAAGATTAGATGAGATTTGACTCGACCCCCTCCCCCCCTTATACATCTCACGTATTTTATGAACGCCCCCCTAAATCGTGCTTATTGTTATAGATCTTGGTAGGTAATTTCTTAATACATAATTCTGTATAATATTTGCACGTAAATAATTATTAGAATAATTAAGATATTTTATATTTAATATTCTTTCTGTATGGTGACGGAGTAAGAATGTAGTACAATTCACCACGACGTAAAAGAACGACTAAGGGTTATATTACGCATATTATGACATCTATGCAAGAGATAGAAAACTCGAAACAAACCCTATACCAATCTGTCCGACCAGTACGCTATATTAAGGTAAATTTCTCACCTATTACGGAAGAGGCTTGAGCCTAGCAGTGGAACGTATATGAGCCGAAATGATGATGAAGATGATATTTAGATAATACTAGCAACCCGCCCTCGCTTCGCTTCGGTTTTAGTCGTTTTACCGGCGTAGTTCCCGTTCCCGTGGGAATACCGGGATAAAATATAGCCTAGTTTACTCCCTGATATTATAGTTTTCCATTGCTGAAAGAATTTTTGAAATCGGTCCAGCCGTTTTGAAGATTACCCGGAACAAACAGACAGACAGACAGACAGACAGACAAAAAATTTTTAATTGCTATTTTAGGCACAAGTGTCGTGCAAATAACCGTGTGAGCATGAAAAAAGCTTATTATTTTAACATTACAAACAGACACTCCAATTTTATTTATTGGTATAGATTATCCTCTAAAGTGTGTGAATTTAGAATATCTAAGGTGATTCTCTTTGTAACCGCTGTAAAGTGAATTACAAATTGGAATGTACAAGGTGTGTTTTCCTTATCGCCGCCACCGCCCTTGCGGTTTTTAATTCTACAATACATTATCGTAGTAGATATGCAGGGAACAAACTTGTCGAATCGAATTGCATAAATCATTTATTGAATGAAAATGATCAAACTTAACATAAACTGTTTAGTTTCACATCCTTGGAACATAGCAGGGTCTAGCTGAAAATCAGCGTCAGTATTCTGTTTGGCAAGCGCTATGTCAGATCCTTTTTAACCCCCGAGTGAAGCAAAAATTTTGTACCCTTTTTTACGAAAATTACGTGGATGAACAATTATGAAATTTGGCACAGTTGAAGTATATAATGAGGAGAAGTGCATAAAACTGAAATTTCATATAATAATGGATTAGAAATACATTAAATTCATTAAAAAAGGCATTACGCACACTACAACGCAATAGCTACACACACACGGACACATACACGCGCTTATACACTTTTGTTTACGGTTAAAATCTCTGGTCAAACCGAACGTCAAATAATCATAATTATGATGACAATGTCTAATAGGCATTTGTACTTAGTACTTTATATATTAGTTACTGTCCGTGTGGTGACGGAGTAAGAATACAATTCACCACTCCCTATCTTGCCCGTGGATGTCGTATAAGACGACTATGGGATATAATGTGCACATAACATCTGTGCAAGAGAAGGAAAACTCGAAATGAAACCCTATACCAACATGTCTGACCAGCATCACGGTCAGCATAGCTTGTATTCTTACTCTGTCACCACTGTTAAAGTTAATTTAATTGACAATAGCAAGTACCAGGTTAACAGAAACATTGAGAAGTTATAGTGAATTGAATTAGGAATTTATATAGGGTCATAGAGGGCATCGTCGCGACGTCATCGCCACGCACCGCGGCCTTCTGTCCCCTCTGAACACCAGACGCACTAATTATATACAAGATAACATCCATTGGGCGCAGACACCGTGACTACCATCTTGATCGAACATGTGAAATTGTGATTGAAACGTCTTTACATCTATGTTTAGCTTTGTACTATTTTCTTTTAGATGTTTTACTTCTTTTGACGCATAAGGGAAAAGTGTTGAGAGTAAATTTTCACAGAAAACCGACACCCTGAAGTTGGCCACCATTTTTTACGATGCACGCGCGCACACCGTCACAAATGTCATTTAGATAATGCGTTTTAATAAAACATTCAGTGTATTAAATACATTTTTTTTATTATTAGTGTCATTTTTTTCTACAAACGTAAAATAACGCGAAGATTTTTATCTTGTTCCGCAAAAGACGTATAACTTCTTACGTGCTTACATAAGTACACACACTTTTTTGTTTTTAACTAGCAACTTGCCCTCGCTTCGCTTCGGTTTCAGTCGCCTTAACCGCGTAGTTCCCAATCCTATTATTCCCAAGCCCATGTTACTACCTGATATTATAGCTTTCCAATGGTGAAAGAATTTTTTAAATCTGTCCAGTAGTTTTGGAGTTTATTCAATACAAATAAACAAATCTTTCCTCTTTATAATATTAGTGTAGATTGTTGTGGCAACTACGATTACTAACCTCTAAGATCTAACTTAATTTATTTGCTATGCCATGTTTAAGCTATTCTACTGGCCACTATTCGTCATTAAAAACTGAAATTGATTAAAATTTCAAACCCCGATTACAAGTTTTATCCATTCATCCATCGCAACCTATATAATCCCCACTATTGGGCTCAGGACGCATTCCCAATAGGAGGGGAATTGACCTACTATTCCACTCTAGCCAGATGTATTGGAATAAGGTTTTATATCGAGTTTGCCTTCTCTTGCATCGATGTTACCTGCTTATATCCTTTAGTCGTCTTTTACGACACCCACCCGCATGAGAGGGGAAAGTTTAATCTATACCAAAAAATAAAATTGGCGTGTCTGTTTTTAATGTGAAAATAATAGGCCTTTTTCATGCTCACATGGTTATTTGCACTATACATATGCCTAAAAATCACTTTATATTTTTTTGTCTGTCTGTCTGTCTGTCTGTTTGTTCCGGGTAATCTTCAAAACGGCTGGACTGATTTAAAAAATTCTTTGACCAATGGAAAGCTATAATATCAGGGAGTAAACTAGGCTATATTTTATCCCGATATTCCCACGGGAACGGGAACTACAGGGATAAGGCGACAGAAACCGAAGCGAAGCGAGGGCGGGTTGCTAGTAAGTAAATAAATATCACGCGTGTAGCAGGGTTCATCCATTTCACCTGGAAACGTTATAGCCTTCAAGTGTACGTTTCAAGCGATCATTTCGCCCACGTACGTGCAAGCTCTGGAATGAACTATCTGCTGCTGTGCTTCCCGAGCGTTATGACATGTCCTTCTTTTTATTCACGGTAGGCAACGGCGTAGCTATGCCCCTGGTATAACAAAGGTCCACGTGCGACAATATTACTTAACATCAGGTGTGCCGCTTGCTCGTTTGCCATCATCGGCAATAAAAAAAGAAAGCAGTTAAGAGGACTATCCATAGAAGTGAAAACTTAAAACTACGAACATACAGTTCCTTTTTTTGGATGTTCAATTAAAATTATTTGGTATTTGAATGATAAGATGTTGATTTGTACGATGTCCGTCTTTTATTTAAGATTCTATACGATAAAAATAATCAAAGAAGACACTATTTCAACAATGCATAGTATATACATAGTGAAATTTTCACTAAATCCATTCAATTTCACTTATAAGATATACACAGCACTATACGTCAGCTGTATAGTTAGAGATATACTCGTAGGTACTGTTCTAAACATGTCGGTGACGCGAACGCACCAGTTTTTACCCATACAAAAAGTGTCTAAGGCGCATAGTACATTGCGTGCGCCAGTCATGAGTATGTCGGTGACGCGAACCTATAAGATTTTCCCCTATCACAAAGTGCCCAACGCAGCTAAACAAGTTTTCACTTCAATAATTCAATAACATTGATACGAAGTATCGAAACTTCGTTCTTGATATGTTAAATGAAAGCCCACCCCTATTGTTCCATTGTGGGCATATCTTTATTGCAAATCTACCCCTCATGAAATCAGCAGACCGTCGCACATTCAGTTGGCAACAGTGATGATTATAATTATTCTGTAATTATTGTGTTTGGATGTACTGGTATGAAGTAGAAATAATTCTACGTGATAAGTAAACATATGTCGGTGTATATTTGCGGCGGTATGGCGCCATTCGATGATTTCTTGAGATGCGTGATACAGTTTACAAATAGATTACTTTTTAGTTCTCAATAATTGGGTGTTTAACCATTATGAACATATTATCTATTCTATACCAATAAATAAAATTGGAGTGTCTGTTTGTAATGTCAAAATAATAGGCTTTTTTCATGCTCACACGGTTATTTGCACGACACCTATGCCTAAAATAGCAATTAAAAAATTTTTGTCTGTCTGTTTGTCTGTCTGTCTGTCTGTTTGTCTGTCTGTCTGTCTGTTTGTTCCGGGTAATCTTCAAAACGACTGGACCGATTTCAAAAATTCTTTCACCAATGGAAAGCTTTTCGGGCGTAAACTAGGCTATATTTTATCCCGGTATTCCCACGAGAACGGGAACTACGCGGGTAAAACGACTATAACCTATAACCGAAGCGAAGCGAGGGCGGATTGCTAGTCCTTACTAATATTATAAATGCGAAAGTAAGGATGTTTGTTTGTTTATTACGCTTTCAGGCTTAAACCACCGAACTGTTTTCAAAAATTCTTTCACCATTGGAAAGCTATAATATCAGGGAGTAACATAGGCTATATTTTATCCCGGTATTCCCACGGGAACGGGAACTACGCGGGTAAAGTGACTGAAACAGAAGCGAAGCGAGGGCGGGTTGCTAGTATTGTTATAATTTACGAATTTTGACGTTTACGCGAGTATACAAATTATAAATAAAACTACACATATGGCGTAGTGATTAAGATAACGACCTACTGTACGAGTGACGCGGGTTCAAATCCCACGCAGCACAACACTTTGTGTGATCCACAAATTGTTGTTCCGAATGTGGATGTAATTCGTGTCCGTCAGTTATGTCTGTAAAATCCACCGCAATACAAGGATTATATCATGAGTAAAGTGAAAAGAGTAAAAAACTTTTTAAACTGATTTTAATTACGGTATTTGATTTTTGATGAACATTTTTCAACGTTCATGGTCACGGGCGGACTGTTATAACTGATTCTTCTGTGTAGTGACGGAGTAAGCATATAAATCACTACCGCTTCCCTTATCCGTGGATGTCATAAAAATACTAAGGGATATGCAGATAACTCCTATATAAGAGAAATGTTTGCCATCGATGTTCATTACTTCCATCCGACGTCCTCGTCACGTCCTCGATGAAGAGGACGACAATATCACACTCGCTCAACATAGAGCCTACACCGTCCGTGATTAACACATAAATAGCCACGGTTCCGCCCTCGCCACCGAGGTGCAAAACCGCTCCGCGTAAAAGTCACGAACCAAAACATGGGCACGCCCACTTTGCCTCCAGTGACGCCCCAAGCCGAGGTCCGTTCCCCACAGGGGGAGCCCTTGGGCGATGTCGCTTAGTATACTTTTCTCCGGGTTGAGAGCCCTCAGCGCTCACCCATAGTCCGCGTCAAGCTGTCAAGGCCATCTGCGGCCAACGGCTGTACACACACACAATATAAAAAGGAAAAAAAATCGATGTTCATTATTGTGAAACATCGATGTTATTTTCTACGATGTTTTAACATCGATGTTTTATCTGACATCTGTTTAAAATGTATAGTCATTTGCAAAACTTGCGTGACAATTTATGTACCAAAACAAATGACTTACATATGTACGTTTTCGTAAAAACTGTTATTTTTAAACTCGGTTTCTAAATAGGTAACTTGCTGTAGTTAAGCTTCTACTAACTTTACTGAATAGAGAAATAAATGTTAAATATAACTTTATTTCCTAAACTCTACATCTACCTTGTTGTAAAGACTCACCTATTCAATGATAATATTGTTACAGATAATAAATATAGCTTGCATTTTAAAATTAAAGTTGTTTGCACGATCTTTATTGAAACATCGATGTTTCGATACATCGATGTTTTTAGGCCGATGTTTTTTGTACGTCGAGGAAGATGATTATGATGATGATCTATGGAAGAGAACGCAAACTGGAAATATAATCTTATCCTAACACGTCAGGCCAGCGTGGTTTAGTAGGTAAATTTTCCTCCTAATATGGAAGAGAGTCGAGCCGAACAGTAGAATAAATACGAGTTGAAATTCAGATTAATATATCGCCAAGATAAGATGTAAGATTGTTTCAATTCTCTTCATCTAGATTTATCTACCAACTGCAATAATAAAAACCTCCCCTTCTGTTAAGAGAAAGATTTAATAACAGCGGTTAGTGCGACAGCCTCCATGGCGCCGGTGGTTGCCTAGCAACCGGGCGCCACAACGACGAGGATAACCTTTTACAACGTAGATGTAAAGCGCTGGAAAGGCATTTTTTTTATACATGAGCATCTTATGTCATATATATCCCACTGCTAGGCTCAAGCCTCCATGGCAATGGGAGATAAATTGTTCTGCTATACCACGCTGGTCAGACGGGTTGATTTAAAATTTGTGGTGTCAGTCTCTTGCAAAAATTTTATATACATACTAGCTGACCCAACAGACGTTGTTCTATTCAAATAAACTAAAAGAAAATCTCCTTGAAATTGATAGCAGCGCCTCCTACCGGGTCCATATGTGAATCTAAACCACTCTCGAATCCCCCTGCTATCGTCTGCATCTATTAGAAAAGATTGGTGACTTTAGCATAGCTTGAATAACACTGTGGTCACTAATAATTTGTCTGTCAAAACTGTTATTTTTAAGTTCTGTTTTTAAATAACTTGTTGCGGTTAACGTATTAATTTTTCTAAGTAAAAAAAATATTTTATTGCCTCTACACTACATCTTTCTTATTCTAAAGATAGGTAAGCTTATGCAATAAATAATATTATTACAGGTAATAAATATTATTATAAACAAAAATATAGCTTGCGTTTTAAATGAAATTTAGGATTGTTTGCACTATTTAGGAACACAGATTATTAAAAGAACATCGATATATCGATACATCGATGTTCTTGCTTTCGATATATGCATCCCTAACTATATACGTAAGTCATCTTTTACGACAGCCACAGGCAATGTAAGCAGCTACCAATAAAGCTGCTACCACATAGCAACTGTGTAGCAATTCATATGTAGGGACAATGCTATATCCGTCACACCTGGTAAGCGAGTTAGTCTATGCAATAAGGTATTTACCGCCCGCTCTCCAGGTGAACCCTTAGCTGATTTCTACCACAGGCAAGTAGGAGGGAGCGGCAATTGTATTCTTATCCTATTGCCACATGGATATGGATGGATATATATGTTCATTTTCTTTTTAATTTTCTTCACGGTAGGCAAGTCCATGAGCGACAGCATCACTTACCATCAAGTGTGCTGTGTGCCCGTTTGTCACAAACAGCAATAAATAAAGTTATGTTACTCGTTGATGTAACAATTATAAAAGGTTATGTTACTCGTTGATGTAGCTCGTTGATATAGCAATAAAAAAGTGAAGTTACTCATTGATGTAGTAATAAAAAAGTTATGTTACTCGCTGATGTAACAATAAAAAAGGTTATGTTACTCGTTGATGTGGCTCGTTGTTGTAGCAATAAAAAAGTTATGTTACTCCTTGATAGCGTTCACTTGGTGAAAGAATTTTTTAAAATGGCTTGCTTAGCGTAA
Source organism: Lymantria dispar (assembly GCA_032191425.1). Taxonomy (NCBI): domain Eukaryota; kingdom Metazoa; phylum Arthropoda; class Insecta; order Lepidoptera; family Erebidae; genus Lymantria; species Lymantria dispar. Next base: position 2,539,443 of record CM063442.1, on the reverse strand, counting down.
CAAACAAACTTACATTCGCATTTATAGTATTAGTAAGGATATTTTACTCTCTGTGTAGTGATGGTTAAGAATACAATTCACATCCTACCCTTGCCGTAAAAGTCGACTAAGGGATATATGCAAACAACATCTAAGCAAGAGATGGAAAACTCGAAATAAAACCTTATATTAACACGTCTGATCAGCGTGGTATAGTAAGTCAATTTGTCTCCTATTGTAGAGAAGATACTAGCCCAGCAGTGAGACGTATATGAGCTAAGATGATGATGGTGGTGAAGGATATAAATCTACACCAACATTATAAAGAGGAAAAATTTGTATTTTTGTGTGTGTATGTTTGTAATGAATAAACTCAAAAACTACTATGCTGATTACAAAATTTCTTTCACTATTGGAAAGCTACATTATCCCTGAGTAACATAAGCTTTTATCCCGGTATTCCTACGGGAACGGTAACTATGTGGGTAAGGCGACTGTAACCGAAGGGAAGCGAAGGCCGCTTGCTAGTAAGGATGACGATCTGAGATCGATTAATCGAGAAATCGATTTTTCAGGCCCAATAAATTGATTTTATAAATCGATACCAAGCACTGAATCGATACTTTATCCCGCTAGAAAAATACCGATAGATCGATTAATCGGGAATCGATCCTGCAGACCTCGATTTTCTTGTGAATCGATTCTTTGGATGACGATTCAAATCGGTTCAAGAGTCGATCTTTTTCAGAAAGATCGCCCATCCCTAGTTGCTAGTAACGAATATTATCATTTCGAATTTTGGCAGGAATCTGGAAGTGTCATGTGGTGTTCTTGTATTATATTCAATATCTTAGTGTTTTAACGTGTTATATTAAATAATTTTGACGGTATTTTATGTAATATATACTGGCAGAACTGCTGAGGTGTAGTGAATATGATAAAATACTGCTATACCTTTTTGTTGCCACCAGAATTCTCAGAAGATACCCTTAACAGTGGCCATTACACTGTTGAAGGCGACAATTTCACTTACCTGACGGACCATTACGGACATGAAGAAACTGATAATTTGAAAAGAAATATATAACTCGACACTGGTAATAACGGCTCGTATTAGTAGCTGATTGCCAAGGCAAAAAAAATGAAGAAGATTATCATTTCCATTCGCCCTATGTCTGTGGAACGACAAAATGATTAGGGATAGTTTATATCCGCATGTAAATCTCCCCGTTATAACATTGGTACTCATTTTACGACTGCAACTTTTAACGATTCAGGTTGCAATATCCAATGATTTTAACGATATTATCGTTAAAATCTTTTAAAAAATATAATATGACAAGTTTTTTTTGATACAATATTATTTTAATCTGAAATGATTTAATTATATAGAGCTGGAAATACTGGTTGTTGAATTATCAAAGTGCGGTGTATATGTGGACTCTAAACGATGGTAGAATCATCTTTAATTAGTTTCTCACCGTCCATTGCTTGATGTAAGCCTCCCTCATGTTTCGCCACAAAGTGCGGTTCTGTGCCGCCTGCATCCAACGACGAACAAAAACTTTCACCAGGTCGTTGGTCGACCTAGGGGTTTGGGGTATGGCTTGGCATACATGGCTTCATATGTCGGTTATACTCATTTTCACAGTACTTTAAAAGAGCCTTTAACACGTTAAACGACAGCCTGATTTTTCAATTTTTCCATTTGGGCCATGGGGGACAGACACCATGTATATGACCGACATACAGTTGTCCCGTTAAAATAAGATCACAAATTACTTTAATCGGTATTTACTACGTGATTCACAACATTTTAAATCCCCTAAAACTAAAAAAAAGTGAGCCGTCGCTAAGGACGCCTGGCAGATGTGAAACATCGAAACTATTTTGTACGAGTAGAGACACGGTATCGATACTGAACTCATGAGTAGTACCGAAAGATAAGTAACGTAATGATTAAAGTATTGAATACTTTTACTTACTTTATCTTTAGGTACCGAGTACTTTTCTTTCGATACCGATACTTTTGTATTCGATAATTTGCATTCGATACTTTTAGTCAATAAGTAGTTTTTGGCAGGTATCATCTCGAATAAATTATTCATTTTAAAATTGACTTTACGGCTCATATTTTATGATAACGTCATTTAGTACAAACGTAATTAACCTTCCAAAATGTACCTTGAAATACTTTCATCCGTTCACAGGCGTTCTTTAGCACGATAAGTGCGGTTTATAAATCAGAAATAGCGGCATCTATCGAGCTAACGACTAACTCTAAGCTATAATATATTTTATAAAGAAATCTCTAATCCTGTAATGATAATAAGACAAGCTATTTAAATTATTTTAGCGTCATTGGTTCTTGTCAAGTTTAGAAATCTTAAATGAAATCTGACTGTTCCAAGTGAGCCAAACTCCAATTCTTAAGCAGGCGGTGACATACAAACAAATATACAGCTCAAACTAATAAAAGCCTATAAAAAAAAATGATATACATTCATCCGTTCACAGACGTTATTTCTGCAAGTGTGCGATTTAGGAAACAAAAATAGCGCCATCTATCGAGCTTACGACCAACTCTCAGCTTCAATATTTTTAATAAAGATATCTTTAATCCTGTAATGATTATAAGACAAGCTATCTAAATTATTAGCGTCATTGGTCCTTGGAATTTTAGAAGTTGCAAAGTTTACAAATTTTAAATGAAATCTGACTGTTTAAAGTGAGTCAAAATACAATTCCTAAGGAGTTGGTGACATAAAAAGAAATAAATATATATACAGCTGAAACTAATAAAAGCCTATAAAAAACGGGTCTCCATTTTTCGTAGCTGAAAGTAAACTAAATACCATACCTACTGGATATTTATATTATGAAGTTAGAGAATTATACATTAATTTATAAAACAAGTATAAAAGATAAATATATAAAAAGATAAAGATAAAACAAGTATAAAAATATATGTATAAAAGAACAGATTACGACAGGAACTAATATGTTATAAAGTATTAACAAAATATCGCGATTTTTTTCCAGAAAATGATGATTTTTATTCAATAAACATTTATTTTCATTAGTATACATTATAGGTAACAATTTACTTTGCGTTCACTAGATGGCGATGTACAAAATTTTAAATCGCACCATGGTTTCCTTACAAAAATGTAGATATGTGTATCCAGATACTTATTTTATAGTTAATTAAGAGGGGACCGCGAGGCGTGGCGTTAATCACCACGCGACGATTGCGGTCACCCTCGCCTATAGATGTTTCACATCAAGAAAATATCATTTAAATTTCAGATATAAGCGATTTTATGCTGGCTCCGTACACTAAATAATTGAGGCCCACATGGAGACAATCATAGCGTTCAACGTGTTAATCTACAAGTGTTGACTATATTCGAACGAACACTCGGCCTTATTCAATACCTATAAAAGTAAGTGTACAGCACGTCTATAGAAATTATGCGCGCAAAAAAAATCCTTTTATTATATTTTTACGGGCGGCGTGCTCCTCGCTCCACTCCGTCCGGGGCGACAGAGAGGCGTAAGCACACACACACCCATAACCCACCCGCGCGACACGTCGCCTTCCTCGTTGGACCGACCACCGAAGCAGGGTGACTTGTCGTCAGTGGTCGGTCCAACGGAGTACCCCTTGAGGAGTACCCTCTCCTTGACCAACGTCCCTCCCTCGGGGAGGACGTCAGTCTTTCCTCATGCAGTCGGCCTCTCGGCGGGTGACGGACTAAAAAAAAATGCCTTAAGCTTTACTATTAAAGCAAGGGCGGGTTGCTAGTGAAAAATATATTTCTTACGCTAGTTTTAAATAGAACATTAAAGAAACACTTAATATTGTTTTGTTAACAACGTAAAATACTCATAAACAAATGCTTTGAATAGATATGAATCATCAATAAAGAATCATGTATAATTATTAGTAATAGTAATTTATAATTAGATATTAAAATCATATCAATCAAACATTCGCGAATTCCAGACATAACCAATGTCAAATTGTTTAGAAACGTTTTAAAATTGTTGTGATTACGTTCGTTGAACTTAAATAGCTTTTGTATTAATCATTTTTATTATTTTAGTACTATTATTGGTCTCGTGGCGATGCAGTTGGACAACCATTCGTTACTGCGCCCTACACGTGGGTGTCGTGAAAGAGGACTAAGGAATATGATATCCCGCCGGGCTGGCCACGGACGTCAAGAAATTCGGCACCAGTGGTCGGCCGAATGTCAAAGAGGAGGGAACACTGTGGGTTATTGGGCCGCGTTCCCCTGGACGAAGGGGATGGCGTATGCGCTACCATATCGCACCCAAAAAAAAAGAAATATGGTATAATAATAATATTAGATAGGCAAGAGCCTCGACCAAAACCTTAAGAGGCTTACGTTGGGTAGTTGGATTGGAGGTCTGATACAAAAGGTAGTGTTATTGGACAAACATTGTGTCTGTGGAGACCATTAAAGGGGCCCATTCCTGGGTTGGTGTGTCACCGTCTGCCATTGTTCAATATTATGTAGGTAAGGGATTGAAGGCAGGGGATAGGAAAAATCGTTAGTTTTAAGTTAAACCAGTTCATCAAACCTCGCGACTTTATAATCTGATTTTAGATGATGATATCACAGTAGTTTTACACCTATCATTAATAGTCTACGAGTGTTATGTGCAGACGTGAAGTGTTAGGTATCGGTAGACGTCCCATCCCATTTTAAGATTAAATTTCTTCTAAGGCAGGCATGTTAGATCCATATTCCATGTAAGCCTTCAAAGGACCGGGTATCTTCTTTGTGGATGATCACGTGAACTAAAAGGAGATACATAATAATAAACATTTATTTCTGTCAAGGTATTAGTAATAATTTGCATAAAAACTAGTGTAAATATATATGTACATATTTTAAAATTTCGTTTAAGCCGTAACTAGTTTTGGTACATCAAGAGCACTGATCTGTAAAAACGCCTAGGATATTGTCTTAAAAAACAATCATACCTAATTTTATTTTAGTCCCTTATAATAAACAGTTTGCAATGTTTCTCGAAATATATCAATTGTTAGTATAAAGGCGTCGTTTAATGATTCGAAAGTTTCAATGGCCGACAAGCTACAGATACCGTGGGAACTAGAAAATTCCCTGCGAGATTAATCCTTCTTGATACTTTGCATGGCTTCGTTATGTTTGTAAATAACTGTACAAGAACCTATAATAGACTTCCGTGTTTACTACTTCAAGCATGGCGAAGTTGTTTAATTTTTTTTATAATGCAATTGGTGACAAACGAGCAAACAGCGCACCTGATGGTATTTGATACTGGCAGTCATGGGCCACGGCTAGTCCAGATCGCACAAGCGGTACCCAATTATAAGTTCTAGAGCAGCCATTACTCCCCTCAACCAATTGGAGGGAATTCTGAGGCCCACTAAACACAGTGGCCAATTATTACTATTCAGAAGTAGATTTTGTGCAAGCCGTTACCTTCCTTCACCAGCGGTTGTCGGTTCGTCGAGCGATGTGGCCTGCCCATTGCCACTTCAGTGTGCTAATTTTTCGTTCTATGTTGGTTACACCCGTTCTTCTGCGGATTGCCGTATTCCGGATTCTATCTCGCAGGGAAATCCCAAACATAGCCCGCTCCATAGCACGTTGAGCGATTTTGGGCTTTGTTATGAGGGCTACATTTAGGGACCACGTTTCCGTGCCATAAGTCATCATTGGTAACACACACTGGTCGTAGACTTGTGTTTTCAGACACTGAGGTATGTTGAACGAGAAGAATTTATGTGTGTTTATTGCATATTATCCCCCTGGGATAAAAATATTTAATCCTGCATTCTTTGGTGACGGAGCAATAATACAATTCACCAAGCCTTCTCTTGCCCGTGGGTGTAAAATACGATCAAGGGTTATAACATGCAAAGAACATTTATGCTAGAGAAGGAGGAACTATAGAGTTTTATTTCGAGTTCTCCTTTTAGTTCAAGTTGTTTTTACGAGTGGTAGGACCACACTGTCGACAGTTATCTGTCTACAGCCGCGGGCCGGTCCGTCCGGGGCAGTACCATGCTCTCGCAGAAAATCGACGTCTGAGTAGTAGCAATTTGTTACTGCGGTTCGTTCGGTGAGCGAGAGAGCCGGAAGCCCAACTTTCTGAGGGTGATTGCGTGTGGAGGGTTTAGGTGGTGCCCTTGGTATCACCGAGCCTCAATGCACGCATCCACACTCCCTTCGCTTTCTTCGCGGTAGGCAACGGCCTTGTAAAGGTCCATGAGCGGCAGCAACACTTACCATCAGGCGTACTGTTTGCTCGTTTGCCACCGTTTGCAATAACAAAAAAAAAAAAGTTGGCATAGGGCAACGCGTCTGATCAGCGTGGTATAGTAGCTCAAATGTCCTCTCATAAAGTAGGAGGCCTGAGCCCAGTCCGGAACAGTAGGACATATATGGGCTGATATGATGATGGCGAATCCTGAAGCATTGGTCTTTTAAAAAACTAGGTAGGCTGTTCACAAGTGGACTCGGTAGGTGGCGCTGCGACCGATTTCAAGGAGAATTCCTTTTACTATTGGACCGATGTTGACGAATTTTTTTTTTATGTGTTCAATGACATTTGAGGATGGTTTAGATTCACAATTGGACCCGGCAGGTGGCGCTGTTCGGGCAGGACAATAAAATAACTTGAGAACGCTTACACCGATTTCGTCCATTTTTCTTTTTAATTTTTCTAATACTTTGGGAAAGGCTTTTATGGAAAAAAAAATTAGAAAGATGCGCAGAAAATCAAAAAATTTAAGAAAACTTAACGACTAGGTATCTAGGTTATTTATCTATACTGCAACTAAACGGCTAGATGGATTTGAATGGATTTTTGTGAATGCATTCAAGTGGGGGCCTGGATGATTTAGATTCACAAATCAGCCCGGCAGATGGCGCTGTAGTCGGTCAGTCCCTGTTACTGCTGTCGATTTCCGTTTATTTAATTTCATTTGAACAGAACAACGTTTGTTGGGTCAGCTAGTATACATATATATAAAACCTAATTGACTCAGCAGACTTTATTCATGCTGACGGTTATTTGCACGATACATATGCCTAAAAACCGATTTAAAAAAAATTTGTCTGTCCGTCTATTTGTTTGAGGTAATCTTCAAAACGGCTGGACGGATTTTGATAATATTTTACTACCAGGTAGCTGTCTATATAAGGAATAACTTAGGTTATATTTTATTCCGATGTTCAGACTGGCACGGGAACTAAGCGGGTTAAGGGGACTGAAACCGAAGCGAGGGCGGTTTGCTAGTAAAAAATAAAATGAAATTCTTGGTGTCAATAACAGCGCCTAACTTGCGCTATTTTTGAATCCACCTGACCTCACACAAAAAAATATCAAATTTGGTCCAGCCGTTCGGGAGGACCGCGTGACGGGGAGCGACATCCCAGGAAGGGCGTTAGGGAGGGAGTACATCAAAAGGTATAACGGAGTTCAGTACAGAACGTACAGAAGAATTATGAATATAAAAATTATAAAAGGGTGACAAGCGTATGTCTAAATCTTCTCAAGTTCACACGTATTCGTCACAAACTTTGTAGTCAAAAACACGTGACATACTTTTTTACGTCACAGAGAGATTGCGGATCTGAATTTCAAAGCTCTTCTATACGAACAAATATTACCCGTAACCATACCGCTCTATTGTCCTTAGGTGTTGCTAAATATGATTAAGAAAATGGGCGCATAAAATAATATATATATAAATAGGAGTGGTAGGACCACACTGTCGACAGTTATGTCTACAGCCGCGGGCCGGTCCGTCCGGGGCAGTACCATGCTCTCGCAGAAAATCGACGTCTGAGTAGTAGCAATTTGTTACTGCGCTTCGTTCGGTGAGCGAGAGAGCCGGAAGCCCAACTTTCTGAGGGTGATTGCGTGTGGAGGGTTTTGGTGGTGCCCTTGGTATCACCGAGCCTCAATGCACGCATTCACACTCCCTTCGCTTTCTTCGCGGTAGGCAACGGCCTTGTAAAGGTCCATGAGCAGCAGCAACATTTATCATTAGGTGTACTGTTTGCTCGTTTGCCACTGCTTGCAATAAAAAAAAAAAAAAAAAAATCTATACACGGCAAGACAAACTGAAAACAAAACCCTATGCTAACCTGTCTGACGGCCGTGGTATAGTAGGTCAATTTCTCTGCTTTTATGAAGGAGCCTTGAGCTCAGCAGTGGGGCTTATATAAGCTGCAATGATGATGATTCTACCAAATAATCGAAATCCTATTACAGGCTATTAGTGAGCTATTTCTTTAGCCTCACGACGGCGATCAGCGTCCCAGTAGGGGACGTCGACGGGAGAGGGTACTCTCTCGGGGTATTCCGTCGGGCCGACCACTGAAGTCAAGGAACTCTGCACCGGTGGTCGACCCAACGTCGAAGGCGACGTGCTATACGGGTGGGTTACGGGTGTGAGTGCTTACGCCCCTCTATCGCCCCGGATGGAGTGGAGCGAGGAGTGTGCCGACCGTAACCCAAGCCCAAAAAAAAAACGTGAGCTATTTTTCTTAGAGTTTATTTTTACGGACTAAGAATGCGATGTAGGGGCAGAAGAAGAACAGTTATCCAGACTCTCCTGGGAATCACTAACATCTCTTAGATTTTTTTTCGAAAGCCAACACTGCTCGGCGGAAATAATTTCGCTATTACGGGGGACTTCACAAACGTATAGTTAACGGACACAAATTAGATCCAGACACAGAGCAACAATTTGTGGATCACACAAATCGGGAGTGCGTGGGATCGACACTTGACACTGTGGGTTGATAACCACTACGCCATCTGTGCAGTCAAATTATGGCATTCATCATCATCATGATCACAGCCCACGTCCCACCATTGGGCTCGGGCCTCCTCCACAATGGAAGAGAATTTCACCTACTATATGCTGGTCAGACATGTTAGTATAGGGTTTCAATTCGAGTTTTCCTTCTTTTGCACAGATCTTATATGCATATTATATCCCTTGGTCGTCTTTTACAACATCCACAGGCAAGATAGCAAGTGGCAATCCCAGAATTATCCCTCCTATATCTAAAAGAATACGTCGAGAATTCGATAGATGTATGGAAAGATAATGAATATTCAAACTCGTCAACAAGATCAATGTCTTATTGACAAAAACCGCTATGAACGTGATCAATATTCATGTAATTACAGTTTTAAAAGTGTTCACACACACGAGTATGTGGAACGAAACGATCCCATAATCCTTCACTCGTCTCAAAGCTATTTAAAGTTGGCCCTTACGCCGTAGAAGCGAATATTGCATTCTTTGCATACCTGAACATTTGGTACAAGTGAAAAACTATTAGCGAAATGATTTCTGATATTTACGCGAGTATTACACATTGTAAATTAAAACCGGCTAAGTGCGAGTCGGAGTCGCGCACGTAGGGTTCGGTACCCATTATCTATAAAAAGGGCAAAAAGTCGTGTTTGTTGTATGGGCGCCCCCCCTTAAATATTTGTATAAATACATAATTTGTAAAAATTTCAACTATCCAGCTATCGCGGTTATTGAGATACAGCTTGGTGACAGACAGACGGACGGATAGACAGCAAAGTCTTAGTAATAGGGTCCCGTTTTTACCCTTTGGGTACGGAACCCTAAAAACTAGGTATTTTATCGCGTTTGTATGGTAACAGGCGGACTAAGATGTGACAACTTAGTTCGCCCGTGACTATGAATGCTATAAAGTGTTCGAAACGTCGGGCAATCAAAAATCAAATACAAATGTGATAAAATCCGTAAAGTAATTTTATCTACTTAACAAAGACTTTAACACATTTTAGCTCATTTACGTCCCACTGTTGGGCTCGAGCCCCATACACAATAGGAGGTAAATTGACCTACTCTATCATGTTGGTCAGACGTGTTGGTATAGGGTTTCATTTCGAGTTTTCCTTCTCTTGCATAGATACATGCCTATTTTATCTCTTAGTTGTCTTTTACCACATTCACGGGCAAGAGGGTGGTGAATTGTATTCTTATTCCGTCACCACATGGATAAGACATTATTATGTTTAGATTTAATTCGATATTGTCTCCTATAAGGTCTGCTGCAGTAGATAATTATAGCGATATATTTTAAAAGATATTTTCATATTAGAGACAAGTCAATTCGCTTTTTCTTATTACATAACTAGCGATTAGTTTGCGCAATTAGGCCAATCTATCTTATGTTACTATCTTAAACAAAGAGAATACAACGATAAAATAGAAAATTTAGCTGGTTTAATAATACCGATAAAAATTATTGACTTGAATAATTATTCCAAGGTAAGATTCAAGATATATAAACAAGTGATTTGTAACAATGTCGAGGAAGTTCTTTATCAACCTCGTATGAGAGTTGTATGCATTTTAATGCTTTATTTTAATAATTACGAAAATATATAGGTTAGTACCTATATAGAAAATACTTTAAAATTTTAATAATATATTTATTTTTTTGTATTAATTTTATTACTAATGTGTATACTAATAGTATTAATTGCATACTTTATAATAATTGCATTACTATAAAACCGTAATGCCATAAAATACTAAAAAACACTAGTTAGGTGACTAGGTAGATAGTAATCCTGATGCAGCCGCAGTCCATGATCGGCAAGTATGCTTCCTTCTCTGCACCGGTGGTCGACCCAACGACGAAGCCAACGTGCTATACGGGTGGGTTACGGGTGTGCATGCTTCCTCTTCTTCTTCTTTTTTGGCAATCAGCTACTAATACGAACCATTTTTGCCAGTGTCGAGTTATAATTATCTTTTCAACTTATCAATTTCTTCATATCAGTAATGGTCCGTCAGTAAGTCAAAATGTCGCCGTCGCCCCGGACGGAGTGGAGCGAGGAGTGCGCCAACTGTAACCCACCCCCAAAAGAATTGCTTCCTTTCATCAGGTGATATGTTTTCTCTATTTAATCTTATTATAATTTTCAACGAGGTGAATTATGAGAAATCAATTAAATCGCTAACGCTTGTATCCTGGGTCGCACCATAAAACGGCCGATGTGAGAATTTGCATCGAATGGAGTTGGGACGCAGCCTCTGGGACACAGTTTGTATGTATTGTGTGTCGTTGTATTGTATCTATATGTACAGGCATTGTATACATATTTATATGTAATCGTCATGTGAGGACTGTGAGAATTATAAAAAGGTATAAATGATGAAATTAAATTGACTAATTTATATTGAAACTTATACCACCCAAGGATAGAATATATAAAAAGTGAATAAAGCACAATATCTTTTGAATATTTTCATTAACCAAGTGGTGACGGAGTAAGAATACAATTCACAACCCCCTTTCTTACCCGTGGGTGTCGTAAAGGACAACTAAGGGATATAATGTGCATATAATATTTATGCAAGAGAAGGAACACTCGAAACAAAACCCTACGTCAAAACGCCTAACCAGCTAATTTTCCTTCCCATTATGGAGAAGGCCAAAGCCCAACAGCTGTAAAAGACGATAAAGGGATATACTATGCATATAACATCTATTATATCACATCTATATCGAGGGGGAGTAAGGAGGAGAACGGAAATAAGATCTTTACCAACCTCAACTGTCAACCTCACCTGCACGTGCTTTGTGGTTCGTATGAATAGCCTGCAACGATGGTCCTAACTATCGTGTTGCTCCCAGCTAGACAACAGACGAGGCTCTGATGACCGAGCAATGCCGGTGTAACTACATGCCTAAATTTCTAGAAGAGGCTGTAGTGGCTTAGAAGAGTAAGTGATCTCTGAAAATTCAGGTGTAGAAGGCAAGGGGAAACTTCATTATATTCCCAAGAAAGTCGTTATTATGAATGAATACAATATAATGAAATTAGTTCGCCAAGTGACCCGCCTAACAACCGGCGCCGTACTGTGTCCGGGACGGATGGTAGGAAATATGCTACCGGCCAAGCGGCTGTAGGTAACCAGGCATCGCTGAGAAAATATGCATCTGGAAACTCAATGAAACTGCGTATACAGATGACAGGAACGTGGAATGTTACGTGGATTACTTATGCCAGGGAAACTTACATTATTGGAGAAAGAAATCGATTGAATATTTGGTGGTACAGGACCGGGTCGAGAGAACCAGACCATGCGGCAGGTGTGGTCGCCATTCAAGAACCTTTTTATCCAGGGCTGGTTGGTTCGTCGTGTGTCCTGCTGTCCGACCTGCAGCTGTAGATAGAAGACTGTCGACAGTGTGGTATGCCATATAAATTTTTTCATATATTCATCATCATTTCAGCTCATATTCGTCCTGTTAGGCTCGAGCTGCCTCCACAACAGGGAAATTGAACTTACTATACCATGCTGATCAGACAGGTTGGAGGTTTTCTTTTCTTGCATAGATGTTATCTGCATATCACACCTCTTAGTTTTCTTTTATGACACCCACGGGCTAGAGAGGGGGTGGTGAATTGTGTTCTTTCTCCGTCACCACACGGTTAAGCACAGGATTAGACCACTCAAACTCGGAGCAATAATTTGTGCAACGCTGGAATGTCCTGCGTGGAATTGGATATCGAATAATAGTTTAAATGGAATACATTCTTCTGTATTAATAAATAAAATTTCCGTGTGGTGACGGAGTAAGAGTACTATTCACCACTCCCTATCTTGCCCGTGGATGTAGTAAAAGACGACTATGGGATATGGTATGCACATAATATCTGTGCAAGAGAAGGAAAACTGGAAATAAAACCCTATATCAACATGTCTGACCAACATGGTATAGTAGGTCAAATTCCCTCCCATTGTGGAGGAGGCCCGAGCCTAACAGTGGGGCAATGGTGGCAAACAGTGGGTGTATGGGCTGCGAAGATGATGATGATGATGAATTAATAAAAAGTAAAATTGGTAGATAATTCAATGTACACAAATAATTCAAGATCTGACATCTATTGAATACAAAAAAAAATGTTTTTAATTAAAATTTAATATTCCCAAGAAATTTGCTTCCCAAAACTACACTTCCCTAAATTTCGTCGCAATTCGTGACTGCCGACAAACGACACAAAATATTTTCATCAATGACACGAGATTTAATAAATACAAACGTGTTACACAAAAGATTTAGGGTAGTTCCCGGTAGTGGGGTAGTTTACAATTATACGTTTTAATCCCCTAAAAATGGGTAAAAGCACGTCTTGTGATGTCGGCTTTTGTATTTAAATATATGAATGATCTATTTGTGTATTCCCTGTATAATTGTCAAGTAAGAATACAATGATTGACTGTACAAATTGTGTAGTGGTTAAGATACTTACCATGCCAGTGTTATGGCTTCAATTTCCATGCAGGACAATACTTTGTGCGATCAATAAATTATTGGTTTGAGTTTGTAATTTGTGTCAGTTAAATTATATGTTTGTAAAGTTCCTCCGCATATAAGAATTATTTATTAAGAACATGTTGTCTTTAAAAAATAAGAACAACATAATGACTTCTAATGTTTACGCGAGTATTACACATTTTAAATAAAACTATTTTACGGATTTTATCGCGTTTGTATTTGATTTTTGATTACTCGTCGTTTCGAACACTTTGCAGCATTCATGGTAACGGGCGGACTAAGATGTCTCACGTCCAACAAGTCATCGTTATTACAGACATTTATAAATGTCTGTAAATGTCTGTATGAAACGTCCGGCAATCAAAAATCATATACAAATGCGATAAAAGCCGTAAAGTAGTTTTATTTAAAATAAGATCGACATTCCGTCACTCTACTATTTTTAATCGAACTAGCAACCCGCCCTCGCTTCGCTTCGGTTTCAGTCGTCTTACTCGCATAGTTCTTGTTCCCGTGGGAACACCGGGATAAAATATAACCTATATTACTCCCTGATATTATAGCTTTCCATTGGTGTAAGAATTTTTGAAATCGGTTCGGTGGTTTAAGCGTGAAAGCGTAACAAACAAACTTACTTTCGTAATTATAATATTAGTAAGCATGTCTAAACAATCATTTTTTTATAATATAAAAAAAATATCGTATAATCAACATCATCATCTCAGCTCATAAACGTCCCACTGCTGGGCTCAAGCCTTCTCCACAATAGGAGGGAAATTGACCCACGACCTAGTGAAAGTTGCTGGGCGTCGATGGATGCAGACGGCACAAGACCGCACTGTGTGGCGCACATGAGGGAGGTCTACGTCCAGCAGTGGATGGCGATAGGCTCAAATGATGATGATGACTTAATATACCACGCTAGTGAGAAGTCTTGGCATTTTTTTTTTGGGGCCTGTTGCAGTCAGCGCATTCCTCGCCGCACTCCGGGGCGACATAGGGGTGTAAGCACGCACACCCGCAACCCATCCGAATACCACGTCGCCTTCGTCGTTGGACCGACCACCGGAGCAGAGAAGTGTTGGCATAGGGTTTTTTTCTCTTGCGTAGATGTTATTTCCTTTCATCCTGTAGTCGACTTTTGTCACATCTACGGGAAGGGAAGAGGGTAGTGTATTGTATTCTTACTCTGTCACCACACGGATAAACGTTATCCGTGTAGTGACGAAGTAAGATTCATACAATAATTTGTGTGAATTCTATATACTCAGAATCTCGGCAACGCCTTGAACGATTTTCATGAAATATCGATTTATTGCCCTCGAAACTTTCAGTATATTAAGTACTGCAAGTTTCGAAGGCAATAAATCGATCTAGGTATAATAATTTATAGAAAACTAACAACCCGCCCTCGTTTCGCTTCGCTTTCATTCGCCTTACCCGCGTAGTTCCCGTTTCCGTGGGAATACTCAAATAAAATATAGCCTATGTTGTTTCTTCATATTATTATTATAGCTTTCCATTGGTGAAAATTTTTTGAAATCGATTCGGTGGTTTAAGCGTGAAAGCGTAACACACAAATAAACAAACAAACTTATTTTCACATTTATAATATTAGTAAGGATATCGTTTTGTCAGTGTTGTCAAGTAATGAAAAAAATATTATTTAAATCATATTTTTTTGAAAATAAATTGAAGCGCTACTATCGAGATTAAAAATGGCTCAGTTGGGCAAGAGTTTACTTAAACCAGACAGTTCTAGTTCGATATTGGTTTTCCCTTTTTTTTTTCAAGTTTTATGGGGATCTCTATGCCCAATAGTGGGCAAATGACGATAGGTCTAAAGGCATTGGCCGTGCAAATTAATCGCAGTTTACGTATTGGGCCTCGTTATGTGCGGGGCGAGGGGTGGGGGGCAGACCACCGCGCGCGCCGTCTGTAATATGAGCACGAGGAGCTTTTGCGAGTGGGTCTTTATCACTGTGCTTTTGTTACGGGATACAGAGCTTTGTGTTAGCTTAAATTTGAAGCTTTTTAAGTTTTTTTTTGTGTATCTAGCTATTTAACTCGGAACCATGATAACGATTTAGTATTTTGACAAAGAATGGTGAATTTAAAATTATTTATGACTATGACAAGACTCTTAAGTCTTATGACAAGACAAAAAAATATAAAGTGTATTTTAGGCATATGTATAGTGCAAATAACCGCGTGAGCATGAAAAAAGCCTATTATTTTGACATTACAAACAGACAGTTCAGTTTTATTTATTGGTATAGATGTAATCCACAGCCTATGAATAGATTAAATTGTAAAGCTTTTTTTTCTATGATGATAACTAGATGATACTTATTAGATGAAAAATAATTCTTCACTGTTTATTCTTTCTTCTTAGCATGTTGAAAACAGGCCCCATAAGGTAGATAAAGGACTGTAGATACCTGTAAAACATATAAATTACTCTCAAATTAAAAGTAAAATATGTGAAATTTTGAATAAAAATTAAAATGAATCATTAAATAAATTGAAGATCCCGTTCGGAGGCACACTAACAAAGTCCATCGCAACTTTTTTTAAATTTTATTTCAATCGCGTTGTGCCTCCAAAATTGAGTTGTACGGCTTATGTGGGCTTTTTCGTTTCTTTTTTTTTCTTCTTTTTTTTTTATACTTTTTGCAACTCACCGGCGGTCGTCGGTAATCACTTGTATGTTTATTTATTAACTGAGAAGAGACAAGGAGTCTGATAATTATTGTATTACGATAATTTGGTAAGGAAACCTGCTTTTCTTTAATAGCTAAAATTATTTTTATTGTTTTTAGTAGCTAAGGAGTACGTAGTCTTTTTTATGATCATTATCAACTTAGCTCACATGCGTCCCACTGTTGGGCTTGTGCCTTCTCCAAAATACGAGGGAAATTGAACTACTATACCACGCTGGTCGTCTTTTAAGACATCCACTGACTGAATTCGATAGTAGTTTAGTAAAAATTTCTCTAGATATTCTCTTCAAATTTTATATTTTTTCTGAAAAAGAAACCTATCTCAGAAAGGTTTCTTTTTCAGAAAAAATATAAAATTTTACGGCTATTGAATGAATGAACACAATATTTGCGAATTTTTTGCTGACGTTTTTTTTTCTATTTCTTAGTACCCGACAATACATACTGCTCGTTTGAAATCCATCTTTAAACTGTGCAAAACTGTTAAAATCGTAGTGAGTGCGTCTCGAGCGGTTTCGCGGTTACAGCGGTTAACCGCTCGCGGATAAAAACCGTAGTGCGGCCGCAGCCTTAAGGTGAATCCAATGAGCTAAAATTTGATAAGTGTTCCAATAGGTATACTAGGATGCCGTGTGGTGACGGAGTAAGAATACGATTCACCACCCCCTTTCTTACCCGTGGGTGTCATAAAAGACGACTAAAGGATCATACATCATCATCTTGCTCTTATCCCAATTACTTGGGGTCGACGCAATATGTCATCTGATTTGACATATTGCAAAAAGTTTCGGCAATGACTTTTATGACCGGCCGCCTGCCTGACGTCAACCCTCCTTGGGAATGTAATCGTTGACCCAAATGGTACCAGATGGAGTTGGTCCGGGTTAATCTAGGGCTCTTAGTCGTCTTTTACGACACCCACGAGCAAAGCAAGGGTTGGTAGTATTCGAAGCCGCTACCACACAGCACTAAGACGACTAAGGATATGACATGCAAATAACATTTATACAAGAGAAGGAAGGAGAACTCGACGTAAAACCTTATACCAAGAAATCTGACTAGCGCGGTATAGTAGGTAAATTTCCCTCACCATATGGAGGAGACCTGAGCCCAACGCTGGGATTTATGTGGTCTGAAAAAAACTTATCGCATAAAGAGCTTTGACTGCATAGATGGCGTAGTGGTTAAAAGAACGACCTTTCATGCCAGTGTCATGAATTCGATTCCCACCCAGGACGTCCTCCCTGAGGGGGGGGGGACGTCGGTCGAGGAGAGGATATATATATATATATTCCGTCGGGCTGACCACTGACGACAAGTTATCCTGCTCCAGTGGTCGATTCAACGACAAAGGCGACGTGTCACGGGTGGGTTACGGGTGTGCGTGCTTACGCCCCTCTGTCACCCCGGACGGAGTGGAGCGAGGAGTGCGCCGACCGCCAAAAAAAAGGACTACACTTTTCATAATTGTTGTTCTGAGTCTGGATATAATAAGTTAAATCATGTTTGTACAGTTCCCCGCAATACCAGAAATAGTTCCTTAGTGCAGAGTATTGTTGATGTGAAACATCTATAGGCGAGGGTGAACCTGATCGTTGGCGTGGCGTTAATGCCACGCTTCTATATGTACATTTGTGTAACGAAGCCATAACCTATTTTGTGTATAACGCCATCTAGTGAGCTCAAAATAAATTATTGACCTAAACCCCTATAGTGTATACAAATGAAAATAAATGTTTATTGAATAAAAATCATCCTTTTCTGGAAAAAAAAAATTGGAGCATTTTATTAATACTTTATGCCATATTAGTTCCTGACATAATCTGTTCTATACTTGTACAAAATAATTTCGATGGTACGCATCTGCCAGGCGTCCTGAGCGACGGCTCCCTTTTTTTTAACTATTACCTGTCCTGCATAAAAGTCATTGCCGAAACTTTTTGCAATATGTCAAAACAGATGACATATTGCGTCGACCCCAAGTAATTGGGATAAGAGCAAGATGATGATGATTACCTGTCCTGCATGAGGAATCGAACGAACTAGGTCAATCTAAGTATCAACACAAATAAAGCAACAAGGCACAACTAATTTATAATGTGCTCATTAACCTGGACCATTGGCATACAGTCAAAATGAGTTACTGTATTTATATAATGGACTTTTATACTTTTTAATTCAATTATTAGCTTTTTTTTATAATATGGCACCTTTATATATTTATTTTAAAAGCTCTTAGGTAAATAAAACTACTTCGTAACCGACACCAAGAATTCACCATCCGCTAATTTGCCCGTGGGTGTCGTAAAGACGGCTAAAATATATAACTATCTATGTAAAAAGAAAGTAAAGCTTTATGCCAAGTTTTTATATCAGTCCGTCTGACCAGCGTGGTATAGTAGATCAATTTACTTTCCATTGGGGAGACAGCATTGGCACGTCAATTGGGCTGATTAAATAAAATAATAAGATTTTCTGAGAATAAAAGCTAATAAGATTTTTTGGAATTCCATTCCTGAGAATGGAATGAACGAGACGAGGCGGGAATGAAATAAACGGGTGAAACAAACCAACTTTTCAGATTTGTAACAGCAATAAGATTGCATATTTTATATGGTAGGGTGATCTAAGCATCGACCTCTCGTGCCGAGTGTAACTGTATTTGTTTCTAAAATCCCTCGTAATACAATTTGCAATTCCTTAGTGCAAGGAGTAATCTTTAATAAAAGTGAGGCGTCGCTCAGGACGCCTGGCAGATGTGAAACATAGAAATAATTTTGTACAAGTATATATGCACAAAAGACTAAATTACGACGGGAACAAATAGGGCATAATGTGTAAATAAAATATTACAATTTTTTTTTCAGAAAATGATGTTTTTTTTTATTCAATAAACATTGATTTTAATGATGCCTCTGACGATATTACTGTGATAATTGGTCGGAACTACACTTATTACCATAGAGCGTGGCGAGGCCTTGCCACGGCATGCGTTGCTTTACGCTGCGCCCACGATCAGGCTTACCCTTGACTCGCATAGATTTTCCACATCAAAAAAGAATCCCCTATTTCACCCGTGTAGTTTTCGTTTCTTGTCGTTTCGGAATACTGGTCGAAGGGTAAATAGGGTAAAGGAAACAAATAAACTCACAATCGCATTTTAAATTTAGGATACTAATAATTAAATTAGGATACAAGGGCCGCAAGCGCTAAAATGTTATCACTTATCATCAGCGTTTCAACGTTTACTTCTGTATGTAGTAGATATGGGCGTTTTCTGTTTGTGCCACAAACGGTTACGTATCCGATATGCAAACTGTATAGTTTGCATATCGATATCGAAAACGGTTTTCTGATATCGATATCAGTAGTACAGTTTTCAAACCTTAACATTGATATTAAAATGAGCAAACTAGCTACGAATGCGAACTAACAGAAACTCCCACATTTATTACGTTATCATAACTATAACTATACAACGGAAACTAAACCTTATTGCTAGTATAATAAGATATATTAACCACGCAAACATGTCTAAAGTTATTTCATATTCTCTTCATCTCTTTTATACTAATAAAAGAATATATAGTTAGAACGAGAGGAACGAATATGGTTCATATCTCAATATCGTTTGTGAAGTTTGCGTTTTGTTCGTACGTGTTCACATCGATATAGTTTTAAGTTTTGACTCGATACGGTTTTTGTGATATCGGCTACATTGAAATAGATATCGATATGGTATGATATCTAACACATATCCGATATAAGTTACGTTTTGATATATCGAACTCATCATTAGTATGTAGTCCTACTTCACGAATTAGGGGAAAGTGGCGACCACCACACTTTGTAGGAGGGTTGGTGATCACATTGAGGTATTATACATTTACCAGTAGAAAACTACTACCCCACTCTTCTGGTGATACCTTCAGACTAAGGCTCGACCGAGATCTCGGTCTCGGCATTCTCGGCTACAAATCCAACCGAGAAATTTGTCTCGGTTCTCGGCTAATTATAGCCGAGATTCTCGGTCATGACCGAGATTGTAACTTTGTTCGGATCGATTCAAATTTTACTGCGCAGCGCGAAGTCGACTGGTGTAAGTGCGTGAGAGAGCCGAATTGTGAATCAGATTCTCGTGATACGACATGGGGATTTTCAACTAACTCGTCAAACATGGCTGCAACAAATCAATCCAGCTTATGGGCAGCTCATGATTCGATAGAGTTGGAAGACGAGCCCATGACCAATGACCAATACAGTTCAAGCTCTGTAATCGAAATAGCGCAGAGATAGAAAGCTTCCTTAGAGAGCCAAGACTGCAAAGAAATGCTAATATTTTTGAGTATTTGTTTTCGTCACTTTATAAGGTGCTTAAGCCTGCGGCAAATAAGTTTTTATCTGCGCCGCCTACTAGCGTAGCAAGTGAACAGCTGTTTAGCAAAGCTAGACAATTGTATGACGAGAGGCGACATGCTTTGAAGGGGAGAAAATGCCGAAAAATTGCTTTTTTTATGTTATAATATCCATCCATCCATCAGCCTACAGACGTCCACTGGTGGACATAGGCCTCCCCACGAAACAGACTCACATTCCCAACTAGAACCGGTACAGGAATGACATGAGCATTAGACATGACTTTCATCATGTCTATGCTCATTATTATTTCTTGGAAGTCGTCGAGCTTGCACGCGAGTCGGTTCGTAATGACTCTTGAGAACAATTTGTAGACGTGGCTCAAGAGTGAGATGGCTCTGTAATTCCTTAAGAGCGTTTTATCGCCCTTCTTGAAAAACAGCACCACCACACTCCTGGTCCACGACTCTGGAACGTCGCTCCCGAGAATGACAGAATTAAACAACTTCTGTAGGGCTTTTAGAACTGGCCTGACGCCTGCCCTCAGGAGTTCTGTGGTAATTCCGTCATCTCCCGGTGCCTTCCCGTTCTTTAATTGTTTCAGAGCTATTCTGATCTTGTACAAGCTGGCGTCCGGGATTTCCTCGGTGCAGTGTCGAGTTAGCTTGGATCTGTGATCTTGGACCAAGCCGGCAACAGGGTTCTGGGATGATTTATACAACTGCCCATAGAGCCTTTCGACCTCTCCCAAGGTCTCACCCTGGGATGAAATAACAATGCCGTCATCGGTCTTCAACTTGGTCATTTGGCTGTGCCCGATAGACAAATCACGTACGAATACTTTAGAGCCACAGTGCCGGTCTATTGCCTCTTCAATACGCTGCGTTATGCGTATGATATAATATAATGTTATTTAACTTTGATTATTAAAACAGTTAATTTTGTTAAATAATTAGTAGTGTATTAAAAAATTAACAGTATTAAAAATTTTTTTTCACGTTTTTGTCTATTCTCGGTCTCGGCTCTCGGTCTCGGCCGAGATATTATTTTATTCTCGGTCTCGGTCTCGGCCGAGAACGAAAAACCCATCTCGGTCGAGCCTTACTTCAGACAATTTTACGACTCCCACGGTTAAGAGTGATAGTGGTATGGTGATTTGTTTTCTTACTACATCACCATACAGAAACTTCGTTATCACAAGTTAATTATAACAAATAATATCATCATCATCACAGCTCATACACGTCCCACCTTTGGGCTCGGGCCAACTCCACAATGGGAGAGAAATTGACTATGTGGTATAGTCAATTTCTGCTGGTCAAACATGTTGGCATAGGGTTTTATGTCGGGTTTTCTTTCTCTTGCAAAGATGTTATCTGCATAAAATATTCCTTGGAGCTAGTGAATTTCATTTGTACCTCCTCCTCTCCTCTATCACAAGTGCATAGAGTATACAGAGAAAATTAAAATGTCGTCGGTATAGTTCCCTACGTGTATAACGGCAAACCTAAATTATATCGAAAGAGATAAAAAATTTACGCAGACTTATCACCGTAACAGCACTCGATGTTGGTGGCATTCAATGTTTTTTTTTTTTCACCGCATAATATGTACTAGCGAGACGAAAGTGCATTTAACATTTTAGTAATTCCTTTAATAATATATTGCTGATTATTATAAATAAGAAAGATTAAACAACATATTGTTGTCTTTAATTCTAATAAAAAACATATCTAAAGAAAAGAACTTCTTACATAAAATTATTAACTTTTAACGACTAACAAAACGGCCATTGGTTCATCTCGTGTTACTTCTCCATAAAGAAACACCGCTGATATTCTGCTAACACCTGGTATATACATTTTAAAAATAAATGATCAAAAGTTAACTAGTATGTAAATGTGCATGAGTATATGCATCTGTGTTTGTATGTGTGTATATAAATTACACTAGTTTATATTCTTATCGGGTTGAGAGCCATCAGCGCTCACCCATAGTCCGGGCTGTGAAAGCCATCCGAGGCTAACAGCTAAACACACACATAAAAAACTGATTTATATTATGTTATGATCGAATAAGAAAAGATTTCAGCACTCGTATTCAATTTTAATCTAGTTCCGAGTGTTTCATTCATTTCGGTTCATTTACATTCCATTGTTGGGCTTGAGCCTACCACCTATTAGGAGAGAAATTGACTTACTATACTACTGTGTCGTAAAAGACAACTGAAATTTAAATAGACATATAGCATCAAGAGAAGGAAAATTTAAAATGAAACCCAACACGTTTGAACAGCGTGATGTAATAGGTCAATTTCCCTTCTGCTGTTGGGGAGGCTCAAGCCTAACAGTGGAACGTGTATGAGCTGAAATGACGAATGATGATGTGGCAACCTGATAAGAATAAAATTAACGAAGTTTAATAATACAATTAAATACTCCTTACTTGCCCGTGGGAGTCGCAAAAATCGCCTAAGTATCTCACTAGGAGAGTAGGCAACAACCGCCTGCAAAAAAACATAGCGTCTGATTGTTATCGCCAATCCGCCTGCCAAGTGTAGCGATTACGGAACAATTACCTCATTTATAACCTAAGTATCTAACTAGGAAAGTGTGCAGCAGCCGTTTGCAGTGAAACATAACGTCTTACTGACGTCACCAATCCACCTGCAAATATGTCGATTACTAAGCTATCACATCATTTATGGGACAGACTTACGTTCAAAAATGCGAATCTCAGAATTATGAAACTCGTTAAACACTTTTCTTCTCAATAGTACATTATCGTGAAGGTAAAAAGTCGCGGGTAGACAGATCCCGCCCTCTCCCTAACTAAAGTAATAAATCATATGTGTTGTTAATTATTTTGATTAAAAGAGAGGGTCAATGAAGTTTTCGTGGGCGATATCTGCCCCACATAAAGTAATCGCAAATATTTTAATTTTAAGGATACACATTTTGTTGTTAATTTTGTTACTTGAATTTTCAGCACGTAAAAATTATTTATATATATTAAAATTATAAATAGTAGTAATTACTTTTAAATGCGTATCTAAATTTAACCTGTATTAAATAGTTCATTGGTAACAATAATGTCTCTTATTAGCTTTTAATTGTCACAGCGTAATGTATAGCCTACAGTTTGGCCGCTTAGTAAATGCGTTCCTGACATCTTCTGCTTCTTCTTTTTGTATCTTGGCAATCAGCTAGTAATACGAGCCATTATTGCCATTGTCTAGTTATAATTTTCTTTACAAATTTTTGGTTTCTTTATATTTGTAATTGTCCATTAGTAAGTCAAACTGTCGCTGTCAAGAGTGTAGGCCAATGTTCACTTTCGGTATCTTCTCAGATTTTTGCTGGAAACGAAAACGTATGTAAAGCACTTTTATATTATATTCACAACAACCCAACAGTTCCTCCGTCATATATTACATAAAATGCTATCAAATTGTTTTAATATAACACGTTAAACCGTTAAGATATAATACAAGAACTGACAGACAGCGTGTTGGCTGACCATAGCCCAGCAAAAAAAAAAAAGATTCAGCGACCATTGAATCACAACCTATTAGGAACGCATTCTCTCAACGGTTGCATTGTAAAACCTTTCTGGATAAATGGTCTATCTAACACAATAAGACCTTTTAGTACCTAAATTGAAGTACCTGAGAATTGAACGCTCAAACAAAATCTTCTGTCTTAAAATATAAAGGATAATTCGATCTGTATTATCATTTATATTTTAAGGAAATAGATTTTGTAATACTCGCATAACTAGTAGAAATCATTAAAAAATGATAAATATATCTAATTTTCTCGCTAAAGTTCTGCAAGACAAAGTCCATGGCTCCCACGATTAGAAGTTCTTCGTAATCAAAATAGATACTCGTAAGATATGAATCGTAATAAAAATTTAAACCATAAAAGGCCTAAAATACTTACAGTTTTAACCACTATAATGCATGTGCTACGTTCTCACTATGATGACCCGATTCGTTTAGTTACATCAAACAAAAATAGATCGCGGAGTTCTACACCTGGACTTTAAAATTGGGAACTGTTTGGAAGGAATCTTTTATTGAATGCAATGGTAATTAAATTCATATTCTACTTAATGTTAAAAGATAGATAATGGTATTTGGCTATGAATTCTACCAACACTTACATTGCTCGTGGATATCGTAAACAACGACTGGGAGCTTTATAACGACCTTTTTTATAGGGGTGGGCCATGGTCAGTGCACCCAGCGATAGAGGGGCGGCGCGCGGCCCCATAACCCACCCGTAGCTATGTCGCCTTCGTCGTCGGGCCGACCACAGGTGCCGAGTTCCTTGTCTTCAGTGTTCGGCCCGACGGAAGCTTTATAACAACCTTTTTTTTTAGGGTGGGCCATGGTCAACGCACCTAGCGACAGAGGAGCGGCGTACGGCCCCATAACCCACCCGTAGCCACGTCGCCTTCGTCGTTGAGCCGAACACCGGTGCCGAGTTCTTTGTCTTCAGTTGTTGGTCCGACGGAAGCTTTATACCTGGGAGAAATCTATCTAATGCCGCCTGGTCAATAATTACGTTTTCAAGGGTTGATCTCAGGCAGGCTGGTCATATAACTATTACTAATAACATTTCTAATATGTACGTACATACAATAGAAGGGGAGTACATATTGCGTTAACCGTATGTAATTAGGCCAAGAACAGGATTATAATTATAAGAGTTATCGAGATGGCAAAAATGGGGACCGTTGTGAGTGCAGGGCTTTATAAATATCTGCGATAGTCTCTCTATCTCTTATGTGATACAGAGGAAGTTGCGCGGGTCATTTAGTTCGAAATAAACCTATTTTTAACGTGAAGTACTTTTTAAGAAATTTAACGCTATTAATTCCTTATAATTTTAAAAGTCCTTACGATATTTATCAAAATATATCGGACAATTAGCATAAACGTTTTATAGTCAATACTGATATTTATCTTCCCTGTAGTGACAGAGGAAGAATACAACTCACCACTCCTTATCTTACCCATGGATGTCGTATATGACAACTAAGGGATATAATAAGCATATAACAACTATGCAAGAAAAGGAAAACTCGACAGAAAACCCTATTCCAACACGTCTTACCGGTGTGGAATAGTAGGTCAATTCCCATCCCATTATGAAGGAGACTTGAGACCAATAGGCTGAGATGATGATGATGATGATCATTAATATTTATACGATACCATTTAATAAGACCTTTTTTTTTAAGATGACACTATTTGGATGCTTCGGCAAGTACCTGTACAGGGTCGCTAGGAGGGAGAGAACTCCGTCCTGCCACCACTGCGATTGCGACGAGGACACGGCGCAGCACACGCTCGAGGTCTGTGCCGCTTGGGCAGAGCCGCGTCGTGAACTCGTCGCAATCATCGGTGCAGACCTGACGCTGCCGACCATCGCTAGGGAGATGCTCGGCAGCATTAGGAATTGGGACGCGGTCACAGCCTTCTGCGAGGCAGTTATCTCGCAGAAGGAGGCGGCGGGTCGCGAGCGCGAGGAGCACAGCCTCGATGACGATGCGCTGGCGTCCCCCAGGGCGGTATTCTCTCTCCTTTGTTATTTTCTATCTTTATTAATCTCATTACTTATAATCTTCAGTGTTCGTATCATCTTTATGCCAATGACTTGCAGCTTTACTGTCAAGCGAGTGTGGAGGATACGCCGTCAGCAATTGCCAAAATCAATAGAGACCTTGACTGTATAAAAAGTTGGTGTTGCCAGTTCGGGTCGACGGTGAACTCTACCAAGTGTCAGGCAATAATTGTGGGTAGTCAGCGTATGGTAGGCTGAGTAGACGTCAAATCTCTCCCCTCTATATTGTACGACGGCTCTATTGTACCGCTGTCCCCTGACGTAAAAGACCTTGGCTTATATATCGACTCCACTCTCAATTGGAGAACTCAAGTAACCAGAGTAAGTCAGCGAGTCACCTGTAGCTTACGTGCTCTCAATCGGTTGAGACATTTTCTACCGGTTAAAACTAAAACGACGCTTGTCCAAACTTTAATTTTTCCTCTAATTGACTATGGTGATGTGTGTTATTTTGACCTGAATGCAGATCTTCTTAATAAACTAGACCGTCTTCTCAATAACTGCATTCGATTCATATATAATCTTCGCAAGTATGATCATATTTCTGCTTATCGTTCTCAATTAAATTTTCTAACTATTCGACAACGCCGTAGTTTGCGTGCCCTTACTTTTCTATATTCTATTCTCAACTCTCCTAATAATCATGACAGAAACCTTCGCTCCTCCAAAAACTTGCTCTTACTTTGTCCATCTCATCACTCTGATCGTGTGCATTCCTCTTTCGTTGTCCAGGCGGTTCTCCTCTGGAACTCACTACCTCTCGGTATCAGGATGGCAACTAGTCGTCAAACATTTAAGAAGAGCGTTCGACTCCATCTCTTAAACGAGTTGGCAGAATCATCACAACTGATATAATATCCTTATAATTATGTATATATACTGTGTATGTATATATTTATATATCTTAATATATATCATACTAGCAACCCGCCCTCGCTTCGCTTCGGTTTCAGTCGCTTTACCCGCGGCGTAGTTCCCGTTCCTGTGGGAATACCGGGATAAAATTAGCCTATGTTACTCCCTGATATGATAGCTTTCCATTGGTGAAAGAATTTTTGAAATCGGTTCGGTGGTTTAAACGTGAAAGCGTTACAAACAAACAAACAAACAAACATCCTTACTTTCGCATTTATAATATTAGTATGGATTTATATATCTTAATATATATCATATCTATCTTTGTATTTGGGTATGTATGTATCTTTGTATATGTATTATATATTTTGTGTATGTATTATATATTTTCGTATATACCTATTTATCTATATAAAATATATTTTCTTTTTCATTTTACAATAATATAGCTATCTCGGCACATGCCTACCTACCTTTTTTCGTCTCTGCATCACCTATGGTTGACTGGTAGAGAATGCCTTTGGCATTAAGTCCGCCATTGCATTGTTGCATGAAGTTTAATAAATAAATAAATAAATGATGCGACCCGCCGCCGGCGACTGGGGCGGCGCAGGCGGGAGTACCTGCGTGCAATGCCGTCCTCGCCGAAGCCGCGGGTGACGTGACCAGGGATTAGTCCGTCACCCGCCGAGAGGCCGACCGCGTGAGGAAAGACCGACGTCCTCCCCGAGGGGGGGACGTCGGTCGATGGGAGGGTACCCCGGGTAGACCACTGATGACAAGTAACCCTGCTCCAGTGGTTGGCCCAACGACGAAGGCGACGTGGTGTTCGGGTGGGTTGCGGGAGTTGCGTGCTTAAGCCCCTCTGTCGCCCCGGACGGAGTGGTGCGGATGCGCGCCGACCGCAGCCCACACCAAAAAAAAAAAAAATAGATGACACTATTTTAAAGAATAAATCCTTGTGTCGAAGACTTTACAAACATAACGGATACAAATTATATCCAAACTCGGCACAAACATTTAAAGATCACAGAAAGAATTTTCCTATGCTGACTTGTGGCGGTTACGAATACTACCAACCTGTACTTTACTCGTAGGTGTTGTAAAAACCACCTAAGAGCGTAATATCTGAACAATCAGCAATTATATTCCCAGGAAGGTTTGACATCAGGTGATAAAACTTTACGACGATAGTAGAAAACCACATATTGATACGACCCTTTTTTTTTGGTGTGGGCTGCGGTCGGAGCACTCCTCACACCACTCCGTCCGGGAGAGAGGGGCGTAAGCACGCACACTCGCAACCCACCCAAACACCACGTCGTCTTCGTCGTTGGACCGAGCACCGGAGCAATTGCTACGACCCTTAGGAATTGAATTAAAACAGGATAAGGGTGATAAAGGATTGTTCTGCGTGAGAATTGTATCGCAGTCGACAGAAGTCAGTTCTAAGATAACTCCGCTATCTATAAAAATAATTTTCGTTGATTCCATGACTTCATTGTAAAAGAAAAACAAAAAAACTGTGTTTGGTTACTCCATACAAGACACGCAACCTGTCTGACTAATATAACGTGACTTAAAAATCTAGGACACCAATCTATATATATCCCTAACGATCAAAGGGTATTACGCGGATGCGGAAGACTATTGCATATAGATATTTTATCGAGTCGACAACATAACAACCCTATTCAAGCCATTAGACATTAGAGATCCGTATGAAATACTGAATAATAATGCCCTTTGGGTCCCCGAGTACGTTATCGCTTCTTTCATTGGGAGGCCTTTGAAAAATTGGTTGATTTAATACCATTAATTTCACAGCAGAGTTCATTAATTTCATCTGGAAACCTTCATCACATCATCATCATAGCTCACATACATCCCACTGCTAGGCTTGAGCCTCCTCCATAATGGAAGGGAAATTGACCGCACTATACTACGCTGGGCAGACCGGTTGGTATCTTGGTATAGGGTTTAATTTCTTTTTTTTTTTTTTTTTTTTTTTTTTTTTTTTTTTTTTTTTTTTTTGTGTGTGTACAGCTGTTGGCCGCAGATGGCCTTGACAGCTTGACGCGGACTATGGGTGAGCGCTGAGGGCTCTCAACCCGGAGAAAAGTATGCTAAGCGACATCGCCCAAGGGCTCCCCCTGTGGGGAACGGACCTCGGCTTGGGGCGTCGCTGGAGGCAAAGTGGGCGTGCCCACGTTTTTGGTAGTGACTTTTGCGCGGCGCGGTTTCGCACCTCGACGGCGAGGGCGGAACCGCGGATATTTATTTGTTAAGGCCTCGCGGGCCGTGTAGGCTCTTTGTTGAGCGAGTGTGATAATGTCGTCCTCTTCGTCGAGGACGTGACGAGGACGTCGGATGGAGGAGATTTTGGAGGGTCTATAGGAAGCCGCCCCAACCACTAGTTGGTTGGGGTGTGTCATGGCAGAGTCAAAGTAGCTCTGAGAGCACCGTTTCATAAACTGCTTGATGGTCGGCAGTTCGAGGTCGATGTGGAGATCGACGTTTCGTATGAACCACGGTGCTCCCGTAGCTCGGCGCATGAAACGATTTTGTAGTGTCTGTAGCCTGTGGATCCTGTGTGGCTTAACATGCGCGAACACCACGCTGGCATAGGTCATGATAGGCCGTATGCAGGTGGTGTAAAGTCGGACTTTGCTACTCAGGGGCATACGCGACCTAGAGTTGAGTAGACAGTGGAGACGGCCCATCACAAAGGCTGCCCGTGCGCGGACTTTCTTTATGTGAGGGGCGAAGCTGAGTCGATCGTCAAGGGTCACACCCAAGTATTTGGCCTGCCTGGTCCAAGTGACCGGCTTGTTGAAAATTTTAAGGGGGGGAATGCTATCGATAGAGTAGGAACGGGCAGTTCGTCTAGTGAACATGACCGCCTGACTCTTCTCGGGGTTGATTTCTAATCTCCATTTCCTAAACCAATTGGCTAGGGCGGTAACCGCTGTTTGGAGAGTCTTGGCTACTGTTGTCGGGGATCTACCAGCACAAAAGAGTGCGGTGTCATCAGCGTAAAGCGCTTTATGTACCCGGTTGAATTTGGGCATATCGCTAGTGTATAGCGTGAAGAGAAATGGGGAGAGGACCGACCCCTGAGGGACGCCGGCCTTGATAGGGTGGGAGGTCGACAACGTCCCTTCCACCCTGTAGCGAAAGCTGCGATGACTTAAGTAGTCATGTATAATGTGAATTAAGTAGTGAGGGATCTTGAGGAGATAGAGTTTGTAGATTAGGCCTTCATGCCAAACCTTGTCGAATGCTTTCGCTACGTCTAGGAATAATACACCCGTATATCTGTTCATGATGAACTGACTACTTGTGTATTCTACCAAACGGTGAACTTGTTGTACGCAGCTGTGTTTAGCTCGGAAGCCAAACTGTGCGTCGGGAATGAGGTTGTTAGCCTCGGCGAATGTACGTAGTCTACTGAGAACTATTCGTTCGTAGATCTTACCTAGACCTCTTAGTAGACTAATCGGGCGGTAACTACTAGGTTCGGTACGGCGCTTGCCGGGTTTGTGGATTCCTATTACCACGGCCTCTTTCCATTGCGCGGGAAAGATGTTATTATTTAGTGCTGCATTGAAGATGCAGCACAACAGGATTATCAAGTGGGCGGGGAATAATTTAATGACTTTATTTGAGATTCCGTCCGAACCTGGGGCTTTCCTGGTTTTGAGACCCCTGACTAACGATTCGACCTCATCGGTGGTCACTGCTGGGATTGGCTGATCGGGGCTGTCGTTTCCTAACGAGCGCGAGAGAGTGTTACGACGTTCCACTTCGTCGGCGATGAAGCGGTGATTCGCGGCGTCGGGGTGTAGTGTACTCGGCGTACACTGAAGCTCTAAGCAGTCGGCCAGGCATTCTGACTTTTCATCGTCCATGAATGCCGGAGGCTGGTTGGGTCTGGTGAGAGGAGGGAGAGTGGACACGATGTCTTTTTTGAGTGAGCGGGAAAGCTGCCAAAAGGCTGTGTGAGAGGGTTCTAGCTCCTCGATCATGGCGTCCCATTTGCTCTGTCTCAATTTTTTAATTGCTTGTTTAACCTCCCTCTGGAGTGACCGTAGGCGGGTACGGTTGTCCTCCGTAGGGTAGCGGTCATAAGCGCGTGTCGCGGCGTTTTTTCCGTCTCAACAAGTCACGGACGTCGTCTGGCAGGCGCCATTTACGATCGCTCGTATCTGGTACCGGCCGCGAGCAGTCGTCCATTATCGACTGCACGTGACTTGTGAGCGAGTCGATCGCCTGAGAGGTATCTTCCTTAGACGTAATGTCTTTGGGAATTTGATCAAGGTGGACCGACGAGGTTGACTTGAGATTTTTCTCTAGCCGTGCCCAGTCAGTCGCTATCTTGGTCCTTTCGTTATTGTGGCCTGAGGGGCCGGGGGTGCGGGAGGCTAATTCCAGAGTCACCGGGCGGTGATCTGAGTCTAACTCGTGTTGAACTTCTATTGAACATAAACGAAGGTTTATGTTTTTGAGAAGAAAGATATCGAGTATGTCCGGCCTGTGCGAAACGTTAAAGGGGAAGTGTGTCGGCTCTATGGGCGCTATGACATCAAATCCCAGTCTGTCAGCGAATAGCTCTAAAGTCTTGCCCCTCTTATTGGAACTTTGACAGCTCCAAGAGGTGTTCTTGGCGTTAAGGTCACCGCCAATGATGACGGCGCCTCCCAATTCTAGCAAGGCTTTTAGATCTTTTTCAACCAACTGTTTCGAATGTTCTCTATTGGGAGAGAGATATGCGGATACAAGGGTGATAGGCTGATGGCCTGAGAGGGCTAGCCTGCAAATTGAAGCTTCAATGTACATCAGAGGGGGCGGATCCACAGGTGTGCAATGCAGCGACCTTTTGTAGTAGATAAGCGTTCCGCTCATTGGTGAGGTTGTCCTATCGTTGCGAACTATATTATAGTTGGCGACTCTAGGGTCCTTGTTAAATGGTTTAAGGAACGTCTCTTGTACTAGCAAGATGTCGAGCTGGTGTTCCCGAAGGAATGTGCCTACTTCATCCTTCTGTTGGGTTAGGCTATTGGCATTGAATGTCCCTATTTTGAGGTGTCTGGGTTTAACTCTGCCTGGAGTGTACCTATCCATTTTATTTGAATTTAAGCGAGCCTAGACGCTCTAACGTGGGGGAAAATTTAATTGCGGTATTAAGGAGGGCGAGGTTGTTTCCCTCGTTCCTTCTTAATTCGGCTGCAATTTCGCGGATTTCTGTGAAATTGATTTGAGCTGCGAAGTTGGCCACCAGGGCTAGATCTGGATCTAGTCCTTGGGGGGCTTTTGGGGGCGCGCTTTTAGCGACGACGATAGGAATAGGGGCGCCCTGAGGGGGCTTGGGATTACCACCAGTGGGCTGGTTTGGCCCGGTTGTTGGTGGTTTGAGTTGAGATGTTGCGGGTGGGGCAGCGGGCTGCCTGTTGGGCAGGGTTGGGAAAGCCTCCTTGCTGTTTAGCAGGGGGCGAGCCCACGCATTGTGGGTTGGTAAGGGGGCTGGGACGAAGGTCTTGTTATAGTACAAGGCCTTGCCGTTTGTGTTGGGCTGGCGGACTAACCTCCTCGGCGCTCTTGGGCAGCCGCGGTAGTTAGCCGGGTGTCCGTATTCTCCACAGAGAACACACGCTGGTGGCTCTTTGCAGAGTGAGATGTCCTTTGGCCGTTCACACTGAGAGGTGTGATGGTCACCTAGGCACTTAACGCACCTAGGACGGGCAAAGCAGTTTTTGGACGAGTGTCCATACAGTTGGCACTTGTGGCATTGTGCCAGGTTGCCATTTTTGTGTGGGGGCTCAACCGAGACCCCAGATAGACCGCAGATGGTCTTAATTTTAAAAATGCCTTTACCCTCTGCGTTATTTGTAAGGCAGACGAGTATCATGTTGAGGGGATAACGACCCCTACCCCGGATCATCCGGTGTACTTCTACAACCGGTAGATCCTGGGTTTTAAGAGATTCTAGAATCTCTTTGGTCTCTATTTCCCTCGGTACGTTGCGTATTACAGCACGCAGAAGTTTGGCTTCAGGGAGGGTGTACGTATGGTAGGGAATCTGTTGATTCCCTAGCATTTTTGATACAGAACGGTGGTCGGCTGACGAGTGAAGGTCCACTCGTATACCTTGGGGGGTGGATTTCGCAGATTTATACGAAATCCTGTTAGTGTTTAGCCATGCGGAGATGGCTAGCCACTTCTCCTTGTCCCTAATATATAGGGGCGGCGGAGCGAGTGATTTTTTGACCGTCGGTGGGGCGACGGTGTTGCTGTCCGTAGGTGGTGGGGCAGCGATTAGGGCTGCCTGTGAGACGACTGGGGGGGCCGGAGCGGCCGTGGCGGTCGTTGCAGGCGGGGCTGCGGCAGAGGTTGTTGCAGAGTCAGTCTGCTTGATTTTTGGGGTCTTAGAGGGGGCCTCTTTGATGTTTTTGGTCCTTTTGCTCCGTTTGCGAGAGCGGACCTCAATGAATGAACCCTCATTGGGCGAATCTTCCGACTCGGAGGAGGAGGAAGACGTGTTTGAGGAGGAAAAAGCAGATTCTGTTTCCATCGCCGTACCGACGGCCGGTAGTTCCGGTTCGAGCGGCTGGGCGGTGGATCGAGCGGGTTTCGGTTGCGGAGGAAGGATCGTTATCGCTCCGAAATGTTGAGCGATATAAGCTTTGATTTCTGGAATTGCCAGAAGGGCGTCTATAGTGATGGTTTTTTCCGCCATCGTGGGCTAACGGAAAAAACGATAGCTAAGAGGGATGTAAAAACCTAGCGCCCTGGGTGGGATACCCTGGGTTGTGTGTGGTGCGTGTCCCTCCCAACCGGGTGCAGGTCGGGAGGATGAGTACTTAATTAGTGTGCCCTAAGCTTGTAATCCTTCGCCAATCTTAATGTGCGATAGGTTCCTAGCTGCTCGGGCCGTTAGGCCTTCGCAGAAAAATGTTGAAAAGCCGTAGATTAGGTCCGACTAGGAGATCCCCCAAGGCCGGATGCTCTAACCCCTTCCGATTGTTAGCTCTGCCCTGAAGGGGCTCGGCAGGCAAATCGGGGCCTTGCCTCACCCGGCTTCGTTGACACCGTGAGGTTTCCGCCGGGGACCAAACAATATGGTTTTCTGCCCTGAGGGGGCCAAAATAGGTTGACTTTTTATCTACCAACGGTAGAAATCTGCACTCGACGTCTTGAGAAAGTCGACTCGTGCAGTTGGGATCCGGCAACACCTGCGTCCAAACAGCGAAACTGCCACAGACAACCGTATACACGGCCACCCGAAGCGGGCCACTGAACGGCCACAGACGTTGAACAAGATGGCGGCTTGACGCGACGCGTGGTTCGCTGCGAGAGCGAGCGAGACGGAGCGAGAACGCACGACCGCAGGGGGCGGGTGCGGGGTGAGCGCGGTGAAATGGAGAGCAGCGAGGCGCACGTCCGTGCGCTACGAGTCTCCGACGCGGAATGTTTTTGGTTTAATTTCAAGCTTGCCTTCTCTTTTATAGATTTCATCTGCAATAATCTCTTAGACGTCTTTTACCACGGCAAAGGTGGTGAATTATATTCTTACTCCGTCACGTCAAATATACTTTTCAAGCAATCATTTCTCCCATGTGGCTTTATAATGAATTACTTGCTACAGTTTTTCCTAGCCCTACGTCATGTTCTTCTTTAAATGAGGTTTAAGACGAGTATTTTCATGTGGTGACGGAGTATGAATACAATTCACCACCCCCTAATTTGCCCGTGGATGTCATAAAGGATGACTACGGGATTATAATATGCGTTCAACACGTCTGACCAGTGATAGTAGGTCAATTTCCGTCCCACAAGGGGAGGTTGAGCTTAGCAGTGGGACGTGAGGTGAGCGATGAGCTGTGAGGTTGGTGAAACAGAATACTTTCTTTACGGCAGTGGCTTGACTATATCACTGGTACCTAATGCTAAAGTTGCGGTTTAAATATGCGGCAGTATAACTTACCATCGTTCTTCTCGATAAAATGCCATAATAGTTTTCGTGGTCGAATCGCTTAGTGATTGGCGTTACAAGGTTTTTAGTAGATTACAGTTACATCCTTAGAATAATAACGTATAGAAGGATAGTGTCAATACTTCGAAAGTTCGAAACATGAATCTAAAAATACTAATGGCGCGCAGACGACTATACACGTACACACGCACACCACTATACAAATTATGAAATAAAATTTTGTTTTTATTAACATAAATCGTCGAAATACTTTTAAAAGTAATGTTAAAAACCTTTTTAAGTTTTTCAAATGTGTTATGACACCATTTGAATGCACAAACCGTCATAATTACGTATTTATTTTGTAAGAGTTGCGTACGTACGTGCAGTACAATTACTTGTACATTACGGAACGGTTCCGGCGTAAGCTCCATTAGGCTCCAATTGAAATGCTTCACTTTTTGTGCGCGAACTTACCTTCTATACGTTATTATTCTAAGGTTACATTTTTGATTATCCCGTTTCTATTCTCACGAGAAAGCAAGGGAATGTGACCCCATTATCTTCTTAATCTATTGTTCTTTAATAAAAAGTCTAATTTTACAAAGTAAGTTTATAGTGGAATTGTGTGTCTATGGAAAGTGCCCATCTATTAAATACAGGTTCACACTTTGCTCTTTCCCATATTAATCCCATAATTTGTTGATAGATAAATATTATGATAGCGCAAGTAGCTATTGCTAACATAATGCGGTACGCTATGTTTAAAAATCGAACTCTTTTTCCATAGATCTATTATAGCTTTTTTTTTTTAATTCTAATTATTTTTAGAGGACAGGTGACTAAAGACTATGCAGGTAAATTATATTTATATTTCACTCAGTTAATTTAAAGGATCATCATTACAGCTCGTATACGTCCCACTACTGGGCTCGAGCCTCATCCACAATACGAGGAGAAATTGACCATGCTGATCAGATAGATTTTATATCGAGTTTTCCTTCTCTTGCATTGATGTTATATGCGTATTATATCCCTTGGTCGTCGTTTACGACAACCACGCGCAAGATAGGAAGTTGTGAATTGTACTCTTATTGCATCACCAAAGGTATAGTTATATTAAAAGACAAGTACGAACATATGGGGTAGGCAAAGTAGTAATAGCGATTTTCGATAAGTAAACCTGCTCCGGTGGTCGGCCCAACGACGAAGGCGAGGTGGTTTTCGGGGCGGTTGCGGGAGTTGCGTGCTTAAGCCCCTCTGTCGCCCCGGACGGAGTGGTGCGGAAGCGCGCCGACTGCAGCTCATTCACAAAAAAAAAAAAAAAATAGCTATTTTCGATATCGAGTGGGGTACTATCGTGAGTATGATTCCTGCATTGTTTGCGTATTTCACAAATTATTATTCTTAATTTAGGTCTTATCTGTGTCTGTTAATTGTATTTTTGTGAAGTATCTTGCGAAACATATATTTACTGTTTTGTGCGGTGTTTCGTCTGCAAAAAACTTGTATCACATTTGATAATAGTTATATCTATTGATAGTAAGTAGTTAATAAATACCTATAGTAATTTTAATAATTTTAAAAGATATACTAATACTAGCAACCCGCCCTCGCTTCGCTTCGGTTTCAGTTGCCTTACCCGCATAGTTCCCGTTCCCGTGGGAATACCGGGATAAAATATAGCCTATATTACTCCCTGATAGTATATTAGTGAAAGAATTTTTGAAATTGGTCCAGTAGCTTTGGAGTTTATTAATTACAAACATACACACATACAAACTTTTCCTCTTTATAATATTAGTATAGATAAGAAAAATTCAAAACGCCATCAACAATATTTAACTGTTCTAAGTATTTAAGGTTTAGACCAATGTAGGAGAAAATTCGAAAAGCCATTATCAAAATAAGGATAACTGGTCTATTTAGGTTCTTAATTCTTCAAACTAAAATCTAAAGACGTAAAACTATTAACCTGAAACGTAAAGCTATTTAATTATCAAATACCTAGTCTTAGAATAATAACGAATAGAAGGATAGCGTCGGTACTTTTAACGTTCGAAACATGAATCTAAAAATACTACATGTGCGCAGCCGATTACACACGCACACCACTATACAAATTATGAAATCAAATTTTGGTTTTATTAATATAAATCGTCGAAATACTATTAAAAGTAATATTAAAAACCTTTTTAAGTTTTTCAAATGTGTTATGACACCATTTGAATGCACCAACCGTCATAATTACCTATTTATTTTTTAAGAGTTGCATACGTACGTGCAGTACAGTGACCTCGTACATTACGGAACGGTTCCGGCGTAAGCTCCATTAGGCTCCAATTGAAATGCTTCACGTTTTGTGCGCAAACTTACCTTCTATACGTTATTATTCTAAGTACCTAATTGACTATTTTTTTATCATTATTGCTTCTATATTTCTCACTGTTGAGAAAGAGTTTCATCTACCTTAGGAACTTTTCCAAAGGCGGGTTAACATTGGCGTTCATTAAAACTTTTCTGCAATAGCTGCCGCGGTCTCTTAACTACTGTTAAGTGGTGAGCGCCGAGGGTAAACTTTAACTAGTCTATATAGGAAGAATAACTAGGGTGCACCCGTAGTAAAAATATTTTCATTTTGGCACTAGTCGCCCTCGTAGTTATTCTAGTTCCTTTTTTCTATTAGTTATAATTAAATTTGGAATTAGTAATTAGTACAAATTAAAAATGTATTTAATATTTTTTTTAAAATGAATAATATTTATTTAATAATGATGGATTTTAATTTTATTGATTTATTATTTTCTGTGTGATAATGGAAGTAAGAATACAATTCACCATCAGTGGTGGCTGTACCTTAAGTGCGCTCGTGCGCTGAATCACCAATTCAAAAGATTTAATAATTACAATGTTAGTTCATCTTTATATTTTAAATTACTATATTAATATTTATTATTTAAACATACAAAAACATATAACAAATATAATTTCAAATTATGACTAAACAATTTAAACGCTTTGCTAAACTATTAAAACTTATTTTCCCTGTAAAAAAAAATCTAGTGCGCTGAGGCGAGCGTGCGGGGACTGTTAAAATAACTTGTATTATGGAGGCCACACACGCTAGGTTTTGCATGATGGTTTTACCGTGCATGCATAACCGACAGACATAACCGAGTTTCATATTGCACATACACGTTAGGGTTTGCATGCACAGGTTTGCCATTAACTCTCAGTTGAACTACGTGACGGTTTGTGTAGGACGCCTATCTCTCTTAGTGGAGCTACGTCTACGTAGTACATGACGGTGTGTGTAGGACACCAATACCAAACTAAAATGAACGATGACGATATAATAGTTGTATTTGACTTAACATTTGTTCTGCAGAACAGAACAAGAAAAAGAGATGGCACTGAATGGTCTACACGCTGGTTATTGAAAAGAAAGCAGATTCTCCCACGTAAACTTGATAAATGAATTGAGATTTACACCAACAG
Source organism: Lymantria dispar (assembly GCA_032191425.1). Classification (NCBI taxonomy): domain Eukaryota; kingdom Metazoa; phylum Arthropoda; class Insecta; order Lepidoptera; family Erebidae; genus Lymantria; species Lymantria dispar. The sequence continues at coordinate 2,501,048 of CM063442.1, read as the reverse complement.
ATTACAACAATTATTTACTAATGTATGAGAACTGTGGCAAGCAAGCTCGCCGGATGCTAACACGCTCGGTTATGCTCGCGCTCGAGCATGTCAGTAGGTATAGTTTCGATGTATCCTGTGACGTGTTAAATATTGTTTACATTAAGTAATAGTTTTTTTTTTATTTTGGTCTTAGTTCTGTTCTATACTTCGTGTACCGTGTGTGGTATGAGTGTAAATGAGGCTAGCATGATAAAACTTTTCAAAATAAAGTTGATGTAAAATTGGCGGGACCGCCAAGGCCCTCGTTAAATTTAGGTAATAAAAGAGTTCAAATCAAAATATTTTTTGATTTGCACTCTTTTATAAATATTTTTTGAAGTATGAAAAGCAAATAAAACCACATCTTTCTTCACATGTTTTTCATTACTTACAAAATGTAATGAGTTCGACAACAATAAAAAATGACATTTTATTATAAATTGTTATTCCATTGCAATTTCTGATCTTAATACTTAGTGAGCAAGTAAAGTGCACCATCACTTTAATGACCTACCAGCCGCCACTGTTCACCATCCACTGTTTTTCACAAGGGTATCTTAAAAACAACTACGGGATACAACATGAATAGACTAACCTGTCGAACCAATGTGCTATAGAAGGCCAATTTTTATCCTGTTATGGAGTAGGCTTGCGCCCAAGAATGAGATTTTATGAGCTGATACTATTATGATGACTAATCATTTTGCACACCGTATGAGTTTTATCTACCATTGATTACATACACAGAGTCCTTATCGATATAACGTTTAACGATAACAGTTCATTGTTACAATATCTTTTTTGTGTAAGTATTTTCTGCAATTAAATTATTAACTAAGGCATAATAAAGTGACGTGACGATATTATCGAACATTTTATACATTTGTCTACGTGTGCTTTATGATAGACTATAGTCTGATTTCATTCTGCAGGACCTTCCTGGCTATCAGTATAGCGAATAACATAAGGGTTAACACTCATCACCACGTCCTGTCAGCGGAAATCGGAACAAAGGACCTGTCGTTGCTGACCATCATCTCCAAGATGCTTGGCAGCGACAGGTGCTGGTCGTCTATGGCCTCCATTTGTAAAGCAGTCATGACAAGGAGTCTATGGAGTGGGCACACGAGGTGCTTGCGTCCGCTGACTCGTTCATCGGTGGCGACTAAGGAGGAAGAGACCCTGCTATGCGCTCCTTCATCTATCGCCCTGAATGATAACATGACGCGATCAGACGGCCAAGCGTTGTAATGTCGGAGACAGAATGTCATTAGTCGATCTTTCTGGCACCCCATAAAAGCGCGGAAGGGGTTGCGGTGGACTGGTTTATCTATAAATGCAGGAGTTAACACTCATACTTTGCTCAATCGCTAGCCCGGTAGGTGTTTTAATCAATAACTTCTTAGATAGTGTGTGGATGAAGTTGCCAATTGGTCAAACATATTACTACAATATTATTTATAGCAGTTGAAAAGAAGAGCGAACCAACATTTCATGTTGTTTTGTGTCTAATTTGTGAAGAGAATAGTAAACATTTTGGCTCTATAAGCTTCACTCCCTTTGACTGATGGAACGGAGGAAACATATTTTGTTGCTGTCAGATGTTATAATGTCATTTTGTTGTCAATCTGTCACCATGGCGGCCGCGCTGCTGTCAAATCAGAAATTGCATAAATTTCTAAAAAACAATGTTAAATTCGCAAAATCATTATCTAGTTGCCCATCAGTTCTATCAAATAAACCACATTTGAATTATTTATACCAACAATGTGCCGCTACAAGTTATTTCAGGGTAATGTTTTCAAAAGAGTATTTATAAATTTAAAATATCAGTTTTTTTAGATTAAAATTCAATATGTGTTAGTGAAATAGTGTTGAATAAATTCGATTGTGCTGAATTATGATTGTGTTTTAGTATTATTCATCAACGCCTCCCGCTCCAAACACAGGATCAAATACAGCTAAAAATGTTTTGGCGGCTGTGTTAGCAAACAAACCAAAGACAGGAAAAATACCAGTAGGTAAGTGATTTACAATCATATCATTAAAGTTATACCTAGGTATTACGATTCAAATGTTTAATTATATCTTTAGCTAAATGATTTTCTGAAATAGTCAAAGTTACATAAGGTTTGTTAATGACCTTGCAATCGTGCTAATTTAGACATGACCGACAAACTGAAAATTTGCTTACAAAGTTTGCCCGCCTTGGAAAAATCGAGTCAGTTTTTAATAACTATTTTCAAGTACAAAATAAATAGAACTGTTATAACTTGCCAAACAATAAAACATTTTATGTATTTCTCTATTTGTAAACAAAGTATTTTTATTATTATTATTTGAGTATCATAATTTACTGTTGGGTCTCCTCAAACAATAGCAGGGAAATTGACCTGTACCATGCTGGTAATGTGAGTTGGTATTTTTTTTTTTTTTTGGTGGGCTGTGGTCAGCTCACATGTCGTCCTTTCCGTCTGAGGCGAGAAAAGGACGGCGCGCAGCCTCATAACCCACATTAAATTCTCTCCTTCGCCATTGGACCTACCACTGGTACCGAGTTCCTTGTCATCAACGGCTCGCCCAATATGTATTGGTATAGGGTATTATTTCGATTTTACCTTCTCTTACATAGATATTATATGCATATTTAAACCTCGTCTTTTACACTATCGACGGGCAAGTGATGAGATATTGAATTGTATTCTTACTCTGTCATCACTTGGATCAATTTGAATATACGAATTTCTATACTAGCCATAGCTCACAAACTAGCCTGCATGGTAACCATTAGGCAAAGATAATTTTAAATAAAATCATGCTGACTAGTTCTGTCACCATCAGTAGATGGTCTTGGCTTGAGGCCTATAATCGATGTTCACAATACAGAAGGAGGAAACGCGACTATTATATTTTTATTCTGTCACCATAGATAGGGTTATATATAGGAAGTATTTATAGTATCATAGTTGCTAGTTTTTTGTAATAAATTCTGTGTAGAGCATTTACCCTTGTGTTGTTTTGTCTAAATCTGCACCTATTGTCCTACTTTAAGTTTTTTCAAGAAATATTTTCCCTTTGCATGTGTTAAAATTAAAAAAAAAAATTACTGTATAATTATTTGTGAACTAACAGTGTTAATACCTTCTTACCTATATGTTTGTTTAAAATCTATCACATTAATTTGAACAACTAAGTAATAAAACTGAACTGCCTGATATTTTATCAGCTTTAATAAAGTAATTTAAATACCTAAATGCATATGCAATGCATATCATTTTGATAAATAAATGTTACTTATAACATAATTATTGTTGTATGTTAAAATTACATTGAATAATTACAGATTAAAAATATAATTGCACTCTGCTTTTTGAAAACTTTATTTGTTTTTTCCAAATTATATTTTCTTTGTGTATATTTTTGTTACTAATACTTGGTTGGAATACAGCTCTTTATTTCCTTTTGTACCCACTGTGTCCTGCATGACTCCCATGTCCTGCTTTATGTAGTCCTATACACTAGTCCTGTCCTTTAAAGTGTTCCTGATATTATTCGCCCATCCCTAGGTATCCAAAAAAGAGACTGTTTTCACCCAGGTGCCTCTGTTTTATCCCGTGAAGATATAAACCTGGGGGATGCAAAGCCAGTTACTGGGATAGACATGATTAGAGGCATGATGGAGTATGTATGGCCTAAGGTAAGTTTATTTTTATCATTACAGTGGACCCTCGGTAATCCAACAAATGTTTTGCACGGTAATGTCGAACTGTGGAATTTGCCGGATTATAGAGTAATGCCTAAGACCCCTTATAGTCTAAAGAAGAGTACCTTGTAATCAGACAGGTATTCGTACGTCATATACAATGAATAAACTAAATTATGAATGTACGCTAAGCTGTACCGCTATTACATGCAGTCATATTCAAACTTAAGAATCAGATTTAAAACAAAAGTACGATAGTGATCGGGCGAACAAGTTTTAACCTGTATTACTTACATTAGTAAAGATTATCAAAATTTTTTCAATAATAATAGATATGTCAAATTACAAGGGATGCGGGATTAGACAGGGGCTGGAGGGGCCGGATTACCATGGCTCCACTGTATATTTATTATACACTTTTAAAGAATGATATTTTCGTATTTGGTTTTTAGTTTTTCAACATATTTTTCATTTTAATCTTATCTATAAAAAATAATCTATATTAAAGATTTTTTTTTTGCATTACTGCAATTTATCTCCGGAAGGTTTTCAGCAATATTTATATTCATCATTTCAGCTCATAGATGTCCCACTGTTGGGCTCAAGCCTTCTCTATAATAGGAAAATGACCTATACCACGCTGGTCCGATGATATACAGTTTCACTTCCTGTTTTTCTTCTCTTGCATGGTTGTTATATGCATATTTAATTTTATCAATAGCAAATTTAAAGCTTAGAACTGTGTCTAACTAGCAGCAAATTTGCCCACTATTTACTGCTCCTAAAAATTATGTAAGGAAATGTAGTTGTAATACTCTTGTTTATAAACATTGCATGTACTTTGATATCTTTTTGATAAATAAAGTTATCATGAAGTACCCACTTACATATGTTCCTTACGTCTTGTCATTATTACTTTGTCATATGTACAAACTAGTACAAGTTTACTTAGCAAACAATATTACCTAATCATTGTTTAATGGACATAGAAATTACATCGCTACTTAATTCCTACAATAAATTTTTATCCCTTATAGGAGAAGAGTTGTTTCTCCTTGTCGACTCAGCTCATACACATTGTCTATTTGGCTCGAGCTTCCTCACCAATAAGAGGACAATTGACGTACTATGCCATGTTGATCAGACGTGTTGGTATAGGGTTTTGTTTCAAGTGTTGCTTCTCTTGCACAGATGTTTATGCATATTATATCCCTCGTCTTTTACGATATCCACGGGCAAGATAGTGGTGAATTGTATTCTTGCGCCGTCACCATACCGAAAATTCTTACTATGTCGTAGGATATGGTGAAACTATAAAAAAGATTTTTAATTTTTCAGGATAATGAAATGATTCGCAAACGTGTAATGATATCACTATCACTGCTATTTGGTGCTAAAGTGATGAATGTCTCCGTACCATTCCTCTTCAAGCATGCAGTAGATGAAGTTAATTCAGTTAGCGTGGCCCATGGTGATGCTTTATTGGGCATGGCTAGTGCTCCTCAGGCAGTTGGCACTACTGCATTCTGTATGCTGGTTGGATGTGAGTTATTATTATAAGTTTTGACTACATTACTAACATAACAGCTAATTTTTATAGACACCTGCTTAAAAATAGTGCAGAAATACACGCATTTATTTATTGCCTGTTTAATAGTTTGAAAAAGTACTCAACAATATATATTTTTAATATTCAGTACATAGGGTAAAATAAAAGGTTTATAACCAGCATGTGTTACTAGAGATGACTTAGCTGAAAACTGGTCTCTAAATATCGGCTTCATAAAAAGGTTCAACATGCTATGGTGGCTGTGCTCGTTATTTCTCTATGTGATAAAATCTGAAATACGGAAATCCGTAGAAGAACGGGTGTAAAGTGTAACCAAGATCGCCTAAAGAATTAGCACATAGAAATGACAATGGGTAAGCTACATTGCTCGTCATTGGGTACCATTAGGGAAGAATAAGTTATTAGATATTACAGCAATAAACTTGCCACTCCAAAGTCCCAGCAGATAACACAAATTAATGTGCACCCATTCCCTTAATCATTATACAGAAATACAACAAATCCCTTTTATAAAATGAAAGTGAAATTGATTGAATGACATCTCTAGTTTGAAGTGTTTTATAATTTAGAAATTTAATTCAACCTCTAAAACTCAGTGCAAGGACGTCGGAGACAAGAATGTGTGCAAAATTTTAAGTTTCAATAGTAAACAAAAGAGATATCAGTCAAGGTTAATGACGTCGCCTTTTTATAAACAGCGCCATCTAGTTTTCATCTACGGTACTAACGTATTCTGCATCCTCAATTCCATATAAATTTATATTAATAGGAATAATTAATACAGTGAGAAGAAAACAAGAAATAGAGTCCAAAAGTGAATGTCATTGGACTGATAGATAAATGCAATGAATTTATAGACTTTAAATTTTTCTTCAAAATTCATATGGACTTTCACTATTCGTTATAGACCTCTCAATAATTCATACGTGGTTTTTCCAATTTTTTTTTGTTATTTTTGAAATGATCTTCATCATCACCACAGCCCACATCATATACGTCTCATTGTTGAGCTTGGGCCTCCTCCACAATGGGAGGGAATTTGACCTAATATACCATGCTGGTCAGACATGTTGGTATAGAATTTCATTTCGAGTTCTCCTCTTACACAGATGTTATATGCATATTAAAAATCTCTTAGTCATCTTTTACGACATCCACGGGCAGGATAGAGAGTGCTGAATTGTATTCTTACTCTGTCACTACACGGAAAACATGATAACGTCTTGTAAATCGATGAATGCCGGCTGCACGCATGAAAAAGCAGGACTCATTGTCACATTCCACCTGAGCCGAGTGTGCAAGCGAGAGGACGACACAAGCGATAGAAACGAACGATCGGCCTAAGCGTTCAACTTGTGACGTATGTGAATTAAAGAGTGCAAATATTTAATGTTAAACGAGTTGCAAATTAATTTTCAATTAAATCTTTATTCGTTTAATTCAGTGATAATAATTCAATTTATAAAAGTACTAGCAACTCGCCCTCGCGTCGCTTCGGTTTCAGTTGTCTTACCCGCGTAGTTTCCGTTCCCGTGGGAATACCGGGATAAAATGTAGCCTAGCCTAGAATTTTGGAAATCGGTTCAGTGGTTTAAGCGTGAAAGCGTAATAAACAAACTTTCGCATTTATAATAATATAGAAGCATGTGTGATACTCGCGTAAACATCATAGATCATTATGAGTATACAGTTTTAATATAATGTTGTTTTTTTTTTCAGATGGTATTGCCCGCGCTGGAGCAGCTGGTTTCAATGAATTGAGAAACGCGGTATTCGCTAGTGTTGCCCAACATTCTATCAGAAAATTGGCCTGCAATGTGTTCACACATTTACATAATTTGGATTTGGCTTTTCATCTTAGCAGACAGACTGGAGCACTCTCTAAGGCGAGTTTATTTTTATATCTGAAATTATACCTCTTTTGGCGCGTTAGGGGAAATTATGAGAGTAAACTTTTTGTTCCATGTGGTGACGGAGTAAGAATACAATTCACCACTCCTTATCTCGCCCGTGGATGTGGTAAAAGACGACTAAGGGATATAATATGCACAGAGCAGCTGTGCAAGAAAGGGACAACTCGAAATGAAACCTTATTTTTTTTTTGTGGGGTTGGTTGCGGTCGGGGCGATCCGCCGCCGGCGACTGGGGCGGCGTAGGCGCGAATACCTGCGCCTCATGCCGCCCTAGCTGAGGACGCGGATGACGTGACCGGGGAATTAGTCTGTCACCCGTTGAGAGGCCGACCGCGTAAAGAAAGACCGACGTCCTCCCGAGGAGGGGACGTCGGTCGATGGGAGGGTACCCCAAATAGGAGGTATTCCGTCGGGCCGACCACTGACGTCAAGTCACCCTGCTCCGGTGGTCGGCCCAATGACGAAGGTGACGTGCATCATGGGTGGGTTGTGGGTGTGCGTGCTTACGCCCCTCTGTCGCCCCGGACGGAGTGGTGCGAGGAGTGCGCTGACCGCAATCCACGCAAGAAAAAAAAATATGCATATTATATCCGTTTTTAACGACACCATTATGATAAGGTGTGATGAATGATATTCTTAGTGCGTCACCACAGAAGAGTTTGGGTATGCTTTAGTCGTCTTTTACGACACCCATAGGTGAGATAAGGTATGGTGAATTATATTCTTACTCCGTCACCATTTGGAGCAGTTAAATAAACAAAATTCTTGGGATATGATGTCAATAGTGAATTTATTGAACTTATGTCTTATATTCTTCCATAGACAATAGACCGTGGTTCCCGCGCCATTAATTTCGTGCTAACGGCAATGGTGTTCAACATAGTGCCAACGATATTCGAGTTGTCGCTCGTGTCCATCATCCTCGGTTTGAAAGGAGGGCTGGCCTTCGCTGGTTAGTACTAGCTTTATATAATATAGACTTTTTATAACAGCGCCATCTAGTGGATATTACTTGAACTAAGACAAAAATATGCATTATGTCGTACAATTGGAATTTATCATTTCATTCATCATCATATCGGATCATATACGTCTCATTGTTGGGCTCGTACCTCCTCCACAATAGGAGTGAAATTGACTCTATTATATCATGCTGATCAGACAGGTTGGTATAAGGTTTTCATTTCGCGTTTCCTTCTCTTGCATAGATGTTATATGCGCCTTATATCCCTTAGTCGTCTTTTACAACATCCACGGGCAAGATAGGCGATATAGAATAGTTCTATATCGCCTATCTTGTATATGTTGGCTTTATCTTAATAGAGACACTTTAAAACAACGCCATCTAGTGGACATTAGCTGAATTAATACAAAAAACATGCAGGATGTCATACAATCCGGGAGTTGACTATTTTCCAAAAATTGTTTTAAACACTTTATATGGTCAAATTAATACCAGTGGTACGATAGTTATTATTACACCTATAAATGCAATTAAAATTTAAATTAAAAATACACTACAAAAACGCGGCATTATGGTCACGTGGCAACGTGTGATGTCACTGTTCAAATCAAACTGAAGTTAGCTGAAGTTACTGTGTACACAACTACACATATAGAACTGCGTTTCGCAAAATTGAGTTCTGAAATATTCTGAATCTGAATACTAAATTTAATTATTATCAATCCTGTGCTGTGCCTTGTTGCGGGAGCATTTCTATAAAGACGCCAACAAAACCATTCTTGTCCCGATTAAAACAGAAATTCGGAATAAGTGGTTAATACTTGCTCGAATAAACGTAGCAGATTTTATCAGTGAAATGAAACTTATTTTTTTGTGAAGACCATTTTGATGTAAGTAATAAACTATTAAGTATTTACACCTATATTACCAGTGAAATGATTCTATTAAAATAGGCAACCTTTTATGAGGTTATGTCATTTGAATAAATACCTATTATAATCACAATATTATATTCATATGTTTCAGCTCCCTAATGACATGGAGAACTACATGGAATACCATTTGTTAGGTTCTGTGAAGAGGATACCAATAAAACCTAAGTGTTTACCATCAAAATTTGCATGTCAACCTAATAGAAAGAAGCAAACTACAACTACTCTCAAAGAGGTTTGTTTAAAGAGACAGAAAGGTATTAGTTGATCATCATTATGAGATTAACAAGAAAAAAACCGAAGAAGTTTATACAAGCAGTGGACATTTGCCAGGACCTTCAATGACAGGTATTAAAATCAATCTATACCACTCTCCGGAAACAATACTATCCTTGTAAAAGCAGTCATTTATCTGTTACTATCTAAGAGAAGGACAAACCAATAAAAATGTTATATTAATTTATAATATTAATGTAAATATACATTGTAGTGTGGCAATATAATTTGTCTAAAAATAAAAAGTAATATATACTTTTAATCCTGAGTAGTGAGAGTAACCAAAGGTTTACAGTTATAGGTAACAATCACATTGTGTTTATGGGTGCTTTAGTTAGTTTATAAGTGGTTAATTATGTTTCCATATAAACAAAATGTTATCTATATAACAAAGCTAAAACAACATTTTTTTACAGATAAATCTATTAAACAAGTGGAAGTTCAAGCTATGTTTGAAGTGAATCAACCAAGTTGGGCAATCCTGCCCGATCCACCAAAGTCAGCAAATAAACGAATCCAAGCATATATTTCTAAAAAGTATAGAAGTAAAGCCAGTCAAACTCATATTAGTAAATAGAACTCTGTGCCTTCACCCATAAGAATTAAGAAAGTAAATGTTGCTGTATCTCCTTTTAAAAAAATACCCCCAAGTATAACTCAAGTCAAGTGCTAAGAAAGTTAACTTTTATAGAGGAAGAAGCATCTGAGAGTGAAATTTTGCTGCTCCATCCATGCCTGCCTCTTCTGCATCCTTGTTGAGTTCCGGTCCGGTGGTAGTTTATGTTTTTGGATAATTTAATTTTGTAAACTTGACAATATTTAAGTGCCCTCTCGGGGTTTATGCATAATTTGAATATCTATGAAAAGGAAGGAAGGATTGCACTTATAAGCCACTGGTTTTTACTTGTTTTTAGGTAACAGTAATGTTATTGTTGTTTTTGTGTGTGAAATAAAAAAGTTAACACTGAAATTACTATAAACTTTTATTTAACATTAATAGGTAATTCTAGTACTTTGATGTAGTAAGGGATATATTATATTATCTTTCCAAAAAGTAATAACTTTTAATAGGTATTATATTTTGTGCATCGGTTTCATCATAGTCAACTTCTATTATTTGTACATTGTGATTATTGTGGAATAAGCTATCTGCAACACAATAATAGCACTTTTTAACCCCGGTGATGTACATCTGCATCTGAACCTGATAATAATATTTCTCAGTTATTTTTCCACACTGCACAAAGTTTTTAAGTTTGGTCACTAGATAGACATTTTATTTCTATTAAACTGTCGTTGTTGCATATACCATCTGGTGAGGCAGCCAGTATCAAATTTGCCTTTAATAAGAACAAACCACGTTTGTTGATGTTTGTGCCTAGTAAATTGCCCGCAATCTCTCTCACTTTGTTCTGCAACAACAAAAATCCGAATTAGTAGCAAAATATTCTGCTACCTCTGCTGCTACGTCTATTTTAGGTAAATTCATACTGTCGGCCTTTTCAAATCCTTTTTCCATTGCTTATACAATTTTACTTAATAATACTTTTAACACATTTCTTATATCGTCAATAGTAAAATTATAAAATAAGAATAACCTATAACAATAACACTTAGGCTTGTTGAAAATTATCGATATTTTAATCCGATATATTTTATCGATATTTTTAGTTCGATATATTTTAACCGATATATTTTAATTCGATATACATAGGTATCTATTTATCGGTATAAAATATCCACTACCGAATAAGGTGTCAAAACGATATATTTTTTATTTATGTAAAATAAATCCCCAAAATACAAAACTATAAAAGATAGAAATAAAAGGAAAAACAATAATTGTATTGTGTGACTAGTGTGTTTTGATTAGGATACGTTTATGATATAGGTTGGGTTAGGTATATTATGATTGCGTCCGTCACTTTTAGCAAGAATAATTATTAACAAAAGTGACAATCGAATTATTCCAATGTACTGTCGCTTAGCATTCGAATGATAATTTGTTAAAAACTAATGATTTTTTTCACTCATTTAAATTATTAAAAACTAGCAGCGCCCTGCGGTTTCATCCGCAGATCCTCTTCCCATGGGAATATCGAGATAAATCATAGCCTATGTGTTATTCTGATATGTAAACTATATTATTGTGAAGATTAATCAAAATCCATTCAGTAGTTGTTGCGTTCAAGAGCAACAAACACTTCACATTTTCACATCTTCATATACAACTTTCGCGTTTATAATATTAGTAGGATTATTTTATAGGCATTGTGTTACAGGAAATCATAGTTAATGTAATAAGTGTTTTCGGTTTTAGTGATTTGCTCTTAACTAAGTAACGTAAATCATGAGTCACATTCAAAGACTCGTCGATATATTCCAACAGTTGCACCCGCGTAATGCCCGTTCCCATGGAAATACTGGGATAAAATATATCCTAAGTTACTCTTTATACAGACATAGTTGTCTTCTGATAGCTCAATATTATCAAAATGGTTCCAGGCATTTTGAAGATTACCGGGAACGAGTAGAAAGAAAATATTTAAAATCGTTTTAGGCATAGATATCGTGTAAACAACCATGTGAACATGTAAAAATCTATTATTTTTACATTACAAACAACAGTACAATTTTATTGGGGTAAAATATTGGCTAAAAGATAGCTTTTTAGTTTTATGATATTATTCTAATTTTTGCCTAATAAAAGAATACTCAAAAAATACCTTAGTTTTGTTGAATTTTTGTAAATTGTAATAATATACATTTTACACAAACATTACTATAGACATTATTGACCTAGCTTGAACGAAATAATTTATTTCTTAAACGTATTTGATTAAAATTTGACCGATAAATCGATATTTTTCTCAAAATATCGACGTCGATACTGATATTTTTATAAATATCGATACATCGATAAATATTTTCTCTATTGTCAGCCTTAATCACATAAACACACACATACAAATGTCAATGTGTGTTTACGTGTAAAATAGTGACGACACGCTTGCCGATTGGCGTTTACTATCACGTGACTCATAGGTAAAAATATAAATTTTTCCGACGTAAAAATATTAAAAATCATAAAATATTTTTTATATATTTGTATCGTTTTAGGCTTTTTATCAATAATTCACTATTATTATATATTCAACTTTGATTTTTAAAGATACTGTCAACTCGCGGATTGGAATTATTTGAGGGAAAATATTTTTGTAAGTGGTATCCATGAGACTATTTAAGACCAGAGCTAACAACTTTACATCTAATTAGGCCATTCCATTTGCTTCAGTCTGTTCAATAATTTTATTTCCAAGAAAGGTTAACATCATTCACGTAGCCCGCCATAAAAGTATTGCTAATACTTTCGCTATATGCATGATGGTAGAAAGGTACATACTACTTCGACCTCAAGTCATTGAGATAAGAGCGATCTTGGGGCGATTCCTTGGTTGGTAGGCGGAATAAAACCCTTGGACTGTATATTTGTATATTGTGGTACAAGAAGTTAACAGTGCTTGCCGTAAGTGCGACTAATATTAAAATTGTAATGTATGAAAAATGTAATATGTGTAGCGTTGCCAGGGGTCCGGATAAAGCCGGACATAGGTAAGCTTTTAAAATACGTGTCCGACCAAAATAATGGGTGTCCGGCTTTTATTAGGCTTTTTACATTTCGCAAACGAGCTAGCGCCGAGCGTGGCCGATCGCAGGCGGGTCGACTGTTGTCATAATAATCCTAAAAGCTTAATTTTACATACATTTTTTTGTCGTACTTAATAATACTAAAACACAAAATCCTCAATAATGTAGGGTGTCCGGCATTCTACCCAAATGTCCGGTCAAACTGGCTAGTCTGTCCGGCTATTAGGTTTGATGACCTAGCAACCCTAAATATGTGAGAGGCGGAAATGCTCGCCGGATTGTATCGGCGGGTGACGGGGGTGCGAGCGGAGGGCGGTGTGATCTCGTTAAGGGAGCTCACCGCCTGGCGCGTCGACGCCCGCCGAGACGTCATTGCCCGTTGGGCAGTCAGGCTGGAGTGGCCTCGGTTCGGGGTGCGAACCGTGGAGGCCTTCCGGCCGGTGCTGATGCAGTGGTTGGAAAGGCGGCACGGGATGCTCTCCTTCCTAGTACTAGGAAGTGCTAGTGCTAGGCAGTGCAGGTTTTGACGGGGCATGGGTCCTCCCCGAGGGGGGGACGTCGGTCGATGGGAGGGTACCCCAAGTAGGGGGTATTCCGTCGGGCCGACCACTGATGACAAGTTAACCCTGCTCCGGTGGTCGGCCCAACGACGAAGGCGACGTGGTTTTCGGGTGGGTTGCGGGTGTTGCGTGCTTACGCCCCTCTGTCGCCCCGGACGGAGTGGTGCGAGGAGCGCGCCGACCGCAGCCCACCCAAAAAAAAAAAAACCCTAAATACAGTAGAATTCATATATAACGACTTCGCTTATAACGACTAACCGTTTTTAACGACGATAATGTTTACTCAAGTTAGGTTTCATAGTTAGGTACTGAGAAAATATAACCGTTTAGTGCGACTTCGGTTTAAACGACCAACTGCTTATAGAGACCATTTTTTATGATATACGTCCGGTTAAAACGACGCGCAATGTTTTGTTTATACAACCTACGCACCAACACTTCGGCGCCCCGACTTCATCCCGCCTCGCGCGCTTCACCTTTCTTTATTAGCGCGTGTAAATCACAGTTAGTGTTTATCACTTGTTATGAAAAGTTCTTAAAACTCGACAAAATGAGTTCTGTGAAGCGAAAGTGTTTTACAATTGAAGAAAAAAAGTGCAATATTACACCGATTAGAAGCCGAAGAGAATCAAATGCAACCAATCAAACTTTCTGAATTATAATACACGTGTACATATGTATTCGTAAGTTAGGTATGTACTTATGTACATAAGAAATAATCCTGCCGTTTTGTACGTCATCCGGTTAGTACGACATAGTAGTGCCGGTCCCTTAAAGGTCGCTATATCCGGATTCTACTGTATGTGAATGCGCCCGCGCGATATAAAGTAAGAAGCGCAGCGCAATGTTCTTTTGGTCGACGCGGCGCGCGGCGAACAACTGTTGACGCCCCCTCGCCGCGACACCCCGGCCAAGTTGAGTTGGATGACTCAATAAGCGGTGATGATGATGTTGATAGTACGTCCCCATCCTTGGAAAAGTCAAATGAGTGATGAAATCATCTTATTTGTAAGTTGCATAATTGAGCTGTGACTGTTCTGGACTTTTCCACTTGGTGACGGAGTAAGAATACAAGAATACAATTCGCCACCCCCTATCTTGCTCTTAGGTGTCGTAAAAGATGACTAAGGGATACAATATCTTCACTATGTATTTAAAAATGTGTCTAAGAGTCTATGCCTTAAATGTTACGTATTATGTAGGCATGTACAGACAGAATATATGTAGGCATGTAAAGCTTCGACAGTATAATTTCATTCATTCATACCTAGAATTGCGCAAACGCTTCAATGAGCGTAGGTAACAACGACGAGCCGTCAACGGTCATCGGCCGATCAGCTGTTTTAAAGCGAAGTTTGTCTTGCTTATGCGAACGTAATCATTGATTTATTCAATTTCTAATGAACATTTAACAAAATATGAATATGTTGCGTATTAACTATCATTGACTTTATACATTTCAATCGGATTTACACGAAAAAGCGTTGACAAAATTGAAAACTTTACATCTCTCTAATTCCTTAACGATTCGATATTTTTCGGTAAAATTTTTTTCATGATTTCCTACCACCATTGCCTAGCTCCCTTTTGACCAGTTGCTCCATAACCTGATACATCCTGTATATATATAATATGTATATACAATCTGTCTGCACAGATGGTGTAGTTGCTAAGATACCTACCGTGCCAGTGTCGTGGGTTTGAACCCCACACAGGACAACACAGCGCGATCCACAAATTGTTGTTCGGAGTCTGGATGTTATTTGTGTCTGTTAATTATATGTTTGTAAAGTCCCTCGCAACATAAGCATTATTTCCTTAGTGTAAGATATTGTTTTTTAAAAAAATCTATTCCATAGAAGGAAAACTTGAAATGAAGTCTTATCGTCTGATCAGTATGGTATAGTATGTCAATTTTCTTTCTATAGTCAAGAGGGCTGAAGCACATCAGTGATACGTATTATCATTTCAGCCTATCGTCCGCCACTGCTGGACGTAGGCTTCCCTCATGTTACGCTACAAAGTGCGGTTTTGTGCCGCCTGCATCTAACGACGCCCAGCAACTTTCACTAAGTCGTCGGTCCACCTAGTTGGGGGGCGTCCTACACTGCGTCATTCGATACGTGGTCGCCACTCGAGAACCTTTCTTCCCCAGCGGTTGTCGGTTCGTCGAGCGATGTGGCCTGCCCATTGCCACTTCAGCGTGCTAATTCTTCGTGCTATGTCGGTTACACCCGTTCTGCGGATTTCCGTATTCCGGATTCTATCTCGCAGAGAACTCCCGAGCATAGCACGCTGAGCGACTTTGAGCCTTGATATGAGGCCTACATTTAGGGACCACGTTTCCGTGCCGTAAGTCATCACTGGTAATACACACTGGTCGTAGACCTGTGTTTTCAGACCCTGAGGTATGTTGGACGAGAAGATCCTCTTAAGTTTCTCGAATGCTACCCAACCGAGTTGGATTCGTCGGCTGATCTCTTTCTCGAAATTGGATCTACCTAACTGGACTGTTTGTCCTAGGTAAACATAATGATCAACAACTTAGAGAATCGCATTGTCAACTAGGACCGGTACAGGAATGACACGGGCATTTGACATGACTTTCGTCTTGTCCATGTTCATTTGTAAACCCACTAGTTGGGATTCCCTGCTGAGATCGTTGAGCATGGTGCCAAGGTCCTCCATGGACTCTGCCATAACGACGATATCGTCTGCAAATCGAAGGTGAGTGATGTATTCGCCTTTGATATTGATACCCTTGAAGACATATTCCAGTGCAGTGGTGAACAGTTTCGGAGAGATGACGTCTCCCTGTCTCACGCCTTTCTGCAACTGGATCAGTTTCGTACTCTTATCTCGTATACGGACCGACATTGTGGCGTTCCTATACAAACACTTCGATATAGCGATGGTCGATTTGACACCGCTGAAGGGACTGCAGCACCGCCCAAGTTTCGACTGAATCAAAGGCTTTCTCATAGTCTACAGTCTACAGAGGCCGATTATACTCTTTGGTCTTTTGTATAATCTGCTGAAGCGTGAGGATATGATCAATGGTGCAAGATAGTGCAAGTGATACGTATAAGTTCTACTAAATACTCTTCTTGGCAATGTGTTGGTCTTGAGTCAATGATGTTATACCCTCTGGTTTCCAGGTCTCGCTTGGGGTTGCGTAGGAGTCTACGCTGCCTTCACACTCGCTGTGACACAATGGAGAACAAGATTCCGTGTACATATGAATAGGGCAGAGAACGAAGCTGGAAATAAAGCTATAGATTCCCTCATCAACTACGAAACTGTGAAGGTAACATCTATCTTTATCTGGTACCCGTTTATAAGCCGATGGATAGATTCATCATCATCATCCCAACTCAAATACGTTAATAATTAATAGTGGTAGGACCACAAGTTGTCAGTCTACAGCCCGGTCCGTCTGCGGTAGTACCACACTGAACAGAAAATCGACCTCGGGAAGTAGCAATTTGTTACTGCGCTTCATTGGGTGAGCGAGAGGGCCGCAAGCCTAACTTTCTGAGAGTGTTTGCGTGTGGTGAGTTTTGATGATGCCTTTAGTATCACCGAATCTAATTGCATGCATTCATACACCTTTCACTTTCTTCGCGGTAGGCAGCAGTCTTGCATAGGGCCATGAATGGCAGCAACACTTACCATCAGGTGTACTGTTTGCTCGTTTGCCAGCATTTGCAATATGAAAGATGAAAACAAGTCCCATTGCTGAGCTTGAGCCTCCTCCATAATAGGAGGGAATTTGACCTACTATACCGCGTGCCTATCTTATCCTTTAATCGTCTATACCAGCTATACTCTAAGTGTGTTCCGCGGAACCCTAGGGTTCCGTGATACCTCTGTCGGGGTTCCGCAAGAATTTAGAAATAAAAAAATCAAAACACCTCTCTCTGGTCGCTCCGCGGCTGTGCGGACTCCGCGGCCGCGCGGAGACAAAACGCTATGAATGTTATTTATTTATTTATTTGTATTTGTATAAGCTTGTGTTACATTAGCTGGTACAATATCTCATAAGTTTGGTCTCAACAATTTTATACTTGTACAACGCGTTCGCTCTAAGTTTGCCGGTCTGTGGAATGCGCGTACCCTCCCCCACGTGACAACAAAACTTATAATGTGTCATAGTTTTACCCAAATATCTAACGTACACAATTTTTATTGTTACAATTAAATAAAAAATTTCGAACGTCATACACTCATACCTATCGCCAGCGGCAAACTTAAAACGAGCGGGTAGTATACTTGTAAGCGCTCAGTCTCTTTGATAAAAGCCGCCTCTGAATTAGACGCTATAGTTGTCAACTAGCGACTTTCGTCTCTAACTTCAAAGGATAAAGTCGATATTGTTTACAACGCTATTTTTAAATTTCTGTTTTTATTTTTGCTTTTTGTTTATCAAAGGTGCCGACTCGAGTATTTTCGAGAATATTTGAGATCGAGTCTAGGACTAAGTATAAAAGCGGCGATCGCGCGTTGGCGTCGTCAGTTGATGATTAGCGTTCGGAGCGATAAGTTACTACCTATTTACAAGCTCGCTAGCGAGAAACTAGTGTTCATTGTTTTACTGCCTGCTGTATTCTGTTGTCTCAGTTTTATACATTTCTTCCCTGTAGGTTCTAAATTTAGTCTCTTATACGCAGTAACGATTGTGCATTATTTAAACCCCACTATCCTGACTTGTAACATTATAAATAAAGAAGAATGGAACGTTGGCTTAAAGGTGTTAAACGTGTTCCAACAACATCTTCTAATGACGCTGAATGTTCAAAAGCAATGCGCGCGGAGAATTTAGCAATCACCGATCCAGAAGATGATGCCACGAGTGCCACGACGTCAAGCTCGACGGTTTCAAAGACGAAAAAAAGGAAGTATGATGAATCTTATATCAGTTTCGGATTTGTTGATTCCAACGGCTCACCTCTCTGCATGCTCTGTAGTAAACTGCTTCCTAATAGTTCCATGGCACCTGCCAAATTGCGTCGACATTTAGAAACCGTACACCCCGAGACTAAAGACAAGAATAAAGAATTTTTTGTTCGCAAAAAAGATCAGTTATTAGAAAGTCAAAAAAATATGATGCATGTAACACAAACTACCAACGAAAAGGCCACGGAGGCATCATACTTAGTTAGCTATCGCATTGCACAAGCAGGTGAAGCGCACACTATCGCTGAGAAATTAATAAAACCATGTGTATTAGACATAACAAAATGTATGCTTGATGAAAAATCTGCAAAGCATCTTTCTACTGTTCCGCTATCAAACGATACTGTTTCACGACGAATCCATGATCTGGCAAGCTACGTCAAACAAGAACTAGTTACACGTCTACAAAATACACGATTCGCTTTGCAAATGGACGAGTCGACTGATGTCGCTGGTTTGGCTATCCTGCTGGTTATTGTGAGATATCCATATAAAAGTTCTTTTGAAGAAGACATGCTTATGTGTTCATCGCTGCTTACAAACACTACCGGGGAAGAAATTTTTAATAAAATAAATATATTTTTTGAAGAACATAATCTCAGTTGGAACAATTGCATTGACATTTGTACAGATGGGGCCAAGGCGATGACAGGTAAAACAGCAGGAGCAGTGTCACGAATGAAAAATAAAGCGCCTAATTGTAGTTCCAGTCATTGTATTCTGCATAGACAAGCACTTGCGATGAAGCAAATGCCGTCTAATCTAAAATTAGTTATGGATGAAGCGGTAAAAATAATTAATTTTATCAAATCACGACCACTACAATCCCGATTGTTCTCATTATTGTGTGAAGATTATGGCAGCAAACATAAAACACTGCTGCTCCATACAGAAGTGCGATGGCTGTCTCGGGGAAAAACTTTAACAAGGCTATTTGAACTTAGAGCCGAGTTACAAATGTTTCTTTCAGCAGATACTTCTTTTAATTTGAAGGACCGTTTGTATGATAAAACTTGGTTGTTCCGATTGTCTTTTATGGCCGATATCTTTCAAAAACTTAACGAATTAAATTTATCGTTGCAAGGTAAACAGACAACAGTGTTTCAGGCCTATAATAAAATAACTGCTTTTAAAAGAAAATTAGATTTTTGGATCATTTGCATTGGTAAGAAAGAAATAGAAAGTTTTACGTTACTCAGTGAGTTTGTTAGCGAAAACGACTCAGAAATGTTTGAAGATAATGTGTTTGAAGAATTGGTCCATTATCTCAGTTCGATGCGCGCATCTTTTGAAAAGTATTTTCCCGAAGAATACAATACAAAAATTAAAGTGAACTCCTGGATTCATAATCCTTTTTTACCCAACTTGGAAAAGCCTGAAAACATGTCAAATGAGATATATGAATCTCTTTTAGAAATGTCATCAGACACAAGTATGGAGTCATTGTTCAAAACGACGCCTCTTAATGATTTTTGGTGCAGAATCCAAGATGAATATGCAATGCTTGGCCAAATGGCTCTGGATATTCTTCTCCCGTTCCCAACTACATATTTGTGCGAAACAGGATTCTCTACCTACGCAGCCACGAAAACAAAATATCGCAATAGACTGGGCGCCGAAGCTGATATGAGACTCCAACTTTCTTCCATCAAACCTGATATCAAGCAATTGATGAAAAATAAAAAACAGTTTCATACCTCCCACTAGTTAGATTTTTTCTTTTTTAATGTTTTCTATTATTGTCCTTACCCAGTGGTGAAGTAAATAATAATTAGTAACTGATACATTGTACTTTTATTATGCTGATTAATATAGAATACACTTATAAAAATAATTGTTTTATTGTAGGGTTCCATCAAGTATTTTGCTTCCCAAAAGGGTTCCGTCATTTAAAAAGTTTGAGAACCACTGGTCTATACGATACCTGCGGGCAAGATAATGTCTATTGAATTGTATACTTACTCCGTCAATCTCACATAGAGGACATGATATTGATGTAAATGGATAAATTCATTATTTTATCATCTCGGTCCACACAAAACCTACTGTTGGAGTCGAGGCTTCTCTGCAATGGGAGAGAATTTGACCTGCTATACCATACTGGTCAGACATTTTGGTATAGGGTACTTTTTCAATACTTTTCAAAGAACTTTGTCATTTAACGATAATGTACAATTACAGAACTAACAACTAAATCACTTACTAATTAATACAAAAATACTTGAAGGTGGCCTAGCCAAAATGCTGTAACAAAATCCAACTTCAAATAGCTTCTATTCAAAGAATGGTATAGGGTTTTATTTCAAGTTTTCCTTCTCTCGGATAGGTGTTATATGCATAGCATGTCCCTTGGTCGTCTTTCACGATACCCAACGGGTAAGATAGGGGGTGGTGAATTGTATTCTTACTCCATCACAACATCGAATGCATAGTTTGAATGACTTATATTAATTATCCTTGTATATCTTACAGTATTTCAACAATGAAAAATACGAATTGGAAAAATACGATTTAAGTTTGAAGAAATATGAACATGCATCATTGAAGACAGCTTCCAGTCTTGCCCTTCTGAATTTTGGTCAGCACGCCATATTTAGCGGTGGACTTAGTATTATTATGATCATGGCCGCCAATCAAATAGCACAGGGTAGGTGATTTTATGATTCTTTGTCAAACATCGTCCAGCTTAGTTGAGTATATGATTATGGACTCATAGCCAACTGCATATGGTGTAGTGTGATAGCTGCTATGGATACCATGGAGCCTACATTGCTTGTCATCTCATAATCTCAGGAGTGGTAGGACCACACTGTCGACAGTTATCTGTCTACAGCCGCGGGCCGGTCCGTCCGGGGTAGTACCACGCTCTCGTAGAAAATCGACGTCTGAGTAGTAGCAATTTGTTACTGCGCTTAGTTCGGTGAGCGAGAGAGCCGGAAGCCCAACTTTCTGAGGGTGTTTGCGTGTGGAGGGTTTTGGTGGTGCCTTTGGTATCACCGAGCCTAAATGCACGCATTCACACTCCCTTCACTAACTTCGCGGTAGGCAGCGGCCTTGTAAAGGTCCATGAGTGGCAGCAACACTTACCATCAGGTGTACTGTTTGCTCGTTTGCCACTGCTTGCAATAAAAAAAAAAAAAAACTTGGGCTCAGGTCTTCTCCACTATGGGAGGGAAACTGACCTGCTGTACCACGCTGGTCAGACGTGTTGATATAGGATTTTTTTCGAGTGTTCTTTCTCTTGCATAGATCATCATAATCTCAGTCTATATATGTCCCACTGTTGGGCTCGGGCCTCTATCACTTTGGGAGAGAATTTGATCTACTATACCACCCTGGTCAGGCGTGTTGGTATAGGATTATTTTTCGAGTTCTCCTTGCATAAATATTATATGCGTATTATATCGCTTAGTCTTCTTTTATGACGCCCCGGAGCAAGATAGGGCGTGGTTAATTGTATTCTTACTTCGTCACCACACGCAAGAGATATCTTGTAGGTGTCGTAAAAGACGACTAATAGCTTTGTATAGAGTTGAGTTGACTATGAAACTATTGCCAATAATTTTAGCAATAGGTTCTATGAAAGATGTACTCTACATATCTCGACATCGATTCTCGATCATCGATCTCGAAATCGACATCAAGTAATTTGGATAATAGAAGGGTGATGATGATTTTAAATTGTATTCATTTGGTTTTCTGTGTCCCTTGTGTATCTTAACTAATATTATAAATGCGAAAGTAAGTCTGTTTATTTGTTTCTTACGCTTTTATGCTTAAAGGTTCATATCAGTGCATCGCGGCCGCGCGCGATCAATCGCTTACGACTGTCACGCGCGGCTAATGCGACAATAGTCAAAGTATGAAAATGTATGGCGCCGTTCCTGTCGTTGACCCTGCGCGGCTGTCGTGTACCTCGGCAACGGCAATACATTTTCATACTTTGACTATTGTCGCATTAGCCGCGCGTGACAGTCGCAAGCGATCGATCGCGCGCGGCGGCGATCGATCGCAATGCATTGAAATAAACCTTAAGCCACTATACTGATTTTAAAATTTCATTAAACAAAGTTATATTATCAGCGAGTAATATAGAATAAATTTTGTTCCAGTATTTTCACTGAACATTGCTAGTATTATCATTTCGGCTCATATACGCCCCACTGCTGGCCTCGGGCCTCCCCCACGATAGGAAGGAAATTGACTTTATGCCATTTTTTTTTGTGGTGAGCTATAATCAGCGCACACGCCGTCCGCTCCGTCCGGGGTGACGAAGGGGCGGCGCGCGGCCCCATAACCCACCATATCTCCTCTCTTTCGCCATTGGGCCTACCACCGGTATCGACTTCCTTGTCCTCCATAGGCATTACTATACCATGCTGGTCAGATAGGTTGGTATACGATTTTGTTTCGAGTTATCATTGTTTAAATATATCAAATCATTTATTCTGTACAGACCCCTTAAGGGCACTTACATATTGTCAAATTACACGTTTGAATACAATACAATAATTTACCACCGGATCGGAACGCGGCCACAAACTAAGAAGATCCGGCATGAAACTCAGCGGGCAGTCATTTTTTTTCTTCATCTTTTAAATATACATAATATTATGTTTAAGTACAACATATATGGCATTAGCTCCAGTGTGATGCCCTTCGTAATTACATATATGCATTAATTTTCAAGATTTAATGCAAGACAAAAAAAAAAAAATTAAAGCATAAAGAAAGGAAGAAAATATGGCTAGACCAGATCCCACAAGCAGCATCCGATCACGAGTTAACTACTAGAGCAGCCATCACTCCCCTCAACCAAATTAGAGGGAAGGGAGCGAAAATATATAAATAAATATGTGTCTTATTTCCCTTGGTCGTCCTTTATGACACCCCCGGGCAAGATAGGAGGTGGTAAATAGTATCCTTACTCTGTCACCACACATTCCTTGTGATATATTTATCTTTTTATATAAATTTCTTGTGTATGTGGATATGTCACTGAACTCCTCCTAAACGGCTGGACCGATGTTGATGAAATTTTTCATGTGTATTCAAGGGGATTTGAGAATGGTTTTGGTTCACAATTGGACCCGGTAAGTGGCACTGCTGTCGATTTCAAGGAGAATTCCTTTTATTTTATTTGAACAGAAGAATGTCTGTTGGGTCAGCTAGTAAATGTACAGTCATGTTTTACCATTCATGCGAATCCTGTAATTGTGCCTGGGCGAACCGGTTCTTTACGACTGCCTGTAACAATGCCAACTTGAAAGTGCTTATTTATAATTTCAGGTAATATGACAGTTGGTGATTTAGTGATGGTGAATGCACTGTTGTTCCAGCTGTCGATACCATTGGGCTTCCTTGGCTCTGTGTACAGGGAGGTCAGGCAAGCACTTATAGACATGCAGACGATGTTCACTCTAATGACCGTTCAGTCGAGGATAAAGGTAACTTCCAGAAGAAGACATAATTCCATAGTTTAATTTTCGATGCTGTCATGATTTTTTTTTAATGACAGCAATCTGCACTAAGGAACTAAGCTTTTTGTTGCAGGGGAATTATATAAATATTTGAATCATCATCATCATCTCAGGCTATATATGTCCCACTGTTGGGCTCAGGTTTCTTCCATACTAGAATTGACCTACTATTCCCCGTTGGTCAGACATGTTAGGATAGGGTTTTGTTTCAAATTTTCCTTCTTTTGGACAGATGTTATATGCATATTATATCCCTTAGTTGTCTTTTACGACATCCACGAGCAAGATAGGGAGTGGTGATTGTATTCTTACTCAGTCACCACAATAATGGACACAAATTAGATTTGATTCGGACCACCCTTGTGGATTTCACTGGTATTGTTGTGTGGGAATTGAACCCCAAACACTTGGCGCGGTAGGTAATAGGTAGGTTTATCTTTATCAATACATCATCCTCATTTCAACTTAGATAAGTCCCACTGTTGCGCTCATGTTTCCACCACGAAGGGGGGAAAATTGACCTATTATACTACATTGGTCAGGCGAGTTGGTGGTCGGTTGGTGTAGGGTCTTATTTCGAGTTTATCTTCTCTAGCGACTAAAGACGACCAAGGGATTATATCATACAGATACCATATTTATCTGCATGATATAATCTCTTAGCCGTCTTTTACGACACCCACTTGGGCGAGATGGGGTGGTTAATTGTATTCTTACTACGTAACCACATGGAGTGAAGGGTGGTTGACAAATAATAAATACAAACTCAACCCCAGTCATTTCGTTCTGGTAATAAAGTTTTTGTTTACTTTTTCCAGGAAAAAGTTGAAGCACCCGCATTAAGAGTCGACGCAAAGACAGCTACCATAGATTTCAAAGACGTTAGTTTCAAGTACATAAACGGAAAACCTATATTTAATAACCTAACCATAAGTATACCGGCAGGGAAGAAAATTGGCATTGTTGGTGGTTCCGGGAGTGGGTAAGATTCATTTGATGAAATTTACGAATCCTAACTAAAATTATAAATGTGATTGTGAGTTTGTTTGTTATGCTTTTACGCCTAAACCACTGAACCGATTACAAAAATTCTTTCACCAATGGAAAGCTATCAGGGAGTAACATAGGCTATATTTTATCCCGGTATTCCCACAGGAACGGGAACTACGCTGCGGGTAAAGCGACTGAAACGAAAGCGAAGCGAGGGCGGGTTGCTACTTTTCTATAAATAAAACCTAGCTAGATAGCTATATATATACAGGGTGTATCAGGTTATGGGGCAACTGGTCAAAAGGGAGCTAGGCAATGGTGGTAGGCAGCCATGAAAAAAATTTGAACGAAAAATATCGATTCGTTAAGGAATTAGAGACATGTAAAGTTTTAAATTTTGTCATCGTTTTTTCGTGTAAAAGTGATAGAAATGTATAAAGTCAATGATACTTAATACGCAACATACTCATACTTTGTTAAATGTTCATTAGAAATTGAATAAATCAATGATTACATTCATATAAGCAAGACAAACTTCGCTTTATAACAGCTGATCGGCCTGTGGCCTATGAGCGCTCGCGCGATCGTAGGTACAATCTACGATGTCTTTGAAACGTTTGCGCAATTCTAGGTATGAATGAATGAAATTATACTGGCGACACTTTACATGCCTACATGTATTTGGTCTGTACATGCCTACATAATACGTAACATTTAAGGCGTAGACTCTTGGACACATTTTTTTGAAATCACTATAACTTTTATGTTATATTGTTTTTTGTGTAATGTATATTCTAATTACGATCTATGATCGTTAAACCACAACATACTCGAACAGTTGCCCCATAACCTGATACATCCTGTATATATATATATACATAGATACAAGAATTGCTCGTTTAAAGATATAAGATTTCCTGGATTGTACGCATGATGCTTTTTATCCTGATTTTTTTATTCCGGTAATGTGTTCCCACATTTCTAATTCCGTGTGGTGATCAATACAATACATCACTTCCGTGGGTCTCATAAAACACAACTAAGGGTTACAATATGCATATTATTGTCATTCTACCTAGTAGGACGATCAGATATCTATCAGATAGCTATATTTATTTCAGAATAATGATTAAGGTTATTCATCATCTGCATTTCAGCTCATAACATCCCACTGTTGAGCTCAAGTCTTCTCCATGTTAGGAGGCAAATAGGCCTACTATACCGTTCTGGTCAGACGGTTTTTGGTATAGGTTTTTATTTCGATTTTTCCTTCTCTTACATAGATGTTAGTCGTCTTTTACGACACCCACGATTTGATTTGAAGAATTGTATTCTACTCTGTCATCACATGAAACTTAGATACTTACGGAGCTTAGATATTCATTCACGCAATAATTAATTTAATTTTTCGCGTTCAATGTTTTATCCTTCCTCGTATCAACGACCGGCTGCTCCATGTTACCAATCATGATTCAGGTATAGCAAGGTAATTAAGACAAAGCAAGCGAAGGCACAGACTAAGCGTTAGTCAATAAAATAACTATTAAACCATAGTTCCTTCAATAACATTGAGGGATTGTTAGAGATGTCAAGGAAATAAGAGTGGAGATAATGATTAATTATTGTTTTCAGGAAATCAACCCTGGTTCGATTACTGTTCAGGTTCTTTGAACCCCAATCGGGTACTATATCAATCGCTGGACAAAATATAAGAGATATTGATTTAGCCAGCCTCAGGAAAGCCATTGCAATTGTTCCACAGGTAATAAATAATTCTAATATTTTTGTGGTGACAGAGTAAGAGTACAATTCACCCCCTCTTTCTTGTCCGTGGGTATCGTAAAATACGACCAATTGATTATATTATGCAGTTAACATAATATATGCAAGGGAAGAAAAACTCTCGAATTATACCTATCTGACCAGTATGGAATAATAGATCAATTTCCGTCCCATTGTGGAGGAGGCTCGAGACCAGCAGTGGGAGAGGAACTGTGATGACGATGGATTAAGAATAAATATTTTATAATAACAAAAGAAACCTTTGAGAAATCCTTACTTAATATTATAAATGCGAACGTAAATCTGTTTGTTTGTTACGCTTTCACGCTTAAACTACTGAACCGATTCAAAAAATTCTTTCACCAATGGAAAGCTATAATATCAGGGTGTAACATAGGCTATATTTTATTTATTTATTTATCCCGGAATTCCCACGGGAACGGGAACTACGCGGGTAAGGCGACTGAAACTAGAGTGAAGCGAGAGCGGGTTGCTAATAATATAAATAAAGAACATAATAATATAATTTTATCATCATCACAACTCAAATACGTCCTACTGCTGGGCTCTAGCCTCCTCCTAAATAATTACTAATTAAAATAGTAAGAAAACAGCATGTAGTGAGCGCATAGGTACTCAACACAGCTGATGTAGTATGTAGGTACTACGACCACTTGACCGCGGCGCCAATCGGGCATCGCAAATGATACCTGTTAGGTATCTAGCGTAGGGAATTACGCGTTGTAAAAGCCGTCCACGTGGACTTCATACCTATGATTGGGTAACGAAATTCCGCATGATTGCTTTTGTTTAAAATGTAAACATGATAAACAGGCTGTTACAAAATATATCCTGTAATTTATTTCTCGTGTAAACATTAGAAATCATTACGCATATAATATCTATGCAAGAGAATGAACGAAAATTGATTGATGAATGAAAATTCGAAACAAGATATATACCAATACGTCTGACCAGCGTGGTATAGTAGCACAATTTCCTTCCCATAGTGGAGGAGACCCGAACGTAACAGTGGGACGTATATGAGCTGATAATAATGATGATTCTACGAATTTTAATTATATTTCAACAGGATTGCGTGTTATTCCACGATACAATATTCCACAATCTCCATTATGGCGATCTGAACAAAAGTCACGACGAGGTGTACAAAGCGAGCAAAATGGCTGAACTCCACGAGTCTGTTAACACTTGGCCTAAGGTGACCTATTGAATTATTCATATTATTAATTTATATCTCGATTAACCGGACTAATTATTGTCGGTAGGCATTCGGATAATCGAGAATCCGTATAATCGAATGTATGAAAACCTCCTTGGGTTTTGTGCATGTGTAGTATGTACATTATTTTATGCGTTTATTAAAAGACGAATACATATCCTGCGGGGCATGCTACTAACTAAAACAATAATGAAACGCATGGGGCAGCGATCCCGTTAGACATACCATTTCAGACAGGTTCATGCTTGCATAAATTCGATTGGTAGGTACTAGGGATGTAACGAATGTTAGAATTGTCACATTCGCGAATGCGAATACGAATGCGAATTTCATTTTCAATATTCGCGAATGCGAATATTGACTTTCAAATAAAGCGCGTGAAAAATTTCATACGGGTTTGACATTTCGTATCAGCCATGTTTAAGTCAAACATAGGCGCGGTTAACCGTTACAAGTTGAGTGATTGAAACTAGATAGTTTCATTTAAAATATATTAGTTTTGATTTGAGGTTAGGTTATTATTATTGCATATTGAAGTGATATTATACAAACATGAGTAAAGCACACGTTAGTGAAGTTTGGACTAATTTTACAATTTGTGACGCGGGCAATGTTAAATGCAAGTCGTATGATAAAAAATAATAGGGGTGTAAATTTGAAATTGCCGTTTTAACGTACTGGCCACTTTGAATTAAAATTAAACCTGCATGGTGTCAGATATCAAAATGAAACTGTTTTCAAACGAAAACTATAACGTACAATGTATGACATTTGATCGTTTGACGTTCAATTGTTTTTACATTCAGCTTTTGAAGTGAACATAGATACGGCGAAAATCAGAGTAATTTTCGAATACGAGTTCTGACGTGGGACTATCGCAGCAGAAGCGGCTCGTAATGTCAATGCTGTGTTTGGAGAGGATACGGCTAACGAAGGCACCGTGGCTTTTTGGTTTAACCGCTTTCATAGTGGAAACTGGGATTTGAAGAATGAACCACGAGGAAGATCAGCCACTAAATACCTAACGATGAATTGAAGGTGATGGTGGGAGTCGATCCAAGTCAAACTACCAAGGAATTAGCGCCATGATTTGATGTTAGCATACCCACAATATTGACCCATTTGCACCAAATCGGTAAAATAATGCAACTTAAAAAAATAAATAAATAAAATGGGTGCCACATGATTTGACTGATCTGCAGAGAGCAGCGCGCATTGGAGCTTGCTTAATCCTATCAAACCGGTATAGAAATGAAGGGATTTTGGACCAGATTGTGACGTGTGATGAAAAGTGGATTCTTTATGATAATCCCAAGCGAACAACGTAATGGCTGACCCCAGGTTAAATGCCACATGAATGCCTTAAAGCGAAGCTTACCCATGATGGTAACTGTTTGGTGGTCACTTCAAGTTTTAATAGATTTAAAAAAAAATAAAACTGCTACTATTATACCGAAATAAAACCATATTTGATGCGACATTTGTATAACGAACTGATGAATAATTGTATGACATAAGCTACAAATTTGTAATAAATACATACATCAATCGCTGCTCACATACACGCATACGCACACACATACACACATTCACACACGCAAACAAACACTCAACACTCATACACACAAAAATGAAAAAGCGAACTCATCATACAAAAGCACATCCTTCATAATTCAATTCATTAATGTTATTTATATTGTTATCATTCTTATTGTAAATTATTTTAATCCTTTTTCTTTTTTTTCTTTTCTCTTTTTTTTGTTATATTTCTTTCTTATATATTTGAGGAAAGGGGTTTTCTGAAAACCAGCCCTGCATAATTTCTATGCAGCACAATGCTGAGCATTCCCCTATTGTCAAAATAAATTAAAAACATGTATTTTAATTATTAGTTATTATGTGACAATAAATGCTATTCTATTCTATTTTATTCTATTCATGGTGTAATTCACTACAGCTTCCTCAGATCTGGTCAAACAATAAACGCAGATGTCTACTGTGCAGAACTCCGGACAATGATGGCGAAACTATAACCGACTACCATTTTGCCGCAAATTGGAAAATTTTTTCACGGAAAAAAAATTCTTCCGAGGAATCAGTAAAAAATACCTTCACACAATTTGTGGAGTCCAGGACCCCAGAGTTCTATCGCAAAGGTTAAATGATCTTGCAATTAGATGGCAAATAAATGTATAGATAACGAGGGTAAATACTTTGATTAATGAAATCTGTTTTATGAACCAAAAATGGTTTTATTAGTTTAAAACGGCAATTTCATACTTTAACCCCTACTCGCGTAAAGAAAGGATATACGAAATCATCTAGAAGCCAATGTATAGTTACATAATAATTTCTATTCATTTTGTCAAAAACATTCGCATCATTCTTTGCGAATACGAATGCGAATGTCAAAAAATTTGCGAATATTCGCGAATGCGAACATTCGTTGCATCACTAGTAGGTACCATACATAGAACGCGATTGGTAGTCTGGATAATCCCGAATCCGTATAACCGAGGACCGGTTAATCGAGTTTCTACTGTATTCTATTTTAGCTTTTCATCTCATCCGTGTGGTGGTGATGGATTAAATTCACGACCTCTGTTTTTGCACGTGGGTGTCGTAAAAGACGTCTAATGAATATAATATGCATGCAAGAGGTACAGTGTGTAATACCTTAGAGGACGTGCAACATTTGCTGATGGAATGTGCAAAAAACTGAAGACAAAGAACAACATTAATAGAGAGATTTGACTTAAACATACAATATGTAGGCTTAGTACAAACAATTATGTCTAAACATAAGTCCAAACAGACAAAACATATGTGTAGCCTAATAACTTTAGTATACCTTAATTTTTAGATTCTAAGTCTTATTTATTTGTAACTAGCAACCGCCCTCGCTTCGCTTCGGTTTCAGTCTCACTCGCGTAGTTCCCGTTCTCGTGGGAATATCGGGATAAAATATAGCCTATGTTACTCCCTGATATTATAGCTTTCCATTGGTGAAAGAATTTTTGAAATCGGTTCTGTGGTTTAAGCGTGAAAGCGTAACAAACAAACAAACATCCTTACTTTAAGCATTTATAATATTAGTATGGATGTTAATGCGCCATGATACAATGGGGTTGACGTGTCCATGTGGACAAAAACCCCCCTATAAATTATTAGATTATAAAATAAATCTATGCTAGAGAAGGCATATTCTAAATAAAAACTTGTACCAACTTATCTGATCAGCATGGTATAGTAGGTCAATTCCCCTCCTATTGTGGAAGTGGCTTGAGCTCAATAGTGGGACGTATATTAGCTGTGATGATGATAATACTAGCTTTTGCCTAATCATATGTGAAGTCGCCAGTTACAATTTTGATTATATGTTATAGAATGAAAAATATCGAAGCGAAATTCAATCCCATTTTATTTAGGGAATGTCTTAGGGAAGAATATATCTCTGCTCCGGTGGTCGGCCCAATGACGAAGGCGAGGTGGTTTTCGGGTGGGTTGCGGGAGTTGCGTGCTTAAGCCCCTCTGTCGCCCCGGACGGAGTGGTGCGGAGGTGCGCCGACCGCAGCCCACCCACAAAAAAAAAAACAAAAAAAAGGGAAGAATATATCTTCTGAAGGGGTGATTTTCAGAATACTCATTGTTACTTACAAAAAGAAATAGATATAGTGTAACATAGAACTTGCTCTTTTTTTGCGTTGGGGTAAAAATAAGACTGATGTCTTGTATTCATTTCTACTAATTTTCAATTAAATAAGATATCAAGTAAAAATATTAATTTTAATTCACTATTTTATACTCTTAAGAGTATGAAAACTCATAAATGCTGAAACCAGTGTTTATTATTTTATTTACTGAAGGGAATTTCTTTAATTAGGAAGTTTCTTTAATTCGGAAAGTAAACAACCACAGCAGTTCCTTGTGTTTTTTTACTTCCCGAACAAATTTGCTACTGCGTTAAAGGTGGTCCAGGAACTGTTAGATCTCTATCCAGTGCATTGTTTGATAGCCTTTTGCGACAAATGTTGGATCATAATTCTTCCAGCCGGACTAACATGCTACCTCTATTTTCAGCAGACCACTGGAGTCCGTATTGTCTTTTAATCATTTTCTTTTAACAGGGATATGAAACCCAAGTGGGTGAACGTGGTTTAAAGTTATCTGGTGGTGAGAAGCAGCGTGTAGCTATCGCCCGCGCCATACTCAAAGACTCGCCTATCATCGTGTTCGACGAGGCAACATCCAATTTGGATTCACTCACTGAATATGTGAGTAATTATTAAAATGTGGATATCCGAGCATGCCTTGCATTTTTTTTTTGTAATTTGTGTTTGTTGGCAAATATATTTAGATACTAGCAAATTCCTGCGGTTTGACCCGGGCAGTTTCCATTCCTGTAGAAATATCTGGATAAATTGTATAGCCTACGTTACTTCTTATACAGACAGCTACCTAGTAGTAAAATATAATAAAAATTGGTTTTGAAGATTACTCTGAAACAACCAAAAACATATAAACGGGTTTTTAGGCATATGCATTTTCAAATGCAATTTGTAGTCAAAACCGTCCTGAGGATGCCTCTTTTAGAGGCGAAACACATGTCGAATAAATATTCGAAGTTCTGTGGTAAATTGCAAGTTGACGTTCTGAAAGGTACTCATCATGTGATAGTAAGATTTCCTTATCGCCTGATCCACCTGGATACTATCCCGTATTCCTTGCATTCCATTGTGGTATGCGGTATATTGATTAGACGTGGGAAAGTGGTGGGAATCCCTTCCTTCCCTGCATTTTAAAAGAAAGAGGAATTATTATTAATAACACAAGGGAACATAATTTTTGTTGCATGAAATATTACGGCTAATATTGTATAATTTCGGAGTGCTGATTTCAGATCTGAAGTCGGATTTTTTGTATCAGCTTTAGTTTTTGAGATATGGAGAAAACGTGATTTTCAAGAAACAAATAATTTAATTAACAAAAAACATCAAAAATGCAACCACTCACTCAAAAAACTTTCTATATAAGATTTTCTTGCTTGACTTGGTTCACTGGGGCTGTTCTTAATGCTCCAACAGTAGTCCGCCATTATGTTGGCATTCCAATGACCTTGATACCGCTCTTCCATAGTCCGGATATCTTGATGGAACTGTTCACCTTGTTCTTCACTGAGATCACCTAGATTTTCAGGGAAATGGTTCAAATGGCTATGGAGGAAGTGTACCTTAATACTCATATTACAGCCAAGCTGCTGGAAGTGCGACAACATCTCTTCAATGTGCTTAGCATAGCTTTCAACCTTTTTGTTGCCCAGAAAATTTTGTGCAATCCAAACA
Organism: Lymantria dispar; assembly: GCA_032191425.1. NCBI lineage: Eukaryota > Metazoa > Arthropoda > Insecta > Lepidoptera > Erebidae > Lymantria > Lymantria dispar. Next base: position 2,467,668 of record CM063442.1, on the reverse strand, counting down.
AATTCATTCCAGGCATTTTTTTCAATTACGGTCATGTAACTATGAAAGTTTTCATCCTTCATCAACCTTCTTATTTGTGGACCATCAAAAATTCCGGCTTTCAGTTTCTCCATACTCAAATTATAAAACTTTTTTGAGATGTATTGAAAACAATCGCCATTTTTGTTCAGAGCTTTAACAAATTGTTTCATGAGCCCAAGTTTGATGTGCAAAGGTGGAAGTATTATGCGATCCCTAGGCACTAATGGTTCATTTATCACATTCAACTTTCCCGTAACCATACTTGGCCTGATGGGCCATTCTTTTCTAACCCAATGCTCAGACTTAGCTCTGCTGTCCCACAGACAAATAAAACAAGGATATTTTGTATAGCCTCCTTGTTGTCCCAGAAGAAAATTCACCATTTTTAAATCTACACATATCAACCACTTATGTTCATTATACTTGATTCTATTCATAACAGAAGCTACAGTAGCGTATTCTTCTTTGACTGTAGTGGAATGTGCAATCGGTATCGAACCCAGCTTATTGCCGTTATGCATAAGTACACATTTCAGGCTACGTTTAGAGGAATCGATAAATAAACGCCATTCATCTGGATTATATTTTTGTACTCCCATTGCTTTTAATAAACCAGGAATATCTGAACAATAAACAAAGTCATCATCTTCAGAAAAAAATGAAAGTAATTCCGTTTCTCTTTTACGATAGTACGAAATTCTTGTTTCTTGAGTTAAAAGATTTCTTTGCTTTAATCGAGAAGCTAGAATCTCCGATGCTTTCTTAAAAAGGCCAAGGTCTCTGACTAGTGCGCTGAGCTCTTCCTGATTAAAGGGCCGTGGGTGAGAGGAAACATCTGAATTAAAATCAGTTGTCCCACTTTCATCACTTGAAGAAGAACTTTTTTCTTCCAAGGCGTGATCAATTGTAGATAAACATGCTCGTGGTGCTGATGCATTGCCGGAGTAAATGACTGGTGAAGTAACAGATAATAAGTTAGGGTAAAACCATTTGGATCGGTTTTTTTGTTAATCCCGTTTATATCAACCACACAAAAATAACAATCGTCCTGATGATTTGAGGGTGCCCGCCACATCATAGGTGTTTGGTACTTGAAATGGGGTCTTTTCTTATTTGTCCATAACCTTAAAGATTCGACGCATGTTTTATATACCATTTTAGGCACCCAGTATCTGTCACGGGTGTCCATAGAAAATCCAAAGTAATCAAAGTACACCCGTTTAACGAACTCCGACACACTTAGTCTACAATCTTTAAATGTATATTTACCACATATATTACAGAAATAGTTAGGATCATTTTTACAGATATTTTGCGGCATGGACATGGTAAAAAATATATACTTTTTAAATAAACTGCTTTGCTTTGTGAAAGTTAAATGTAACTAGTAAGAAAATACGGTCAATAGCTGTATCTCAAAAACAAAAGGTGTTACAGAAAAAATACGGGTAGATTTGAAATCAGCGACCTCGAATTAGTAAACAACAATCATAAAATTCCATGCAACAAAAAAAAAGTTTCATTTTGTTCCCTTGTGTAATCATTAAAAAAAATCCGTGTGGGGACGGAATAAGAATACAATTCACCATTCAATACCTTGTCCGTGGATGTCCTATAAGACGACTAAGGAATATAATACGCATATAACATCTATGCAAGGGAAGGAAAACTCGAAACAAATCCCAATACCAACCTATGTGAACAGCATTTTATAGTAAGGTCAATTGCCCTCCTATTGTGAAGGAGGCTCGAGCCCAACAGTGGGACATATAGGAGCTAAAATGATAAATGATTAAAAATCAGATTACAACCCATAGCTCTTGGCTTGGTGGTTAATACCACATTTGTTCTTTCCAGGCGATACTCCAGGCATTGAAAGCGGCAACAGTTGGTCGTACGTCCATCTGCATCGCGCACAGACTCTCCACCGTCGCTGATGCTGACGAGATCCTCGTCTTGGAGAATGGGACCGTCTCTGAAAGAGGAACTCATGATCAGCTCATCACAAACCCTAAATCACTTTACTTTAGGCTTTGGGAGAAACAGAACAAGGATGTACCAAGAAATATTGGCTCGACATCAAGTAGTAATTTGTAGTTTGCGATCATGTCTGATCTTAAGAATGAAAAAGACGTTCATGAAGTTTGATTCTTACAAAAGTCTTTTTCTAATGCAAGAATTTTTATCTTTATGTATTTAAATCTTCTGTTCGTGTGTTCGTAATTGAATTCCTTCTAAACGGCTGGACCGATTTTGATGTTTTTTTTTGTGGCTGTGATGGATTTGAAGAATGGGTTAGATTAATAATTGGAACTGGCAGGTGGCACTGCGATCGATTTCAAGGAGAATTCTTTTTACTTTAGAAAAACGTTTGTTGGGTCAGCTAATACATATACAGAATGTCCCTAAATTAAACGTCCAACGGTAAGTGGGTGGTAGATGACTTTATGACAGCTATGAAAAAAAAAAAATTCATGTCACTTTTTTTTGATATGAGCATATTATTAAAAACGGTGAAAAATCAGACCTTGTACGATATTTTCAAATACTATACTATACTTATAGCGACCAAAACTAGCCTATTTGTCATCTACCAGCTACTTACCGTTGGATGTTTAATTTAGGGACAATCTGTATATATATTTAAAAAAAAGACTCCAAATCAATATAATGAAACAATGGTCATCAAATCCTGATCTTTAAATGGCTTCTTATCAGAAATACTAGTGTTCGAATGAAAAATCATCAAAATCGATTCATAGCTAGCAGAATGATTCAAGCAAAAAAAGTTGATGAAGTGAAAACCTCTTTTGGAGTCGGGTAAAAATCAGTCTTCATGAAACTTTTGAAGAGTATATTTATTTAAACTTCTAAATTTGTATGTGGCCTTAATACCCGAGGATATCTTTACCAGATCGGCTTTGGGCTATCGATGTCAAGTCTTCTATGGCCCATCCGACTGCGTGACCCTACCCCTAGATTAAGTGTACCATAAATTTAAATGTATTGTATTTTTTTATGAAAACACCACTACTAAAGAAATAATCCTTGTATTTACAAACGTAATTTAACGGATACAAATTATACCCCGGACACAGAATATATGTGCATAAGATGCAAGTATTGTCCTGCATGGGAATTGATAAACTTGGTATGAGTCATCGGTATCTTAACCACTAAGCCGTTTGTGCATTTAAAACATACCGAGTCTTAAGTCAGTGAAATAGATGGCAGCCCATCCAAATGGTGATAGAGAAACAGCATATAGCTGGTTAGGAGCCGACCCATACTATGTGACTTATTTAGGGTTTACATAATGATTTTTGATGTTGTTGTTTACGTTGGTATTTGATTGCCCGGCGTTTCGAACAATCTTTAGCGTTCAAGATCACGGGAGTACTAAAATATCTCACATCCAACAAGTCATTGTTGCCAAGTTGCCAAGTTGCCAGTCGCCAATGCCTTCAACAGTCTGCCATTCAGCTGCATCAGGGAGGGACTGAAGTATCACGGGGTGCCCGTGTACCTCAGGCGGCTGTTGGCAGACTACTTGGAGGGGCGCAGCGTCCTCTACGTTAACCGAGTAGGGGACGTTGTGCGAACGCCCATGACGTGCGGTGTCCCACAGGGGTCGGTTCTGGGTCCGACCCTGTGGAACATCGGCTACGACTGGGCGTTGAGAGGAAGTCTCCCACCCGGGCTGGGCGTAATTTGCTACGCCGACGATACACTCGTCACAGCCCGGGGTGGGACACTAGAGGAGGCGGCACGCCTGGCAACTCTCGGCACCGAGGAGATTGTCAGGCGGATCGAAGCGCTGGGGTTGAGTGTAGCCCTGGAAAAGACGGAGGCCCTTTTGTTCCATGGCCTCCGTACCGCCGGGCCTCCCGCCGGCGCTTCGATCACCGTGAAGTCGGTCACCATCAGCATCCAGGCCCACATGAAGTACTTGGGCCTGGTGCTCGACGGGCATTTTTGGTTCCGGGAGCATCTCCATCGACTTGTTCCCCGGCTTGTCGGCGCGGCGTCCGCCCTTTCGCGGCTGATGCCGAATGTGGGTGGACCCAGTGCTACGTGCCGACAGCTGTACACGGGGGTGATCCGGTCAATGGCCCTGTATGGCGCACCGGTGTGGGCGGGGTCCCTGACCGTCCGTCTTAGCGCCCTCCTGTGGCGACCACAGAGGGTCATGGCGATCAGGGCCATACGGGGTTACCGCACCGTGGCGACGGAGGCAGCGTGCCTCCTGGCCGGAACTCCCCCGTGGGACCTGGAGGCGGAGATGCTCGCCGACATTTATCGGCGGGTGTCGGAGACGCGCGCCCGCGGCGGTATGGTCTCCTTGCAGGAGATCACCGCCTGGCGGGTCGACGCCCGCCGAGGAGTCATTGCCCGTTGGGCAGTCCGGCTGGAGAGTCCTCGGTACGGTGTCAGGACCGTCGAGGCCTTCCGGCCGGTGCTGATGGAGTGGTTGGAGCGGACGCACGGGGTGCTTTCCTTCCGACTTGTGCAGGTGCTGACGGGGCACGGGTGTTTTGGGAAGTACCTGCACAAGATTGTCAGGAGGGAGAGCACACCGTCCTGCCACTACTGCAGTTGCGACGAGGACACGGCGCAGCACACGCTCGAGGAGTGTACTGCGTGGGAAAGGGAGCGCCGTGAACTCGTCGCGATTATCGGTGCCGACCTGGCGCTGCCGACCATCGCCAGGGAGATGCTCGACAGCGTCAGGAACTGGGACGCGGTCGCCGCCTTCTGTGAGACCGTAATCTCACGGAAGGAGGCGGCGGATCGTGTGCGAGTAGAGCTCCTATTCGGCGACACGTTCCGCCGCCGGCGACTGGGGCGGCGCAGGCGCGAGTATCTGCGCCTAATGCCGCCCTAGCCGAGGCCGCGGGTGATCGGACCGGGGAATTGTCCATCACCCGCAGAGAGGCTGACCGCGCGATGGCGACCGACGTCCCAGTACGTCGAGACGTGAGGTTACCCGAAAGGGTATTCCGTCGGGCCGACCACTGATGACAAGTCACATCTGCTCCGGTGGTCGGCCCAACAAATAACGAGGTGACGTGGGTACGGGTGGGTTATGGGCCCGCTCGCCGTCCTTTCATCACCCCGGACGGACAGGACCGCGCGTGCGCTTACCATAGCCCACCCAAAAAAAAAAAAAAAAAAATCCAACAAGTCATTGTTATTACAGAGATTTTATACCTACCCGCTACAGAAATAGTTATTAATGTTTTTGCGAAAACTACGCTTTGTTAACATTGGGTCGTAGTTTGTACTACGAATGGTGATCGAAGGTTTCGATTGTTAAAAATAGGTCACGTAGTAATTGTTCTACGCCGTCCCTCGGAGTTTGGGGCGGGGCGGCAGCGGACAAAGAGAAGTTAAATTATATAATATAAATACAAGTATTTTTATTGACTTAGAATTTGAAAGGCTTGAAAAAAGGCTTCTTATAGAAACTTATATGCGGGTAGAAAGTGAGACTTGAACTTACGCCTATTAAGCTAGCGTGACAGTTGCGTGCAACTAATTTATCGTTCAAATTCTTGTCTTCATAATAGACGATTTACACGAGGTTATTTGGAACGGATTTTCAATAGATGTGGTTTCGAGTCGCGTGTGTTGTGATATTTTTTTCATTTGCATTTGAGTTTTTATAAGAATATCTATTTTTGACGTAGCTGATGCAGTTGTGGTTGAAATTTTATATAGTTTTTATTATTTTGTATCTTTATTTTTTTTAATATATTGTGTCTATACATTAAATATTGGGTTTGCCTATCTAGAAAGAATCTACAAATATTTTCTCCATCTCGGTGACGGGATCGCCATCATTTTTTTTCCGTAAATATTGTGGTATATATGACTATTATTTTTTACAATTATCCCCCGTTTTCCGTCCTCACCAAGGATGATCCGTAATAAACAATTAAGTAACAATTGTGACTTAGCTTTGTATTTTAGAAGAACCCTCAGCCCTCTGAATAGATTAAATGGTACAATCGCTAACATTACTGCAAGAAAAAGAAAACTAGAAACAAAACCCTATGCTAATATGTGGCCAACGCGGTGTAGTTGACTAATCACCTACATCGTATTGGCTGAGAAGAAGTTGTACTTCTTTCCAAAACTTTAATTTTCTCGCAATTGGATTATTTTTCGAATTTTATATTTATGTTTTATTCTACCCCAAAATCTAATTTATGTTTTATTCTGCTTCCAAATTTAAAATTTATACTTGATTTTGCACCCAATTTAAATTTATGTTTAATCTGCCCCTAAATTAAAATTTATGTTTGACTTTTTCCTTAATTGAAATTTATGTTTTATTCTGCCACGAAATTAAATCTATCTTTTATTTTGCCCCATGGTGACAGATTAAATATACTACCCTATTTTTACCTGCAGCTATCCAATTAAACGACTAAGGGAATTAGTTTTTAAATTTGCATATTTGCACAGAACGTGATGGAATGACTTGTCTGTGGTTTACCCCCCCGGTTCCCAGGTCAATCTACTAAAATATGTATTCTTTCAAAGTGATATATAGAAATCTAAGCTCGATGCTTTACAATCTAGGATGGTATTACCACTTATTATTAGTCTGTGGTAATAATATACTTTCTGTGTGGTGACAGGGTAAGAATACAATTCACCACCCTCTCTTTTGCCCATGGATGTCTTAAAAGACGAATAAGGGATATAATATGCAGATAACACTGATACAAGAGAAGAAAATGAAACCCTATACCGAAACATTTGATTAGCGTGGTAGATTAAATTCCCTCCGACAATGTAGGAGGCCAGAACTGAGATGATGGTGAATAATATCATCATCATCATTCACTTCAGCCTATCGCCGTCCACTGCTGGACGTAGGCCTCCCTCATGTTGCGCCACAATGAGCGGTCCTGTGCCGCCTGCATCCAACGACGCCCAGCTACTTTCACTAGGTCATCGGTCCACCTAGTGGGGGGGCGTCCTACACTGCGTCGTCCGATACGTGGTCGCCACTCGAGAACCTTGATTGGTGAATAATATACTACTTTCTTTTCACGTTCCTCATCCGCACTCCTCAGGCCCAATCGGATGTAATAAATAATTGAGACACGTGAAATATGTTTATGTAAATAAAATATTGTTGATGATACCAATTGGGTATTTGACTACTATATATATTTATTTATTTATATTGAATCTAAATTTAACAAAAAGAACAGTGCCGTCTAAAGATTGCTGAAAGAAGCGAAGCTTCGCAGTATAAAATCCGTAAAATAAGCGTATGTGTTAATAACACATTAATAAAAAATTCATTTTCGTACCTAAGGGCCATTCATTAATTACGTAAGGGTCTCCATGGGAAGGGGCGTTAAGAAAATCTATGCACTCTTCCATCTTTGGATAAAACCAATTCTTACGTAATATTTTACAATTCGAATATTATTTTTAAAAATGTGTTTCTGTTTCGGATGCTGAATGATTTATTTCGTTCCATAATGTTCACTTCTATTTACATTTATTTAAGAAATTCAAAATTCGTTAAAATTATCCTTACGTAATTAATAGATGGCACCTTACATATATTTTGTAACGCTCTCGTATAACGGTAACGTTACTCACGGGACTTTCACAGGACTTTCCGATCACCAAAAGCCCATATGGAAGCTTCGCTTTAAAAACTCCAATAATAATTAAAAATATATACAATTAAAATTGCTGCAAGCATTTGAAGTTAATAGAGGAGTATATTCTATCTCTATCTAGTACATTTGTTAAGACAAATATTAGTATGTAGATTGCGATACTGACGTCACGTTGTTTGTATTGTTCTCTCTGTCTAATACAATTTGAGTGTTTAACTAGCTCAATATGAAAACTAATGGTTTATTTTTTCACAAAATGATATAGCCTTTGTTGTATTTTGTATAAACCTATGCAATAAAAAAAAAATAGTCAATATCCCGATTGTATTGTGTATATAATTCGAATAAGTATATTAAGTTGGTTACATACATTTGTTTTATTTATTACCCACTAACATATTCTCGCGGTTTGATCCGCGTTGTTCCTGTTCCCGCGGAAAATACATTTTTAAGTCTATTTCACTGAACTTTCTACTGGTGAAAGTATATTAAAGTCAGTAGTTGTTTAGGCGCGAAAGCGTAACAAACAAATTCACATTCGCGTTTATTATTATTGTTATTATGTAATTAGGATTTATTGTATAACTGTTATACTAATGTAGTGTTCATCTCCATTACTTTATTGTGGGTTTCGTAAAAGAGTAAAGGATTAACAAGGGAATGGACAGAAGCATAAGAAACTAAGGCCAATTGCGAGTGTCAATCTGTCTGCCGATTGCAACACTATCGCCCCTTGGAGAGTCTATGTTCAACAGTGCCTGTCGACGGGTTGGTTTATTTTATTTATTTACTAGCGACCCGCCCCGGCTTCGTACGGGTCCAATGCAGATACTAAATATACTACAGAATGTCTATATACAACGTTCACAGCTTCCTTTTTATTAGACAATACAAACATATTTTCTTTAGAGATTACTCTTGAAAGAGCGACATATGCATGTATTATACGTATAAACCTTCCTCTTGAATCACACTATCTATTAAAAAACCGCATCAAAATCCGTTGCGTAGTTTTAAAGATCTAAGCCTCTATGATCTAAGCCAGTGGTTCTCAAACTTTTTAAATGACGGAACCCTTTTGGGAAGCAAAATACTTGATGGAACCCTACAATAAAACAATTATTTTTATAAGTGTATTCTATATTAATCAGCATAATAAAAGTACAATGTATCAGTTACTAATTATTATTTACTTCACCACTTGGTAAGGACAATAATAGAAAACATTAAAAAAGAAAAAATCTAACTAGTGGGAGGTATGAAACTGTTTTTTATTTTTCATCAATTGCTTGATATCAGGTTTGATGGAAGAAAGTTGGAGTCTCATATCAGCTTCGGCGTCCAGTCTATTGCGATATTTTGTTTTCGTGGCTGCGTAGGTAGAGAATCCTGTTTCGCACAAATATGTAGTTGGGAACGGGAAGAAGAATATCCAGAGCCATTTGGCCAAGCATTGCATATTCATCTTGGATTCTGCACCAAAAATCATTAAGAGGCGTCGTTTTGAACAATGACTCCATACTTGTGTCTGATGACATTTCTAAAAGAGATTCATATATCTCATTTGACATGTTTTCAGGCTTTTCCAAGTTGGGTAAAAAAGGATTATGAATCCAGGAGTTCACTTTAATTTTTGTATTGTGTTCTTCGGGAAAATACTTTTCAAAAGATGCGCGCATCGAACTGAGATATTGGACCAATTCTTCAAACACATTATCTTCAAACATTTCTGAGTCGTTTTCGCTAACAAACTCACTGAGTAACGTAAAACTTTCTATTTCTTTCTTACCAATGCAAATGATCCAAAAATCTAATTTTCTTTTAAAAGCAGTTATTTTATTATAGGCCTGAAACACTGTGGTCTGTTTACCTTGCAACGATAAATTTAATTCGTTAAGTTTTTGAAAGATATCCGCCATAAAAGACAATCGGAACAACCAAGTTTTATCATACAAACGGTCCTTCAAATTAAAAGAAGTATCTGCTGAAAGAAACATTTGTAACTCGGCTCTAAGTTCAAATAGCCTTGTTAAAGTTTTTCCCCGAGACAGCCATCGCACTTCTGTATGGAGCAGCAGTGTTTTATGTTTGCTGCCATAATCTTCACACAATAATGAGAACAATCGGGATTGTAGTGGTCGTGATTTGATAAAATTAATTATTTTTACCGCTTCATCCATAACTAATTTTAGATTAGACGGCATTTGCTTCATCGCAAGTGCTTGTCTATGCAGAATACAATGACTGGAACTACAATTAGGCGCTTTATTTTTCATTCGTGACACTGCTCCTGCTGTTTTACCTGTCATCGCCTTGGCCCCATCTGTACAAATGTCAATGCAATTGTTCCAACTGAGATTATGTTCTTCAAAAAATATATTTATTTTATTAAAAATTTCTTCCCCGGTAGTGTTTGTAAGCAGCGATGAACACATAAGCATGTCTTCTTCAAAAGAACTTTTATATGGATATCTCACAATAACCAGCAGGATAGCCAAACCAGCGACATCAGTCGACTCGTCCATTTGCAAAGCGAATCGTGTATTTTGTAGACGTGTAACTAGTTCTTGTTTGACGTAGCTTGCCAGATCATGGATTCGTCGTGAAACAGTATCGTTTGATAGCGGAACAGTAGAAAGATGCTTTGCAGATTTTTCATCAAGCATACATTTTGTTATGTCTAATACACATGGTTTTATTAATTTCTCAGCGATAGTGTGCGCTTCACCTGCTTGTGCAATGCGATAGCTAACTAAGTATGATGCCTCCGTGGCCTTTTCGTTGGTAGTTTGTGTTACATGCATCATATTTTTTTGACTTTCTAATAACTGATCTTTTTTGCGAACAAAAAATTCTTTATTCTTGTCTTTAGTCTCGGGGTGTACGGTTTCTAAATGTCGACGCAATTTGGCAGGTGCCATGGAACTATTAGGAAGCAGTTTACTACAGAGCATGCAGAGAGGTGAGCCGTTGGAATCAACAAATCCGAAACTGATATAAGATTCATCATACTTCCTTTTTTTCGTCTTTGAAATCGTCGAGCTTGACGTCGTGGCACTCGTGCATCATCTTCTGGATCGGTGATTGCTAAATTCTCCGCGCGCATTGCTTTTGAACATTCAGCGTCATTAGAAGATGTTGTTGGAACACGTTTAACACCTTTAAGCCAACGTTCCATTCTTCTTTATTTATAATGTTACAAGTCAGGATAGTGGGGTTTAAATAATGCACAATCGTTACTGCGTATAAGAGACTAAATTTAGAACCTACAGGGAAGAAATGTATAAAACTGAGACAACAGAATACAGCAGGCAGTAAAACAATGAACACTAGTTTCTCGCTAGCGAGCTTGTAAGTAGGTAGTAACTTATCGCTCCGAACGCTAATCATCAACTGACGACGCCAACGCGCGATCGCCGCTTTTATACTTAGTCCTAGACTCGATCTCAAATATTCTCGAAAATACTCGAGTCGGCACCTTTGATAAACAAAAAGCAAAAATAAAAACAGAAATTTAAAAATAGCGTTGTAAACAATATCGACTTTATCCTTTGAAGTTAGAGACGAAAGTCGCTAGTTGACAACTATAGCGTCTAATTCAGAGGCGGCTTTTATCAAAGAGACTGAGCGCTTACAAGTATACTACCCGCTCGTTTTAAGTTTGCCGCTGGCGATAGGTATGAGTGTATGACGTTCGAAATTTTTTATTTAATTGTAACAATAAAAATTGTGTACGTTAGATATTTCGGTAAAACTATGACACATTATAAGTTTTGTTGTCACGTGGGGGAGGGTACGCGCATTCCACAGACCGGCAAACTTAGAGCGAACGCGTTGTACAAGTATAAAATTGTTGAGACCAAACTTATGAGATATTGTACCAGCTAATGTAACACAAGCTTATACAAATACAAATAAATAAATAAATAACATTCATAGCGTTTTGTCTCCGCGCGGCCGCGGAGTCCGCACAGCCGCGGAGCGACCAGAGAGAGGTGTTTTGATTTTTTTATTTCTAAATTCTTGCGGAACCCCGACAGAGGTATCACGGAACCCTAGGGTTCCGCGGAACACACTTAGAGTATAGCTGATCTAAGCATACATAGGGACAGACAGAGAGACAGCGGGAAGTGACTTTGTTTTATAATATGCAGTGATTGCATTTTGGTAGCAAACGAGCAAGCACCTGATAAACGCAACATGGCGCGGCCCTTTTTTGTTGGAGAATTGTTGTATTCCGTGTGGTGATGGAGTAAGAATACAATTCAACACCCCCTATCTTCCTGTGGGTGTCGTAAAATACGACTAAGAGATATGATATAGCAAGCGAAGGAAAACTCGACATAAAACCTTATACCATCACTTATGACTAGCGTGGTATAGCAGGTCAATTTCCTTCCTAAGGAGGAGGCCCAAGCCCAACAGATGGACGTGTATGAGCTGAAATGATGATGATGATTGTTATATTCGCCACACTTGGCAAATGGGTTAGCGATCGCAGTAAGTTTTATATATTTCTGAAGAGAGTGGTGCCTATTTCTTTCTCATTCTGTATTTCTTTTGGGCATCTTAAAAAAAGACTGAAGGATCATGAATAGAATGGGAATCAACAATCAACGCTTCCCTGGTAAATTCAACACAAATTGCTAACCCGACTAACCATTGCGACGGTATTATATGAGGAGGTCCATATCTATTAGTGATCGTTGATAAACTGATGATAAATCCTATATCCTTAAAGGAGTATATTATTAGTGGTAAGATCACACTGTTGGCAGTTTTCTGTCTACAGCCACGGGCCGGTCCGTCCGGGGTAGTATCACACTCGCAGAAAATCGACGTTCGAGTAGTAGCAATTTATTAATGCGCTTCGTTCGGTGAGTGAGAGAGCTGAAAGCCCAACTTTCTGAGGGTGCTTGCGTGTCACCACACCCGCAGAAAGTTGGGCTTCTAAATGCATCACCAACAGCCACCGTCTTTAGTTTCAACAGAACTTCATTGCACGCATTCACACCCCTTCATTTTCTTCACGGTAGTCGGTAGGTAACGGCTTAGCTGTGCCCCTGGTATTGCAACGGTCCATGTGCGGTAGTATCACTTACCACCGGGTGTGCTGCTTGCTCATTTGTCACCATCGGCAATAAAAAAAAGTGAAACTTTTTAGGTGCAGCTAGAAGTTTTACTAAGACATTGACTTGTATTTAAGTAAAGTTTTATTAAATCTAACCGTTTAAAAGCCTTGTTGGAATATAAAGATTCTGATAATTGTTACACATATAAACATTCTGATAAAAAGGTTACTTTTTTAAAGAAGCACATGTAATAGCGCTCGGGAAACAACAGCAGGTAGTTCATTCCAGAGCCTACACGTACGTGGGAGATATCATCGCTGGAAACGTACAGTTGAAGACATTAACGATTCCAGGTGAAATACGAAAAAGGATTGCTTCAAAAAAGTACTTTTACTTTTATAGTTTACTTAAAAAACCTTTTTCCCAGCTCAGCCCAGCTCAGTTTTTATATTGTATAAATAACTTTTTGCCAATAACAATGACGTAGAAAACATTGATTGGCAATAGATAAATACTTAATAGGTTTTATATATAGTCAGCGACATATCTATTTCAAAATCGATTATACCTAATGTTATTGGTTCCTATGGTAACGCACAATAACAGCAACTCGCTGACGAAAAGAATTATTGTACAAAACAAAGGGGTGCTCATTGCTCGAGCCGTATTTTTTATATAAAATGGTTATTTTCATGTGAAACGTATGATGTCAGTGTTGAGTTTGATGCCAGAGGATAAACGCAAAGATCAAAGGTAAGTTGCTTTTTTTTTGTATTACTATCGTTTTAAATTATGCTTCAGAAGGATATTTTTCTTTCTGTATTCAAATGAAAGGTACAAAGAGATTCCATACGTTGCGACGGGATAATAACATGGATGTTGTCGCCTCTTGGCTCATTATCATGGTCATCTTGGTCTTACCTCAAGTATTCGACTACTATAGTTCGTAGTTTATGGGTTGGTTATGCTCACTGAATAAGGTTCTGCTTGCGGTAGCTACGTGGGGCAGGTCGCTCCCTTCCCTCTAATATGGTTGAGGAGAGGCTGCTCCAGTAGTTAACGGGTGCTGCTTCTGGGATCTAGTCCAGTCATATTGTCTTTATATTTCTTTAATTTTTTCTTAGTACTAAATTTTGAAAATACCTACATGTATATAATTACAAAGGGCATCACACTGGAGCTAATACCATTTGTTGTATGAAGTATACAATTATATTAATTTAAAAGATTTAAAAAAAAATTGAGTTTCTTGCCGGATCTTCTCAGCTTGTGGCCGCGTTTCGATCGGGTGGTAGATTAATGGATTGTTACTAATTATGTATAAATCTGACAATATGTAAGTGCTCTTAAGGGACTGCAGAATAAATGATTTGATTTGGGGTCGACTCAACAGGTACTATTTTAGAGTTATTTTTTTTTTTTTTTTTTTTATTGCCAACGGTGGCAAACGAGCAAGCAGCACACCTGATGGTAAGTGAAACTGCTGCACATGGACCATTGCAATACCAGGGGCACAGCCAGGCCGCTGCCTACCGTGAAGGAAATACTCTTCTTAAACCTCGTTTAAAGAAGGACATGTCATAGCGCTCGGGAAACACAGCAGCAGGTAGTTCATTCCAGAGCTTGCACGTACGTGGGAGAAATGATCGCTGGAAACGTAGGTACAGTTGAAGACCATAACGTTTCCAGGTGAAATGGATGAACCCTGCTGCGATGTCGAGTGGTACGTTGGTAGAATGGTGACGGTGGTACCAAGTCAAACAGTTCCTCGGAGCACTCCCCGTGAAAGAGTCGGTAGAGTACACAGAGTGACCCAAAGCCTCTCCGCTGCTCCAGCGACTCCAATCTGTCCGTAAGATTGGGATAGTCATGAGTTAGCCTTTCGCCAAAAGCCCTCATGTTTCGCCAAAGGTGCGATCTTGTACCGCCTATATGGTATTGCTATACATCGTCGCCACTCGAGAAACTCTGCCCCAGTAGTTGTCTGTTGATTATATAGGGACATAGGTTTAACACGTAGAGGCTCTTTGAAGCATTTTAAATGGGAAATGCCTGGAAATTCATAAATGTGCCAGAGCTCAACAGTCTGCCATTCAGCTGCATCAGGGAGGCGCTACGCTATCACGGAGTGCCCGTTTACCTGAGGCGGCTGATGGCAGACTACTTGGAGGGGCGCAGCTTACTCTACATCAACCGACTAGGGGACGTTGCGCGATTTTCTTTAGGGGCTCTTAGGTGTAGGTATCTATGAGTTGGATACAGAACATCATTTAAAAAAGGCTTTACTGTAATATGCGAGGGTTTTAGACATGTTTGATTGGTAGTTTTATTCCATCTTTCAAATACTTAAGCGAAAATATTTCAGACCCGAATAGTTTACCAATGATACTGAACTGAAGGCGTGAAAGACTTGACAGTTTTCCGTTAGGATTTTTTTATTTGAGCGGCATTGTGCCTTGTCGACGATAGTAAACTGGCTCCTGTGTATTAAAAACAGCAAATCATTTAGCTTTCCACCATCCTTTGCTGAATCTAGGCCTTCCCGTAAACGTGAGATAGTAACGTAATTGCCACGTTTGGCAGGCGGGGTAGCAAATGATGGCGGGTAATAAGCATAGTGCGATGTTATACGTTTCTCTGGAGAAAGCTTCTGTCCATTCATCTGTTGAGATTCAGACTTCCATGGACAAGCAAATAGTGGCGACGATTGTATTCATATTACAACCTAAAACAATGAATAACGTTCAGAAATCAATGCATCATATAAACGATAATTATGATCATCATTATAGCTCATATACGTTCCACTGTTGGGCTCGAGCCGCCTCCACAATGAGAGGGCAAGTTACCTAGTATACCACGCTGGTCAGACGTGTTAGTATAGAGTATTATTTCGAGTTGTCTTTCTCTTGAATAGATGTTATATCCATATCATGTCCCTTAGTCGTCTTTGACGACTTCCACGGACAAGACAGGGTTGGTGAATTGTATTCTTATTATGTCACTACACGGATAAAGATAATTATTTTCAATAAAACTACGGATTTTATCGCGTTTGTATTTGATTTTTGATTGTCCGACGTTTCGAACACTTTGTAGCGTTCACGGTCACGGGCGGACTAAAATGTTTCACGTCCAACAAGTCATCTAAAAAATATCTTTAGCTATTATTATAATAATAGCTAAAGGTAATTTTATAAATTAAAACCTCTTAGTAACATAAAGTAAGCCGCCTTCAAAATTAATATTAATTTAGCATCAGGTCACCTGGGTTTTCTTGCCGGATCTTTCTCAGTCTGACCGTGATCCGATCTTTTGTAGTAGTTGTTCCGAAAACTTTTGTAGTATGTTCTTGCGGCTGAGTAATGGGAATAATCTCTGTGTGGTGACGGAGTGAGAATACAATTTTCCGCCCCTTCTCGTGCCCGTAGGTGTGGTAAAAGACGATTAAGTGGTTAAATATACATATAATATTTATTCAAGAGAAGTAGAGCCAATTTATGGGTGGAAAATTTGAAGGGAAACCCTATGCTAACACGTCTGACCAGCGTGGTATAAATGCCCCAGCAGTGGGACGTATAGCTACGATGTATAATGAAAATATTGAATCGTAATAAGAATAGAAAAATGATACTTTTTGCAAGTTTTCTTATAATTTCATATACTTTTCGAGACATCACTATATTAAAGTTTTATTCTTGTAATATCGTGTAAGTAAGTAGGTATATTACATTCTAAATAATATATTACATTCACATTTGTATTATTCGCTCAAGTTAACTAAATCTTATCGAGGCCCAAATATTTGCTACGGTCTAGTGCATGATTGCCTTACATAATAATATGTCCTACTGTTGGGATTTGGCATGTTTTCTCAATCATCATCATCATCATTATTTCAGCCCACAGGAGTCTCGCTGTTGAACTCGAGTCTCCTCCGCAATGGGAGGGAAATTGACCTACTATACCACGGTACTCAGACGTGTTGGCATAGGGTTTTATATCGAGAACTTCCCTTGCATTGATGTTATCTTCATAATATCCCTTAGTCGTCTTTTACGACAGCCATAGACTAGAGAGGGGGTGTTAAATTGTATTCTTAATTTTTCACACGGAAAATACCTAATAATACACATTATTCACAAGCTTTCCAATGCTTATAAATATTCAATGTGAATTAATATGTTTCACAACAAAGCTAACTTCAGATAAAAGCTTTTGTTTAATTCGCTTTGTTATAAATTTATAAATTTTGCATTACAATTTTGTGTTTTTATAATTTATGAAGTTAAACTTTGAGGAAATAAGTTGAAATTTATCATTCATCATCATTTCGGCTCATATACGTCCCACTGCTGGGCTCGACCCTACGCCATAACAGGATGCTCCTCCGTTCTGGTCAGACAGGTTGGTATAGGGTTTTGTTTCTAGTTTGTCATCTCTAGCATAGATGTTATATGCATAATATATCCCTTAGTCGTATTTTATGACACCCACGGGTGGTCCTTCTCTTCCCACGGATGTTGTAGTCGATGACTACAGCTACTGGCATGCGCCTTAGTCGTCGACTACGTCTTTTTTTTTAGATTATGATCTGGACATTCCACCCAATCTATCCGGGGAGACGGATGGGCGGCTCGACCCCATAACTAACCTACGGTGTTCCCTACCCCATTGGGCCGACCACTGGTACCGATTCCTTGATATCCGTGGCCGACCTGACGACTACAATATCTGTGGCAAACCATTAGGTACATCAATTAGCCTATAATACCACTAATAGAATTGGACAGTAATGTTAAAGATGTCATTCAATTAATTTCAGAAAAGAATCCCTCGAGAGCGTATACAGCAGTAATTCGCGTTTGAATTTGTTAAACAAGCGCAAACGTATGAACCCTTTGACGATGGATCTTTCAAACCAGAGCCTAAACAGAAACGGGGGTGATAAATATGTGACGCAGAGGGTGCTGTCCGCTAAAACTCATAGAGTGAAACAGCTGCAAAATCAATTAGCTGATGCACACTACCATTTACAGGTGGAGTTATTTAAATTAGTTTCTAACATTGGAAAATATACTTTAAGTAACATACAAGAATTGGCTACGCAAATGTTCGAGCTGGATTCACATGTATGACAATTCTTTGTACGATCCATACATGATTGTTCTGAGTCTAGGTATAATTTATGTCCGTTAATTTTATGATTGTGAAGTCCCTCACAATACGAGGATTTATACCTTAATGCAGGAACAGAACGCAATAGCAAATAAAGGAAATAAAACTAGCTGCTTTTTTTTTCGGAGATAGGCTATGGTATGATCACCGTGTCCCAGTTCTTGATGCCATCTACCATCGCTTAAGCGACGGCCGGCTGCGTCAGTTTAATTGCATACCTGATGGTAAGTGATACTGTTGCACATGGTCCTCTGCAATACCAGAAGCATAGTTAGGCCATTATCTACCGTGAAGAAAATGCTCTTCTTAAACCTCGTTTAAAGAAGGACATGTCATATCGTTCGGGAAACGCAGCAGCAGGTAGTTTATTCCAGAGCCTGCACGTACGTGGGAGATGATCGCTGGAAACAGTTAAAAACCATATGTACGTATGTGTATTGGCAATATATACGATGGGAGAAGAGCACAAATTGCGTCGACCCCAACTAATTGAGATATGAGTAGGGTGTTGATGTTGCTTATGACCCGGGAATAAACTTAGACATGAAGTTATTCTATCTAGTATAGCATATAAATTGATTTAGATAAAATACATAGTTATACCAAAAGTGACTTGGAATTACATTATTTTTTATAGGAACTTAGCAACGAGAATAGAGTTTTGCGGGCAGTTCAGAAGAAACAAGAAATTGCTTTACAAAGGTAAGCATTTAATCATAAAACGATAATATGACAAAAAAGATTGTTTAGGTAATTTGATGTGGAGAGATGAAAGGCATGTAAAAATAAGTGTTATCAATGTAAATGTGGAATTATAGGAGACTTGAAAAGAGATGAATGAATACTGCGAATGAGGATATCTATATGAAAGTAATGAGTGCAGATGACAGCTGCAACAATTCTATGAAAGGCAAGGACATGTTGTGTTGAACACATTTAGCTTCGGATGGTGACAATACAAGGTTAAAAGTAAGATCGAATAGACAAAATAGATGTACCTATCAAGTCTGAATACATTTTAAGTGATGAATCCCAAGTTGGACCCTCGGGATCTCAAATCTTAATATTGGAAAATTGTAACTAAATATTACACATTATAATGCTAGTTTGTTTATATAACACTTCCATGTCCTAACTCGGTTTTAAATTTTCATATACGCGTTGTCTGGCATACAGAAAAATCAATAAGATTCCTTATATGCAGACTGGGTATTTTCCCGGGAGACGGAAAGCAAATACAGCTAGCATATCTAATTACATTATCTTGTTAAATATGTGGTGAAGAGTTAATACATTGTGTCATCGCCTCTTTGTGCGCAGTAATCACTAAAATTAGCCAAGGGATTACTAGGGGAATATGCACACCGGGACTCTCTTGAGAAACTTATAGCATCTATTTGGTTCACCAACAAGCATGCCAAGTTGGGCCGACCACTAATGACAAGTAACCCTGCTCCGGTGGTCGACCCAGCGACGAAGGCGACGTGGTGTTCGGGTGGGTTGCGGGTGTGCGTGCTTACGCCCCTCTGTCGCCCCGGACGGAGTGGTGCGAGGAGTGCGCCGACCGCAGCCCACCCAAAAAAAAAAAGCATGCCAAGTTAGGAATTATAGCATTTCCTGTTGGGAAGATTTATATCAATTAATGTACGTTGATGGGTTTATAATTATAAATACACGCATAGATTGACACCTGTTTCCCAGATAGGTGGACAGAGATAACGGATTGCCACCAACCACTATCCTGGCATTCCTTTATCACTTATTATCACTTATTCACACTTCTTATCACAATGTTCATGCGTGCTTTACGATTTTTTATGGCTGGGCTATGGTAAGTGCACACGCGGTCCGTTCCATCCGGGGCGACGAAAGGGCCGTCGGACTAAAATCCCCGGTCCGGTCACCAGCGGTCTCTCGGCTAGGGCGGCATCAGGCGCAGGTACTTGCGCCTGCGCCGCCCGAGTCGCCGGCGGTGAAACGTGTCACCGAAGAGGAGCTCCTCTCACGCACGATCCACCGCCTCCTTCCGTGAGATGACGGCCTCAAGGAGGCGGCGACCACGTCCTAGTTCCTGACGCTGTCGAGCATCTCCCTGGCGATGGTCGGCAGCGTCAAGTCGGCATCGATGATCGCGACGAGTTCACGGCTCTCCCCTGCCCACGCGGCACACATCTCGAGTATGTGCTGCGCCGTGTCCTCGTCGCAATCGCAGTGGTGGCAGGACGGTGTGCCCTC
The DNA here is from genome assembly GCA_032191425.1 of Lymantria dispar. Taxonomy (NCBI): domain Eukaryota; kingdom Metazoa; phylum Arthropoda; class Insecta; order Lepidoptera; family Erebidae; genus Lymantria; species Lymantria dispar. The sequence goes on along the minus strand of CM063442.1, from coordinate 2,447,510 downwards.
CCTCCTGACGATCTTGTAAGCAGGTACTTGGCGAAGCAACTATGCCCCGTCAGCATCTGCACCAGTTGGAAGGAAAGCACCCCGTGCGTCCTGACACCGCACCGAGGCCTCTCTAGCCGGACTGCCCAACGGGCAATGACGTCTCGGCGGGCGTCGACCCGCCACGCGGTAATCTCCTGTAACGAGACCATACCGCCACGGGCGCGCGTCTCCGACACCTGCCTGTAAATTCCGGCGAGCACCTCCGCCTCCAGGTCCCACGGGAGAGCTCCGGCCAGGAAGTATGCTGCTTCCGTCGCCACCGTGCGGTAACCGCGTATAGTCCTGATCGCCATAACCCTATGTGGTCGCCACAAGAGGGCACTGAGACGGACGGTCAGAGACTCCGCCCACACCGGTACGCCGTATAGAGCCATCTACCGGATCACCCCCGCGTACAGCCGTCCGCACGTAGCGGTGGGTCCGCCCACATTTGGCATCGACGCCGCGCTGACAAGCCGGGGAACAAGTCGACGGAAATGCTCCATGAACCACCAATGCCCGTCGAGCACCAGACCCAAGTACTTCATGTGGGCCTGAATGCTGATGGTGACCGAATTCACCGTGATCGAAGCGCCGGCGGGAGGCCAGGTGGTACGGAGGCCATGGAACAAGAGGGCCTCCGTCTTGTCCAGGGCAACCTCAATCCCAGTGTTTCGATCCGCCTGACAATCTCCTCGGTGCCGAGAGTTGCCAGGCGTGCCGCTTCCTCTAGCGTCCCACCCCGGGCTGTGACGAACGTATCGTCGGCGTAGCAAATTACGCCCAGCCCGGGTGGGAGGTTTCCTCTCAACGTCATAGCCGATGTTTCACAGGGTCGGACCCAGAACCGACCCCTGTGGTGTCCCACACGTCATGGGAACGCTCATGACATGCGGTGACGGACGACGCATCATCGAGCAGCACGATGGGCCTGTAGGCCGAGGCCGACTCGGGAGACCGTCCCGCCTTCATCAGGAGTACCAGCCTCCCCTCCTTCCAGCACCCAGGGAACTGCCCGGATGTCAACTGCCCGGATGTCAACTGCCCGGACGCCAAAGCGTGCAAAAACGTACAAAGGGCAGACGCACGCTGGCGTTCCCTTTATAATCGTCCCACTTACAATTTTGTATATATGTTGTAAATAAAACTACTTTTACATTATTATTCATGGTCACCATGAATGCTGCAAAGTGTTCGAAACGTCGGGCAATCATAAATCAAATACAAACGCGATATAATCCGTAAAAGTAGTTTTATTTACAACTAGCAACCCGCCCTCGCTTCGCTTCGGTTATAGGTTATAGTCGTTTTACCCGCGTAGTTCCCGTTTTCGTGGGAATACCGGGATAAAATATAGCCTAGTTTACGCCCTGATATTATAGCTTTCCATTGGTGAAAGAATTTTTGAAATCGGTCCAGCTGTTTTGAAGATTACCCGGAACAAACAGACAGACAGACAAAAATTTTTTAATTGCTATTTTAGGCATAGGTGTCGTGCAAATAACCGTGTGAGCATGAAAAAAGCCTATTGTTTTGACATTACAAACAGACACTCCAATTTTATTTATTGGTATAGATGTGTAGTGCTGGCGTAAACATCAGATATCATTTGTATATATGCTTTGTCAAATTCTCTTCACTAATTTTTTCTACGTGTTCAAAGCACCTTTTCGACTGATTTTTGTCACTACTCCCTCATTTCGTGAGGATTATGATGTTTTGATTTATTTTTTATATAAAACAGGTATGAAAATTCTAATGCCGAACTACCCCAAGTACTGCATTCACATACCGAAGAGATGAGAATCCAACACACTAAGTATAAACAATTGAAGCAGCAATTCAAAGAAGTCACGCAGAAGTTGAAAGAACGTGATATGCAGTTGCAGCAGTTGAGGGATGAACACACTCATCTGCTAGACTTGAGTAGGGACAGGTAAGTACTTTACCTAATGTGTCACTAATCCATTAGCAAGTCGTAAAAATGGAGTAAGGGATTATCAGTATGATAAGCAACGCTTACCTGGGAAACTTATATCAACTGCAATTACCAAAACGTCTTTCGGCGTGGCGATTTTAGCCTTATGTCTCTAGAGTAGGGCTATATTTCCTATAATGAACTTAGGCTGATGAATACATGGATAGGTAAATATTTAAAGACAGCTATAATATTAAACGAAAGTTTGACATTTTGAGTTATTGAACTTTTCAATCTTCCGGCAAATGATAGGTGATAACGTAGAAATTATGAATAACTAGCAACCAGCCCTCGCTTCGCTTCAGTTTTAGTCGTTTTACCCGCGTAATTCCCGTTCCCGTGGGCATACCAGGATAAAATATAGCCTAGTTTACGCGCTGATATTATAGCTTTTCATTGGTGAAAGAATTTTTGAAATTAGTCCAGCCGTTTTGAAGATTATCCGGAACAAACAGACAGACAGACAGAAAAAAAAATATAAAATGATTTTTAGGCATGTGTATAGTGCAAATAACCGTGTGAGCATGAAAAAAGCCTATTATTTTGACATTACAAACAGACACTTCAATTTTATTTATTGGTATAGATAACAGTTTGATTTGCCCTGGCACATATTCGTATAATTTAGTTTTATTAACGAACGAGTCAACAAGTATGAAAATATTTAAATTGTGTGCTGGGTTCCCACATATAAGAAAACAAAACGATCGCTACTCAGCGTTTTGTTGAGGTAAAAGAGATGTACAACCTCGTTTTTCTATTCTCATTACTGCAAATAAGGTGAAGTCAAAGTAAAACCTAAAGTCAACCCGGTGGCTAGTGATGTATAGAAGTGGTAGCGGTATTTTTATTGGGTAAAAATGTGTACTCATGTACATATTTTTAGATTTTAACGTTATCTTTAAAAAGTTAGGCGCAGCTTAAACATGTGTTCAACTCTTGTTTGAACTTGTCCAACGTTTAAAAAAGCCTGACTTCAGATATGTTCAGAGATTGCTTAAGCTTACACAGAATTAGTCTATGTTTACATTACTTAAATTCCAAATTATGCTGAGCTTAATACGTACATTACTAAGCTTTAGTCAATTCGACTTTTGGACTTAACTTTTAAAGAAAACAAACCTTTTTTGTTTGAAAAGCAAATGTGAAAACTTAAGAGGAGCTAATATGGATATTTAATGGATATCATGGAGTTTTAAAATCATGATATTTTAATTGTTAAGACATTTTTAAAGAAACAGTGTCTAGTAAGACAATAATTACTAATTTAAAAGCTATTAGCACAACTTTTGTCACTGTTCTGATCTAAAAAGAGACGATCTTCTATCTTCTTTCTCAGCTCATATACATCCCATTCTTGGGCTCGAACGCTCTATATTGAAAGGGAAATTTAAGTGCTATATCAGGCGGGTTGTTATAGGGTTATATTTCGATTTTTCCTTCGCTTGCATAGTTGTTATAGGCACAAGATATCCCTTAGTCGCCTTTTACGATACCCACGGGCAAGAGCCTTCTCTTGCTCACAAGCCCTTGCTTGTGAATTGTATTCTTACTCGGTCAACATATCGAACTTCCAGATGACTCTCGAGAAAAATCTCTAAATCTCTCAGATTCGAATGACGTGTGCATTGAGTTATTAGTTTGAGGTCAGATAGGTAATAGGTCAGATAAGTAACATTCATCAAACGCCATAAAAGCTGACGTTCTGTCACAGTAAATGATTACAATCTTGTGACGTTGAAAATGAAGCATGCATATAGGCAGCGTTAAACATTCTTATTCCGTGTGGTGACGGAGTAAGAATACAATTTACCTCAACCTCTTTTACCCGTGGGTGTCGTAAAAGACAACTAAGGGATAATTTGCGCATATGACATCTATGCAAGAGAAGGAACGCTCGAAACAACACCCTATACCAACCTGGCTCACCAGCATGGTATAGTAAGGTCAATTTCTCTTCTATTATAGAGGAGGCTCGAGCCCAACAGTGGAAAGTATATGGTATTATTATTAGCATTCATGGTCACGGGCGCACTGTGTAAAATCTGTATAGTTTTATTTATAAGATTGTAATTCTTGTCTTAGGAACCTTTTGGAGCGAGAGAAGCTTCAATCGCAAGTATCTGAATTAATCATCAAAGTGCAACAACAGAACGAAACGATCACAATGCTACAACGACGGATAACACTTGAAGCAAAAAATTTCAAGCATCAGTTACAGAATGAGATAAATAAACACAAGGGTACTAGACACGATTTGGATATGGCCATAAACAACGCTGATAAATTAACTACTATAATTGAGGTTAGTAATAAGATTTATTAGGAAGAGCTCATACATGCATTTTCCATTCATCAGCCTATTGAGGTCTAAAATAAGGAGAACCTTTATTTAAATTTCGTAAATTAATTCAATTAACAACGACAGCAGTAAATATTAGCTATATAATTATTAGATATATATTAACACATATCTCAAAAATGTGCAAGGTTATAATTTGGTGTCCATATCAGCTTATAACGGAGTAGACACGATCCTACAGCGCTGATATTCCGAAAGGCCAGTAGAATTAAGTGGCGGATATCAATTAATTTTAAACATATGCACTTAATAACATGAGGCATACAGGCAATAATAAATGCCATAATCTATATATATGTAAAGCTACTGTTCGTGTTTTTGTAATCGAGCTCCTTCTAAACGGCTGGACCGATTTTGATGATATTTTTTGTGTGCGTTGTAGTAGGTGGCGCTGCTATCGATTTCAAGAAGAATTCCTTTTATTTTATTTGAACAGAACAACGTCTGTTGAGTCAGCTAGTATGTATATATATTAAACATGGATTATAATTCCTATGGAAAATAAAGATTATTAGTATAAAAAAAAGCCGAAAAGAGAAGATATATTCTTACCTTGTAGTTAGGTCTACTGTTAAGTGGAGTTCAGACATGCAAAACTCGCAGAGTGCCCAAACGAATTATTTACTTAATCGTAAAAAATATATTTGTGAACTATATCGGGTTTCACAAGGAACACAAAACACTGGAGCATTTTGTATGCAATTTTACATAAAAGTCTGTTATAAATTAAATGAAAAAGGTAGACAAACCTGCTGAGTTTCTTGCTAGACCATCTAGTGACAGACATGTTTCGATCCGGCAGTGGTTTATTAGCTTAATTTTAAAAACATCTGAATTTAACAATATTTGCGTGCCCTCGCGAGGTTTATACAAAGTTTACAACAAAAAATATATAAAAATGAATGCTTGGTGTTATGCTATTTCTATGAGCCTTCATTGTCTACAGCGTTCCACACCTGCTTCAAACATAAACCATATTATTAACTCACACATTTACAATAAGTAAGTTATTTTTTATTTATTTAAGTTACAAAACATTCAGCTGAATTAATTTATATAATAAAACAACATTTACCGGATCAGCTAGTTATATTATAATAACAATTATAGAAACCTGATCCACTTTAATTTCAATTAACTATAGCAGTAAGAAATATTTAAATCCCAAATTACTTAGCGTTTATTAAGACAGGATGATAAAAAGTATTTCAAGGAACACGTTTTCAGATACCATTATTTTCCTTTTGTCTATATAAAGGCCTAGCTGCTATTCCCTTTATCCTGTAAACAATACTCGTTTTAATTAATTAAAAACTGCTTTTGGCTCTTTTTCGGATTTCACTTTTTGTTCATCCAAATTTCTTTCTAGTTAATACACCGGCTAATTTAGATTTTTTTAAAGACACTGAAGTGAATGTACTAAAATTATTCAGTGATGTTTATTTTAAACCTAGTTAACATAATACGTTAACGTACTACGTAACTACGTTAAGTATGCAGGTACGCAATTATACTGAAAATATATCGTCGACAATCGTCATAAACGGTGAGTAACGGAGTAAAAAGGAGTCGTATGGGTCTGCATATAAGACTAAAATTTGATGAATAATTTATGAATTAACTAGCTGACCCAGCAGACGTTCTTCTATTCAAATAACATAAAGCGCCCCTTACCGGATCCAATTGTGAATCTAAACCATTCTTGAATCCTCACAACACAAACGAAAAATCACACACAAAAAATTTCATCAATATCGGTCCAGCCGTTTAGGAGGAGTTTCGTGACATACACACGTACCTACACAAGAAATTCATATATAAAGATAAAAAAAAATTAAACAGCTGGACAGCACCCTGTCGTAACGATAAATGATTTTAAATTATATATTTTATATGTTTTTATTTTAATATTGACGAATCAATTTTAAGCAGCGTTAATGAGTCCCTTATTCACATAATTTTATGAGAGAGAGAAGGGAGTATGCTCTACTCTTCTCCAACACCCTAAGGCAAGATAGAATTTAAAACTCTGTTTAAAAATGTATGACGAGCACGCTTAAGCTCCCGTTATACCGGTTGCAGTAATCCTCGTGAAATTATTGTCACGTAATAACGTTGCGTATCCGAATTCCATATCTCTCTAATAACTCACCTCTCAAGCATGGGGATTATGACATAATTCCCCTTTGAGGAGGCCTATCTAAGTTACAATTAGATAAACGTAGGAGAATATAAACATCCTGATTGTTTTAAGATAAAGAAAAAAAAAATCACTGCACCGATGGGATAGTAGTTAAAATACCGACCTACCGTGTCAACCTGACCTGTCGTGGGGTTAGAATCTTACTTAGGACAACACTTTGTGTGAGCCACAAATTATTATTTGGATTTTTTTTTTTGGGGGTTGGGTTGCGGTCGGTGCGCTCCTCGCACCACTCCGTCCGGGGCGACAGAGGGGCGTAAGCACGCAACTCCCGCAACCCACCCACGATGCACGTCGGCTTCGTCGTTGGGCTGACCACCCGAGCAGGGTTACTTGACATCAGTGGTCGGCCGGACGGAATACCCCCTACGTGGGGTACCCTCCCATCGACCAACGTCCCCCCCTCGGGGAGGACGTCGGTCTTTCCTCACGCGGTCGGCCTCTCGGCGGGTGACGGACTAATCCCCGGTCACGTCACCCGCGGCCTCGGCTAGGGCGGCATGAGGCGCAGGTATTCGCGCCTACGCCGCCCCAGTCGCCGGCGGCGGATCGCCTCATCGAGGCTGCGCTCCTCGCGCAGGCGATCCGACATATTATTTTGACTTAAGATGTTATTTGTGTCCGTTAATGATATGTTTGTGAAGTTCCCCGCGATACAAGGATTATTCCCTTTCCGGGAGCGTTGTCTTTAAAAAAAAAGTTAAAAAAAATGTTTTATTTTAGAGTCATCATTATCTTGCTCTTATCCCGATTACTTGGAGTGTACGCAATATGTACTTTTCTTTCATTATATATATTGCAAAAGTTTGGGCAATAACTTTTTTATCGATCGGCTGCTTGATTGAGATACATCCTCCTTAAGAATATAATTATTAACATTATAATTATTAATTAGATTGCATCAGATCGAGATGATGCAGATCTATATAAAAGTATCAGTCATCTCTTACGAACCCACAAACAATGCAAATTAAAAAAAAAAACCCACACAGCCCACGTTTTGACTTTACAGAGTTGTATTAAAAATATATTATGATGTTCAAAATGTCGACTTTTTAAATGCCTCCAAAAATGGACATTAGTACAAATGGCCCTATCAAAAGCAATAGTAAAATTGTTACCTAAACGAGTTCAATTTTGTATGGCATTAAATAGTTGTAATTTCAAACATCTATTTAAGTTAGAAGATATTTTTCATATCATTCGTAGCATCATTTACTGCTTCTGACCTACATAATCGATATTCAACTAGAAATTTATTTGTTAAATTAAATTACATTGTTTTTAGATGAAAGAGAAGATGTTAAGTACAGCAGCAAGCAGGACCATTAAATCACCAATTAAGACTCCATCAAGTATTAATATTACCGCGAATAAACACATTAGTAACTACAAAACCAGCCGCTCCGACACTGACACGACTATTATTCGGAGAGACGATAGAAGCAATGTGAGTATCATATTATTCCTAGTATTTTCTAAAGAGAAATCTAAAAACATCGGGGAATAGTGGATCACTTACCTGGTTTAAAATCATTTTATTGGTTATGGATTATGAAACGTTAACTTAATTGGGTCCGACTTTGATTAAGTTTTGATTTCTCTAGTTTGTTAATTGACTTATTTTTGACCCCTGACCGTGTTTTAAACTTATAAACATTATAAGTTTCTTAAGCTCATTTAATTAACTTATTGGACTAGTCTCCTTCATATTTACAATTTTGGTTATGTAATTATCGTTATCACCCTGCTCTGATCGCTATTAGTTACTTGGAGTCAACTCAATATGTACTTTTCTTTCATAGTATATATTGCAATAGTTAATGGCAATCGTTTTATGATTGGCTGCCAGCCTGACATCAACTTTCCTTAGGCATACTGACCACGGGTGATCGGACCGGGGAGTTTAGTCCGTCACCCGCAGAGAGACTGATCATGCGACGGCGACTGGCGTCCCTGGAAACTGACGTCGAGAGGAGAGGCTACCCCCTCAGAGTATTCCATCAGGTCGACCACTGAAGACAAGGAACTCGGCACCAGTGGTCGGCCCAACTACGAAGGTGACGTGCTATGGGTGAGTTATAGGTACGCGCGCCGCCCCTCTGTCACCGCGGACGGAGCCGGGCGGAGAGTGCGCTGACCGTAGCCCACCCAAAAAAAAGGCATACTGACCAGTCGGTACCAGATGGTCATGTCAATAAAATGCCTATGCCCTAAATCGCTGTAATAACAGACAGAAGACAAGCCATATCATACTAACTAGAACTTACACTTGGCGGGTCCTAAATCTAATAAAAAAACTTATTTATAAATACTAATTATATTGATTTAGGTAGTGGATATAATTTTAAAATGCAGAATAGAAAAGTCACATATTGACCACGAATTAACAATATATCTTAAAACATACATATCCTTGACTCAGTCTTGAGATATGGTCTTCTATTGTGGGGTAACTCAACAAATATTAATAGAGCATTCATTGTGCAAAAAAAAATCTGTACGAGCAATATGTGCTGCTCATCCTCTTGCAAGTTGTGAACCACTTTTTAAAAAATTAAAGATACTGACTCTTACATGTCTATACATTTTTCAGGCAGGTTGTTTTGTTAAGGAACACGGTTCATATTTTAGCACTTAAAATCAGTAATAAAAAATAGGGATCCGACAAGACTAATTACACCTAGTTGTTCAACTACACTGTATCAAAGAAACTGCTATTATATGATAATTAAAATAGAGATCCGACAAGACTAATTACACCTAGTTGTTCAGCTACACTGTATCAAAGAAACTGCTATTATATGATAATTAAAATAGAGATCCGACAAGACTAATTACACCTAGTTGTTCAGCTACACTGTATCAAAGAAACTGCTATTATATGATAATTAAAATAGAGATCCGACAAGACTAATTACACCTAGTTGTTCAACTACACTGTATCAAAGAAACTGCTATTATATGATAATTAAAATAGAGATCCGACAAGACTAATTACACCTAGTTGTTCAGCTACACTGTATCAAAGAAACTGCTATTATATGATAATTAAAATAGAGATCCGACAAGACTAATTACACCAAGTTGTTCAGCTACACTGTATCAAAGAAACTGCTATTATATGATAATTAAAATAGAGATCCGACAAGACTAATTACACCTAGTTGTTCAGCTACACTGTATCAAAGAAACTGCTATTATATGATAATTAAAATAGAGATCCGACAAGACTAATTACACCTAGTTGTTCAACTACACTGTATCAAAGAAACTGCTATTATATGATAATTAAAATAGAGATCCGACAAGACTAATTACACCTAGTTGTTCAGCTACACTGTATCAAAGAAACTGCTATTATATGATAATTAAAATAGAGATCCGACAAGACTAATTACACCTAGTTGTTCAACTACACTGTATCAAAGAAACTGCTATTATATGATAATTAAAATAGAGATCCGACAAGACTAATTACACCTAGTTGTTCAACTACACTGTATCAAAGAAACTGCTATTATATGATAATTAAAATAGAGATCCGACAAGACTAATTACACCTAGTTGTTCAACTACACTGTGTCAAAGAAACTGCTATTATATGATAATTAAAATAGAGATCCGACAAGACTAATTACACCTAGTTGTTCAACTACACTGTATCAAAGAAACTGCTATTATATGATAATTAAAATAGAGATCCGACAAGACTAATTACACCTAGTTGTTCAACTACACTGTATCAAAGAAACTGCTATTATATGATAATTAAAATGGAGATCCGACAAGACTAATTACACCTAGTTGTTCAGCTACACTGTATCAAAGAAACTGCTATTATATGATAATTAAAATAGAGATCCGACAAGACTAATTACACCTAGTTGTTCAACTACACTGTATCAAAAAACTGCTATTATATGATAATTAAAATAGAGATCCGACAAGACTAATTACACCTAGTTGTTCAGCTACACTGTATCAAAGAAACTGCTATTATATGATAATTAAAATAGAGATCCGACAAGACTAATTACACCTAGTTGTTCAACTACACTGTATCAAAGAAACTGCTATTATATGATAATTAAAATAGAGATCCGACAAGACTAATTACACCTAGTTGTTCAGCTACACTGTATCAAAGAAACTGCTATTATATGATAATTAAAATAGAGATCCGACAAGACTAATTACACCTAGTTGTTCAGCTACACCGTATCAAAGAAACTGCTATTATATGATAATTAAAATAGAGATCCGACAAGACTAATTACACCTAGTTGTTCAACTACACTGTATCAAAGAAACTGCTATTATATGATAATTAAAATAGAGATCCGACAAGACTAATTACACCTAGTTGTTCAGCTATACTGTATCAAAGAAACTTCTATTATATGATAATTAAAATAGAGATCCGACAAGACTAATTACACCTAGTTGTTTAACTACACTGTATCAAAGAAACTGCTATTATATGATAATTAAAATAGAGATCCGACAAGACTAATTACACCTAGTTGTTCAGCTACACTGTATCAAAGAAACTGCTATTATATGATAATTAAAATAGAGATCCGACAAGACTAATTACACCTAGTTGTTCAGCTACACTGTATCAAAGAAACTGCTATTATATGATAATTAAAATAGAGATCCGACAAGACTAATTACACCTAGTTGTTCAGCTACACTGTATCAAAGAAACTGCTATTATATGATAATTAAAATAGAGATCCGACAAGACTAATTACACCTAGTTGTTCAACTACACTGTATCAAAGAAACTGCTATTATATGATAATTGAAATAGAGATCCGACAAGACTAATTACACCTAGTTGTTCAGCTACACTGTATCAAAGAAACTGCTATTATATGATAATTAAAATAGAGATCCGACAAGACTAATTACACCTAGTTGTTCAACTACACTGTATCAAAGAAACTGCTATTATATGATAATTAAAATAGAGATCCGACAAGACTAATTACACCTAGTTGTTCAGCTACACTGTATCAAAGAAACTGCTATTATATGATAATTAAAATAGAGATCCGACAAGACTAATTACACCTAGTTGTTCAGCTAAACTGTATCAAAGAAACTGCTATTATATGATAATTAAAATAGAGATCCGACAAGACTAATTACAACAAGTTGTTCAACTACACTCTATCAAAGAAACTGCTATTATATGATAATTAAAATCTATAATAATTTACCAAAAATTATGAGAGATCTGCCACTTAAGCCTATTAAGACAAATCTACGTAAGTGGCTCCTTGAGAAATGTTTTTATTCAATGAATGACTTTTTTGGTATGACATAACCTTATTTATAAAATGATATGATTATACACTTTAATTTTTATGATTTGTATTAATGTTTTTTTTTATATTATTCTGTTAACATTTTTTTTTATAATTATGACATGAAATTATTTTTTTTTTGACTGGAAAAATCTAATAAATATGAATAAAATTAGAATTTCAAATGTAAGACTCAGAAGTCTAATATCGAACAAAAAAACATGTAAGTATATGTGTATTATGTTGCATGTCGTAATGAGCGACGAAGTATGTGAGACCTCTTTGTGAACCATTAACCACACAATGTAAACCATATTTCTTGCAATAAATTCATTTCATTTCATTTCTAAAACATTAGACAACTTGGATCAGTCTTCTCTCCCCACTTACTTTTGATCGATACAATATGTATCATCATACATATTGCAAAAGTAATTGCAATAGTTTTATGATAAGCTGCCTGCCTGATTTCAACCTTCCTTGGAACTATAATTGTTGACTAGACGGCATCAGATGGAGTTAGCATACATCGATATAGAGCCCTTAGCCGCCTTTTACGGCACCCACGAGCATTATAAGCGTTGGTTGTATTCTTAGCCACTACCACATAGACTGCTTAAGCATTTATAGATGTACAGTAAAAGCATTGAACTGTATATGTATTGGAACAATTGGAAATAATAAAAATTTGTTTCAAGAAAAATATTTTAGGTTTTATCTCAAATGCTAAGTTATACGAAATTATTGTAGGCATTTTAACTCTTAGTCATTTATTATGTCAGCCACAAACAACGTAAGGGTTGATAGTATTCGTAGCCGCAACTACACAGCGTGGATCTAGGATGATACTTCTAGTAGTTATACCTATATTTATATCACTATATCTGCGAGGGTAGACTAGCAAAGTAACCTTTACTGTATTTTATTTGCAGCTGGACCAAAATATTTTAGCAAGACTCTGTGGAAATTCACGTAACGTTAGTAGTGCATTATCCCATGAAGAGTATACTTCATCATCGACTGAGCCTCGCTCAAAGTACGATAGAAGTCGGACTAACTCAACTAGTACCCACACCACATCTAATTCTGGAACTAGAAAAAATTCCAAAGGATCCGATGAAATGATGGAACTAGCTAAAACAGTTCAAGATGGAATGGCTGATTTGGCAATATTTGATGATGAATTAAAAACTCCACCCGAAGAAATACATAAAAAAATTGAAGTAATGAAAACAGAGCTAATGAAGAAAATAAAAAACGATGAACCATTATCTAGGAAATCCAGTGCACTAAGAAGAAAATCAACTGAAGAATCTATTGAGGAAGAACTAGAAGTTGAAATCACTGAACGACCGAAATCCAGAGGCAGAAGGAACTCTAATGTATCATTCTGTGAAGATTCAACAATTGAAGATGTTGTCACCACAGTAGTAATACACGAAGCAGAAAAGCCAACAAAACTAAAACGTGAACATAGTTCACTAGTCGAAAGAACAAACGAACTGAATATTGCTGGTAAACCCGTGGAGAAATACTGCAAAGATATTATGCAAGACATTGAGAAAAGCAGTAAAGTTATTGATAAACATATGAAGAATATGAATCAGTCAAGATTTGACAGTGAAAAACTTGTACAGCAATTACAAGCTGTGGATAAAATTAATGATTTTGTTAACTCCAATGGAGAAATCCCAGAGTCAGCTTTAACGGAATTGAATAATAACTTTAAAATGTTGACTGAGAGTATAGTTACAGAGCCTATCATAGGCAGAAAACGATCTATATCAGGAAAACGAAGTTCTAGAGATTCCAGAACAAATTTGCTCAATGATTCTATGACTAATCAGGAAATGTTAGCAGATCTATTGGGGAAAAAATGATATACGGCCTTATCTAATTCCATGTATTCTTATTACTGAAATAAATACGCATTATACTTGTTATATATATTTGAAACATTATCTAAACAGCGAAAAACTTTTTATTATGTAATAGTAATGCTGCTGAATAATAATATTTTTTATTTATTGCATAACTTAAATTCATTGTGGTAGTAAAACTTAAGTTCAGATTTTAGATTTTTTAAAAATAGATACAAAAGTTACAATCATAACGATATTTAATTGTGTAAAGAATGACCAAACTTCTTATACTTAGAATCGCGCTTTCTGTTGATATTTTTAGTTGAATACCAAATTATACATCACTACGTTTAATGTCCTTTCCCAAATACGAAACAAGAAATCTATTTAATACTTTAACCGCAATATTAGTGAGATATAATGGTCTTTGTTACTGTTCAAGATAACATTAGTCCTGTTTTTTAATCATGAGCACCACAATTTAATATACTTATATCGCATAGAATAAGAACAGGACTTTCGGCAGGTGAAGTCCTATACTTTTGAAATGCTGAATGCTTAAGACCGTTGCGTCCAAAAGAGTTCTACCTTGCAATGCTATAAATATTTTATTTGTTCTAGTTTTTTATACTGAAATATTGATACACCATATTTTTACATATATACAGAAATTTGGTTTGCAGTAGCATCGTGCATAAACAAGATTCATATTTATTAGGGCTCATGATTATGTAAGGTAATCAATTAAAATATTTAAAGAATTAGAGCTTATTTAGGTTTTTTTATGTTTTACATATTTTTATAGGCATTATATATACAGATATAGATGCGGAAATAGAAATTTAAATACATAGAATTTAATAGTTAAAATTTCTTTGATCAGTGCCCAGTTTAGATTATAATTAACATGATGATTCAAGTAAGTCTAATATTAATTAAAACTTAGAAGTTTCATGCCAAATAATGCGACAACATATTGTACTGCAATTGAATATTGTAAATAAAATAAAATTACTAACTATAGCTATTGATTGTATAATGGTATCATATTTTAGTAGTCAAATTCGTTTTCGTTAAGTGGATTAAATTGTACTAAAAAAATATTTTCTGAGATTATGAATCGTGGGTATGTCTAATTAATGCGTATAATGCGTGGTTCGCATTTCTTACATACCATCGAAACATGCAAAATTTCAATCTTTGCCTCGATTCCTATACGTCCTAATGTTGAACGTAGACCTCCTTCAAATGATGAAATTTAGCCGACTACTCTACAGGTTTCTCAAACGTTTTCGAATTTTCTTTTTCTCGCAGTGGTGTTACCTGTTTACCTTCTTAAACTCCTAATCATTGCTTTTTTTTAAATAATATTCACCGGTTTCTTTCCAGAAAAGACATATAAACTAGATTGCGTCAGAAAATGTATTTTCTTTTGACTAAGTAGAGTAAGGGAAATTTGAAAAAAAAAGATGTTTATTCAACGATTTACAATGAAGTTCTTTTTTGCTAAGTTTTATCATGCAATCAGTCAGAGATGTAATTCGTACGGAGACATTCCTCATTAGGAATGTATTCCATATCTAATATGGTGACTCGGTCCATATCGCCGAGCTCCAGGATTCTACGTTGCTTCAGTCGATTAATGCAGTTTGGTATTGTGAGCTGAACAGCTAGCTGATTAGGATGGTCCTCCAGTCTAGATTTATATTTTTTTTTGAAGATAATTTTATTTCTTCTCTTACAGTTGGCATGATTAGGTGTTCATGAACTTCAGAGTTTCTTATGAACGAGGGAGTATTGCTGACCTTCTTTAAAATATAATTCTGGGCTCTTTGTATTTTATTTATGTCGGAATTGCAGGTAGCTCCCCATAGTTGAATTCCGTAGGTCCAGTGGTTTTATAACGGACTTGTAGATCAGTAGCTGATTCTTCAGAGACAATTTTGAATTTCTACACAGTAACCAATACAGACATTTGTATTTGAGGTTGATTTCATTTCTTTTGTACTCTACATGCTTTTGCCAAGTTAAACGTTGGTCCAGATGTAGTCCTAGGTATTTCACGGAGTCACTGTGAGGTAGATCTTTGCCGCCAAGGTTAACTGGTGGGTAATGAAAGTAAAGAAAAAGTTTTTCTCAATGTATTTTGAATGGGAAACGGGAAATGCGTCAGATCAATTTTCAAGATATCAAGCTCATCTTTTAGGTTTTTTTTTATCTAAGAAAGAAGCTTTTTAGATGTACCTATTCAAAAAAAAATCTTTTACTGACGTCGTCTAATATATACGGTAGTAATATAATAGAGAATGAAGTTGATATTTCAGACGGTTATTACATGATCTGTGGTTCATATTTGCAAAGTTACATTTGATAAAATTTCATCCTATTTACTCTTGCAAAGTTACGAGTTAAACCACGAATACATACCAGATGTACGTATATTGTTTTGTGAATGTATTTGTGTGATTTTGGTATGAGATTTATAATATTGTTAGATAAATTGTGAGCTAATAATGAAAATAAATATTTTATTTTTCTGTATATATGATTTTTATTTTTATTAGATTTTATTGTGTATCTGTTCTGAAGGTTAATCCCTCATTCCTCAGTCAATTAATGTCCACTGTCAGTCATATCATTATATTATCACATGCTTCCCGAGGAACAACGTTATAATCATCATACTAACATCGCACTTGATGTTATAATGAGTGCTATTGTTCATTCACCTGGTATTCCTTTAGTCCATTTTCACACCCATGAGACACCCATGGAAGGTAAGAGATGGTGACACACATTTTTAAAACATATTACGAAGAGGCGTGAAATCGGTGCCTCGGTAAGCACACTAAGCAGTAGGTTTATGGGAGTCAGTGCCGCAGAGATCTTAAGAGATGACGAAAGGTTCTGTGTGTAATCATCCCAGAACCCTGTTGCCGGCTTGATCCGAGACCCCAGATCAAAGCTAACACGACACTATACCGAAGAAATCCCGGATATCAGTTTGCACGAGATCAGAAGGGCTATAAAACGGTGCCCAGATGACAGTATTACCACAGAGCTTCTGAGGGCAAGCGGTAAGCTAATTTTAAAACTTTATTCAATTCTGTCAATCGGATGCAAATGCCATAGTCGTGGACGAGGTGTGCACTGGTGCTGTTTTTTAAAAAGAGAAATGAGATGCTCTGAAAGAATGACAGACCCATCTCAATCTTAAAGCCTTGTGTGCAGATTGTTTTCAAGATTTTATCGCCTTTGTACACTTTTCAGCGAGTCTACATTGAGCTACACGCCATTGACTTTACAGATATTTATATTGAGCGCGATTGAGGCTATTTTGAAAGATACAGGGAGCCGTTGGGTTCAGGTGAGACAGGATCGTTCTGAGTGACATTCTCGTGGGAAGGACTATATCTAACAGTGTACATCTACAGGTTGATAGATGGATTTAAATATTCAGAATTCAGAACGATTAAACTACAGCTTTCATAAATCATTTTAATAAAATCAATAATATTATTAAAAGTAGTGTTTTAATCATAACAGTGAATTAACTCAAGAGTTTCCTAATCTCTTTTTTCCATATAGGCGCAAGACTGACAGCAGAAGGCAGTTTGTTTGCTCAGTCACTACGTATATATTAAATGTGGATCAGACATTTTCAACTCTCACAGGGACCGTTAAAAATTGCGAGAATATATGCTGGGCTGTCCGTGTGGTGAGAAAGTCAGAATAAAATTCACCACTGGCTATCTTGTCCGTGGATGTCGTAAGTGACGACTAAGGGATATAATATGCAAAAGAAGGAAAACTTGAAACAAAACCCTATTCCAACACGTCTGACCAGCATGGAATAGTAGGTCACTTCCGCTCCCATTATGGAGGAGGCCTGTGCCCAACAGTAGAACATATATAGGCTGAGATGATGATGCTGGGCTAGAGGATAGATATGATGACCTTTGATAGGTAGATAGACGGAACACCGTGACTTTATATTGGCTGTTTTAACCAGGAATCCAGCATAACTCCTTCGCCCGTCCGTTGGAATGGTACCTATGAAAGATTTTTTGCGTGAGTAATAAGGACAGAAAATTGTTTAGGATTGATGGAAATGTGTGATAATCTGATACTTTGGGCAGAAAAGTAAGCCGGTCCCCATTTAATATTTTAGATCCACGTAATAGGCCTATTTCCGTAAACTAAGTAGGTACAATACTGCTGAAAATTTTTCTAAAAAAATAATTTGCGAAGATCGATAAACATTTTTGGGTACCTCAATAACTCTAATTCTTGCCTGATTCAGAATTCGAGGACAAGATCTCATGATCACATTAGCATACTTTATGCTAGTGGAGTAACGAGGCACTCATTTACGACGAGCCATGTAAATTATTTCTTTGATAACTAATTAGGTTTTTCATATACATATATTACGAAAAACTTTTACAAAACAAATATCTTAACGTTCAAGAAGGTATAATGAGGTTATTAAAATTTAGCTCGCCTTTTAATATTCTTGAAGTGAATTTTTGTTTAAAATTACGTTGTGATTAAACTAAATATATTTGATCTGTATTTTTTATTCATTTTAGTGTATGGTTACAAAAACCTTTAGACCAAAAGTGTTTGCCGGGCTGGCCACGGGAGTCAAGGAATCAGTCCCAGTGGTCGGCTTAACGGCGTTTGAGGGAATACGGCGGGTTATGGGATCGCGCGCTGCCCCCTCTTCACCCCGGACGGGACAGTCGGCGTGCGTCCGCAACATAACTTGCAAAAAAAAGCCAATACTGTTCACTTTGTATCACTTTATTTAACATTATTATCTCTCAGCAAGTCAATTTGTCACCTTCAATAATATCCTGACCACATTATTAATGATTCTGGAGAATTTTCGTGGAAAACTGAAACATATGCAACGCATTCTTGTACCATTCACTACAATTTCTCTGTATACCATTGCATATTGCAAGTTGTTTATTGCAAAGCCATGTAAATTATTTGATACTGACATGATACTTTCATGTTGTCAAAAACACCTTTATCTAAAAGTCTTCCAAAATAATCTTACACGTGTATTATATTCGATGTTTCCTTACATTGTAATTTACTTTATGCCTTTACCTTCAACTTTGTTAAAGGACAAAATACCGATGATCGTCAGAATATATTAACAAACTTTACACTGAATTTGGATTGTTATATACCAAATTGGGAAGATTCCAATCACTCTTCGATACACAATGAGAACAGATGTCGTACTATGAATACGCACCAATACATATTTGATTATAGATGAAGTTATAATAGTACCAAAATCTATCTATAGTATTCAATGATCGAAACGACGTTTGTGATTTGGCACATTAACTTGCGACATTCGTTCGAACGATTAACCATTCATCTGAAACGAGAGGGGTTATAACTAATTTTTTAGTCGCAAGCTTTTGAACGATCATTGCCAAGTGTTTCTTTCAATCGCGAAAAGTTTTCTTTCGATTTCTGTAGTAGTGCTTTTTTATTGCAAACGGTGGCAAATGAGCAAACAGTACACCTGATGGTAAGTGTTGCTGCCGCTCATTGACCTTTGCAAGGCCGCTGTCTACCGCGAAGAAAGTGAAGGGAGTGTGAATGCGTGCATTGTGGTTCGATGTTACTAAAGGAATCAATAAAATCCACCACACGCAAACACCCTCAGTGAGTTGGGCTTCCGGTTCTCTCACTCACCGAACGAAGCGCAGTAACAAATTGCTACTAGTCGGACGTCGATTTTCTGCTCTGTGTGGTACTACCCCGGAAGGACCGGCCCGCGGCTGTAGACAGACAACTGTCAACAGTATGGTCCTACGACTATGAAACTCTTTACACCACCACTCTTTGCCTGTCGAATTCTGGTTTTGATCTTTTTTAGCATACCTGCTATAGTTCGTAGTTTATTTTATAGTAGTAGTTTTTTATAGTATAGTAGTAGTTGTAGTTCGTTTTATATTTTTATTTATGGTCTGGATGATGGTGGCCTGGATCTGCTTGCGGTAGCTATGTAGGGCGAGTCGCTCCCTTCCCTCTAATTTGGTTGAGGAGAGTGATGGCTGTTCTAGTAGTTAACTCGTGATCGGGTGCTGCTTGTGGGATCTGATCCAGCCATATTTTCTTCCTTTCTTTATTTTTCTTTTGTCTTGTACTAAATTTTGAAAATTTATACATATATACAATTTCAAAGGGCATCACACTGGAGCTAATACCATATATGTTGTACGAAGCATAAAATTATGTATATTTAAAAGATTAAAGAAAAAAATGACTGCGCGCTGAGTTTCTTGCCGAATCTTCTCAGTTTGTGGCCGCGTTCCGTAGATTATTGTATTGTGTTCAAACGTTGTGAAATTTGACAATTTGTAAGTGCCCTTCTTTTCCGTGTGGTGACGGAGTAAGAATACAATTTACCACTCCATATCTTGCCCGTGGATGTCGTAAAAGACGACTAAGGGATATAATATGCATATAGCATCTGTGCAAGAGAAGAAAAACTCGGATAAAACCCAATACCAACAGGTCTGACCAGCATGGTATAATAGGTCAAATTCCCTCTTATTGCGGAGGAGGCCCGAGCCCAACAGTGGGACGTATATGGGCTGCGATGAAGTGCCCTTAAGGGGCCTATGCAGAATAAATGATTTGATTTGATTTGACCAGTATATGGCTGCCAGATTCATTTTTAGGTAATCAGACATTCAACAATAAAAGTTTACTTACACAGTTTAATAATTCTGTAATTGATTATTAACAGGCTATCGACTAGTCGACTGTTGACTCCGCGTAGCGATGGAGTATATAATTCTTCATCTCTTTTCTTGCCCATAGCGTCGTAAAAGATGACGAGGAGATACAGTATGTTGTATATGTTGTATACATGTACGAAAAAGAAGGGAAACCAAGTACCAAACGATCTGACCACCGTGATTAAATAAGTCAATTTCCCTTTTATTTTGAAGGAAGTCCGAGTCTAGCGTTGAATAAAAATTTAAAATAACATCCCAAAGGAAGTTATATCTTATTATAGCCTATTAAAAGAACAAAATATTTGTAATAGTACCATATAAAATAAATAAATTGAAGTCTTAATCATGACTTTAATGTTATGTACTTGAATTTTTTTATTAAGTCCCAAGGGTTTACTATTGCATAGCCATTTTGCGAATTCGTTTATGAAAGGCTTAATATTGGGATTTGCGCTTTGATCCTGAAATATTCAGTGGATCGTAAAGGTTTTTACGAGAAAACCGAGTTTATTTTAGAAACATTTGTGTGGATCAAAATATTTAATGGGATTTATTGAAATTATTATTGGTAACTTTAACGGTGGTTAGTATTAGTATTTTAAAGGTTCATTCATCGTAACTTCTCTAAGCTAGAATCTACAATGGTATCCATAAATATAGTGTTTTTTTTATTGTTTTGAGACCTGCAACAAAGTTAAAACAGGAAGACTTAGCAACCGTTCATTTCCCTCCTTTATTACAAAGTGCGAGATATGAAACAAAATCCATACTAATATTATAAATGCGAAAGTAAGGATGTTTGTTTGTTTGTTTGTAACGCTTTCATGCTTAAACCACCGAACCGATTTCAAAAATTCTCTCACCAATGGAAAGCTATAATATCAGGGAGTAACATAGGCTATATTTTATCCCGGTATTCCCACAGGAACGGGTACTACGCCGCGGGTAAAGCGACTGAAACCGAAGCGTAGCGAGGGCGGGTTGCTAGTAACTCATAAAAAGTAACTTGTAAAAAAATAACTCGTCCATAAATAAGATATAGTCATGAGCGGTTAAAGAATAAAAAGTGTCTTTAGTTTTTAAAGGGGAGTCGAAAAACCAAAAGCATTAGTAGAGTAGGCAGTAACTATTTTTACAAAATTTGTTTAAGGCAGGACTGTAAAATGTCAACTGTAGACCGTAGATAAACGTGTTTGAAACGGCAGGCAATTGATAATCATATACAAATGCGATAAAATCCGTAAAAAACAGATAACTATATGTTTGTAAATTGGCCAGCAACACAAGGGTAACCCGCTGCGCTAGCCACAGACGTCAAGGAATCAGACCAGTGGTCGGTGCAATGGGCATAGTGATGGAATAAGGTAAGTTACGGGGTCGCATGCCGGCCTTCCTGTCGCCCCGGATGGCATCCACACCATAGTCTGCCAAAAAAGACGATACAAGAATTTATTGTGTGAATCTCTCGTCTCTTCTTATCTTTAAAAATTATGTCTATATTCAGAATCTTTGTATATAAAACGTTATAAATCTCTAGATAGCAGTGGGTAACTTATACAAAGCCAGATTGCAGTATTAGTTCGTGTATATTTTTGTTTTTATCCTAAAACTCTAACAATACAGCTACTACTTTCAAAATAAAATGCAACTCATAAGAAACATTCCGTGAAGAGATGCTAATCTCCAAGCTTACGTTGAAAACACTTCATGTTGTAGTTCGATAGTATAATCAGTATTATTATTAAATTTCTGGCTTAAATTTTGTTTTGAAAATTTATAAAATGTTAAGGACCCTATACGATGGTGTTAATCATCAGAATCCCAGCTCAAATATTCCATTTTCCATTAAATCAAATCATTTATTCTGCATAAAGCCCTTAAGGGCACTTACATAGTGTCAAATTTGTACATAATTAGAAACAATCCAATAATCTACCACCGGATCGGAACGCGGCCACAAACTGAGAAGATCTGACAAGAAACTCACCGGGCTGTAATTTTTTTAAAAGTTTTAAATATATACAACTGTATATTTGGTACAACATATGGTAGTAGCTCCAGTGTGACGCCCTTCGAAATTGTGTACATGTATGAATTTTCAAAATATATGTTCATTAATTTTTTTATCTCTTTCATTCCATGTATATTCTATCACAACTCGTTATCCTGGAATCGAGCCTCTTCGACAATGAATGAGAAATTCACCTACTATATCCACACGTTAGTTAGATAGTTGGGTAAAGGATTTTACTTCGACTTTTCTTTCTCTCGCAGGAGTGCTCCTTACGCTTTTCTACTTACGTCATTTACAATAATCTACTAATCATGGTATTAAAGGGCTAACCATGGATAATATATTATACATCGATAGATTACCATACAGATAATGCTGTTGTAGAGTTTACATGAAAAAAACCGCATTATATATATATATATATATATATATATATATATATATATATATATATATACTATATGTAATAAGTAATAACCTACTACGTTATGGAATTAAAAGAAATATTGTCTGTTAATTAAATATTATAATTACTATATTTAGATAGACGATAAGTATCTTCTGATTTGTTTTAAAGATTTATGCATACAAGGTGTCCCTCTGCCTTACTTCCTCGTTGGAGTCAATAAAACCGGCTTTTTTTTTTAGGTGGGTCGCGGTCCGCGCACTCCTCGCACCATTCAGTCCGGGTCGATAGAGGGCCGTAAGCACGCACACCCGCAACCAACCCGAACACCACGTCGCCTTCGTCATTGGACCGATCACCGGAGCAGGGTTACTTGTCAACAAAACCGGCTAAGGAGTCATCAACTTGCCTTCCAAGGGTGACAATTCTTGCATTTTGGTGAGGTAGACGTTGAGGACTCTTATAATCCATTAAAGAACACAATATTACATTATAGTTTACATATGTGTTTCTATAAACTTTAGAAACACTAATATTTTCCAAAAAATTGGCTTTCACTGCAACATACAATTTGTTAGTAGAGAATAAGTTATGCTAGGGTTTATTTTGAACAAACATTACGTTGAAATGGGGCCACTATTACGAGGTACGAGTCTACATTTCAGCTTGGAAATAATGAGCGGGTTACTGAGGGAACAAATTGGCCTTATACATATATTGTAGTAGGTAGGTATGTATCTATATTTTTGCTAGACTTATCTAACAAAAATGTGTAAAATTATATGGGTATATCATCATAATCACAGCCCATATACGTCTTACTATTGGGCTCGGACTTCCTCCATTGTGGGTGGTAATTTTATTTACTATATCATGCTAATCAAACGTGTTGGCATTTTTTTTATGGGTGGGTTATGGTAAGCGCACGCGCGGTCTATTCCGTCCGGGCGACGGAAAGACGGCGCGCGGGCCCATAACCCACCCGTACCCACGTCACCTCGTTTTTGGACCGACCACCGGAGCAGGGCGACTTGTCATTAGTGGTCAGCCCGACGGAATCCTCTCGACGTCCTGCGACGTCGGTCGCCGTCGCGCGGTCAGCCTCTCTGTGGGTAACGGACTAAATTCCCCGGTCCGAAACGTGTTGGCATAGGGTTTCATTTCGAGTTTTTCTTCTCTTGCATCGATATTATATGCCCATAATACCACTTAGCCATCTTTTACGACACCCACTGGCAAGAGAAGGGGTGGTGAATTGTATTCTTACTCCTTCACCACATGGAAAGAAACGGGTATAGCTATTTTTTATTTACAGTAATTTTAGGTAGTCATTTTCAAATGATCATCATCATTATTTCAGCCTATCGCCGTCCACTGCTGGACGTAGGCCTCCCTCATGGTACGCCCTAAAGTGAGGTCCTGGCCGCCTGCATTCAACGATGTCCAGCAACTTTCACTAGGTCATTGGTCCACCTAGTGGGGAGGCGTCCTACACTGCGTCGTCAGATAGGTGGTCGCTAATCGAGAAACTGTCTTCCCCAGCGATTGTCGGTTCGTCAAGCAAAGTGGGCTGCCCATTGCCACTTCAGCGTGCTAATTCTTCGTGCTATGTCGGTTAAACCTGGTCTTCTGCGGATTTCTGTATTTCCGATTCTATCTCGCAGAGAAATCCCAAATATAGCCCGCTTTATAGCACGCTGAGTGACTTTGAGTTTCGTTATGAGGCCTACATTTAGGGACCACGTTTTCGTGCCGTAAGTTATCACTGATAACACACACTGGTCGTAGACCTGTGTTTCAGACACTGAGGTATGTAGGACGAGAAGATCCTCTTAAATGGCTCCTCGTTTCAGATGATGTTGGATGAATATTATATTTTCATCATCATTTGTGTCGGCTCATATACGTCCCACTGCTGGGCTCGAGCCTCCTACACAATAGTAGAGAAAATGACCCTCAGTCGTCTTTTATGACATTATATGTTATTTAGTAATAATATTATCTTTCTATCCGGTATCCTTTGTATGGCTGTTACATAAATTTTGTTTTTGATTTATGAAATGCCTCTATATCTATACCAATAAATAAAATTGGAGTGTTTGTTTGTAATGTCAAAATAATAGGCATTTTTCATGCTCACGCGGTTATTTGCACGACACCTATGCCTAAAATAGCAATTAAAAAATTTTTGTCTGTCTGTTTGTTTCGGGTAATCTTCAAAACGGCTGGACCGATTTCAAAAATTCTTTCACCAATGGAAAGGTATAATATCAGGGCGTAAACTAGGCTATATTTTATCCCGGTATTTCCACGGGAACGGGAACTACGCGGGTAAAACGATTATAACCTATAACCGAAGCGAAGCGAGGGCGGGTTTCTAGTAGTCTATAAATGTAAAACCTTTTATATTTTTAGCATATTTACAACCTGTGCCATTCTAGTCACAAAGACAAAGTTTAACTATCGTATTTTCTCCGGTCGGTCTGCTATATTATTGTATTTTTTTCGAAGACAAGGATCCGGTGATGTGTGCAAATAGTGAGGCACAGGTAAATTATGGTAAGTTATGCGGATACATACCGCTCTTCATGGTTTGGGTGGGGCATAATCGGACCATATCTGTCACCAAAGAACTAAAAGGGACACAATTCTTTGGGTGCTGAACTTCCATAAAGACGTGCTTTGCCGTCTGTGGGTGATGTCGCCCTAGGCGCACATAGTTACCGGACCGGGGACTTGAGTCTGTCACCCGCAGAGAGGTTGACCGCGCGACGGCGACCAGCGTTTTGGATGTTGAAAGGAGAGGGCACCTAGCAAGGTATTCCATCGGGCTGACCACGGAGTACAAGGAACTCGGTACCGTTGGTCGGCGACGATGAAGACGACGTGCTATGGGTGAGTTATGGGGCGCGCGCTATCCCTCCGTCACCCCGGATGGTGTCGCTGTGCCCACAAAAAAAATAATACGGCGCGGATAGTTGAATAGGGAATTAGTCCGCCATCCATAGGGACGTTGCCTGCGCGAAAGCAAATATCTCATATGAAATATGGTGAATCGTCAAAAAGCTATTAATAACTTATACGTAATAACATTTTTTCTCAAGCCAATTATTTAAGCAATCAAAATTAAGATCAAATTAGTTAAAGTCATTTAAAATTATTAACTTAATAAATTACAAGATCTGCTTAAAATTACTAATAGCGTAGATTAAATCTCTTCGAGCTAATTAATACTGAACAATAAAATAAATATTTATCTTTCATTTATTTATTGTAAAGCAATTATGAATGGACCCAAAAATAACTTGCGAAAATTTACAGGCATCGTCTCGTATTTTATCGCCTCGGGCTCTTAAGGCTAGTCTAGGGTAATTACTGCGTACCATATAAAGGTATTGTTTTTTTTAATAGACTGCACTCAGGAATCTAACGCACACACAAATTACATCAGACTCAGAAAAACCATTTGTAGATCGCACAACAAGGATAATAGTCCTGTGCGGGATTCGAACCCCCGACACTGGCCCTTTAGGTCGGTTTTATAACCATTACGCCTTTTTTTTTTGTTAACGCTGTGGAAATGCAATTTACGCACTACCCCTCGCCGGTAACAGACGAGGGGGGTGTGTGGAACTCACCAGTCGCCTATGCAACCGGAATACCCACTAAAACCAACAGCGGTCCCTTCTGCGCTTTTACGGAGTGCCGGAGAGATCGTCTGATGACATTCGATCCCCGACACTCCTACGCAAGGCCGTCAGGCCACGTCCTGTCGTCACTCAAGGCGGTGGGAGGAGACGCGCATATCGGCGCCTCCCCCTCCCTGGCCGCCGCCTACGGAGCGAGTTAGCGGACGCAACTGCCTCGCGTTCCCGCTCCGCGGCCTCCTTCCGGGCGATGACCTCCTCGCAGAAAGAGGCCATCGCCGACCAGCACCTGTCGCTGTCGAACATCTTTGTTATGATGGTCAACAACGACAGGCCCGTTCCTATGACCGCCGACAGGTCGCGGCGCTGAGGCCCCCGGGCGGGACATACCTCCAGGATGTGACGCACATCATCATTTGGCGCGCCACACTCATGGCATCCGGGGGCCTCCTCACGCCTAATTCTATGCAGGTACTTACCAAAGACCCCGAGTCCGGTAAGTACCTGCGTCATCCGGAAGGTCAGGTTGCCGTGCTTTCGTTTCATCCAGCGGTGGAGGTGGGGCGCAATCGCCTCTACAGTCCCCCGTCCTGCTACAGGGGACTCCAATTCCTCCCTCCAGCGCCGGATAACTATCCTTCGGGCCGTTTTATTGCCCTACTCAGTCCCCTTGTGGTTATACCTCCGCCACTGACCCGCGCCGCAGCGCAGAGTCGGTAGACCTCTGCAAGCGCCCTAGCTTATAGAGGCCAGGGTGGATCGCCCGCCAGCAGTGTGGGTGCAGTCCAGGACACTGTACGGTATCCTCGTATTGTTCTCACCGCCATGGCTCTCTGCGCCTTTCGCAATTTAGCCTTATTGGAGGCGGTGAGAGACTCCGCCCAGATAGGGGCACCGTACAGTGCCATAGACCGCAAGATACCGGCATACAGACGCCGGCAGAACGATCCAGGGCCTCCAGTGTTTGGCAGAAGCCTACCTAACGCCGCGGCCGCCTTGGCGAGTCGAGGGACTAGCTGGGCAAAGTGCGACCCGAAGCTCCATCTACTATCTAGGTGCAGACCCAGGTACTTCATCCGAGTCTGCACCGGCACAGCAACCCCAGACACACTGATCTGTGCTCTGCAGGAGAGACCTCGGCTTGGACCATAAAAGAGGAGGGCCTCTGTCTTCGCCCGTGAGACCCTCAGGCCCAACATGCCTATCTGGTCGACGACGAGCGCTACTCCAATCCTTGCTAGTCGGGCCGCCCCCCGGAAATCAGCCCCCCTCACCGTGATGAGGGTGTCATCTGCATAACAGATAACCCCCATCCCGGGAAGGAGCTGAACCCGGAGAAGCCAGTCAAACCCGACGTTCCACAAGGTCGGACCAAGGACCGAACCCTGTGGAACGCCGCACTCTACCCGATGATGTCGTATGCGCCCGTCGTCCCCCTCCCAGAGCACGTGCCTCCCTTCGAGGTACGCCTCCAACAGCCTCCGGAGGTACAGAGGCACCTCATGAAATTTGAGCGCCTCCTTCAGCGTCTCATGTGGGAGACTGTTGAAGGCATTTTTAATGTCAAGCGAGACTGCCAGTACTACTTCCTTTTGAGCCACCGCTTCGGTGGCCAGGGTTTTCAGGGCGGCCAGCGCGTCAATAGTTGACCGGCCGCGCCTGAACCCGTACTGTTTTTCTGACAGCCCCGGCCCGACAACCTCGAGGTGCTGGACGAGACGGTCCACAAGTACCCTCTCAAACAACTTTGTCGTCTCGTCCAGCAGCACTAGTGGTCTGTAGGCAGAAGGAGAGTCGACTGAGCGACCCTCCTTCCGCAGCAAGCATAGCCTTCCGCTTTTCCATAGCTTCGGGAACTGCCCGGACCTCAAACACTCATTGAGCAGTTCCCGAAGCGTATTCTTCCAATATTTAGCGACGATGCCGAGTACCACTCCCGGGACCCCGTCCGGACCAGGCGCTTTTCTCTTTCCCCGAAGTAGGGAGAGGGCCACTTCTAATTCAACGTCAGTGATGGGGGGAATAGGTGCCTCCACCTCCACCACCAACCGAGGAGCCATTTGGGGTAGAATATGTCGCACGGAGTGCGGAAACAGTTCCCCCATTAGCCTCGACAGGAGAGACGAGTCCAGAGTCTCAATGATGGGGGCGCCGCAGGCACGGAGCTTGTTCCGTGCTCTCTGATACGGGCGCCCCCATGGGTCCCTATCGAGGCCTACAAGAAGCTCCTCGTGGGCCCTCTCCTTCGCCTGGCTGATGGCCAGCTGCAGAATTTTCTTCGTCCTCTTATATTCCATCCGCAACTGGCCCTCAAGGACGTCGTCTTGGTCCCTACGCTGTCGGCATCGGATGTAGGCGCGCCGCGATCGATTGGAGGCCACCCGAAGATCAGAAATTTCGGGCGACCACCAGTAGACTTGATGTCGCGGCGGCCTCCGCCGAGCCCTCGGCATCGCCGCATTGCACACCTCCTGCAAAATGTTCCTCCATTGGCCTGCAAGCCCATTCACTCCTGTGATGTGCTGCCCTGCTGATCCCCAGCGCTGTACCACAGCGGACTCTCGGGCCATTTCTAGGTCGAGTTGACCGATGGCCCATTTGGGAAGCCCGCTGCTTCTGCTGCGCCGGGGCCCTAGTGGTGCTGGAGGGGAGGAGTCCTCAAACCGAATATAGCGGTGATCCGAAAGAGTCTCCACCCCTTCTTCGACTCTCCAACCACTCACCTCACGCGCGACACCAGGGGTGGCAAAAGACAGATCCACCACGGACCCACCGCGGTGGCGCACGCAAGTGTGGACTGTCCCTCTATTAAGGAGGGACAGATTGGAGAGATTGGCCCTTCCCTTCGCGTTCGTGGCGGGGTTGCCCCATACCCTGGACTTCACGTTAAAATCGCCGAGAACTACAACTCTTCTCGGCGACTGGCGTCTTACCGCGGCACTGACGGAGTCCAGGAGAAATTCAAACTCCACCAATACCCGGTTCGGGGAGAAATAGAGACCAATAACGACGAAGTCCCGCCACCCCGCCACGACATAACCATTACCCCTCTCAAGAATGGAGAGGGGAGGGCCGATACATGCTCTGGTCAGGACAGCAACATCGTTGTTCAAATCCCCCACCCAATTAGGCGAGGGGGGAATAAAATATGGATAACCATTACGCCTTCTGTGTAGTCAAATGGAAATTATAAAAGTGATTACTCTGTTTGATCACATCTTGTTAGCAGTGGTCTATCATATTCCATCGCAAGCGACTTTAGTCTCCGATCAAGTCTATCACTCCTAGCCAGAGCTTTTTATTCATCATGATTATTTCATCATTCCGCTTATCAGTATTACAGTCCACTACTTACGTAGGACTCCCTCACGTTTCGCCACAAAGTGCGCTCCTAGGCCGCCTGTATCCAACGACGCTCAGCAACATTTACCAGGTCGTCTGTCCACCTAGTTGGGGTGTCCTACATTGCGTCGTCCGATACTATTTGCGGCTTATTATCTGGCACCATTTAGGGCCGAGAGAAGGCAAGCCACCGAGATTTAAATTCCAACGCAGGTGTGTTTGATGAAGGTTCATTCGTTTTTTTATATTACTAAAGTCTTTCGAATTCTACGATCGATCCGACGTATATTTAGGTATGTCATACTGCCCTAGCCGAAGCCGCGGATGACTAGACCGGGGAGTTAGCCGTCACCCGCTGAGAGACCGATCGCGTGAGGAAACACCGACGTCTTCCCCAAGGGGGAGACGTCGGTCGAGGAGAGGATACTCCTCAGGGAGTATTCCGTCGGGCCGACCACTGACGATAAGTCACCCTGATCCGGTGGTCGGTCCAACGACGAAGGTGACTTGTCACGGGTGGGTTAAGGTGTGCGTGCTTACGTTCCTCTGTCACCCCGGACGGAGCGAAGCGAGGAGTGCGCTGACCAAAACAAGGTATGTCGAGCTATTGGGCTCAAATCTTACAAAAATAAAGAAAATCTACTCCCTTCACTTTTTTCTCGGTAGGCAGCGGCTCAGCAAAGGTCTATGAGCGGAGGTAGGTATCATTTACCATAAAGTGTGCTATTGTCTCGTTTGCCACCAACAACAATATAATAAAAAATCAATAAACTGATGAATTGAACAGCTATTACTTATATTTCGCCGTATAATTATGGTTAAATTACCTTTTCCCGGACGGCGTTTTACTACTGTTACTGGCCTTTTTTATTACGGTCGTGGCTTAATTATCGGTGGTTTCTTACTTTTCCTTCATTTCTTTTATTGTGTATAAGATGACAAAGGGATTTTAGTAGCTGATATCGCGTGAGGTCGGATCGCAGTCTGTCACTTGCAGTGAATTTAAGCAGCGTGAAGATAAAACGCGTCTCAACAATATTCGCTTCCGTAAATATTAGTTGAATATATTGGGCGAGGTCATATATCCGCCTAAAAATAAAAGGTCATTTTAATCAAAAGAATGACCCGGAACCAATCATAATCTCTTTTATAAGTCTTATTTCAGTCTTGTAATGCAATTTTGTACATTAAGATGACAAAGTAAGCTTACTTTATTATCGCAATAGATATGCAGCTTTAATAAGATCATCACGATCATTCATCATCACAGCTCATATACGTTCCGCTGCTAGGCTGGAGCCTCCTGCGCAATTGGAAGGAAATTGACCTAATACGCGCTGGTGGTTTTATTTCAAGGTGTCCTTCTCTTGCGCAGATATTGTATCCACATTATAATCCCTTAGTCATCTTTTACGATACCCACGGGCAAGAAAAGGCGTGATGAATTGTGTTCTTACTCCGTTACCATACGGAATATATTTGAAATAAAAATTTCATTTAAAATAATACATTCTTCAGGAACTGGCAGGTACTCTGACATTATGTTTTTTTAGTTAATTTATACAGAAGTATCTATTATTGTTAGTTAGTCTCACGGCTTCCTCACATGAATGCTACTCGGAACGGTCCTGTGCCACTTGCATCCAATGGGTCTCTGCGACTTTCAGGATGTCATCAATCCACCTAGTAGGAGATCGTCCTACGCTGCGTCACCCGATTCATGGTCACCCCTCGAGAACC
This sequence comes from Lymantria dispar, assembly GCA_032191425.1. NCBI lineage: Eukaryota > Metazoa > Arthropoda > Insecta > Lepidoptera > Erebidae > Lymantria > Lymantria dispar. The sequence goes on along the minus strand of CM063442.1, from coordinate 2,415,841 downwards.
TTTCTTCCCGAACCGTTGTCGGTTCGACGAGTGATGTGGCCCGCCCATTGTCATTTCAACGTGCTAATTCTGCGAGCTATGTCGATTACACCCGTTCTTCTACAGATTTTCGTATGCCAGATTTTATTACGTAGAGAAATACTGAGCATAGCCCACTCTATGGCACGTTGAGCGACTTTGAGCTTTTTTGTGAGGCCGACATTTAGAGACCACGTTTTAGTGCCGTATGTCATTATTAGTAACACACATTGGTTATAAACCTTTGTTTTCAGACTGCCGAATATTGGACAAGAAGACACTCTTAAGTTTCCCGAACGTTGCCCAGCTGAGTTTGATTCGTCGACTGACCTCTTTCTCAAAATTGGATCTACCTAATTTATCTAAGACAAGCAGTCCATGCTTGTCTTAGATAAACATAGTGATCTACAACTTCGAGAATCACATTCCCAACTAGGACCGGTATAGGAATGACATGGGCATTAGACATGGCTTTCATCTTGTCCATGTTCATTTGTAGACCCACTAGTTGAGAAACCCTGCTGAGGTCATTGAGCATAGTGCCAAGGTCCTCCATGGATTCTGTCAAGACTACGATATCGTTAGCAAATCGAAGGTGAGTGATGTATTCGCCGTTGATGTTGATGCCAAGTCCAGTCCAGTCCAGCTTGAAAACATCTTCCAGCACAAAGGTAAACAGTTTCGGAGAGTTGTTGTCTCCCTGTCTCACACCTTTCTGCAACTGGATCGGTTTCATATTCTTATTCCGGATGCGGGCTGATATAGTAGGGTTTCTATACAACACACTTCAGTACCTTTCGATATATCGATACTCAATTTAGTACCACTGAAGGCTCTGCAGTACTGCCAAAGTTTCGACAGAATTAAAGGTTTTCTCATATTTTAAATAAAACTACTTTACGGATTTTATCGCGTTTGTATTTGATTTTTGATTGCCTGACGTTTCGAACACTTTACAGCGTTCATGGTCACGGGCGGACTAAGATGTCTCACGTCCAACAATATTTTTTATTATTTTCTCATAGTTCACAGACGTTAGACACAGGCCGATTATACTCCTCGGTCTTCTGTATAATTTGGCGTTGTATGTTGATATAGTCTATATGGTACTAGTCCGTATTAAAACAATATTACTTGTTGAAGGTCAGGTTCGAAATTGAATATGATAAGATAATTTAAAATCTAAAAAAAATATTTTGAAACATTATTGTTCAGCAAAAGTCGGTGGAAGCCACACAGAGTACATAAGTAGCCCATTTTCCTTCAAACATAAATATTCCAAATGAAACCTAGAATGGTCGTAATATCTCTATTTATTTGATAAATTAAACAAAACATTTCTAGTTAATTGGCGAAACATATGTTTGTGGAATTCCTCTTTACACATGTAATAAATTAATTTAATGTTATGAATTATACGTACAATAACATACAAGTATCATGTAATTAAAGTTGATATGGCTCAAAAACATTTAATTCGTAATTTGTACTCGGCATTTGAAGTAAAGTTAAACGGTCGTTAATGTCATACGTGTCGACTAAATTGCTTGTATGTTATTCGTGTTTTGAATTATAGGATTACGTCCACCATAAAAAAGTTTAATTTATATTTTTTGAAGTGAAAACTTTTAGTCAGGTTTGGATGGGGATTAAATTCATGTAATTCGTCATGGATATGGAGACGTGTTAATGCTAACTATATATGCTATGTTAATGTCTGTCTCTCTATCTCATCGTCATCATCATCATAGCTCCTATACGTCCCATTGCTGGGCTCGAGCCTCCTCCACAATAGGAGAGAAATTTACCTTACTATACCATGCTGGTCAGACAGGTTGGTATAGAGTTTTGTTTAGGGATATTATATTCTTATTATATCCCTTAGTCGTCTTTTATGACATCCGCGGGTAGGATAAGGAGTGGTAAATTGTATACTTCGTCACCACACGGATTATAAAAAGTTTTAATTTACAAATTTAATAATGAATCCATAAATTACAATTGTTTGGTCATAGTTTTAAGTTTTGACTTCTGTAGGTATTCCTAATGACTGCTTTGTGTTCTTTCTTTGTATCGGTATTTTTTTTTAAACGTATCCCTGCACGAAGGTAATTTATCCTTTAATTGCGAGAGACTTTACAAACATGAAACTTAACGGACACAAATCACATCCAGACTCAGAACAACAATTTGTGGATCGCACAAAGTGTTGTCCTGCGCGGAATTCGAACCCCTGACACTGGCGCAGTAGGTCTACGTCTCAACCACTACGCCATCTGTGCAGTCTATTATCATTATCATCACAATTCCTCCTTTTAATCCCACTGCTGGACTAGAATCTTAACTTCTTATCCTATTCTATTTCGTGTTATTCATCTCTTGCATAGATATATTTTTTTTTTATTGCACACGGTGGTCAACACGCAAACAGTACTGTTTGCCTTCCCTGAAGGTAAGTGTTGCTGCCGCTCATGGACCTTTGTACAGCTGCTGCCTACCGTGAAGAAAGTGAAGGTAGTGTGAATGCATGCAATAAGGTTCGGTGATACTAAAGGCATCACTAAAACACACCACAAGCAATCACCCTCAGAAAGTTGAGATTGCGACTATTTTGCTCACCGAATGAAGCGCAGTAACTGCTAGTACTCGGACGTCGATTTTCTGCTGTGTGGTACAACCCCGGACGGACCGGCCCACGGCTGTAGACAGACAACTATCAACAGTGTTTTCATACTATCGAAACCTTACTATATCATGCTGGTCAGACAGGTTAGTATACTCCGTCATCACAGGGAATTTTCAATACTTTGATGCAAATCACTTACAGAACGACTTCTTGCAGCTTCACTATGGATATCTGATGAATACGCTAGAGAGACGAATATTTGTAAAAAAAATTCATACAAAAATTCGACTAATATTTTTTTTCAACTTTTGATATCACTAGGTTCGTGTTTTAATATACAAACATATTTCAAGATTGCCCTTGGCGAAAAACTAAAATATTATAATTTAAATAACAACATAAACAAAAACCAGACATTTAATATTAAAATTATTTTAAGCATTCATGTGGACCTCCTCTGGCTCTATTTTCATGATCATCATTATCTCAGGGCACAGAAGTCCAAAAGTCCCACTGTTGGGCTCTGGCTTCCTCCATTGTGGTGGCAAAGCAAATTGCCTTACTATACCGTACTGATCAGATGTTGGTTATGTAAAATTTTTCTTCTTTTGCATATAGATAGATATTATGTAATATCCCTAAGTCATCTTTTACGACATTTACGGGTAAGGTGGTGAATAGTATTCTTACTCCGTTACCACACGGATTGGATCTATTTTATTATTTTTATAACATCCACGGGTAATTAATAATAATAATTATATCTATAGAAGCTGAAACTGAAATTGTCGATATAGCTTATCTGTATTAGATATAACTTGTATGTAAATGAACATCAAAACACGTCGCATACTACAAGTTGGCTGAAGTCCAAACGATCGTTCACGACCCGTGCTGTTTCAAATACTAAACAACTATACGGAAATAGATACAATAATATATACATACTAGCTTATGCCCGCGACTTCGTCCGCGTGGAACAATTACTTTAGGCTAATGCTAACTTTAACCCTCGACTTTGTATACGTATAAGGTGAAAAATTTTGAAATAATACAATTCTGTCACACATGATTTTTGCGAAACCTAACCGTTTATGTAGTGCACGCAGCGGAATCTCTCAAAAGAAAAAAAAAAACCGATTTTGAAACATTTTTCATTGTTGCTCCGCTCCTATTGGTCTTAGCGTGATGATATTTAGCCTATAGCCTTTCTTGATAAATGGGCTATCCAACATTGAATGAATTTTTGAAATCGGACCAGTTCATGAGATTAGCGCGTTTAAACAAACTCTTCCGTTTTATATATTAAAAAGTATAGATATGTAAGATATTATATGTGTCAGAAGAAAATCCAAAAAAGATAGATAGCTACCTTATAAGGAGACGGTACCCGAAAAGGTAACTCGCCAGGCCGGCTACGGATTTCAAGGAAAGGTACCAGCGGTCGGCCCAATTGCGTGGGGTAGGAAATCGGTAGGTTAAAGGGCCGCACGCCACCCATCCATCGCACCAGACAAATTGAGCGAAGTGTGTCCAGACTGCAGGGATGTTGCGGAGTTTCGTAACCGTAACTGAAATTATCGGACATCCGAAATGAAAATATAACCGAAACCGATTTAAGTTTTGGATATTTTCGGTTAGGGTCGGTATCTGTATGAGACAGGTTATGAAGGTTTTCTAGCTGTCAACCAACCTGTGAGTCTAAACAGGAGCCTCTTCAACCGGCAATAATGTAATAATCATTACAATTAGCTAAATCTTTTTACAATTCCTTAAAAAGTTAATATCTGTAACCTAAACTATCCTAAACTGTCGGATAATTCTACTAACTAGTGGTCGCCGTGTGGTCGAAATTCGGCCATAATACATTTTAATTAATTTTTCTGCTACTCAATTTTCTTTTAATTTTATTTATGTATAATTGTAAATTGAGCAAGCTGTATTTCACTAATAACTAATATATAAAGTACTAAGTAAAAATGCCTATTAGACATTGTCATCATAATTATGATTATTTGACATTCGGTTTGACCAGAGATTTTAACCGTAAACAAAAGTGTATAAGCGCGCGCATGTTTGTGTGTGTGCGTGTAGCGATTGCGTTGTAGTGTGCGTAATGCCTTTTTTAATTAATTTAATGTATTTCTAATCCATTATTATATGAAATTTCAGTTTTATGCACTTCTCCTCATTATATACTTCAACTGTGCCAAATTTCATAGTTGTCCATCCTCTTAATTTTTGTAAAAAGGAGTACAAAGTTTTTGCTTCACTTATTAATATATATGTCACAGCGTCATTCTTAATACTTAAGAAACACTTGATTATGGAAACGAAAAGTGCTACACTTTAGTGGAGTCGATACAGCGACTGGCAATCATTTATGACCACTTGACATGACCGTTTACATTTGGAATGTTATTATGAGAGTTTGTTTTAAAGTGGTCCTATGAATATTCAGATGGGAATGAGACTTGAGGGCGATCGGTTGTAGTTGTTGCCATGTTGCATCGAAATCACCGTGTTTCCTTAACTTGTGGTTTATCCGCCGGCATCCGTGTAATTACTGGTTATAATACAGCATTGTTAACACATGTTAATTGTAGAATACAGTTTAAAAGCCATCCGAAGTATTATTTCGATTCCATCGCGATGTATGACCCATCCAATGGTGATGCAATACCAGAATATCTCTTCGAAATATAGATATTAAAAACGCTAAAGTGTGTATGTGAGAATGTTTGAATCGTCGGGGATCTTAATCTTACGGACAGATGGGAGTCACTGGAGCGGCAGAGAGACTTTGGGTCACTCTGTGTATTTTATATGCTCTGAGGAACTATTTGACTTGGTACCATCATAATGGAAAGGATAGTAATATTTGTATTTGCTACTACTGGACATATATACATCGAGATATAAATGTTTATTTACTAACATTCGTTGTTCTCGTACGCATTCACGACAATAAAGTCATCATAGTAACAATAATACATTATGGCGTCGTAACAATTATGTCATGCAATAAATTGTTACAGGCCGTATTAACTACATCATAAACGTAACAATCAAAGATGATTCAGTAGAGTGTACCCAATATGAGCTAACTTCATCCATCTTTTTTTTTTTTTTTTTTTTTTTTTTTTTTTTCACGCTGTGGAAATGCATTTGCGCACTATTCCCCCGCCGGTTACAGACAGGGGAGTGTGTGTGGGACTCGCCGGCCACAGAAGTGACCGAAATACCCACTAAAACCACAGCGGCCCCTTCCGCGCTTTTACGGGGTGCCGGAGAGATCGTCTGATAACATTCTATCCCCGACACCCCAACGCTTGGCCGTCTGGCCACGTCCTGTCGTCATTCAGAGTAGTGGGTGGAGGAGCGCATAGCGGCGTCTCCTCCTCCCTGGTCGTCGCCGGCGGAGCGAGTCAGCGGACGCAAGCGCCTCGCGTGCCCGCTCCGCGGCCTCCTTCCTTGTCATGACAGCCTCACAGAAGGAGGCCATCGACGACCAACAGCTGTCGCTGCCGAGCATCTTGGAGATGATGGTCGGCAACGACAGGTCTGTTGTTGCCATGTCCGTTGACAGGACGTGGCGCTGAGGCCCCCAGGCGGGGCATACTTCTAGTGTGTGGCGCGCATCGTCAATTGCCGCGCCACACTCATGACATCCTGGGGCCTCTTCTCTTCCAATTTTGTGCAGGTACTTACCGAAGACCCCATGTCCGGTAAGCACCTGCACCATTCTAAATGTAAGGCTGCCGTGCCTTCTCCTGAGCCAGCGGTGGAGATGTGGCGCGACCGCCTCCACAGTCCCCCGCCCTGCTACGGGGGACTCCAGCTCTTCCCTCCACCGCCGGACTACTTCCCTTCGGAACTTCATCCATCTGCTTATCGGATGAACATCATGTTTTAATCAATGAAATATGTCTTCGACATATCCCAACAAGGTTATCATATATACAAATAAATAGAGTTAAATTGTCTGTTGTAATGTCAAAATAATAAGTTTTATTCATGCCCACGGATTATTTACTCGACATCTATGGCTAGAAACCACTTTAATTTTCTTGTTATTACAGTTGTCTTTCGTTAATAAAAAATAGAGCGTGTTTCCCTTATATCAATATTCGTGAAATGTTGCTTGTTATTAAGCCGCTAGCCAATAACAGCCCCCCTCCCCCCTCTGTTTTGCACGTTAGGAATCACGTAGAAAGAAAGAGATGGCATAATTATCTTGGTTATTAGACTTATTAGTGATCTTTTGGTTGCCAACGTAGCGAAACGAGAATCACGGCATATACCCAATTATTGTTAGTTGAGAACGTTGCGACACCGTCAGTTGTTTGTAGCTAGATAACTGAAAGCCGTTATTTAACTAATAACGGCTATCAATACCGATACGATACGTTAGAGGCATGTCCGCCGTTTTCAGTTACGTTTTGCTATAGCGGATTCATGTCTATATATCTTATATCATCTATATATCTTATCTTATATCTTTAAACGAGCAATTCTTGTGTATATATATAATTATATATTCAGGATTTCGGAAACGGCTCCAACGATTTTGATGAAATTTGGCTTACTAGAGGTTTCGGGGCCAAAAAATCAATCTAGCTAGGTTTTATTTATAGAAAATGTTGTTTTGTTGGTGTTTTTAGCCTATCAATCAATACAATGACATAAAATTTTATTGACATTCTCTGAATAGGAATTCGAATTTCGTCGTCGTTGTCAAGAGTGGCAATAGCTCAGTTGGGAAGTTGTCCAGTTTTATTTTTGTTTTGTTTTGGCATTCAAACAGCGTGGGATCGAATCTCGGTGTTATTGTTATTCTCTTTTTGTAATTTTTGATTTTTTTTTTTCATTATTTAATTTTTATTTTTTATTAATATAAATCTAAATAAATTCGACAAAAATACAAGGAAAATATACCGAGCGAAACTCGGTCAACTAGATATTTTTATACAATATAAATAATATGTGTTTTTTTTTTCTGTAAATAAATGGTATTTTTAACGAATATGTTTAGGATATATATTAATAAAAATCTAAAAATGATGAAATAATGAAAAAAAAATATTGAAATTAAAAGCAGAATAATAATAACACAGAGATTCGATCTCACGCCGTTTGCATGCGACTGGACAACTTCCCGACTGAGCTATTGTCACTCTTGACGGCGACAGCTAAATTTACATTCGTATTGTAATGACATTTTATGTCATTGTATTAATTAGCTAAAACACCGACTAAACAACACTTTCTATGAATAAAACCTAGCTAGATCGATTTTTGGCCCCGAAACCTCTAGTATGCTAAATTTCATGAATTGCATGAAATACAAGGATTGCTCGTTTAAAAATATAAGATATGTATATTGTATATGTACAACATAGATATATATTCTTATCGAATCGAAAAAAACATTTTTTTTTTCCTGTTGATCCGTAAATTGTTGTACCGAGTCCGGGTGTAATTTGTCGTACACAAATTGAATTATATCCTCTTCGTGTATGGTATAATCAAGAAACGAAAATTAGTGTAGTTATAATATTTTTTAAAGTATATCCTGCATAAGAACATGTTTAGTGACCATTCAAAGCGCGCCACATAAAATCAAATATAAAACGCGATAAATAATTTTATTTACAAACATAAATACAAGCTTTTAAATAAGAATAAAATATTATTTCGTCAGATTAATATCGGCTTTTATCTATACAAATAAATAAAATTGAACTGTCTCTTCGTAATGTTAAAATATTGGGCTTTTTCCATGCTCACACGGTTATTTGTACACCACCTAAAATACAGTTTAAACATTTTTTGTCTGTCTGTCTATTTGTTTGAGGTAATCTTCAAAACGGCTGAACCGATTTTGATAATATTTTACTACCAGGTAGCTGTCTATATAAGCAGTAACTATATTTTATTCCGATATTCCCACGGGAACGGAGACTCGCGGGTAAGCGATTGAAACCGAAGCGTAGCGAGGACGGGTTGCTAGTATAGCAATAAAATTATTATTTCATCGGATAAATACTGGTATTTATTATGTAAAATCTGGATTTTACATAGCAATAAATCAATATTTTGGCAATAAAGTTATTTTTTAATCACAAAAATACTTTTTTATATCCCTTTCTTGTCCACGGATGCCATAAAATATAAGATATAATAAGCATATAACATCTATGCAAGAGAAGGAAAACTCGAAACTAATCTCTATACCAACCTGTCTGACCAGCATTCTACAGTAAGGTCAATTTCCCTCCTATTGTGGAGGAGGATCGAGCGCCGCCATGGGACGTATATGAGTCAAGATGGCGATGATCATTATTACATCGGATAAATATAAGCTTTTATTTCATCATTTAAGCTCATATACATCCCACTGTTGGGCTCGGGCCGCCTCCACTATCGGAGGTAATTTGACCTAGTATACTATGCTAGTCAGACATGTTAGTATAGGGTTTCATTTCGAGTTTTCCTTCTCTTGCACAGATGTTACGTGCATATTATGTGGGTTGCGGTCGGCGAAATCCTCGCACCACTCCGTCCGGTGCGACAGAAGGGCGTAAGCACGCACACCCGCAACCCACCCGAACACCACGTCGCCTTCGTCGTTGGGCCGACCACCGGAGCAGGGTTACTTGTCATCAGTGGTCGGCCCGACGGCATATCACCTATTTGGGGTGCCCTCTCATCGATCGACGTTCCCCCCTCGGGGAGGACGTCGGTCTTTCCTCAAGCGGTCGGCCTCTCGGCGGGTGACGGACTAACTCCCCGGTCACGTCACCCGCGGCCTCGGCTAGGGCGGCATGACGTGCAGGTAGTCGCGCCTGCGCCGCCCTACTCCCCAGTCGCCGGCAGCGGGTCGCTTCGTCGAGGCTGTGCTCCTAGCGCGCGCGACCCGTCGCCTCCTTCTGCAAGATCATTGCCTCGCAGAAGGCTGCATATAATATCCCTTAGTCGTGTCTTACGACATCCACGGCCAAGATAGGGAGGGTTGAATTGTATTCTTACTCCGTCACCACATAGAATAAATATAAGCATTTATTTATACAAAGCAAAATTTTAATAATATAAATTATTCTTTAATCGCATAAAATTATTCTTTCGTTGGAAAATTCAATTAGATTCATTAAAATTAAACCGAGAAACCTGCACTGACCATGCAAATTAACATTCTCTTTAACATTACGAATGCATTGTGTATTTCATTTATTGCAACGAGAAATATGTATTCTACTAGCTCGACAGTTGTGAATTCATAGTCTTGACTATGGCTCTGTTACCTGTAATACAGTTTTTCAATAAGTATAGGGTATATGTGACATTTTCCACTAATGTAACAGAATAATTTCGTATATAATCTTATGGATATCGTGATATTTAATATTTAAAATAGTAAATTTAATATACTAACGCAAAAATTAAAAATAAAGCCCTGTATTAAACCATCTGATTATTACGGCACGCAGGGTAATTACTCTTCGACTATGAAGGAGTTTCGAGACCAATAGAGGCATCAAGCATACGAACTAAGAATAATAAGATGTATTTGGTTACAGAAATCAAAATTTTATCCTCATCATTTCAACCCATACACGTCCCACTGTTGGGCTCGAGCTTCATTCACTATGGGAGGGTAATTGACCTACTATACCACACTGGTCAGACGTATTGGTGTAGGGTTTGGTTTCAAGTGTCCGTTCTCTTTCATAGATATTATGTGCATACTAGCTGACCCAATAGAAGTTGTTCTGATAAAATAAAATAATAGTATTTCAGCGCCACCTAACGGGTCCAATTGTGAATATAAACCATTCTCGAATGCCCTTAGACACACACAAAAAAATTCATCAACATCGGTCCAGCCGCTTAGGAGTGACATACATACGTACACAAAATATATATATAAAGATTATATGCCTTAGTCGTCTCACGACACCCACGGGCAAGAGGTATTGAATTGTATTCTTACTCCATCACCACACGGAAAATTTATTTCAACAAGATTATAAATATGATACATTCGTTTGCTAAACAAAGCGCTTATTACTTTCAAGCTAAAGTATGCACTCAGCGTATCAGGAATGAAGCTGTTTCATTCCAACAGAGGTTACGTTACAAATAAGTGTATTTACAAAAGATTCTCTATTTATATATCTGCTATTTTGTGTAGGGATGGAGTAAGAAAATAAGCCAATAGCTCTTTTCTTATTCATAGGTGCTGTAAGAGATAATTAAGATATCATATGGAGTTATCAGTAATGCCCATTGTCGATAATCGTACAGTCGCTGGTAGGTTCCTTTGAGTTGGTACCACACTGAGCAGAAAATCGACCTCTGAGTAGTAGCAATTTTAAATAAAACTACTTTACGGATTTTATCGCGTTTGTATTTGGTTAAGACTAAGGACTAAGACTCTTAGTCCGTCCGTGACCATGAACGCTGCAAAGTATTCGAAACGTCGGACAATCAAAAACCAAATACAAACGCGATAAAATCCGTAAAGTACTTTTATTTAAAACTAGCAACCCGCCCTCGCTTCGCTTCGGTTATAGGTTATAGTCGTTTTACCCGCGCAGTTCCCGTTCCCGTGGGAATACCGGGATAAAATATAGCCTAGTTTACGCCCTGATATTATAGCTTTCCATTGGTGAAATAATTTTTGAAATCGGTCCAGCCGTTTTGAACAAACAGACCGACAGACAGACAAAAATTGTTTAATTGCTATTTTAGGCATTGGTGTCGTGCAAATAACCGTGTGAGCATGAAGAAAGCCTATTATTTTTACATTACAAACAGACACTCCAATTTTATTTATTGGTATAGATATAGATGTGTAATACTCGCGTAAACATCAGAAATCATTAGTAGCAATTTGTTACTACACTTCGTTCGGTGAGCGAGAGAGCAGGCAGCTCAAATTTCTTAGGCGTTTGCATGTGGTGAGTTTTGGTGATGCTTTTAGTATAATCGAACCTGATTTCACGCATTCCCCAGGCATGCCGACAGTATGGTCCTATTACTATATTATTAAAAAAGATCATCATTATTTCAGCCTATCGTCGTCCACTGCTGGATGTAGGCCTCGCTCGTGTTACGCCACAAAGTACGGTCCTGTACCACCTGTATCCAACGACGTCCAGGAATCTTTACTAGGTCGTCGGTCCACCTAGTGGAGGAGCGTCCTACACTGCGTCGTCCGATACGTGGTCGCCACTCGAGAACCTTTCTTCCCCAGCGGTTGTCGGTTCGTCGAGCGATGTGGCCTGCCCATTGCCACTTTAGCGTGCTAGTTCTTTGTGCTATGTCGGTTACACTCATTCTTCTGCGGATTTCCGTATTCCGGATTCTATCTCACAGAGAAATCCCGAGCATAGCCCGCTCCATAGCATGCTGAGCGACTTTGAGCCTATAATGAGGCCTAACATTTAAGGACACTGTAGGTGTCCACCTCCAGGTACACTCGTCGTAGACCTTTGTTTACAGACACTGAGGTATATTGGACGAGAAGATCCTCTGAAGTTTCCCGAACACTGCCCAATCGAGTTGGATTCGTCAGCTGATCTCCTTCGATTTGGATTAAAAAAGACTACTCTAAATATATTAAAAAAATATTCAATAATTTTTAATGTACCGCTGAGAACCATCTTGGAGATGACTACTCTAGTGATTTTAGTTGGATAGTTGGTACTTGAGCGAAATTGTGGACTCATTAATTATTCCCTTGCACTTGAGACTCGCTGATGTAGAGTCACTACAAGAGTATTGGAAAAGTGAGTTAGTCTTCAATGATATATTTTTGTATATTTAATTTTGTAGAATTCTGCTATACAATATATTTTTCAGTAATTTATATACCATTTGCTACAGGCAAATGGTATATCTATACCAATAAATAAAATTGGAGTGTCTGTTTGTAATGTCAAAATAATAGGCTTTTTTCATGCTCACACGGTTATTTGCACGACACCTATGCCTAAAATAGCATTTAAAAAATTTTTGTCTGTCTGTCTGTTTGTTCCGGGTAATCTTCAAAACGGCTGGACCGATTTCAAAAATTCTTTCACCAATGGAAAGCTATAATATCAGGGCGTAAACTAGGCTATATTTTATCCCGGTATTCCCACGGCAACAGGAACTACGCGGGTAAAACGACTATAACCTATAACCGAAGCGAAGCGAGGGCGGGTTGCTAGTAAATTACTATAAATAATATATATAATTATTATAATTATTATTTTGTCTGTGTAGAAATCATATGCGATGTTGCGTGAAATACGATTTTCATTATTGGCCTTGTAATATGAAATTTATGACTGGAAAATTCATCCCCTATTTCATACTCTGAGGGGATGATTTTCAGAACATACATACATTTGAGTAGTATGCAAGTCTCTACATTATAAGATGCTGTTTAGTACTTATTTGAGCTATTTTTGAATTCAATAAGAAATCAAGTAAATGTCACTGTTATATTTGATGTTCTGTTTAGCCCCCTTATAAGATAAAAGTTGATAAATGCCGAAATACGTGTTGTTTTTACTAGAACATGAGAGAGAGCTCAATTTGAAGACAATGAACAACTATTTTTACTTTCCACACAATCTTTGCCACTGCGTTTCACCCCTTTGGGTTTGGGATTGCGTCTTGTAGAATATTTTTTTAGTGAATCTTTATGTGAAATGATATGAGTTAGTCAACTAGCATCCTTATATTTATACTAGCACCGCACTACCCGCCCTCGCTTCGCTTCGGTTATAGGTTACAGTCGTTTTACCCGCGTAGTTCCCGTTCCCGTAGGAATACCGGGATAAAATATAGCCTAGTTTACGCCCTGAGATTATAGCTTTCCATTGGTGAAAGAATTTTTGAAATCAGTCCAGCCGTTTCGAAGATTACCCGGAACAAATAGACAGACAGACAGACAAACAAAAATTTTTTAATTGCTATTTAAGGCATAGGTGTCATGCAAATAACGGTGTGAGCATGAAAAAAGCCTATTAGTTTGACATTACAAACAGACACTCCAATTTTATTTATTGGTATAGATAAATCTATCATAAACCCACCACTAAAACATTTCAGTTACAATGTACTTTATATCGTATGCAAAATTGATCGTTCTAATGGACGTAAGCTAATATTTCAAATGACAAGGGTCGGTTCGATCGTCGAAAACGAAAGATTTCGGTGCTGGGTAAACAAATAATCCATCATCAAATCAGACTTCGTTTGAATTTTGTAGACTTAATATAAGTACAGTATCGTCGATTAAAATGTTTGTTTTGTAGTGTCCCACGATTTTATTTTTACTGTTTCTTTACAATTAAACCGTTTAATTTAAAAATTATTTATTTTCTTTTTTTTAGAAATATATTTATTAGAAAGATATTTATTTTGTTACGCAATAGAATATAACTTCTTACGTGCATAAATAAGTACACATATAGTTTTTTCATAATATCATACCTTTAGCAGGGTTCGGTAACATCCTTACCTCCCCATCATCCCCCGTTAAGTGGTCCACCAGCTCGTCGGTCCACTTAGTGGAGTGGATATCCTACATTGCGTCGTCCGATACACCGCTCGAGAACCTCCCAGCGGTTGTCGGTTCATCAAATTCAAATCATTTATTATGTATAAACCCCGCGGGGGCACTTACACATATTGTCATTTCTTTTTACATTTTTTCCTAAAATTACCGCCGGATCAAAGATCCGACAAGAAACTCAACGGGATTGTCTATTTTTTATTTATTTTTAATTTCACTTAAATGAAATTACATCTTACAACATGCTTATTAATAGTTCCAGTGTGATGCCATTCGAAATATTATATAGTACAATTCATCATCATCATCGCAGCCCACATACGTCCCACTGTTGGGCTCGGGCCTCCTCCACAATGGGAGGGAATTTGACCTACTATACCAAGCCGGTCAGACATGTTGGTATAGGATTTCATTTCGAGTTTTCCTTCTCTTGCACAGATGTTATGTGCACATTATATCCCATAGTCGTCTTATACGACATCCACGGGCAAGATAGGGAGTGGTGAATTGTATTCTTACTCCGTCACCACACGGACAATTCACAAATATAATAATAATCACAAATATAATGAGAAGATTATGGCTGGACCAGATTCCGCAAGCGGCACCCGATCACGAGTTAACCACTAGAGCAACCATCACTCCCCTCAACCATAATGGAGGGAAGGGAGTGACCCGCTCCTCGTAGCTACCGCAAGCAGACCCTTCAGTGAGCATGACCAATACCATTTGCCACAAATATAAAACACAGATCCCATAAAAAAATTGTTTGGCAAAACACGCTACGCTTTATAAATTACTAGCAACCCGACCTCGCTTCGCTTCGGTTTCAGTCGCCTTACCCGCATAGTTCCCGTTCCCGTGGGAATACCGGGATAAAATATAGCCTATGTTACTCCCTGGCATTATAACTTTTCATTGGTGAAAGAATTTTTGAAATCGGTTCCGTGGTTTAAGCGTGAAAGCGTAACAAACAAACAAACAAACATCCTTACTTTCGCTTTTATAATATTAGTAAGGATAGTTGCAACAATAAAAAAAATAAACAATGGCGTAATTTCTATCATTGAAATAATGAGATAATTCCTGAATGAGGAGCTACTCATTGCCAGTCCGAGTTATCATCAAGATAATCCGAGATCTTATAATAACCTTTTAGATAAAATCTACTCTTGATTGCTTTTTTGAACTTATTCACTGGCATAATTATCTCGGATATTAAGTATTCGGTAATTTGTTATAAAAGCGTACACATTGTTCCATGAAAGACCTGTTAACTCGTTGAAGACGAGTACTATGTACAACTAGTTTGTCCTTATTTGAGCGAAAAAGAAATATTTAAATATATTGTGCCCATTGATTTTTTTGTTTGGCAGATCTCAGTGGTAGCCGCTTTGATCCAATGATAGATTATGGAATTAATGTATAGAAATAAATAAAATTGAAGTGTCGTTTTGTAATATCAAAATAGTAAGCTTTTTTCATGATCATATACTTGCCTTCAAGACCTATGCCTAAAAACCAGTTTAAAATTTTTTTGTCTGTCTGTTTGTCAGTCAGTTTCGGATAATCTTCCAAACGACTGGATCGGTTTTAATCATATTACTACCAAGCTATCTATAAAAGGAGTAACCTAGACTATATCTCTTCTCAAGAAGCCCCTATAAAATTTTGCTCGGTACGGGAATTGAATTGGAGGCCTCTTGGACTGCAGTCGAGTATCGTAATATTTTATAAGATATTGCAGATGTAAAATGCGATAGCAAGGCAGAAACCGAATCGTAGCGAGGGCGGATTGCTAGTTTAATATAAAATGAAATATCGACAACATAAAACTACCCCCGTAGGGCTTATACATGATAAAGTTATCTGTATTTGAATAGAAAGGTGACTGACCTCAGTTATCTCGCTAAAGTAGAGGCCAATTGTAAAGATTGTCTACAATCAATGCTCGATTGTTTATATTCCCTTCGAGGGATATTAGAGGGCAAAGAACTAATCATGTCATTGAATGAATACAATCAACAGAATACGTTCAACCTTCATTAACTTTATTAGTAGTTCATTCGCATCTTAATTTTCAATTAGCGTCTAATTTATCTTTAGTAGAATGAAGATAATTTCTTTTATTTCCGTGTAATAATGAAATAAGATTACTAGACCTTTTTAGACGTGAAAGACGACTAAAATTTGATATGTATGTAACATTTAGGTCAGAAAAAAGCTTGTAATATAACCCTAATCACGTATGACAAGCCTGGCATAATAGGTCAATTTTCCTACTACTTTGAAAGAGGCTTTGGTAGTGGGCTTATAGACAATAGCATAAATCAGCTGAAATGTTTACGGGAGTCTTACACATTTGGGATCAAAACTGTTTTTAGAGATTTTTTCGCGTTTTTATTTGAGACTAGCAACCCGCTCTCGCTTCGCTTCGGTTTCAGTCGTCTTTCCTGTGTAGTTCCCGTTCCCGTGGGAATACCGAGATAAAATTAGCCTAGTTTACTCCCTGAAATTATAGCTTTCCATTGGTGAAAGATTATTTTTTGAAATCGGTCCAGCCGTTTTGAAGATTACCCGGAACAAACAGACAAACAGACCGACAAAAAAAATATAAGGTGCGTTTTAGGCATATGTATAGTGCAAATAGCCGTGTGAGCATGAAAAAAGCCTATTATTTTGACATTACAAACAGACACTCCAATTTTATTTATTGGTATAGATTTGATTGCCCGACATTCGAACACTTTTCAGAGTTAATGGCCAGGGGAGGACTAACCTGTACGTATAAAATGATTTTATTTTCTTATATCAATACAGAGTCATTTATCTTTATATATAAATTTCTTGTGTTCGTGTGTATGTCACTGAACTCCTCCTAAATGGCTGGACCGATGTTGATGAAATTTTTTGTGCGTGTTCAAGGGGATTCGAGAATGGTTTAGATTCATAGTTGGACCCCGGTAGGTGGCGCTGATATTGGTTTTAAGGAGAATTCCTTTTATTTTATTTGAACAGAACAACGTCTGTTGGGTCCACTAGTTTTTTTTTAATGTATATTTCTAGGTGTAATCCACCGCGCGTAACTAATCGCAAGGCAAAGAATCAACTAACATAAAAAATAATATACATTGTTTTTATGGCGGATTAAGAAGTCTGTTCTCCTTTTCGATTATTTTTTCTTTTTTCTTTGCCCACATTTTCATGCATTGTCATTCACTTCTGAGCTACAGCCCAAATTTTAAGTATCCAATTTGGTAATTTAGTTTGAAACTAATTACAAAGTTCGCCACAGACTGACATACAAGAAAGCAAGCTAATAAACGCGGTGAAACGACAGAACGTATTTTTCTTGCACGCATAAAAATATTAACAGAATAAAAAATATATTCAACATAACTAAACAACTTAAAAAAAATCTGTTTTTTTTTAAACACCGCGCCCCAAAGTAATCCTTGCCTTATATGTAACTTCACAAACATAATTAACTAATATACAACACCGTCAGACTTAGGATAACAATTTGTGAATTGCATAAATGGTCTGCATAAAAATTTCCGTGTGGTGACGGAGTAAGAATACAATTCACCACTCCGTATCTGGCCCGTGGATGTCGTAAAAAACGATTATGAGATTATAATATGCACATAACATTTGTGCAAGAGAAGGAAAACTCTAAATGAAACTCTATACCAACATGTCTGACTAGTATGGTATAGTGCACCGGTGGTTGGCCCAACGATGAAGGCGACATGCTACATGGGTGGGTTATTGGGCCGCGCATCGCCCCTTTGTCGCCCCGGACGGAGCCGGGCCGCGGGTGCGCTGACCGTAGCCCACCCCAAAAAAAAAGCATGCTATAGTAGGTAAATTTCTCTCCCGTGGCGAAGGAGGCTAGAGCCCAACAGTGGGATGTATATGGGCTGTAATGATGATAATGATGTGGAAATCGAACTTATAATTGATTTTTTTCGAATTGGTATTTTAACTACTACGCTATCTGTGCAGTCGAGTATAAGTATTTTGCAACATTTCCTTTGATATTTGAATGGGCTATTTGACACTTATTTCTTTTCCACTTCGAAATGACATTGGCGTGTTCAAGCAAACTAATTATTTATAATATTAGTATAAATGTAAAACAAAAGATATTAACAGAAAATAATATGCAATCTTCTATTTTGAGGTCTTTTACAAATGGATATATACATGGCTGACCATCGAACTTATGTATGTTAAGGTCTCAAAAGTCGCAATAGGATATTGACCCTTTTAAAATTAATTCATTGGATTATTAGAAATTAAACGATACGCGTATTATCGCGTTCAATTGTAAATAGTATGCAAATTAGCAGAAGCGTAGTAATATACAAACAAGAGAGACTTACATATTCTGTTTAAGAGTTCGTGCGCTTGGATAATCTATTGTAGTATAGTATAGTTGTTTAACTAAAATTTAATTTTAAATAAAATTACTTTACGTATTTTATCGCGTTTGCATTTGATTTTTGATTGCCCGACGTTTCGAAAACTTTACAGCGTTCATGGTCACGGGCGGATTAAGATGTCTCACGTCCAACAAGTCATCGTTATTACAGTAAATAAATGTTTTATTGAAAATTAGCTGACCCGGCGAACTTCGCACCGCCTTTTTCATAATTATTTTGTTTTAGTATTTATCAGTTTGGTTTTAGTATTATCCGTGCGGTGACAAAGTAAGAATACAATTCACCACCCGCGAGTGTCGTAAAAGACGACTAAGGGATATACCGCCTTTTCTTATCAGTTCCAAAACCTTTTTAATCTAGATCTACATGTAATTATGCTAAAAATGTCAAACCAACGGGACGAACGTCAAATGTTTGACAGGTAAGAACAGTTTGTATGGGATAATAAAATTATATTATTAGTATTTTACTCGCAATTTTCCATATTTTCTCACCGTATAAACCTTCCCTGGACTTCCACAAATAATTCAAGACCAAAATTAGACAGATTGGTTCAGCCGTTTTCGAGTTTTAGCGAGACTAACGTACATCAATTCATTTTATATATATAGATGTGTATTACTCGCGTAAACATCAGGTAGGTCGTTTTTTTTTTGACGGTGGCCATGGTTAGGAAAAGAAGAAGAACTACATCTGATTCGATTTTCGAACTTTGACAGGCAAGGATCTAGGAGACAATAATTTGAAATAATTTACTCTTTTTCGGCATTTTTTGGACTAATTTAATTTGTTAGCTTATTCTATAATACTCCTCAATCACAGGGAAGTATTTTTCGTAAGTTTTTAAACAATTTTTTATGATGGGGAGAGATCCTCCCGACCCTGGGGGAGGCACGCTCTCTCCTGATCCTGCTAATTTCAGTACTCCACCAATAAGAGATTCATTACCCAATTCTAGTACTACAAATAGAAAACGCACTAGTTCAATCGTAGACTCATCCTTACCAATTAAAAAAACTACATCTAATACATCACTTATTCCATCATCAAATCATTCTACATACATTCATCCCGAGCACTCTGATAAGAAATTGCTGTATTCAGATTCTGATGAAGCTCCTTTCTTGGTACATGTTACCAGGTCAGTGGGTGACATCTCATCTGGAACAGTACTAAGTCCTATTAAGTTTGGTCACTTTTTGTTTAGTAATAAAATTAAAAATATAATCGCAGATGGTGTAAAACGTGTTGGTAGGAACCGTATTTCGGTTGAATTTAAATCTGGTTGTGATGCTAATAGTTTCTTAAGCAACCCTGCGTTGTCTCATGCAAAGTATTCTGCTTCCATTCCATCGTATACTTGTTCAAGAATGGGCATAGTGAGAGGGGTGCCTGTAGAGTGGTCCCTCGAGGACATTGTTAACTCAATTAGAGTGCCCTCTGGGTTTGGTTCAATCACCAGAGCTCGCCGCCTAAATAAAAAATCCCATAGCGAAGAAAATAGCATTAGTTATATCCCAACACAATCCGTGGTACTCACTTTTAAAGCCCAAAAATTACCTTCTCATGTTTATTGCTTTTACACTTCTTTACCTGTCGAACCATATATCCTTCCATCTATCCAATGCCAAAAATGCTGTAGGTTTGGTCATATTGCCTCGCAGTGCAGGTCGAAACCAAGGTGTTTCGTCTGTGCCCAAAGTCATGAAGGTGATAGCTGCTCCAATATATCTCCATCTTGTCTCTTCTGTTCAGGCAGTCACACCGCTAAGGATCCCATCTGCCCTGAACACTCTCGGCAAAAATCCATTAAAATTGTAATGTCCCAGGAAAATATCTCCTATTTTGAAGCATCTGCAAGATTCCCATCTGTCAGGAGATCTTTTGCTGACTCTTTGAAATCTGCCGTACCTTCATCACAGCAATATGAACCCATCATTAATTCTGGTCACCATACCTTTTCTAATGCTCCTTCATCTATATCTCACAGGAAAACTGTTTTTATCCCCCGACACCCATATGCTCCGGCCTCCAGTCATCCCTATGACAAACAAGCCCATTTCCTTTTGACCCAAACCCCTTCCTCCTCTCTTCCTAATGGAAGTGCCTACCCATCAGGTCCATCCAAGGTGCCTCCATCACCTTTAAGTGATAATCTTTTGGGCTATCTGATCACTTCCCTTATAAATATACTAACTCATTTTTCTGATTCTCAGCTTCCCGAAGAATTAAAAAAACCACTGTCTGAGCTAGCAAATGTTATTCATAATGTTCCCTCCACTACTGCAATGGAACTGTCGCAGCATTAGACATAAGAAACAGGATCTCATTTATCTAATTAACTCTCATAAACCCCTCATTCTTGCCATCCAGGAAACATGGTTGAAACCTGGGGCTCTTTTCAGAGTCCCGGGCTATGCTTGCTTCCGGGATGACAGAGATGATGGACATGCTGGATCTTGTATTCTGATCTCTAGATCTCTATCTTTTACACAAATTTCCCTTCCACCCCACAGCGATTCATTTAATATAGTGGGGATTAAAACCCTAAATATTTCATTTCTCTCTATTTACATTCCTGTTCCATCTCCTCATATCTTATCTGAATTATGTAACATTTTTAATTCCATACCTTCTCCGGTAGTTATCTTAGGTGATTTTAACATTCATCATACTTCCTGGGGGTCCCATTTCTGTGATACCCTTTCAGCGCCCTTCATAGATATCCTTGATGATTTGAATCTTTGCTTTATGAATGATGGCACTCCCACTCGCAGAGTATCCCCTACTCAAAATTGTCACAGTGCTATAGATTTATCCATTTGTTCACCTGATTTATCATCTCTTTTGCATTGGAAAGTTTTAGATTCTTCTTTTGGAAGTGATCACTTTCCAATCTTAATTTTTTCCCCCAATTCCACTTCAATTCAGTATACTTTTAATCCTCGGCTTAAACATAATTTAAAGAGGGCTGATTGGTCCTTATATGCACAAATCTTGGATAGGGAAGTAGATCAACTGCAAACTCTTGATCATAATAATATTATTTCCATTTATAGTGCTTTTAGAAACTACATTTTGTCCTCGGCAGATAAATCTATTCCTCTTAAAAAGCCTCCTAAAAAGAATATTCGATCTCCACCCTGGTGGGATCAGGCTTGTTTAGATGCTTGTCGTAGAAGAAAGGAGGCTGAAAAATCATATAAAATCGCTATGACTTTAGATAATTATTTAAATTATAAAAGAATTGCAGCAGAAACTCTAAGACTACTAGCCCAAAAAAAGAAAGATGGTTGGCGTGGTTTTTGTGAAGCCCTATCCCCGCGTACACCTCCTTCTTTAGTCTGGCGACAGGTAAGAAAATTTCGATGTTCGACATCAGTCAATACTCAATCTTCGTCTGATGCCACACTATGGTCGCATGAATTTGCAAACAGGTTAGCTCCTCCTACAGCTCCTACACGGTTTGAAGCTTGTATTTATTCCACTCCTGTAGTTCAGAGTAATAGTCCTTTCGATGCACCATTTTCTTATGAAGAATTAGTTGTTGTTTTGAATAATTTAAAAGATTCAGCCCCTGGTTATGACGGGATACCTTACTCTTTTATAGTTAAATCAAATCTGAAATCAAAAGAAACCTTTTTGAATATATTAAATATAATTTTCTCCCAAAATTTACCACCTGAAGACTGGAAAACTTATATAATCCTACCCATCCTAAAACCTGGTAAGCCTAGTCATGATGCTGCAAGTTATCGCCCTATAGCTCTCTCTTGTACTATGGCCAAAATTTTAGAACATTTAATTAAAAATCGCCTAGAGTGGTTCGTTGAAAGTCAAGGTATAATCTGCAAATCACAATTTGGTTTTCGTAAAGGTTTAGGAACTATTGATAGCTTAAGTATTCTCACCACCGATATACGCATAGCACTGTCTAAACAGCAGTACTGTGTAGGGGTATTTCTAGATATATCTTCCGCATATGATAATGTTCTTCTTCCAGTACTCAGAAATAAACTAATTCATCTCAATGTCCCCTTGAAAATAGTTAATTTCGTTTTTAATCTATTTTCAGCTAGAAAAATCCTTATCCAAGTTCAAAATTCTTTTCTTCCTCCTAGACTCATCTGGAAGGGCCTTCCACAAGGCTCAGTTTTAAGTCCTCTTTTATATAGCATATATACTCATGATCTGGACCAGTCGGTCAGTTCCTTCTGCAATATTCTACAATATGCCGATGATATAGCCTTATATGTATCAGTGGATACCATACCTGAGGCATCAAGCAAGCTAAGTTCAGCTATTCACTATCTCCATAATTGGCTTTCTGATCATGGGTTATCTCTTTCTATACCCAAAAGTTCTCTAGTAGTTTTTAGTCGCCGTAGACATATTCCAAATATATCAGTGTCCTACAATAATCAAACCTTTCCTGTAAAAGACAAAGTAAAATTCTTAGGATATATTTTAGATAGTAAGTTATCTGGGATTCATCATATATCTTATATTTCAGACAAATGTGAAAAAGGTATTAATATTTTACGCTCTCTTGCCGGGGTATGGTGGGGTTCTCACCCTTATTGTCAAAAGCTCTTATATAATGCCCTTGTACGCAGCCTATTAGATTATAGTAGTTTTTTGTTAGAACCTTGCAATAAAAGAGCCCTTAATACCTTTGATAAGTTGCAATCAAAATGTTTACGTCTTATTATTGGTGCTATGAAATCCTCCCCAATCAATGCTCTTCAGGTAGAGTGCGTGGATTCTCCACTTTATCTGAGACGACAGTATCTTTCTGATAGATACTTGTTTAAAACATTCCAACTTGGTTACTATCCTCTAATCCCTAAATTACATTGTCTCTCTGATTGTATTGCCAATTATGGTTACTGGACTCATAAAAACCCACCTTGTTTATTTAATAGCTTTGCAATTTTTTTAAGTTTACCATTTTCAGTTTTTTGCAATAAGATCAATCCTTTATTTGATACACCATTTGAAGCATTAATCTATAAACCAAATATAATTCTTAACTTAAATATAGATAAAAGTAGCCCCAACACTGAGGAAATATTACAATCTCATATCAGCAATCACTGGAGTGATTCACTAGTTATCTACACGGATGCATCCAAAATATCTGACAATACCTGTGTTGGTTCAGCTGTGTGGATACCAAGTTATAAAATTTTATTGAGTTTTAAATCTCCACCGGTAAATTCCATTTTTTCCGGTGAGGCCATTGCCATTTTGGAAGCCTTAAAATTCATTGACTCCCATAACATAAAATCTTCTGTGATTTTTTCTGATGCTAAAAGTTGTTTGTTAGCCATTATGTCTAACCAATTTAATAGTAAAGGTAAATTTCCCTTGATTCTTCAAATAAAACATTTACTTTTCAAGTGTTGCTCAAGAGGGTTGTTGGTTACTTTAGTTTGGATACCTAGCCATTGTGGCATTGTAGGCAACAATACTGCTGATACTTTTGCCAAACAAGCTATTGAAAATGGTTGCCTTGATCAATACAAAGCATTCTCTCAGGATCTTTTATCTTGTGCTAAGAGCAGATTATTCTGTAAGTGGGGGGAACATTGGGATAAATCTAGCTCGGTTAAGGGAAAATATTATGCATCACTACAGAGTAATATTCCATACAAACCTTGGTTTTCCAAATTCAAAAATGTGAACAAAAAAGCCACATCTGTTATTTGCCGCCTCAGACTTGGTCATACTTGCTCTAATTTTCACTTATCCAAGCTTCGTATTAAGGACAGTTCACTCTGTGAGTGTGGTCTGGATGAAGACACGAATAATCACATTTTCTTTGAGTGCCCCAAAAGATCATACTTTCTATACGATATTCTTCCTGTTGACTCCATTCCTCGTCCTTCTAACTTTAATTGTCTTCTCACTTATGTTAATTCTTCATTTGTATACATTTTAGCAAATTACATTAACACAAATAACATTAAATTATAGTTAGATTAATTAGCATCACCACAGACTAAAGGTTACTTAATTAACATCTTCTGTTTTTAACCCTTTTTTTTTTTTTTTTTTTTGTTTTATTTTTTATTTTTACTGTACATAGCTGCATTAGATTGTCATCCACGTGATTGTAGTCAAATGTTATAATTTTTTAAAAAATAATCCCTCTCATATATCAGTTTTTTAGAATAATTCAACTAATCAACATATTGAAAATTCGAAAGCCAACAACTAAATTTATCTTGTAAATTTCTTAGACATCAGTGTCCTAATTCCTATAACTGTCAATCTAAATTGAGTAATTGGCGAAATTCTGTAAACGCCATAATATAAAAAAAAAAAAAAAAAAAACATCAGGTAAAAAAATAATATTAGTTTTTTGTAAACTAATGCCTTTATCCTCATATGTTATTTTTTTTTATTTATATTAATGATAAACAAGCAAACAACACATCTGATGGTAAGTGATACGGCCGCTGGACCTTTGCTAGGCTACCTACCATGAAGAAAGTGAAGGGAGTGTTCGGTGTTACTAAATACAAAACCAAAACCCACTACACGCATAAATCCTCAAAACGTTGGGCTTCCGCCTCTCACGCTCACTGAATGACATGCGGTAGCAAATTTCTATTACGCAGAGGTCGATTTTCTGCGAATGTGTTGTATTAACCTGGACGGACCGGCCCGCGGCTATAGGAAGACGACTATTGATAGTATGGTCTACCAAATATTTTAGGGGTGTTATGAATTCTAAATTCCTCGTCGTACAAATATGAATTAGAAAGGAAAATTCTAATGAGATATTATGTTAAAGAACGATTTTAAAAAATTCAAATTTTATTTCATCATCATTATCATTCATCACAACTTATACACGTTCCACTGTTGGGCTCGAGCCCCCTCCATAATAGGGAGGGAAATTGATCTTACTATACCATGCTGGTCAGATATGTTAGTATAGGCTTTTGTTTCGAGTTTTCCTTCTCTTGCATAGATGTTATATGCATATTATATCCCTTAGTCATCTTTTACGACATCCACGGGCAAGATAGGGAGTGAATTATATTCTTACTCCGTCACCACACGAATATTCTTATTAAGCTCATTCAGCTACGTCTTTTAACACTCATTCGTAAAATCCCTTGTATTTTGATCATGATTAATGATTGAAGTAAAAATCTTGTTTTACACGTACATGTCGAAATAATGTACGATAAATTTGTACATTTAGTTAAAAGGCGTCATTTGTATGAATCATTTGAATGTTTTAAAAATGTTTGAGTATCAGCCGTCGCTAAAAATCTGTGTACTTCAATATTTCCTCGTTTCAGATATAAATAGAGCACTTGGTTATTTGTTACGAGTTTCTGTCCACAGCTTCGTTCACGAAAAATGTAACTTGCTCAAGATTAAATTTCTTTAATTTAAATCCATTCAACGCATACCACTTAACAAAAATAAAATAAAATGCAACTATTATCTCAAAGGAGCATATAAGCGAGATAAAAAGTATTCTATGTGATAATCCAAGCTACCTATGCCAAATTTAATCAAAATTTGTCGAGGTGTTAGAACATGACAACGTAATAAACATACACACATACAAACTTTCGCCTTTTACATCTTATAACTTTAAACGAGCAATTCTTGTATATTTCTATATTTCTCAGTTCTCGGAAACGGCACCAAAGAGGTTTTAGAGGCAAAAAATAAATTTTAGCTAGATTCTATTTGTAGAAAATGTCATTTTGTTGGTGTTTTTAGCTAATCAATAAAATGTCATTAGAATAGGAATGTAAATCTCGCCATTGCCGTCAATAGTGACAATAGCTCATTTGAGAAGTTGTCCAGTCGCATTCAAACAGCCTGAGATCGGATCTCATAGTTATTATTATTCCGCTTTTTAATTTTAGATATTTTTCTTTATTTCATGATTATTGTTTTTTTTTAATTAATATAATATATCTAAATACGTTCGTCAAAAATACAATAAAAAAAATTATACCAACCAGTTATTTTAAATTATCTGCATATTCTTTAGTTTTCCCCCCTTATTTACGACATCTATGGACAAGAGTGGGGTGGTAAATTGAATTAATAACTAACAAATTATCTCCAGACGGAGATATGAAAACGGTTATTAATCTATAATTTTGACAAGATAAAACTAATGAAAACTAAAACCTAACTACGATAATAAACGAGTTATCGAATAAATATGGATAAAGTCACATGCAAATGCGAATAATATATATATTTTTGAAATGTACAAGTAACACCCTTGCCA
Source organism: Lymantria dispar (assembly GCA_032191425.1). Classification (NCBI taxonomy): domain Eukaryota; kingdom Metazoa; phylum Arthropoda; class Insecta; order Lepidoptera; family Erebidae; genus Lymantria; species Lymantria dispar. The sequence goes on along the minus strand of CM063442.1, from coordinate 2,388,902 downwards.
ATGATATGAGACACGACACATTTTTCTTAAATTTATTTTTTAATACGGTACTTTAAGACCTCTAGAGGGTGCCATATTAGATTCAGTGACACAACAAATAGCCTATAATCAGCGGACGGTCAAGACGCTTCTAACGATACCCCATTTATCCGGTTCTAATTAGTAGTTGAGGAGCTATGAGGGAATAGATGAACATACAGACATAGCCTGTCAAAATCATAACCCTTTGTAGTTGGGTAAAAAGGATAATAAGACCATTGTATTCTTGGTATCTTCCTACGTGATTAAATAAATTAGTTATCCTTAACTTTCAAAAACAGATTAGATAAACAAACTGCAAGCCTAATGGTACAAATTAAATTTAATAAATTACACTTGTAAAAGCTTCTATAAGCCTACAGATTTATCGTACTTATAGTTAACGGTAAATGTCTGTTTACGTAATAAATTCAATCGTTTTTACTGTAATGTTAGCAGTTTTAGCTTCAATAACCCATAACTACGTTGGATTTGTGATTTTCCAGTCTGTAATTCGGGCGTATATATATTTATTTTGAACATATTTTTAGATCTATTGTGGCTTATTTTTGAAGATCATATACTATTCGGAAAGGAAATAAATCATTAAATTTAATGTTTTTTTTTTGGGGTGGGTTACGGTTGGTTTGCTCCTCGCACCACTCCGTCCGGGGCGACAGAGGGGCGTTAGCACGCACACCTGCAACCCACCCGCGATGCACGTCGCCTTTGTCGTTGGGTCGACCACCGGAGCAGGGTGACTTGACGTCAGTGGTCGGCCCGACGGAATACCCCTTATTTGGGCTACCCTCCCATCGACCGACGTCCCCCCCTCGGGGAGGACATTGGTCTTTCCTCACGCGGTTGGCCTCTCAGCGAGTGACGGACTAATTCCCCGGTCACGTCACCCGCAGCCTCGGCTAGGGCGGCATGAGGCGCAGGTATTCGCGCCTACGCTGCCCCAGTCACCGGCGGCGGATCGCCTCATCGAGGCTGCGCTTCTCGCGCAAGCGATCCGCCGCCTTCTTCCGCGAGACTACTGCCTCGCAGAAGGCTGCGACCGCATTCGGCACTCATGGTTGCGACGAGTTCACGACGCTGTTCTGCCCAAGCGGCACAGACCTCGAGCGTATGCTGCGCCGTGTCCTCGTCGCAATCGCAGTGGTGGCAGGACAGTGTACTCTCCCTCCTAACGACCTTGTGCAGGTATTTGGCGAAACATCCACGCCCCGTCAACACTTGCATCAGTCGGAAGGAGAGCACCCCGTGCCGCCGTTTCAACCACTGCATCAGCACCGGCCGGCAGGTCTCCACGATTCGTACCCCGAACTGAGGCCTCTCCAGCCGGACTGCCCAACGGGCAATGACGTCTCGGCGGGCGTCGATGCGACAGGCGGTGAGCTCCCTCAAAGAGACCACACCGCCCTCCACTCGCAGCCCCGACACCCGCCGATTCAAACCGGTGTGCATTTTCGCCTCCAGGTCCTACGGGGGAGTCCCGGCCAACAGGCACGCTGCCTCCGTCACCACCGTACGGTATCCGCGCATGGTCCTGCCCGCCAGGGCCCTCTGTGATCGCCGCAGAAGAGCCCTCAGTCGGACGGTCAGGGACTCCACCCACACCGGTGCGCCGTACAGGGCCATCGACCGGATATTAAATTTAATGATGTATAAACATTATATTTACTATTATTTTCTATTTTTCGTGTGGTGACGGAGTAATAATACAATTCACCACCCCCTTTCTTGCCGGTGGATGTCATAAAAGACGGGGGATTAAATACGCATATAACATCTATGTAAGAGAAGGAACACTCGAAATAAAATCCTATAGCAACACGTCTGACCAGCGTATTATAGTAGATCAATTGCCCTCCTAATGTGGAGGAAAATGAAGTCCAACAGTGGGACGTATATGAGCTGAAATGAAGATGATGATTTGCCATCAAATCATCGTTTTCATCTCGCTTTTAACTCAATTACCTGGAGTTGGGTTCAATATGTACTCCTCTTCCATGGTACGTATTGGAAATATGTAGTTTTATGACCGGCTACTTGCCTGACGTCTACCTTGCTTGGGTATGTATTTGATTCTTGAACAGACGGCATCAGATGAAGTTGGCCCAGGTTTATGTAAAACTCTTATACGGCTTTTACGACATCAAAGAGCAATGTAAGGATTGGCAAACTTTCTTATACAATAAAAGGGCAATTAGCCTTTTATATATCATCATCTCAGTTCCCATACGTTTCTCTATTACGGCTTGGGCTTCCTTTAATATAAAAATTAACGTACTGTAGCACACTGCGCAGATGTGTTAGCATAAGATTTGATATCAAGATTTCCTTCTCTTGTATTGCATATAAATAAATTACTTTCTCTCACTATAAGTATATTTTATTCGACATATTACTTTATGACAGCCGTCACGTGGTTTTCTCTAAATATGAAAAGTATTCGTCTAGTAAATAAGTATATGTATATATAACATCTTGCATCAATGTTTTTTGGATATCATATCCCTTAGTCGTCTTTTACAATATTCACTTGGTTGGGGGTGGTAAATTGTATTCTTACTCTGTCGCCACAAAAAACATTTTATATTTTAACAACGCCATTTATAACAACGCTAAAATTATGCTTTTCGATAGGTCATGGTCTAGTTACACTCTACGGTCTAGCTAGATAGATAGGGTAAAAAGATGGCGTATGCCAGTTATTATATATATATATATATATATATATACACTAATGAGGTTTGGTGATGCCTTTAGTATCCACACACAAACATCCTCAGAAAGTTGTGCCGCCGACTCTCGCTCACTGAACGAAGTGCGGTAAGGTATTACTACTAGTCAGGCGTAGATTTTTTTGTGAGAGTGTAGTCAAATTGCTACTATTCAGACGCCTTTTCTGCTCAGTGTGGTACTACCTAGGGATGTGACTTGGAGGGAAAATAATCGATTTTTTTAAATAATCGATTTTTTGCTCTTTAAAATAAATCGATTATAAAATAATCAATTAATTAAAAATAAATAATCGATTATAAAATAATCAATTTTTTCTCCCAACAGCATTATGATGACCTTTTTTTTAGGAAATGTGAGTTTTATTTTCTAATATAGTATGAAACACTGCACGCAGTATCGTGATGACCTTTTTTTTTAGGAAATCTTGCAGTGAAATAATCGATGATTAATTTCGATTGAATTTCGAATATTAAAAAATCGATTAAAATCGATTTTTTAGTATTTTGATAATCGATTGTAAAAATCGATTATTACAAAAAAATAATCGATTAATAATCGATTATTATAAAAATCGATTATTTTTCACATCACTAGTACTACCCCGGACAGACCGGCCTGCGGCTGTAGACAGATGAATGTCGACAGTGTGGTCCTACCACATTTATACATAGATTGAGTGTAAATTATATTCTGCCACCGTAACGTATATGGAAAATTATTATATATAAAATAGATATGATAAATGTTTCTAAGAACGCCACATCATACGCCTATCAATATAATGTATATTGATAGGTGGATATGAAAGTATCGCGACGAATAACATATCAAGTAATCGAACCGAACCAAATCGAACCTTGTAATGTAAATATAACTATTTTACGGACTTTATCGCGTTTGTATTTGTTTCGAACACTTTACAGCATTCATGGTCACAGGCAGACTAAGATCTCTCACGTCCGAAAAGTCATCATTATTCAAAGATTTATATCTACTCGCTATATATATTAGATATTAAATGATGACCTACATTTTGATAGAAATTTATTGCCAGTACAAAAAGAAAATCCATAAAATGGAGGAACTCGGTACTAGTGGTCGGCTCACTGGCGATACGGTGAGAATACGGTGGGTGATGGGGCCGCGCGCGGCCTTTGCGTCACCCTAGACGAAATGGACGGCGTATGTACTAACCATAGCCTGCCTAAAAAAGCTAGAGCCTCCTCCAAATTAGTAGAGTTATTGATCTACTATACCACGCTGAACAGGATGGTTTAAAGTTCTATTTCATGTTTCCTTTTAATGATTCCTTTTGATGTTTACTAATATTATAAATCGTTACTAATATTATAAATACGGAAGTAAATTTGTTACGCTTTCACGCTTAAACCATCTAACCAATTTCAAAAATTCTTTCACTAGTGGAAAGCTATAATATCAGGGAGTAACATAGGCTATATTTTATCCCGATTTTTCCACGGGAATGGATACTACGCGGATGAGGCTACTGAAACCAAAGCGAAGCGAGGGCGGGTTGCTAGTTGTAAATAGAACTACTGCCTCCATTTTTTTCTTGTAGTAGCAATAAAATTGTACCAAAATGTGGAAGTGTTCGAAACGTCGGGCAATCAAAAATACAGTACAAACGCGTATTGTAAACGATAGCAAACGAGCAAACAGTACACCTGATGGTAAGTGTTGCTGCCGCTCATGGACCTTTATAAGGCCGCTACGAAAGCGAAGGGAGTGTGAATGCGTGCAATAAGTTTCGGCGATATTAGAGGCATCACTAAAACCTCCCAACCCGCAAACACCCTCAGAAAATTGGGCTTCCGGCTCTCTCGCTCGCCGAACGAAGCGCAGTAACAAATTGTTACTACTTGGACGTTGATTTTCTGCTCAGTGTGGTACTACCCCGGACGGACCGGCCCGCGGCTGTAGACAGGCAACTGTCAATAATGTGGTCCTACCACTATGAGTTGACCTAGTATACCACGTTGATCAGGGTAGTTTAGAGATTTTATAGTCATCATTATTTCACCTCATATACGTCCCACTGCTGGACTTGAGCCTTCTCCACAAAAGGAGGGAAATTGACTTAGTAGACGCTGCCTGGTCAGACGTGTTGGCATAGGGTTTTGTTTCGAGTTTTCCTTCTCTTACATATATGTTATATGTACTATTAATCCCAAAGTATAGGGTTTTATTTCAACCTTTTTTTTTTCTTTCATATATGTTACTAGCCGATCCAACAGATGCTGTCCTGTTCAAAATAGTAAAAGGAATCCTCTATGAAATCGATTGCAGCGCTACCTACCTATTCCAATTATTAATCTAAATCATTCTCTATCGGAAAGCTATATATGTATATCTATCGGAAGAGCCACCAAAAAATTACCAAGGTCAGTCCAGACGTTTAAGAGTTCAGTTACAAACACGAGATCAGAAGATTTATAGATATACTGATATACATGTTGTATCCCTTAGTCGTATTTTAAATGTATACTTCGGCACCAGACGCAATAATACACTAATGTAAATACATTATATAATATATAAGCTTAGTTTATGTGTAAGCCTGGCTAATGTTCATTTTAATATGAATGGCACTGAGTTGGATCTTCAATGGAATATTTTTATATCTCTGTAACAGTTATATTTAGTGCGCGAATATTTTATGCTATAAACATTTTGATTCTGTTTCATATATAAAGTAGTGTTTATATTTAAAGTAAATTGTAATACTTTATAATGTTTATATCAATATTATATATTTGTCTATTCTAATATTAGAAGGCGATTGGTTTAAAACTGTAACTCGTTGTAAATGTAAGAATTGGTTGAGGTATTATCATTAAAATTAGCGGTGGCAATTCTTTAAGAAACTGTGACTCGCATTACAGAAAATGGTTTAGAAACTGATCTATTATGCCAGTGTTGTAGGTTTGATTCGTAAGCAGGATAATATTTTGATTGATCCAGAAATTTTTATCTCGAATCATAACCTAATTTGTGTAGGGTAATATGTTTGTGAAGTTTACAACTACCATACTAACTCGACCAGTGTGGATAGCTACTGTCCGTGTGATGGCGGAATAAGAATACAATTCAGCACTCCGTATCATATCTGTGCATGTCATAAAATACGACTAAGGGGTATAATATGCTTAAAGCATTTATGCAAGAGAAGGAAAACTCACAGTAAAACTCTGTACCAATCTGACGAGCATGGTATACTAAGGTTAATTTCTCTCCTATTGTGGAGGAGGCTCGAGCCCAATAGTGGGACGTATATGAGCTGAAATGATGATGATTCTATCCATGCTAAAAATTCATAAAGACGCGCTTAATCTATGTAACATTATTTAAAAGGCTCGAGAAATAGTAAAGAAATAATAACAATTAGAATAAAATCAATTGTGTACATTTCAGCCTGTATACGTCCAACTGTTGGGCTCGAGCCTCCTCCACAATGGGAGAGAATTTGAGCTACAATACCATGCTGGTCAGACATGTTGGTATAGGGTTTCATTTCAAGTTTTCTTTCTCTTGCACAGATGTTATGTGCATATTATATCCCTTAGTCGTCTATTACGACACCCACGGGCAAGACAGGGAGTGGTGAATTGTATTCTTACTCCGTCACCACACGCATTTTTTTTTTCATATTAATTAATACCTAGGAATGTATAATATACGAGTTGAGATGAATATGATAATGAATTTCCTATGTAAATATTCCTTGTGTATATTATTGTTTAATAAAAAAAATATACTATTGATAGAAATCCAATTTCGCGTCCATCAATTACTTTAATGTTAACACAGATAGTTAGCGGTAACACTTGCTCGTACAAATGATATGTTCAACAAACGTGGCAGTTCGTTTAATATGTAAATTTCACGATCTTATACAATTCTATGTATTCAAGGACGAAATGGAACGGAAAGCCGATGAGAAGCCGATGAAGCGAGTACTCGGACAAATTTACATACAATATTATATCGATACTATCTACTACTGTTTTTATCCTATTAAGGATGGGTTATGTTTATCACTTGAATCTCGTTATCTGATTACTAAGTAAGGATTAGATTAGCTTCGTGTGTCTTGTCTTGCGTATGGTGACAGAGTAAGAATACAATTCACCATAACCTTCCTTACCGACTAAGGGACTTACCGAAAGATGACTAAGGGATTATAATATGCAAATAACATCTATGCAAGAGAAGGAAAACTTGAAATAAAAGCCTATTATAAATCCGTCTGACCAGTGGATCAATTTCTTTCTAATTGTGGAGGAGACTCCAGTTCAGTAGATGAGCCGAGATGGATGGTGGATTTTTTATTGCAAACGGTGGCAAACATGCAGACAGTACACCTGATGGTAAGTGATGGCGCAGCTTATGGACCTTTGCAAGGCTGCTCTACCTGCCGTGAAGAAAATGAAAGGCATGCATCGAGATTCGGTGTTACTCACCAAAACCCACACGCAAACATCCTCAGAAATTTGAGCTTCGGACTCTCTCGCTCACTGAACGAAGCGCAGTAACAAATTGCTACTACTCAGACATCGCTTTTCTGAGAGTGAGGTACTACCTCGGACGGACCGGCCCGCGGCTGTAGACAAATAATTGTCGACAGTGTGGTCCTACCATTAGATTGCTTATGTTACCCGAATGCCAAGGAAAGGTTTTGATTGTACCGTGTATCTTATAGTATTCCGTCGGGCCGACCACTGATGTCAAGTAACCCTGCTCCAGTGGTCGGCCCAACGACGAAGGCGACGTGCATCGTGGGTGGGTTGCGGGAGTTGCGTGCTTACGCCCCTCTGTCGCCCCGAACGGATTGGTGCGAGGAGCGCGCCGACCGCAAACCACACCCCAAAAAAAAAAATTAGCACTTATTAAGAACCTAAATGAAATTGATTTTTCATCAATGCTAAGTGCGTTATCAAATGATAGCAATATTATGATAAATACCTCTATAACAATTATTACTAATACGATAAGAGGATACACTACAATTTGTAAAATAACGAGGAACAAACGTATCTTAAAACCATTCATATACACGATACCAAAATACATTTAATAATTTATTGAAAACACTAAGAAATAACTATTTAAATTTAATAAAAATGATAATCATAGAAATCCTTAAGAAACAGTATACTATATATAAAGATCTATGCAGTTTAACAAAGTAACAAGATAAACTTGACGCGCAATTTACCGAGCTGAACCACAGCATTCTGTTTATTATATAAACGAATATTAGTTAAAAGTTGGATACCACTTAGCTAATGATATATTGAAGAAAACTGGGGGCATGTCTAATGCTTCTATTATCTAATTGAAATTTAGTTCAATTAACTAACTCTTTTGCTCTCCTACCAAAACTATAATACTTAATTTAAAACAATCTAGCGTTGTGGGTTGTGACGTTATTCCCATACTAATATTAGTTGTGTGCAGATGTTTTAGCTCCACCAATAACTATAATATACAATCACTGTATATCTGCAGATATTTTCCATGAAATTTTGAAGAAATCTATCATTGCTCCAATTTATAAAACGTGAAATAGAAGTTGCATAACCGTTTATAGACCCATTTCACTATTTTCAGGTCTATGAAAGGTACTCGAGAGAGTAACTAACTTAATAAAAGAATTACCTTGAATAAAAGAACCTTTTCTCCAACAATAAGTTTGATTTTAGACTATATAAATCTGATCAGGCAATAAATAAATTAACTTCTGAGATTGTTAATAATTTAGACAAAGGGAGAAATTTATGGGCGTATTCCTAGATCTATCAAAAGCCTTTGACACTGTGTCGGTTGCACGGCCACTAGCTAAAATGAAACGCATAGGTATTTGCGGTGTTCCTTTAAAATTATTTATTGATTATTGGACAAATAGAACACAGTGTGTTAAAATCAATGATTACGCAAGTAAGCCTGCTAATATACATTTTGGTGTACCCCAAGGTAGCGTTATAGGCCTTACACTATTTCTGGAATATATAAACGACTTGTGTGACTAATAACTCCCAGATAGGCCAATATAGCGCTTTTATAACACAGCACTTTTATTTAGTAGACGCGGATGGGAAGATGTTAATAAAGTAGGAAATAATGGATTAGTTTTAGTCGCAAAGTGATTAGAATCAAATCTCTTAACTTTAAATATGCTTAAAACTAAATATATAACTTTCAGTATCGAAATAAAACTCGCACAGCGATTAATTCTGTTAACCTAAGAGTTCTTGAGTGTTCTATTTATGACAACTGTACATGCAATGAAAAAATGTCTTGGCTTGACCATTGATCAGTATTTTAATTGGGAGGAATATATTTCTGTGTCGACTTCCAGAGTAAGAAAGCTTATATTTTTATTCGAATAATTTGAATAATGATTTTTAAACTTTACGTCAATTTTGTCCATCTAGTTTATTTCTTCTTATGCCAGTCCATTATAACGTACATATGCAATAACTCAGTAAGGCAAAATATTTATTAAAAATTCTATATTTTTTTTTTTTGTGGGTGGGTCGCGGTCGGCGCGCCTCCGCACCACTCCGTCCGGGGCGACAGAGGGGCTTAAGCACGCAACTCCCGCGACCCACCCAAAAACCACGTCGCCTTTGTCGTTGGGCCGACCACTGGAGCAGCGTTAACTTGTCGTTAGTGGTCGGCCCGACGGAATACCCCCTATTGGGGTACCCTCCCATCGACCGACGTCCCCCCCTCGGGGAGGACGTCGGTCTTTGCTCACGCGGTCGGCCTCTGGGCGGGTGACGGACTAATCCCCGGTCACGTCACCCGCGGCCTCGGTTAGGGGAAATAGTCATACCTGAATAATGTTCACCATGATAATTTAAAAAAAAAACATTATTCTCGTGAATACATATTTACGGGCATATTTTTTTTTAATGAATAAACGTACTTATAATAAATACTTTTCTTTCTTTTATTCTTTCTTACATACGTTTATTCATGCGTGCGTGTACTCATACTTCGAAACGACTGTTACGCGTCCCTATTATGGCTAATATTTGGTAAACTATTACACCATATTCGCCTATCTTAATATAAATATATATGGATGATATTATATGTGATACCGTACCTATTACAAATATATTAGTCACATTTGTAGTAAAATTGCATGATTATCAATCGTCTATGAAAGCGTAACAAACAAAATCACTTTCATACATTGATCAGCGATTAGGATTATGGTTAGATTATATACCAAATATCTCTGTAATGAAACATATTCTTGACCTTTAGAGTATTTCTTATAGATAAATTAAGTGTTATTATGTCAAGTTTCATCTTGATACGTACGTGATGTTAGATCGTAAATATTTTACGTGTCGATAAAAGGTTACGTTATAGTTGATCTGGAACAATTTGGACGACTTCATCACCATAAACTTTCTTAGTATATGTTTGTTCAAGTGACGTATATTTCTTAACAGGTAGATAGAACCGTTTTATATTATTCAAAGCGATGTTATGTGTATTTAAATATAAATAGATATAAAACTGTATTATGTTTTCTTCTAATGGTAGGTTATATATATGAATAAGTAAATAAAAATGGTTTTATGTTTTTATAGGTGACGCGAGGTACATTAGAGATTTTATATTTTCTTCCGCAACGTATAATGTATTTGAATACAGATGTAAAGAAAACGGATATCTTGTCAAGCTATCTGTTTTGAATACAGTTATATATAATTATTTTCTGCAAAAAAGAAACCGCCTTCAATAATGTAGGCAATGTAGATAATGTTTTAGATTTTTGTTGATTTTTCAAATACCGCTTGTCCAATTTCGATAAAATTTTCATGGGACCATTTGGAAATATAGGGTATATTTGGAAATATAGTCTAAGTTACTCCTTATATAGACAGCTACATTCTACTACTAGTTTTGAAGATTACCTCAAACGTTTGTTTGACAGACAGACAGAAAAAAAAATTACACTGATTTTTAGGCATATATGTCGTGCAAATAACCATGTGAGCATGAGCAAAGTATTTTGACATTACAAACAGACACTTCAATTTTATTTATTTGTATAGATTTTAATATATATATATTATAGTTACATAAATTATCTCTAACATATGTTATGCTAATTTTTTTCTTGTAACATTTTCGGCTTTGAAAAATATAAAAAAAATACACATAAAATTTGGGTGCTTAAGACTACAGGATCATCATCTTAGTTTATATACCTGCTACTGCTGCTGCTCGAGCTTCCTCCACAATAGGAGAAAATTGATCTATTATACTACACTGGTTAGACGGGTTGGTATTGAGTTTAATTTCGAGGTTTCTATCTTTTTTATAGATGTCATCTGCATATAATTTTAATCATCTTCTTTAACACCCACTGGCAAAGCAGGGGGTCGTGAATTGTATTACTACTCGGTCGCCACACGAGGATTTATTATAAACTAGTAACCCGCCCTCGCTTCGCTTCGGTTTCTGTCGTCTTATCCCCGTAGTTGCCGTTCCTGTGGGAATATCGGGATAAAATATAGCCCAGTTTACTCCCTGATATTATAGCTTTCTATTGGTGAAAGAATTTTTTAAATCGATCCAGCCGTTTTGAAGATTACCCGAACAAATAGACAGACAAAAAATATAAAGTGATTTTTAGGCATATGTATAGTGCAAATAACCGTGTGAGCATGAAAAGGCCTATTATTTTGACATTACAAACAGACACTCCAAGTTTATTTATTGGTATAGATAATTTACTTAAATCATTTAATAGTTGTGCATAAATTACTCTTCGTTCTCTCTCTCTTCGTTCGAATCGTACTATTAAAATGCTTTGTTAGTCAATTATATGCGACTTTAATAGAATGGGCGTTAGAGAGCTGAGTGTCACGGATCGGTCTCATTCAATACCAACAATATGAAGTGCACAGCGCCTCTAAAAATGTTTTCACTTCATAATTCCTTGAAGCTAACATTTTGCATGCAAAGGAGAATGTCCAAAACCAGGCTCTTTTTATTTGGAAATAGGCCTAAACCAAATACTATCCTAAATTCACATCTTATTTTATAATTTCTGAGAATAAATTTTAGGATAACTTATACACTAGCATTAAAAATAATAATTAATAGTCATACAAATTAACTTAGGTATTTGTGATTTGTATAGAACGGAGTGGAACGTGTGTGTTGCCAGGTCGAGCCAAAATATTTTATCAAAATATATCGATACGTTCTTATCAATTATGAGGGTGAACCAGCCATCAGAAATTATTAGACGAATAATTAGTTAAAAAACTAACATATTTAATTATGGCTGTACCACAACGTTATTTTTGTAGTTTTTAAAAATTACAAATCGATATTTGATTGTATTTTATTGAAAATAGTATTGGCGACAATAATTACAACACACAACATGATGTAGGCCTCCGTTATGTTTCACTGCAAAGTGCGGCCCTATGCCATTTGCATCTAACGACGTCTAGCAATTTTCAGCAAGTCTCAATTTTCAGGAGCTTATAAGGGTAATTTATATTTACTGTACCTATACAGTAATCCACTTCCATTTCGTCACTTATTCCTAAATAAGTGACGAAATGGAAGTGGATTTACTTATTCTTGGTATTCAATTAGCAATTATATTGCAGTTGTTGCCAAAAGCGAACCGTTCCCCAGAATTATGACTTTCTATGACAACATATCTAAATCACATCAGTTGATAGGTCACGCCTATTATTATCACACATGATCATATCTTAAGCTTATGATAAATGCATTACATTATTATTTTATAAACGTAATACTTATATTTATTTGTATTCGACGTATTTTCTAACCTCAAAAACAGTTCACTAAAAATAAGATTTTGCTTAAATATTGGTACCAAAATGAAAACTAATTTCTAAATACATATCAAACTAGAATAATTATCCTACAAAATAGAAAAGAAATTATGAAGGTTTCATATTGAAACTAACTCTCGAACAAAATGGGCATTCTCCTTTAGAGTATTTATATTATCTATAATTTAATATTTATATTATCTATAATAACATTCTAATGTTACAAAATAAAATATATTTTGCAATCATATTTTAGTTTTATTTCGAAACATATTTTCGTCGATTCGAAAGTATTTTTAAATTTTAAAATACAAAGAAAATCAAAAGAACGTTTCGAGATTTTATATTTTAAACAAACGAAAATTTGCATTTATATTTGAAGGGCTAAAATGATTTCTTTTAATTCTAAGATTGCAATACATGCAGACAGCAAGATTATTACGCGCCATTGGGTAATTCAATGCTTTAGAAGCTTATGATATGTTTGTAAGCGCTATCGCAAGTAAATGTGCTTAAAGCTTCTTTGTTCTTTTCATTTTTACAATCGTGGATAACTTTTGAATTTCAATATCTATCGAAACGTTATATTGGTCTACTCTGTTATTAAAATCCAGAATATAGTTTTTATTTACCTGTTTCTTTAATTGCTATTGGTGGCAAATGAGGCAATATACAAGAGTGTCATCAAACTTGTTGCTATATTTAGATCTGAATGTTGTGTATTGAAAAAGACGGATGAGAGAAGATTCCACGCCACAGAGATGCGTATGCTAAGATGTGATACTCGCTGTTCTAAATTACTGAGATATTATTAATTAGTGTGAGCGTACGTATGGAAATCAAACTGTGACGAGTATTATCATCTTTAGAGGAGACGCTATACATGCCATTTAAAAGAAAATGTTTACATATTGTTTCGATCGCATATGTACGGTAACTTCTTAGTGGAATTGTATTTATATTAATCATTTAGTGTCTGGTTGACCGAGCTTTGCTCGGTATAATTTTGTTTTTCGTAAATTGTGTTTTTGACGAACTTAGTTTAGATATAATATTATTAAAAAATAAAAATGATGAAATAATGACAAAAATATCAAAAAATACAATAACAAAATAATAATAATCACTGTCACTCTTGACGGCGACGGCGAAATTTTCATTCCTATTCTTATAAAATTTAACTTTCTACGATAAAGAATAATATACCGGGGACTTTTGTCTGGCATCCACAGAGAGGCTGACCGCACGATGGCAATCGATGTCCCGGGACAGGGACGTTGAGAGGTGAGGGTACCCGAAATGGTATTCCGTCGCGCCGACCACTGAGGACAAGGAACTCGGCATTAGTGGTCGGCCCAACGACGATGACGCGGGTACGGCTGGGTTATGGGCCCGCGCGCCGGCCTTTCGCCGTCCCGGACGGAATGGACGGGGTGTGCGCTTACTATAGCCCACCCATAAAGGAAAAAAGAAAATAAAAAAACCGATAAAGAACATAAATAGATATTTTTTCTATCATCAATATACTCCTGTGTCGCGATGGCATAGATATTTGTTATTCTCCACGCTTTTTTTGCTCCTTGGGTGTCGTAAAACATAAACGCGTAAAGTTTCTCTGGGAGAGTGCGAAGCAAGCTTACTTTTTCTCTAACTCACTGCATCTACTCACCTGCAAAGCATGGAAATTACATAATCTTTTTATTTGAAAAAGAGGGTAACGTACAGTAGTGAAACGTGATTCTGAATGTTGATGACATTTATTTTTGTTGTGTGGAGTGTATATCTAGGCGTATATGACTTTGACAGCTTGACGACGAGTATGGGTGAGCGCTGAGGGACTCAAAAGTAAGCTAAGTGACATCGTCTACTCTAAGGGCTCCCCCTGTGGGGAATGGACCTCGGCTTGGGGTGTCAGTTGAGGCAAAGTGGGCGTGCCCACGTTAGTATTGATGACTTTTGCGCGTCGCGGTTTCGCAACTCGACGGTGAATAGGGCAATGATAATTAAACTCTTTGAAATACAATTTATTTTTATTGCACAGTCGTTATATCCGTTTGTAAACTGAAGGAAGATAAATTTTCTTTGATAATGTTTTTTTTAGTTTAATGTTGCTTTTAATAAGTAATCAACATGACTACTTTAGTTAGTCCATTTTTTAGAAATTATCATAATCAATTCAGCTCATATTCGTCCCAATGTCGAGCCTCCTTCACAATAGGAAGGAAATTGACCTACCATACCACGCTGGTGAGACGTGTTGGTATTGAGTTTTATCATCATCATCATCATCATCATCTCAGCCCACAAATGTCCCACTGTTGGGCTCGGGCCTCCTCCATAATGGAAGGGTAATTGACTTACTATACCACGCTGGTCAGACGTGTTGGTATAGGGTTTTATTTCGAGTTTTCCTTCTCTCGCATAGATGTTATATGCGTTTCCCTTAGTCGTCTCGTACGATCACCCACGGGTAAGATAGGGGGTGGTGAATTGTATTCTTACTCCGTCACCACACGGAAGCGAGTTTTATACGCATATTTAATCCCATAGTCTATTACATAGATGTATTTCTTCTATTACATAGATGTTGTACGCATATTTAATTCCATAGTCGTCTTTTACGACACTCAAGGGCAGAATAGGGGGTGATGAATTGTATTCTTACTCCATCGCCATACGGAAATATATAATTAACTAGCGGACACAACAGACGTTGTTCTGTTCAAATAAAATAAAAAGAATTCTTCTTGAATTTGACAGAAGCGCCACCTACCGGGTCCAATTGTAAATTAAAACCATTCTCGAATCCCCTTGAACGCGCACAAAAAAATTTCAACAACATCGGTCCAGCCGTTTAGGGGCATACACACGTGTATGTGTGTATGCCACAGAAAGAAAATACAAAGATAATAATATAAAGAAAATATAAAGATAATAATAATTATTTTTAATAATAATTAAATGTTGTTCTTATATTCATTTTATTATTTTTATGACATCATCATCATCTCGCTGTTATAGACGTACATATTGAGTCGATCCCAAGTAATGGATTTTGGGTCGACTCAATATGTACTCTATTTTATAATTACATATTACAAAACTTAATGATGTGCTGTGTGGTAGCGGCTTCGAATACTACCAACCCTTGCTTTGCTCGTGGGTGTCGTAAAAGACGACTAAGAGCCCTAGATTGACCCGGACCAACTCCATCTGGTACCATTTGGGTCAACGATTACATTCCCAAGGAGGGTTGACGTCAGGCAGGCGGCCGGTCATAAAAGTTATTGCCGAAACTTTTTGCAATATGTCAAAACAGATGACATATTGCGTCGACCCCAAGTAATTGGGATAAGAGCAAGATGATGATGATGATGATTACAAAACTTAATGATAGTAGTTTTGTAACCTTTTTTTATTTTTTTTTTTATTGTGGCCAATGTGCAAACAGTACACCTGATGATAAGTGTTGCTGCCGCTCATGAACCTTTACAAGGCCACTGCCTACCGCGAAGAAAGTGAAGGGAGTGTGAATGCTTGCATCAGGTTCGGTGATACTAAATGCATAACTAAAACCCACCACACGCAAACACCCTCAAAAAGTTGTGCTGCCTGATTTTAACGTCCTTTGGGAATGTAATTGTTGACTAGACAGCTCCAGATAGAGGTGAACCAGGTATACAAGGTATATATACTCTTGCTCATCTTTTAAGACGCCCACAAGCAACGGCTTGGTAGTATTCCTAGCGGCTATCACGTAGTAATTTATTATTGTCATGAATAGATCTATATCTAAAACTAACTATGGCGATGGCTTTAGTGATTTAATAAACATTTCATTCCGTGTGGTGACGGAGTAAAAATACAATTCACCACTCGTGATCATGCTCGTGGATAAAGTAAAATTCGACTAAGGGATATAATGTGCATATAACCCCTGTGCAAGAGAAGAAAACTTGAAATAAAACCCTATACCAGCATTTCTGACCAGCTGAGCTCATCTCCACTGCTTGCTTGAGCCTACTATTTACTTGCTGCTGGGCTAGAGCCAGAGGGCTCAAGCCAGCAGTGGAACGTGTATAAGCTGACACGAATATAAAACGTAAACAGAATTTCGTTTAATATTCTTTATCCGTGAATATTCTGCGTGTATCCGCGCTCGGAGGGCCTACACCCGCAGCCGGCGGCGCCATCGCGACGCGGAGCGGGAGGCCGTGCTTTACGAGGGCTACCGCAATGCGCGGTCGGCCTTCAGGCTGGCCGTCCGCTCCGCCAAGGACGTCAGTCGGCAGGAGATGCTGGACGGTCTCGACCGTGACCCCTGGGGACGCCCCTATCGCGCGGTGCTGAATAGGCTACGCGCGCGGGGCCCTCCCCTCACCGAGACTCTCCAGCCCGGCCTTCTCACCCGGGTCATCGAGGACCTGTTCCCGCGGCGGGCGGAACACACGCCCCCGGTCATGGCTCCGCCAGACACTGACCGGGAGGCCGACGACGACAGTGTTCCGCCCATCACGGAACCCGAGATGGGGGTGGCGGTGACGCGCATGCGCGCAAAGTCTACCGCCCCCGGGCCCGACGGTGTTCCTAACCGCGTGCTGGCCCTGGTCCTCGAACACCTGGGACCCCGCCTCAGGGAGCTGTTCGACGCGTGTTTAGCGTCCGGACGGTTCCCTGGGTGCTGGAAGGAGGGAAGGCTGGTGCTCCTGCCGAAGCCGGGACGGTCTCCGGAGTCGCCTTCGGCCTACAGGCCTATCGTGCTGCTCGATGACACGGGCAAGCTACTGGAGAGGGTGGTAGCTGCCCGCATCGAGCGGCACCTCGTCGGCACGGGGCCCGATCTGTCGGACGCCCAGTTTGGGTTTAGGAGGGGTCGTTCGACGATCGCGGCTCTGTTGCGCCTGAGGGCCGTGGCGACTGAGGCCGTCACCGGCGGGGGAGTGCTGTTGGTGGTGTCCCTAGACATCGCCAACGCATTCAATAGTCTGCCATTCAGCTGCATCAGGGAGGCGCTCCGGTATCACGGGGTGCCAGTTTACCTGAGGCGGCTAGTGGCAGACTATTTGGAGGGGCGCAGCGTCCTCTGCACCGACCGAGCAGGGGACGTTGTGCGGACGACCATGACGTGCGGTGTCCCACAGGGGTCGGTCCTCGGACCCACCCTGTGGAACATCGGCTACGACTGGGCGTTGAGGGGGAGCCTCCCGCCCGGGCTGGGCGTGATTTGTTACGCCGACGACACGCTCGTCACAGCCCGCGGTGGGACGCTAGAAGAGGCGGTAAGCCTGGCGACCTCGGGTACCGAGGAGGTCGTCAGACGGATCGAGGCGCTGGGGTTGAGGGTCGCCCTGGACAAGACGGAGGCCCTCTTGTTCCATGGGCGCACTATGAGCCCTCCCATCGGCGTCTCGATCACCGTCCACTCGGTCGACATCAGCATCCGGGCCCATATGAGGTACTTGGGCCTGGTGCTCGACGGGCGATGGTGGTTCCGGGAGCATTTCCGTAGGCTCGCTCCGCGGCTCGTCGGCACGGCGTCCGCCCTATCGTGGCTTATGCCGAACGTGGGCGGACCGAGCGCTGCGTGCCGACGGCTGTACGCGGGGGTCATCCGGTCGATGGCCCTGTACGGCGCACCGGTGTGGGCGGGGTCCATGACCGCCCGACTCAGGGCCCTTCTGTGGCGACCACAGAGGGTCATGGCGGTCAGAGCCATCCGCGGATACCGCACGGTGGCGACGGAGGCAGCGTGCCTGTTGGCCGGGACTCCCCCGTGGGACCTGGAGGCGGAGATGCTCGCCGGACTATATCGGCGGGTGATGGGGGTGCGAGCGGAGGGCGGTGTGGTCTCGTTAAGGGATCTCACCGCCTGGCGCGTCGACGCCCGTCGAGACGTCATCGCCCGTTGGGCAGTCCGGCTGGAGAGGCCTCGGTTCGGGGTGCGAACCGTGGAGGCCTTCCGGCCGGTGCTGATGCAGTGGTTGGAGAGGCGGCACGGGGTGCTCTCCTTCCGACTGGTGCAGGTTTTGACGGGGCATGGGTGCTTCGCCAAATACCTGCACAAGGTCGTTAGGAGGGAGAGTACACCGTCCTGCCACCACTGCGATTGCGACGAGGACACGGCGCGCCATACGCTCGAGGCCTGCGGGGCTTGGGCAGTGCAGCGCTGTGAACTCGTCGCAATCATCGGTACGGACCTGACGCTGCCGGCTATCGCTAGGCCGATGGTCGACAGCGTCGGGAATTGGGACGCGGTCGCAGCCTTCTGCGAGACAGTGATCTCGCGGAAGGAGGCGGCGGATCGCCTGCGTGAGGAGCGCAGCCTCGATGAGGAGATCCGCCGCCGGCGACTGGGGCGGCGCAGGCGCAACTATCTGCGCCTCATGCCGCCCTAGCCGAGGCCGCGGGTGACGTGACCGGGGATTAGTCCGTCACCTGCCGAGAGGCCGACCGCGTGAGGAAAGACCGACGTCCTCCCCGAGGGGGGGACGTCGGTCGATGGGAGGGTACCCCAATAGGGGGTATTCCGTCGGGCCGACCACTGACGACAAGTTAACGCTGCTCCAGTGGTCGGCCCAACGACGAAGGCGACGTGGTTTTCGGGTGGGTCGCGGGAGTTGCGTGCTCAAGCCCCTCTGTCGCCCCGGACGGAGTGGTGCGGAGGCGCGCCGACCGCGGCCCACCCACAAAAAAAAAAAATCCGTGAATATTTTAGTAACTTATATAATGTATATATTACCTCTTAACGTCCTTTGGGTACTTTACCGGTCAACGAGCGGTCTCGATGTTTGAAGTACTCTTAAACGAACGAAATACTAAGTATCTTAACTATATCGATTCCTGAGTAGTGTTCGCTATGTGGTAGAACCATAATGTCGATATTCTTCTGTCTACAGCCGAGCAATTTGTTACTAATAATAATTTTTGTACTCGGTGAGCCAGAGTGCAAGAAACCCAACTTTCTGAGATTTTTTGCGTGTTGTGGGTTTTGGTGATGCCTTTAGTATCACCGAATCTCTTGGCACGCATTCACTCTTCCTTCACTTTCTCTACTGTTGACAGCGGCCTAGTAAAGGTCCATGACCGACACAATCGGTTTCCTTCGGGTGTGCTTATAACTCCATTTTCTCGTTTCGCATCGTTAATAGGAAGTTGGCGAATTAATTCGTTATCCATATCTATTTATTACTCAGAGAAACTCTTTTCTTTATCTTGGGACTCTTACGTATTAATTAAAAAAGGAAATGAGGAGGATTTGGAAAAAATACATCTCCTTTACAAAAGAAAGAGACATGAAGCAAGATTGGTTAATAAGTCAAAGTTAAAGACCACTAAGGGATTACAATAAGCAGATAACATCTATGCAAGAGAAGGCAAACTCGAAATAAAATCCTATTCCAACCCGCCTGACCAGCGTGGTATAGTAGGTCAATTTCCCTCTCATTGTGGAGGAGGCCCGAGTCCAAGGCGTACAGCTACGAGAAGTACAACAATATAACAATACGCATTGTCATATGCGAACTTAGGGGACCTATACGAGCCTTAAAATTTATTGCAATACATTCATACATATAGTGTATACATATATGTACAGTAAAACCTGTTTAAGACAATTTCGCAGGGACCCGACCAAAAACGCGTCTTAGGCGGGCAAGCGTATTATGCGGGAAAGGAAAAAAACGTGCCATTATTATTTATTATATTATTATTTTGAATACCTACGTATTAAATTTAACATTTAGAAATTAGCTAAATAAAATGTTGTTTGTTTTCTTTATTTAATATATTACTTGATACATTTTTAAATATTAAAAAATAAAAAAAAATATATTTAAAAATATAAAAAAAAATGTTGTTTATTATTATTACGTTACTTAAAGTAATCACTTATTTTAGTTTGACAAAACGATTTAGAGGCATTAGCAATTACAAGATTTTCAACGTAATTTAATTTCCACTGTGCGTCTTCGCTTTGATTCAAAGAAGTTACATAGTGTCTTAAATCCTTAACTGCTGATAATGCCTGAGCGTGTGACAAAATCGGAGTTGACTCATCTTCTTCTTGGTCGTTATCACTTAGGGTCGCTCGACAGCCGCTGGCCGCTGCCGCAAGGGTTAATATGTGTATTTGAGTGGCACGTGCTGGCGTATTAAACGGGATGACGATCGTATTAAGCGTTAAGAAATGTATGAAAACATGTCTCAAGTTGCTGGGACTGACGCAAAATGGCGTATTATGCGGGAAATCGTATTAAACGTGATCGTATTAAACGGGTTCTACTGTATATTATACTGTACATTCACGCCTCTTTCCCATAGGGGTAGGCAGACACCACTTCACTTGCTACGTTTTTGACATACCACTTTCGCCTCCTCCACATTCATTAATCGTGCGAATTTAGGTTACTTTTAATCTGGCCTTTCTCAGGAATGTCCCCGATTTGATCGTGGAACGTCCACTTTGGTCTTCGCTTCCCAACACTTCCGTTCACATTTGCTCTATAAATTTTCCTTGTCCTTTCATTCATTCTCTCTACATGACCAAAACCAACTTAACATACCTTTTTCAATCCTTGTCACTACATCTACTTTCATATCACAATGTTAATAGTCTGGCAGAAACGACTAAAGGCATATATGTAAGCCTATATACAATAATCTTTATCTTTATATATAAATTTCTTGCGTACGTGTGTATGTCAATGAACTCCTCCTAAACGGCTGGACCGATATCGACGAAATTTTTTGTGTGTGTTCAACGGTATTCGAGAATAGTTTAGATTTTCAATTGGACCCCCAGTAGGTGTCGCTGAGCGGATGATCGGACCAGGGAATTGTCCGTCACCCGCAGAGAGGTTGACCGCGCGACGGCGACCGACGTCCGACGACCGGTATTCCGTCGGGCCAACCACTGATGACAAGTCACCTCTGCTCCGGTGGTCGGTCCAACAATGAGGTGACGTGGGTACGGGTGGGTTATGGGCCCGCGCGCCGTCCTTTCATCGCGGAATGGACCGCGCGTGCGCTTACCATAGCCCACCCATAAAAAAAAGTAGGTGGCGCTGAAATTCTTTTATTTTATTTGAACAGAAGAACGTCTGTTGGGTCAGTTAGTATAATATATAAATCGTCTGTTCGTGTTTGTAATTGAATTCCTAAATGGTTGGACGGATTCTGATGATTTTTTTTTGTATGTGCTCCAATGGGTTCGGGAACAGTTTAAATTAATATTTGGACCCGGTAAGTGGCGCTGCCATCGATTTCAAAGATAATAGTTTTGTTTTTTTTTAATTTGAACAGAACAACGTCTGTTGGGTCAGCTATTCATTAATATAAATCCGTTATTCTTATAGCGTAATAAGGAACTCGATCTACACGTATAACATGTTTTGACCTGAATGACTGACTGACGGATCAACGCACAACATAAACCGCTGATCGTAGAAATCTGAAAGATGGTGTGTCTTTCATATGACGTAGGCATCCGAAGAGAGAGAATTTTCCAAAACTCAACCCCTAAGGGGGTGATAGGGGCGAAGGCAAGCAAAGTTTGTATGAGACAATGCGATTCCTTGGTCTACTATACTTCAAATTTTGTATTCTTAATCGTTGTTTATTAGTTTCGTATTTTATTGAAAGTCAGTTCATAAAATATAACAAAATTTATTACATAATGATTTCTGATGTTTACGCGAGTATTATACATTTTAAATAAAACTACTTTACGGATTTTATCGCGTTTGTATTTGATTTTTGATTACCCGACGTTTCGAACACTTTACAGCGTTCATGATCACGGGTGGACTAAGATGTCTCACGTCCAACAAGTCATCGTTACTGCAGAAAATTTATAATTATCTACCCGATACAGAAATTAGTTATTAAATATTGACCCACATTTTGATACAAAATTTATTGCCAGTGTAAGAAGAAAATGATTCTACATGAAAAAATTATATTGTTTATGGTTAGTAATAATTAAACATTAAAATTAATAGTAATTATATTTAAAAAACTAACTAATAATCTAGTATACTACCACCGGATCGGAACACGGTTACACTGAGAAAGATCCGGCAAGAAATTTTTTCATGTAGAATCATTTTCTTCTTACACTGGCAATAAATTTTGTATCAAAATGTGGGTCAATATTTAATAACTAATTTCTGTATCGGGTAGATAATTATAAATTTTCTGCAGTAACGATGACTTGTTGGACGTGAGACATCTTAGTCCACCCGTGATCATGAACGCTGTAAAGTGTTCGAAACGTCGGGTAATCAAAAATCAAATACAAACGCGATAAAATCCGTAAAGTAGTTTTATTTAAAAATTTATTACATGTTTATTTAACCATTGAATCCTTACACTATAATAGATATTGTTTTATTTTCTAGGCATTCAAACATTTATATGTTGTAACAAAATTAATAACCTAAGAAACCAATTAAAAACCCTATTAAAACCATTTTGGACTTCTACATGGATAAAGTCGCGGGCAAAAACTGCGGTTACATTTCCATCTTATCAAATTCTATGTTCAATACAACGCAATAACTAACCCTTTAACCATTTTTAGAGTATTGGCAAATATAAGAAATGTGAATGTAACATAGCGAGCTTGAAGTAGCTACTCTTAAAGGTACACAATATGTGTATTTGTTAAATATATCGCGTATTGAAATGGATATATTGCGACGGAGGGCTTAGCGTCACCGAACGTATTTTATCGAACCTTCTCGAAACAACAAATTGGCTGTACTTTAGATTTTATACTAGTTGCTAGCTACAATTGTACTCGTGTTTTTGGTAAAAATATTCACAATAAAACCGGAGACTTCTGTTTCTCATGTTTCTCTCACTATTCTCTTTGTTTTAAATAAGCATAGTGCAAACTGTTATGCTTTTAATCGAAGGAGAAACAAATCGATAGATCTTACGATAAATAATAATATAAACAAAAGAGAAATGATATTCCTTTGATTAATTAATCAACATACATAAATTTCTGTTTATATTCTAATCCTTTGCAAAAATCTGTTTTAATTTTAATGACAATAACGTATAAATCATTATAGCAGACAATGGGATCTTTTCTTTCATATAATTTGTTGACTTTAAGAAATTTGTGAAGTGTAGTTTGTATGCTTCTAAAGCCTACTTCTATAACTACTGCAAAGGACAAATGGATGTGTTAATGGATGGATTAAATAATACTTAAAGGTCCTAAATAAATAAATAGCTGCAACAGCTACGGTCTCAATATCCATTTCGCGTGCGTACGCACGTACGTGTTGCGTCCGTCAAGAATCAATACAGACTGATCGGCCTGCAGACGTGTGGACGGTGAACAGAGATCCATCCGCGGATGCATCTGACGACGTCTGCGGACGCATCTGCCGACGTGTAGTGGGGGCTTAATATACCTACAGTACGCGTGTCTTCTTATAGTACTACATATATTGTTAAATTTTAATGATGTATAAACCAGTATAGCGGACAATAGTCTTTTCTTTTAAGTAAGGTATTAAGGTTAAGAAATTTGTAAAATGTAGTTTGTGTTTCTAATGTACAGTCCGCGTATTTTCTTAAAGTCCTTTTTTATGTTTTCATAATTCATTTATTCGTGTTAATTACTCAAGATTATATTCTATAAGTTAAAAAAAATCTTTTCATATTTATTCCCTTCCAAATATGGTGATTCTTAATTAAGAATATTTCTTAATTGTTTTCTTTTTGCTAATTTGCGTGATGCTGTAAAAATTAACAGACAGACAACTTAGATATGGTTTTACAATAGTAAAGTAATGTCGTATATATGTCCTCATTCGGCAAAAAGGATAAGGGATGAAGGGATATATGACTGAGATTCGACGTCAATAAAAAAAAAAACTGAAATTTAAAAAATCTCAGTAGTTTTATCGAATTGCTGTATTTTTCTCAAGAAATATTTCGATTTATTTTTCATTTTGACCTAACTTTGGAGTCTTTTCTTATCAAAGTCTCAATAGCTAAGTGGAGGATTGAAATTGTCCCTCGTCAGTAGCAATAGGTTTGCTAATTTTTTGAGCTACAATTTACATTATGAATTTATGGTATTTTATATGCCTTTTTAATATACAGGAAGTATCAGGTTATGGGGCAAATGGTCAGACGGGAGATTGGTGTAAATTTGATTAAAATGTATAAAGTCAGTGACACTTAATCTGCAACGTATTCGTACTTTGTTAAATATTCATTAAAAATTGAAAAAAATCAATGATTACATTCGCATAAGCAAAACAAACTTCGCTTTAAATCAGTTGATCGGCTGCCGGCTGTCGCCGAGTCCCGTTTTTACCGTAGGTATATTATGCCATTGAAGCGTTTGCCCAATTCCTACCTATTCATTCATACTGTTGAAGCTGTAAACGCTTACATAATACGTAACATTTAAGGCATAGACTGCTTAACACACATTTTTTAAATCACTATAACTTTTATGTTATATTGTTTTTTGTATAATATATATTTTAACTAGCAGACCCGGCCGCACGTTGCTATGGCTAATGTTTTTATTACATTACATTTTATTAAACTATTTAAGTGGAACTGTAGGAGAATATCTGTCATGGAGGTCATCATATTTTTTTACAAATGGCATCTATGTAAAAAGCAAGTTAAAATCGTATATGAAACGTTTGTAGGTTTGACATAGCAGCGCCATCTATTAATTAATTACTCAATCTAGTCAACAGATATCGCCATCTGTTAAAATCGTTTGGAGTTAACAGATAATTGTGAATGTCAAATAATAGGTATATATAGGTAATACAAAAAATTTGCAATAAAATAATATTGCGACTATAAATTAAGATGTAAGCTATTCTATCTTTTAAGTTGGATCAAACTGCACACAGTGTGCAAATTTGATTAAAATCGCTTAAGTAGTTTAGGAGTCCATCGCGGACAAACAACAAGAAACGTAATTTATATACAAGGTGCATCAGGTTATGGAGCAACTGTTCGAGTATGTTGTAGTGTAACGATCATAGATCGTAATTAAAATGTACATTACACAAAAAACAATATAACATAAAAGTTATAGTGATTTTAAAAAAATGTGTCTAAGAGTCTATGCCTTAAATGTTACGTATTATGTAGGCATGTACAGACAGAATACATGTAGGCATGTAAAGCTTCGATAATATAATGTCATTCATTCATACCTAGAATTGCACAAACACTTCAATGAGCGTAGGTAACAACGGCGAGCCGTCAACGGTCATCGGCCAATCAGCTGTTTTAAAGCGAAGTTTGTCTTGCTTATGCGAACGTAATCATTGATTTATTCAATTTCTAATGAACATTTAACAAAGTATGAATATGTTGCGTATTAAGTATCATTGACTTTATACATTTCAATCGGATTTACACGAAAAAGCGATGACAAAATTGAAAACTTTACATGTCTCTAATTCCTTAACGAATCGATATTTTTCGTTCAAATTTTTTTCATGAGTTCCTACCACTATTGCCTAGCTCCCTTTTCCCAGTTGCCTCATAACCTGATACACCTTGTATATTAAGATTACGATCTATAACTGGTAAACTACAACATATTCGAACAGTTGCCCCATAACCTGATACAGCCTGTATATAACTCTCCCCAGTGTTCTATTTTTCCACGTGAGGGCGGCGTTTTCCATGTGAAGTAAAAATACAATGCACCACCCCCTCTCTTGCCCATGGGTATCGTAAAAGACAACGACGGGATTACATATGCATTTAACACCTATGCAAAAAAGGATGACTCTAAATGAAATCCTATACCAATACGTGTGACCAGCATGGTTTAGTAAGCCAATTTCCCTTTTATTGTGGAACAGGTTCAAGTCCAATAGTGGGATATAATGAACGTTTTAATCTACGCGATTACAAGTAATCAATAAAACAAAAGATCGACCGTATATCTTGTTTAATGTTTTCAATGGCAGACACATTTTTTTTAAGACTACACTTAGCACTAAGGAAATTGTATTGTGGGTGGACTTTACAAACATATAATTAACAGACACAAATTACATCCAGACATTTCAATCCGATAGTACATCATTGGATCGTCAATATGTAAATGCGTGTAAGTATTATCCTTACTAATATTATAAAGGCGAAAGTGAGTTTGTTTGTTTGTTACGCCTTCACGCTTAAACCACCGAATCGATTTCAATCAATCTTTCACCAATGGGAAGCTATAATAACAGAGAGTAACATAGGCTATATTTTATCCCGGTATTCCCACGGAAACGGGCGCTACGCGGGTAAAGCGACTGAACCCGAAGCGAAGCGAGGATGGGTTGCTAGTATAATATAATAAATTATTTGGAATTTGAAATTAACGAATGCTTGATAATCGGCTTCAAAAAAGGAGGAAGTTCTTAATACGACTGTACTTTTTTTCGTTTTTTTTTATTTACTCAAACCTTACTTTACTCAAAACTCAAAACCTTAGACTGGACCAACCGATCTTGATGATTTTTTTCTTATTTGAAATGTAGTGCTTCTCGTGTGATGACTTCTGACAATAACATCCATGAAGTTGAAGTTTTAATTATATTTCATACCAGCTTATTCTATTTTTATTTCAATATCCGCTGAATACAGAATTTTTAGATGAAAGGCTTTGAGACACCTCGACGCTTTATTGCCGGGGCGTTGACAAGGGTATGCACCCGTAAAGGATATTTCGTCGTCGGAGGATACAAGTCAAGGAAGTACCAGTAACCTGCTTTATTAAAAGTGAGTTGAAATATGA
Organism: Lymantria dispar; assembly: GCA_032191425.1. Lineage (NCBI taxonomy): Eukaryota > Metazoa > Arthropoda > Insecta > Lepidoptera > Erebidae > Lymantria > Lymantria dispar. The sequence continues at coordinate 2,361,470 of CM063442.1, read as the reverse complement.
TTGGCTATGGCCTGCACGTTGCACTGTAGTTGCCCTCAATGGTTGGTAAACTTCTTTGAAATTATGACAAATAACTATATTGATTGAAAGAAATTATCACTACATATTATAAAACAAAGTCGCTTCCAGCTATCTGTCTGTCCTTATGTATGCTTAGAGTTTTAAATCTACGCAACGGATTTTTATGCGGTTTTTTAATAGATAGAGTGAATCAAGAGTAAGGCTTATATGTATAATATATAAGCCTTACTCTTGATTCACTCTATCTATTAAATGCATAATATGTCGCTCATTCAAGAGTTATCTCTAAAGAAAACATGTTTGTATTGTCTAATGACAAAAAAGCTATGAACGTTGTATACATATAAAGATATTCTGTAGTATATCTTTATATATAAATTAGCAACCCGCCCTCGCTTCGCTTCGGTTATAGGTTATAGTCGTTTTACCCTCGTAGTTGCCGTTCCCGTGGGAACACCGGGATAAAATATAGCCTAGTTTACGCCCTGACATTATAGCTTTCCATTGGTGAAAGAATTTTTGAAATCGGTCCAGCCGTTTTGAAGATTACCCGGAACAAACAGACAGACAGACAGACAAAAATTTTTTAATTGCTATTTTAGGCATAGGTGTCGTGCAAATAACCGTGTGAGCATGAAAAAAGTCTATTATTTTAACATTACAAACAGACACTCCAATTTTATTTATTGGTATAGAATAGATTTCTTGTGTACGTGTGTATGTCACTGAACTCTCTTAAACGGCTGGACCGACGTAGATGAAATTCAAGGATGGTTTAGATTCATAAATGGACCCGGTAGGTGGCGCTACTGACGATTTATTTGAACAGAACAACGTCTATTGGGTCAGCTTGTCTAGTATAATATATCAGCGTTGGACCCGTGAGAAGCCGGGGCGAGTCGCTAGTATTTTGATAATATAAAATTTTTAAATGATTTGGTGTATTTATAGAGTAAAAATATAATTCCCCACCTCACTCGAAAATTAAAAACGACTAAGGGATATAATATGTGTATGACAGCTATGCAAGAGAAAGAAAACCTTTTTTTTATTGTAAACGGTAGCAGATGAGCAAACAGTACACCTGATGGTAAGTGACGCTGCCGCTCCTAAGAACTTTTACTAGGCCGCTGCCAACTCCGGCTGGAGAGGCCTCGGTACGGTGTCTGTATCGTAGAGGCCTTCCGGCCAGTGCTGATGCAGTGGTTGAAACGGCGGCACGGGATGCTCTCCGTCCGACTGGTGCAGGTTTTGACGGGGCATGGATATTTCAGCAAATACCTGTACACGGTCGCTAGGAGGGCGAAATACACCGTCCTGCCACCACTGCGATTGCGACGAGGACACGGCGCAGCATACGCTCAAGGTTTGTGCCGCCTGGGCAGCAGCGTCGTGAACTCGTCGCAATCATCGGTGCCGACCTGACGTTGCCGACCATCGCCAGGGCGATGTTCGACAGCGTCAGGAAAATCTCGCAGAAGGAGGCGGCGGGTCACGCGCGCGAGGACGCAGCCTCGACGAAGTGACCCGCCACCGCCACGCCGGTGACTGGGGCGGCGGCGTAGGCGACGAAGGGCAGTAACAAGTTGCTACTATTCAGACGTTGATTTTCTGCGAGAGTGTGGTACTACCCTGGACGGATCGACCCACGGATGTAGACAGACAACGATCAACAGTGTGGTCCTATTATTAAACTCGAAATAAAACGTCTGATCATCGTGTTATCATGATTTCAGCTCATATACTACTTACGTCCCAATGTTGGGTTCGAGTCTCCTTCCAACTCGAGGCTCGAGCCCAACAGTGGGACGTATATGAGCTGTGATGATGATGATAATGATGATTGACATAGATAAGATAAGATAATATTTATTTGTACATACATACATACCATACATTATATACTGACAATTGAGCTATTATCACACTGGTCAGACATGTTGATATAGTGTTTTATTTCCAGTATTCGGTCTCTTGCATATGTTATATCCGTAGATATAACATATGCAAGACACTATTCTCATGTTTACGCGAGTATTGCACATTGTAAATAAATTATTTTACGGATTACTATTTTACGGATTTTATCGCGTTTGTATGTGATTTATGATTGCCCGACGTTTCGAGCATTTTACAGCGTTCACAGCCACTCGGGCGGCGCAGGCGCGAGTATCTACGCCTAATGCCGCCCTAGCCGTGGCCGCGGGTGACAGGACCGGGGATTTAATTCGTCACTCGCAGTAAGGCTGACCGCGCGACGGCGACCGACGTCCCCAAGCGGAACGTCAAGAGGAGAGGGTACCTCACGACCGGGATATTCCGTCGGGCCGACCACTGACGACAAGTCACCCTGCTTCGGTGGTCGGCCCAACGACGAAGGCGACGTGGCTATGGGTGGGTCGGGCCGCGCGCCGCCCCTCTGTCGCCCCGGACGGTGCGGGGGGCGGGTGCGCTGACCGTGATCCACCCCTAAAAAAAAGCGTTCACGGTCACGGGCGAACCGATAGTAAAGCACTACAAACGCGATAAAATCCGTAACATAGTTTTATTGTCTATATTGTGATGACATTTCGTGTTTTAAGAACGTAATTACAGTGGCAGTATTTTAATTAATGTTTTTAATTTGCGAGGTTGACTGAGAGCTTCTTTTGCGCGAACTCTAAAACAGTTCATATTTTCATCATAATTTCCTTTCCACTTTTTACTCTGTTAATTATGAAACTTCTCAAAATGCTAAAACAGTTTTTAAACGAGAAGCCGAGCAACAGTTTCAATTAACTCAAATACAAAAATTTGCACATAAATCTTCATAAACATTCGTAGAATTAAAGATTATTTATTGAAGAATCTTTAAATTAATGATTTCCGTATAGTGATGAATTAAGAACTCAGTTTATCATCGTTTATCTTAACTGTGGATGTCGTAAAAGGCGACTAAGGTACATACATGAATATATCCACGCATCTTTCCCATTGGCATAGGCGGAGACCTCTTCCCTCCACTTGCGACGATCTTGACCTATCACTTTCGGCTCCTACACATTAATTAATCTCCTCATGTATATGTTAAGGTACGTAATATGTATAAACATCTTACATTTATTTTTTGGGGTGGGCTACGGTCAGCGCTCCCTCCGCCCGGCTCCGTCCGGGGCTACAGAGGGGCGGTGCGCGGCCCTGTAACCCACCGAATAACAGGTCACCTTCGTCTTTGGGACGACCACCGGTGCAGATTTTCTTGTCTTTAGTAATCGGCCCAACGGAATACCCTCGGGGTACGGGCGTACGAGGTACCCTCTCCCATCGACGTCCCCTTCCCGGGACGTCGGTCGCCGTCGCGAGGTCTGACTCTCCGCGGGTGACGGACTAAACTCCCCGGTACGGTCACCCGCAGCCTCGGCTAGGGAACATCTTACAACATAAGGAAAACTCGAAATTATAATATATCATATAACTTTCATCATCAAAGATGATGATGAAGGCTTAATAAAATTTAAATACAATTTACCAATCGTTATCTACCATCATCATCTCAGCTCGAGTTTCACTGCTGGACTCGAAACTTTTCCACACTTTATTTTGAGGTTTTCTTGTCTTATATGTATATGTGTTACATTTCATATTCCTAGGTCGTCTTTTATGACATCTGTGGACAGATATCTTACTCCGACAATTGCTTTCAATTTCTTTCTTACTCCGTCACCACACGGATATGGATATTTATAGGTAATTTTTTTTAGTTTATAACCATTTATAACACCAAATTGCCGCGATGCGAAGCCTTCCATTAAGTATTACCCCTTATTTATCTTACGTCTTCATTAGATCGTGTCGAAAAACCTTTTAATGGGATTATTTGAATGAAGTTCAAACAATAATTTAAATTTTATTTTATGTTGACACTCATCATTGCAGCTTTTCATCGTATATTCTCTAGAAACGAAGGGATAGTGTTATAATCGCTACGATCGTGGATAAACTGGTAATTGAAGACATGAGATAGTTGCCCGTTCTTCTGGTAAAACCCTTAGCCAATATCTACATTTCGCACAGGTCATTAAGGCAACTATTGTATTTTAATTGCGTCGCTACAAGGGCAATGTTTTATTTTTTTTGGGCGGGCTATGGATTGGTCGTACGCCGTCCGTCCATAGGGCAACTTAAGTAACATCCAAATATCTTCACAAACTTTTAGCATTAATAATACTATTTTCTTTTAAACTCGTACCTTCATCACTATGTCAATGTTCCACATCTGACCACGAGTATGAACAATCAGCACATCACATTCTCTGGGAGTGCGATCTCTGGCGAAACGAGCGTAACCTTATGTTAAACAGTTTGCAAGTCACCTGTGGGGTAGTATACTATACGGACCTTGTAGTAACTCGAGAAAATTTCCGTGCGTTCATGCGTTTCTGCCATACTTACTGTAGCAATCAATCTTAACGCTCACATATAGGTCCCGTTAAGCTCTTCCGTATCCGTGGTGCCGTACTGCTGTGCTATCGTAGCTGTACACCTCTTTACTTATTGGCTGACTAATCATTCTGTTATTCTGTCTCCCGCTTTGCGTAGGAGGGAAGTGGAATCTCTCTATCCAACTCCTCTCTTTAATCTTTTTTAATTAAATTTGTTGCGGGCCCCAAGACAATTAAAATCACATTCCGAGACTGCCTGAGGGTCAAACCTCGGTGTCATTTATGGAGACCATTGTGGATCCTGGCTTACAGGAGTTACAATAGTGGGAATGTGTGGTGGGATTAGTCCCAAATAAAAAAATAATACTATTTTCACTCATCTGGTTCAGATGCCGGTGGAAATAGGATGATATATATATAGCCTTCACTGTTATTGATTATGTAGCTATCTATTGGTTAAAGAATTTTTTAAATTGGTTAAATTGCCAAGTTATTGTCAGCGTAGGTGCCGTTCCCGTGGGTATACTGTGATAAATTATGTTATTTGCTGATAATGTAATCTTCCATGGATTTAATTTTTATGGGAGGGTACCCCAATAGTAGGGGTATTCCGTCGGGCCGACCACTGACGACAAGTTAACGCTGCTCCAGTGGTGGGCCCAACGACGAAGGCGACGTGGTTTTTGGGTGGGTCGCGGGAGTTGCGTGCTTAAGCCCCTCTGTCGCCCCGGACGGAGTGGTGCGGAGCCGCGTTGACCGCGACCCACCCACAAAAAAAAAAAATGGATTTAATTTTTCGCTATTTCACACGCGTAGTTTCTGTTTTCGTGGGAATCATCTCATCTCAGCCTATATATATGTGTCTATATGTCATATGTGTGTGTGTTTATCCTTTCTATCCGTTGATGTATCCAACCCTATTCGTACTGGGCATGGTTGGATACAACAAGTTGGAAACAAGAAGGGATTTGGCTCTCACATTTTATATGATAAGAGTATTCCGGGGCAGGATCTCTAATCCGGATATACTATCGGGGATGGGAGTATGTGTACCAGATGGACATCTTGCGCGGCGTCGTCTGCCGCAGTTATTCAATGTGCCTAAAGGTAGAACCAATCTTTTGACTATGGCAGCCTTGGCGTTTACGCTACGAACATTGAATCGACTCGCCGACAAATTTGATCTAGTTCAATTGTAGAATTCAAAAACGCAATGTTATTTGAAATATGTTAATAGAATGTATAATTTTATATTATGATTCTCGTTGATAATTTTATAACATCCTATTTTAGCATATTATAGAATTTCGGAATATAATTTGTAACATATATGCGATATAAATTAATATTATTTATGTAATTATTAAGTTGACATTGACAACAGATAATGTTATAAATGGTTTATGGGACTTTTGACGCGAATGTCAAAATTTCATGTGGCGCTTTTATATTTTTTTAATTATTTTAGTGTTTTACAGTGTTATATTGAATAATTTTGGTGATATTTTATGTAATATAATGCGGATAAAATTCTGAATTGTAATGAATATGATATAATAGTGAATTGCGTGCATTTTGACATTCTGCCAAAATTCCCAGAGAAGGCTTGACTTGGTTATCAGTACTAAATCATGCTAACGACTGACTGAAAGACGAAGACTTAAAGACGTGAATAACTAATATATAATACTCGACACTGGCACGAATAGCTCTTTATTGTAGCTCATTGCTATTAAATAAGAAGAAGAAGAATGGTTTATGTTGACTTACACTATAGCATTGTGGAGGCCTGTAATAATAGATGTAATTGGTAATTTAATAAATAAATAATAGATTGACATTCTATGGATACAATGCTCACAAGTGTTGTAAAATTCGAGAGTTTTAAATTGACTTGATACTGTAAGTACTCCTGGGAATGTCTCGGTTTGATTTTTATCTCTCAATAATACAATAGGATCTTAACCCTAGATCACTAACCCTAATTTATAGTAACATTGTTATTAACCCTTCGTAAAATTTGCGATGAATGAAATTGCCTATTTTTTTTAAACCAACTTTATTAATAACAAAAAAACAACTTTAAATGACATTATAATTCTTCTTTTAATAAACAACATAAACAGTTACGTAAAAAAACTACGTGCAACAATTATTCAAATTCAAATTATTTTATTATGCATAAACCCTGAGAGGGCACTTACATATTGTCAGGTTTACAATTTCCAAAAAAAATATACTACCACCGGATCGGAACGCGACCGCTACTGAGAAGATCCGGCAAGAAAATCAGCGGGCTTGTCATTATTTTTAATTATTTTTTTTTTTCTTCTTACTAGTTATACAATTGTGTACATGTTTTGTAAGAACTAGCTCCAGTGTGATGCCCTTCGAACCGCAAGACACTTAATATAATTTAAACGATTATGGCTGGACCAGATCCCACAAGCGGCACCCGATCAGGAGTTAACTACTAGAGCAGCCATCACTCCCCTCAACCACTATGGAGGGAAGGGAGAGACCCGCTCCATGCAGCTACCGCAAGTAGATCCTTATGTGAGCATGACCAACACCACAATATGTTACAAATGCTGAAAATACAAAAATTCGTTAGGCAAAACACCCTACACTTTACAATAAAAGTTAAAAGTACATTTACAAACAGTATATTTAAAATAACAAGGAAATTGCTGAATGAGGAGCTGGTATTGCACATTGAAATAACATGCTCCTTGCATAACGCCTTATTGCAGCCGTTGCAGTACTTTGTAGTCATTCTACGTTTTTTTGATGGGCAGATGCTGTAGATTTTGCGACTTTTAGGAACATCTTGACTGATACTTGGCTGAGGATTATCAACTTCCAAAGTATCTGCGATATACTGTTTTACATGTCGCGGCAAATATACGGTTTGAATCCTTTCTTGCAGCCAAGGCTTCATCAATTCCTCTGCTATTTCTAGTGCAAAAGGTCTCCTTTTTATAGGTTTTATTTTCGTTTCGGAAAAAAAAATTAAATAGCTGTTTTGGCTCTAATAACTCTTTAGCTTCACCTACGGGACCAGGTATAATGTATAATATATTACGAGCAGTCGCACGAGTTCGCTTGTTATTTGTGGACTATATGCTATTCTTGCCATATAAAATATTCTGACTCGGTTGAATAATTAATGCTGTGGAGTCCCTTATGTCGGTACGGGATATCAGTGGCATATCATCATTACTATCATTGACTACTTCGACTATGGCGACGGCATGGAACGAAGAGTTCACCGTCCGAAGAAACTACATCATCCTCATCGCTTCCACTAGGTTCGACGTGAATTGTCATCGTCAAATTATTTTCATTATCTGAATCTGATGACAATGGCTGACCTTCCTGGATTGACTCCGAGTCCGACTAAGCTAACCATTGCATTACTTTCGCTTCTTAACTTCTCAAATCCATCTCAATAAATATAAACAAAAACCGAATAGATTTCAACAGTACAAAAAGTTTCCACAAACAATAAGATATATGTATGTTACAAAGTAAACTTCTGTTGCGTTATAAAACAAAGCAAAAAGAATAAGCTTTATGATATAAATAAAATTAACTGAATAATAACACCGGCACACAATAAAAAAAATTGGAATGTACTTTCAACTGGACCCACCTACCGACATGTATTTCGACCCGCTGAATCTGAATCTCAAGTCCGTTTGGCCCGGTCACCCTCCAATTTTGAGTAAAATGCAAAAAACCTCAAAAAAAAAATTACGGAATATTGTAATCACAGCAATGAAAAACTTTTTGTGGACCCGGGTCACGTATGATTTTTGTGTATTTCAAATAACTGAATTTAAATCTAAAAGTTAATTAGCCCGGTGAGCCGTCCAAATTTGAAAAAAAAAATGAAAACCCCAAAAAAATGGCAATATATCATGAAAAATTGAAGTCTTCGAAATAATTTTTTTTTTGGACTCAAATTGAGTATGATTTTCATGTATTTTGTTCCGCTTAAGTTTTCTTGCCCCGTTAACGTTTTAAAATTAAAAAAAAAATCTCAAAAAACCAAATAAATCGGGATAATTGCAATTAAAATTATGAAAAAAAAATCTGTAAAATATGATTAAATATTTTTCCTGTATTTTTTCACGCATAAAATATTCATTTCTTAACTTGTATTTACGTGATCCGGGTCCACAAAAATTTTTTCATTGCTGTGACTGCAGTTTTTTTACAATTTTTGGCCTTTTTTGAGTTTTTTTTGCATTTTACTCAAAACTAGAGGGTGACCAGGCCAAACGGACTTGAAATTTAGATTCAGCGGGTCAAAATACATGTCGGTAGGTAGGTCCGGTCCAAAGTACATTCCATTTTTTTTTTGTGTGCCGGTGTAATCAAACGCACAATTTAGTAAAAAAAGTCACATAGATACTAACCTTTCGTATTTTTGACGACGTTTGCGCAATATCTATATATCTAATTATTGTCCGTACGCAATAAGTGTTTGCGAGTCATTGGGAATGCAAGCTAGGAAGGTACTAGCGGGGGTATCGTGTTTGAGGATCTTACCTAAATACAAAATGCCTCCACCGGGCGTCGTAATTTTTATGACGGGTTAGTGATCTAGGGTTAAACTAGTTTGTTACTTTCATCGGTTCACTAACTTTAAAAATAAAAAGGTTAATCATCATCATCATTATCACAGCTCCTATATGCCCCACAGTTGAGCTTCACAAATGGAGGGCTATACTACCCTAGTCAGACGGGTTGATACATGATTTTAATTCGAATTTTCCTTCTTTTGCAAAGATGTTATATTATATTATAAACCTTTAAAACCTTAGTAGTCTTTAATGGTATCCACGGACAAGAAAGGGGGTGGTAAATCCTATCAGTACCTCATCAAACTCATTTAACTATTTTTCGATTTTTATCGCATTTGTATTTAATTTTTGATTGCCCAACGATTCGAACACTTTATAGCAGTCATGCTCACGGGCGGACTAAGCGCTGTAAAATGTTCGAAACGTCAGGCAATCGAAAATCAAACACAAACGCGACAAAATCCATAAAACAATTTTATTTACTATGTGTAATACTCGTGTAAACATCAAAAGTTGTTAAATTCTTTCAATACTATGAATAAATGTAAGTAATAACAATAAAATTAATAAATTATTAAAAATAAATAAGTGCGAGTCGAAGTCGCGCATGAAGGGTTCCGTACCATTATCTACAATAAACGGCGAAAACCACTTTTATTGTATGGGAGCCCCCCTTCTTTATTGATTTTATTTTAATTATTAATATTTAAAGAGAACATAAAACTAAATATTCTGTGAATAGTTAAAGCGTCTACCTGTCACCGTCATTAGTATCAAGCAAGAAACGGTAAAAAAATCAAGTTTGTTGTATGGGAGCCTCCCTTAAATATTTATTTTATTTTTAGTAGCAATAGAAATACATCATCTGTGAAAATTTCAACTGTCTAGCTATCACTGTTCTTGAGATAGCCTGGTGACAGACGGACGGACGGACAGTGAAGTCTCAGTAATAGGGTCCCGTTTTTACCCTTTGCGTACGGAACCCTAAAAACAAACAATAAATTGTGCAGTAAATATATTTTTTGGAAAAATAAGTGACGGAGTATGAATATTATTGTTCACCCTGTCCGAAGGGATATAATACACAGACGACTCGAAATAAATACATATCTAACCGGGGTAGTATATTGGGTTAATTAACCTCGCAATAACTAGGCTTGAGCCTAGTAGAAGTTCGCATATAAACCGCTATGTGGATGATAAATTTGGAACATTTAATTTCATTTGTCTAGATTTTAACGAAATTTAGCAGCCGTGGCGGCCTGTTAATATAGTTTTTTTTTAGAAGACAATGTACTGGGCCCAGAATAATAACTCATAGATGCTCAATTCGCCCACAAAATTTGAAGCAATTAAATTAGAGCCAGAATGGCTCCCTACTCTGCATCGTGAAGTAGTGTACAAGGTCACTGCATACAAGGCAACTCTATTGTATAGTGGTGTGCGTATGTAAGTACGTAATCGCTTGCACGCATGTAGTATTTTTGGCTTCACGTTTTTGATCGCTTAAGTACTGACACTATCCATTCTATACATTATTATTCTAAGGTCCTGTGCTAAGGAAATAATACTTGTATTGTGGTGGACTTTACAAATATATAATTAACGGACAAAAATTACATCCAGACTCAGAACAACAATTTGTGGATCACCCAAAGTGTTGTTCTGCTTGAGATTCGAAACCAAGACACTTTTTTTTTTTAATTTTTTTTTTGGGTGGGCTGCGGGCGGCGCGCCTCCGCACCACTCCGTCCGGGGCGACAGAGGAGCTTAAGCACGCAACAGCCGCAACCCACCCGAACACCACGTCGCCTTCGTCGTTGGGCCGACCACTGGAGCAGGGTTACTTGTCATTAGTGGTCGGCCCGACTGAATACCCCTTACCCGGGGTACCCTCCCATCGACCGACGGCGGTCTTTCCTCACGCGGTCGGCCTCTCGGCGGGTGACGGACTAATCCCCGGTCACGTCACCCGCGGCCTCGGCTAGGGCGGCATTGCACACAGATTGCATTGCAAACGAAGACACTGGCACGTTAAGTCTGTATCTTAACCACTACGTAATTTGTACAGCCATCTTGTAGTATCATTTCACGAGTAGTGACGCAGTAAAGCCAGCTTTTTACTCTGGGCTATAGCCCAGCTATTATAATATACTCGTAATATACACTCATTTGCAAAAAAAACGGGCACCTAAGCAATGAACCATTTCAAATGTTAATATTTCTTTGTTTGATAATTATAGGTAGTTTTATCCACACAATTTGCTAAATTAATAAGAAAATAATCGTTTTCATCAGTATTTCATAAAATTTAGATACAATTTATGGGAAATAATGCTAAACCTCGCTAGTAGTGTATATTCGCTAGTAGTGCATATGCTCATGAAGTAAAAATAAAAAAGTTTTTTTGTTTGTTTTTCTTTAATAAAGTAAAAGCAGATAAATGTTTAGTATCGAGTGTGACCCCCTCTAGCTAAAATCACAGCTTGAATTCGTCTGGGCATGCTAGCGAGTATATCCCGGATACTTGCTTGCGGAATACGTTCCCACTCCGCAGTAATCACATTCTTCAGCTCTCTGATGGTCTGCGGAGCCGGGTGTACTGATCTCACACGCCGTTTCAGAACGTCCCAGACATGCTCTATGGGATTGAGGTCGGGACTTCGAGCTGGCCAATCCAAACGACGAATGCCGACCTCTTGCACATACGCATTAACATCGCGGGATCGGTGGGCGCGAGCATTGTCGTCCATAAAAATCGAGTCTTCACCTAGAGCGGCCAATGCGGGTTGTGCATGAGAAATTAGAACTTCCGTTATGTATCGATGCCCAGTCAGTGAGCCGTTTTCAATGAAGACTAACTCTGTACGATCCATTGAATTTATTCCTGCCCAAAACATAACAGAGCCCCCACCATAAGGTGTGATTTCTTCGAAACATGCCTCTGCAAAGCGTTCTCCTTGTCTTCTTAGCACTCGCCGACGTCGATCTTGACCGAACAGAGATATCCTGGCTTCATCAGAGAACAAAACCCTATTCCAATCGTCTTGAGTCCATGATTCACAATTTCTAGCGAACCTAAGCCTGTGAACTCTGTGCTCACGGAGTAATTTGGGGCCGCGGGCCGGGCGGTGACTGCGTATATTGGCAGCGAGAAGCCTCCTCCTGACCGTCCATAGACTAATATGCACATTTCTTACTTCTTGGAGGTTGTTCTTAAGATCCACATACGAAGATTTGCGATTTCTCAATGCGCGACTCACAAGAAAACGATCATCCCGTGGTTGGGTACATGGTTTTCTTCCAGAACCAGGCCTTCTCTCGACGGAACCAGTCTCCTGATATCGCTGCCAGGTCCTTCGGACTGTCGAGCGACTAACATTTAGCCTCCTAGCCACGAAACATTGGCTGCAACCCTCTTCAAGCAGCGCGATAATTTTGGTAGCTTTTACCACTTTATCTACCATTTTTGATACAGCCAAACAGCATTAAATAAAGCTTTGACAGTCAAGGATATGAAATTAATCGATAAAAATTGAATAAAAGTTATGAAAGTCGATGTTAACTTCTGGAACTTCGCGCCAAAAATGTAGGATAAAAAGGGGTTTTCTGTAAAAATGAACATCAAATGAAAAATTGAATTTAGAACGTACTTTTTTAAATACCACAGCATTTTTAAAACCGGCCAGTAACGTGTACAAACGATTGAAACCTTTTTGGTATTGTATCTTTTTAAATATGAATGAAAATCAAAACCGCCCGTTTTTTTTGCAAATGAGTTTATATAACATCTTGAGATATAATATTTTATCGCTCGTCATACATTTTGTACGAGACCGTTTACACTATGCTATAATATATATTACACGGTTCTGCTTGCGGTAGCTATGTGGGGCGGGTCACTCCCTTCCCTCCAATGTGGTTGAGGGGAGTGATTGTGGCCGCGTTCCGATCCGGTGGTAGATCAATATCTACCACACCATAATACAATTATTATATTCAAACGATGTATAAATTTGACAATATGTAAGTGCCCTCAAGGGGCCTATGCAGAATAAATGATTTGATTTGACATCCCAAACTATAAATATTTTTTCGAGCGATTTTGAAAGAGTATATTTTACGTTACGTCCCCGACACCGCGCCTCCCTTTGCCCCCCTCAGTTTGAATGGTGACGTCCGTGTGCAGACGTATCAATTGATGTAAATATATACCTTACAACGTGAACAGCAACCGCGGGATGAAATATATAGCTCACGATTTGATATATATGAAATATCCCAGAGTGAAAAGCGGGCTTAAAAATAAAATTCACTAGCCATTTCTTTTCTTAGAATCGTAGATATTGTCGGTGTAGGAGAATAATAAAACTGTACCTTTTAAAGAAATTCAATAGGAACACTCCATCAAGATCATTTTAATATAATATTTAACAAGGCTCTTGGTTTACTATTTATTTTAATAATTTCAGACATTGTTAAGGCGTAACAAGCAACCAAGTATAATGATGGATGAAGCCGAATTAAATACAAAGATTGTTTCTAAAAGGTGTTATTATGTTATTCAATATTAGAAATTCGCCGTCGCTTCGCTTCGGTTTCAGTCGCCTTACCCGCGTTGCCGTTTCCGTGGGAATACCGGGATAAAATATAGCCTATATTACTCCCTGATATTATAGCTTTTCTTTGGTGATTTTTGAAATCGGTTCGGTGGTTTAAGCGTGAAAGCATAACAAACAAACAATCTTACTTTAGCATTTATAATATTAGTAAGGATTAGAAATCCGCTCTCGCTTTGACCTGGTTTCAATCGCCTTCCCCGCATTATAAAATTTTGATATCTTCTAAAATATTACGATACTCGACTGCACTTTATGAGGCCTTAAGTTCGATGCCCGGGCGTGACAAAATTTTGTAGGCTTTTATTGAGAGGAAAATGGCTATTTTCCTCTCAATAAAAGCCTACAAAGACTGAAGACTGCCCGAAACAAACAAACAGACAGACAAAACAATTTTAATGTGCTTTTTAGGTATAAGTATCGTGTAAAATTGTAAATAATAGTGTTTTTTTTTAGGGGTGGGTTACGGTCGGTGCGCTCCTCGCACCACTCCGTCCGGGGTGACAGAGGGACGTAAGCACGCACACCTACAACCCACCCACGATGCACGTCGCCTTCGTCGTTGGGCCGACCACCGGAGCAGGGTTAACTTGTCATCAGTGGTCGGCCCGACAGAATACCCCCTATTTGGGGTACCCTCCCATCGATACCCTCCCATTCTAAAATATAGCGTACTATACCGCACTGCCCCTTTCTTTCTTAAGTAAGAATGTAATTTACCACACCCTATCTTGCCTGTGGATATTGTAAGGATATAAGAACATAGCAGAGATAGCATAATATATCTGTATAAAATATTTGACAGAAAAGAAAAACTTCGAATAGCATACTGTACCATTCCGTCCGACCAACGTGGTATAGAAGGTTAATTTCTCTCCTATTATCTTGGAGGCTCAGCAGTAGGACTTATATGAGATAAAGATGATAATGATTGCAAAGATTTTTTTTTATAGCTGTTGGTGGGCAACAAGCAAACAGCAAACCTTAATAAGTGATCCTGCTGCTCATAGCTGCTGCCTACAGTGTAGAAAATAAAATGAGTGTGAATGCGTGCAATGAAGTTCGGCGATACTAAAGATATCACCAAAATTCACCACAGACGAACACACTCAGGTGGTTGGGCTTCCAGCCCTTTCGCTTATTGAACGAAGTGCATTAACAAATTGTTATTATATAAACGTCAACAGTAAGCTTCTAACACATAACAATACATTACAAAAATACAATAAACGAATGACACTGGATGTCATCCGTTTATTTCTAAGCCTGGGCTTAGAAAGCCAATTGTGAATCATAAAGAACTATCTTGCTTAGAAATCGAACTCGGAACACCCGGCGTGGATGGGGGCGACTTAGGCTATTGTATTATCTATGCATTTGTAATTATTAAAATATAAAAAAAATCACGCAGGAAGCATTGCCTATAAGGAGTGTGGAATATTGAAATTTAGGAAAGTCAATAATAACTTATTGACTTTTTTCCTGAATGATAACCCTACTAATATTATAAACGCAAAAGTTTGTAAGTATGTGAGGATGTTTGTTGCTCTTTCACACAAAAACTACTTAATGGATTTTGATGACATTTCACAATAATATAGCTTACATATCAGAATAACACATAGGCTATAATTTATCTCGATATTCTCACAGGAAGGTGAACTATGCCGATAAAACCGCAGGACTGCTACTCTTACATATATCCAATTTTTTTTGGCAACTCCCCTTTTCCCGCCGGGCTGACTACGGACGACAGGGAACTCAGTATCAGTGGTTGGCCAATGGCGAAGACTGGGAATGCGATGGGTTATGGGTCCATGCGCTGCCCTTGCGTCACCTCGGACGTATGAACGTCGTGTGCGATAACCATAGCCCGTCCTAAAAAAGGCGACATTTCTATAGCGGGAGACTTTACAAACATACAATTAATAGAACAAAATACATTCAGACTTGTAGCAATAATCTGTAGATAAAACAAAAATCTGTCCTGGATCCACGACATTCAAATGGAAGACCGATACTTAGAACACTAAGCTATCAAGGGAAAAAGGAGTGCTTGGAAAGGCAAGAATATGTTATTCCTGTGATATCAGCCTCTAGGGCATTTAAGTATGCAATACATTTGTATTATATACCTGTATTCCGATCCATTTATTCACCTATTCATGATTTTTTTTTTCATGAATCATTACGCAAATTGTTACTTAAATGCCATTGCGAAGAGTTGACTAATGCTGAAGTTACTAAGCTTTGGCAAACGGGTGTGCGACCGCAGTTGATGGAACGAGTTTTCCATTTAAAGTCTTGCCATTGTGTACTATTAGGTCCGTTTTCACGACACTCACAAGAAAATACAGGGTTTGCACCCTGTATGCACATGTTGTATTTTTAACCCCTACCCGACATCGGATACTGCAATATCGATAAATCAAAAAATATATAAATATTATCGCTTAATATATGATTTAATGCACGGAATTTGTTCATATTCAAGGTGTCTTTTATAGAGCTCGTAGGCACGCAGATATTTCCTCGATGTCTTCCTTTACTACTAAATCATATAATAAATCATATTTGACTGGTTGAAAGTAAACAGTTTTAAAACTGAAATAAAACCCATAAAAATCAATGATATTTATATTTTATTTAATAAACAGCTAAAGGATATGTAAAACATAGACGTAAGTTTATAAAGTTTGAACAAAAGATCTGTAGCAATATTTCTTCTAAATTAGGTTTATTTTCTTGTAGCTATTTGGTTAGTTTTCAATGACTACGCAAATTTTTATACAAATCATGAAGTTTATTAGAATCTATCAACAGATGGCGATAGGTTATTCTTCAAAAATTTTAGTTTTATTAATATCCAAATTAATTGAAAATGTACAACATAATTTTTGAAAAAAGTTTTTCAAATTAATTTTAAAAGAATTGTTTTTATATTTCTATATTCTTAGACATTTTTCATCATCACTGTGCCAGTGTCGGCTTATTCGTGCTTGTCCGGTGCCGCCTTGCTAATTTTTGCTGCCTCAGCGTCGCCTTCACGCGGAAGACTCCTCACGGGACCCTGGTCTGAACACTCTTAGGATACCGATCTACTATTCCAAGTTTCGTGGGTTCGATTCTCACGCGATGTAATTTCTGTCTATTAATTATATGTTTGCAAAGTTATTGTCAGATTGCTTCCTTTGAATTGGGTACTGTTAAAAAAAATCTCGTTACCGGAATATGGATACATTTTCACTTCCATTATAGATATCTATGCCCAATAGTGGGATATGAGCTGAAAAAGATTTATGATTATTCGAAATTATTATGCGTCCAAAATGGCACCGTTATTATATTTAATGTAGCAGCTAAATAACTGGAGGGTTTATTCCAATTCTGCTTACCTGTTTAGTCAAAATTGTGAGAATATAAAAAAGAAAAGCGCAAACACTACAAGTACATATCCTTGAGATTAATAACCCGTACTTTTTGATTTAAAATTGTATCTCAAAAGAACCGGATAAAAATCCGGAAAAAGATGAAGGCTTTATACGTATAATTTGAGAGGGCACATCCGTCGAGGTCTGAATTACGATGCTTCAGGGCTAAGAAGTTTGATTTTTGATTTGAATTTCTTTCATAAAGTTACCAAAATTAACCCAAAATTGCTTTTAATTTTACAAGATGTAAAAATACGAGATGAAAAGCTTCTAACCAAAACACAGTCGAACCTCGTCTTAGTTCAAAATGATATTATATGTAATTGCTACAATTTTCTTAATACATTTTCTGCTACAAGACTATACGAAACTGAACTGGTAAGCCGATTTTTTCTTCTCATTCTCATTTATTTTGTAAAACCAATTTACGTGTCAATTTTATAGATAAGTCACATTACATTATTATTATTAAATTATTACTACCTATTCCATTATTATGATTACATTATTCTTATTACATTAGGTATTTATTATTATCAATTCGTTTTACCAAGAATTCACCACAGCTATAAAATGTTTGCTCAGCCAGCCAACGCTTACGACGCGTTTTAAATCCATGAACCATCCAACAATCCATCAACACATGAGCCATGGCCATGACAATTGTGCTCGGTAGCTTATTATATACTGCCGGCCACATTACGTGGACCCCATTCCTGAAGCCACTGATTTTCATTGTTATATTAAGACTTTATTCGTTGCTATAGAAATGTGGCAACTAAAGAAAGAACGAAACTCGTTTGAGCGCTTAAGGCGGTCCTAATTTGTCGTCTGAGGTCTCATTTTTTGTTTAAATTATATATAGCATATTTTTACTCACTCACTTCAATCACATTGGAGGGAAGGGAACGACCCGGCCCACGCAGCTACCAGAAGCAGAACCTTATTCAAGGAGCATGACCAAAATGTGTGAAGAAAAGTAGACGTTTTATTTAAATGAAAACGCGTATAAACGTGGGTTTTGTGTTAATGTTTCGTTCATAAGTGGCTAATTAATAATGTGACATCTTTAATTTCCAATTTAAATTTATGTGATTAGCGTCTAGAAACTGTTTGATCCTCTTTTGCCTCTTTAGTTTTATAATAGTTCATTAATTCATATCATCTCAGCTTGTATAAGTTGAGGTCGAGGTTGAGGTCTCCTTCGCAATGAGAGGGGAATTGACCTACTATTCCACGCTAGTCAGACGTGTTGGATTAGGATTTTTGTCAAGTTTTCCTTGCAAATTATCCCTTAGTCGTCTTTTACGACACCTATGGGCAAGAAAGGTCGGTGACTTGTTTTCTTCCTCCGTCACCACATAGAACTATATTGATTCATCATCATCATTTCAGCCTATCGCCGTCCACTGCTCGACGTAGGCTTCCCTCATGTTATGTTACAGTACGGTCCTGTGCCGCCTGCATCCAACGACGCCCACGAACTTTCACCAGGTCGTCGGTCCACCTAGTGGGGGAGCGTCTTACACTGCGTCGTCCGATACATGGTCGCCGCTCGAGAACCTTTCTTCCCCAGCGGTTGTCGGTCCGTCGAGCGATGTGGCCTGCCCATTGCCACTTCATTATTCTTCACTTCACTATATTGATTATGCATAAAATAAATAATGATAAATTGAACACTGATGATGATAAATAAATTAGTAACAAATCATCTCATCATCATCTAAATCCATCATCACTTCAACCCATACAAGTTCCATTATTGGGCTTGGGCCTCCTCCACTATGTGGGAAATTGACCTACTATACCACGCTGATCAGACGTGTTGGTATAGGGTTTTGTTTCGAGTTTTCCTTCTCTCGCATAGATATTATATGTATATTATATCCCTCAGTCGTCTTTTACAATACTCACGGATAAGAAACGGGGGTGGTAAATTGTATTCTTACTCCGTCATCTCACAGACATACCAAATAAAATTTTAATAAATATATAACTCTCATTTTAATAATAATACTTTTTCATTTTAGAAATAAATACATATTATTTATTTTATAATAAATATATTGAGGAGACAAACTTCATTTCGACCGGGGCTCCATAGATCTCTGAGAGGTAATATACTTTTTTAAATTACTCAGAAATTTTCTCGAAACTAGCTGCGACCGGAAACCAGTTTCTAGTAATATAATTATATGATCCACTCGAATTTTATTCCGCCTAACACCTTAAGATATCAAGCCCCCCGGACACATTTGTATTCACGATTTGTCACAGGACGGGTTGATACCCGTCCATCGATACGATACGATACGATACGATCGATTGATATCGATCGTCATGAATCGCCTTCAATCCCTGTGATACTAATGACATGTTTCATTTCGGGCGTATTCTATAACTGTACTGACATTTTTCTATATGGTAACGGAGTAAGAATATAATTCACCACGACCTTTTGCGCACGTGGATGTCGTAAAAGACTACTCTGGGATATAATATGCACATAACATCAGTGCAAGAGAAGGAAAACTCGAAATGAAATCCTATACCAATATGTCTGACCAGCATGGTATAGTAGCTCAATTTCCCTCCCATTGTGGAGGAGGCCTGAGCCCAACAGTGGGACGTATGTGGGCTGCGATGATGATAATGATGATGGATGTCGTAAAAGACGACTAAGGATATGACGACATTCAGATATTCTATAGAAATAATAATGTACTAACACCTAACCAATACGGATTTCAGTCTGGAAAGAGTACTACACAGTTATTATCTACATTTACTGATCGAATCAATGAATACCTTAATGATAAGAAACAAGTTTTAGCAGTATTTATAGACTTCAGTAAGGCTTTTGATACACTATCTCATAATTCACTTATCGATCAACTTAATTTATGTGGTATAAGAGGTCCTTTACTTGAGTGGTGCCGGGATTATATGAGTAATCGAACCTACAAAGTGAAGATAGGTGAGGGAATGAGTGAACCAATAAAGGTAATGGAGGGCACCGCTCAAGGTTCGGTGCTGGGTCCACTCCACTTCCTGACCTATGTAAATACCATGACTAGAGTCATCAAATATGGTGAAGTGTATCAGTTTGCCGATGATACATGCATCATTGTGGCTGGTAAAAATATAGAAATAGCTTTAAAAAATCTGTAGACTGACTTCACAATGCTAACCAAATGGTCACACGATTTTGGCTTAGTAATAAATAAATCAAAAACAAAGTTAATGTACATAAGCTCTAGTCATAATAGAAAATCTTGCCAGCTCCGACTAATTGCACACAATCACCGATGTCTCCACTCAAAATTTCAATCAAATTGTAATTGTGATGCGGTAGATGTCGTCAGCACTCATAAGTACCTAGGATTAATAATCGATGACCGTTTTAATTGGACTAACCATATTAATCTTATCTGTGATAGACTACGCGCTGTTCTAGCAAAATTTAAATGTATCAAATATAATATCCCATATAAAATACTACTTAATCTTTATATCAGCCTAGGTGAATCTATAGTGTCATACGGTCTAAGTAGCTACGGTCGAACATTTAAATACCACCTAGATTCTATTTACCAAATTCAACTTAGAATTTTAAAAACCATTGTATCTGCGAAAGTTAAAATGCATTTTAAGAATAACTATCACGAATTGTTTAAATTCTGTAAAGTAATACCGATACATGAAAAGGTGAAGTATGTTTTGCTAACAGAAAATTATTTAAATAAAAAAGTACAAGTAGCTATTAATCATTCAATTACTACTCGTAGTGTCACAAAAGGCAAACTTATAACACCAAGCTTTAAAAATTTTTACGGGAAACGTCTTTTATGCTACACAATACCGCTGTTAATTAATCAACTACCACATACAATAAAGACAGAAATAAATGGCAATAATTATAAAAATAAATTAAAACAACATTTCATTAACACACTGATTACATAATTAAATTATATTCTAAATTAAATAAAAATCCATTATTATGCGAAACATTCTGTATATAAACTATTAAACTACACAAGGAACATTATTTCTACTTACCCCCACATAAGAGATTGTTGTTTGCCATTTTTATGCGGGCACCATCATTTTATTATTGTAAACTATTTCTTTTTCTTCCTTCTTTCATTTAAATTTTTACTGTTTGCTTGATTAACTTCATTAGTATTCTGATGAGGTTGATCGGGTAAACAGTAAAAACTAGTAGTATTCTAAGACGAATCAAATACGCGTTTAAGCCAATATATAGGCTTCTGTCGTATTTGTAAGTTAGTTGTCAAAATAATTGTAAAACATTGTTATTAAATATTAAAATATTATTAAGATACTACCTATATAAGAGAAGGAAAATCCGATATAAAATCTCTATGCCAAGTCCTTTGACCAGGACTATAGTAAGTTAATTCCCTCCTATTGTAGCTAGGGGAGCCTGGAGCTCAACAGTGGACATGAGCTCTGAAAATATAAAAGCTATGAATTAAAGAAGGCAAAAGTATAAAGTGTTGAAATTCGTATGTTTGTAATTAACAATCAAATATCTTATTTTGCTTTATAAATAAAACTATTTTTAACCCCTGATGAAAAAAGAGGGGTGTTCTTAGTTTGACGTTCATGTCTATCTATCTATGTGTCTCTGGCATCGTAGCTCTCAAACGGATAGACCGATTTCAATGCGAGTTTTTTCATTTGGAAGGCAGTTGCCTTGCGGTGGTTCTTAACTATATTTGGTTAATATCGGTCTAGCAGTGTAAGAGTATCAGCTTTAAAATGATGTAATGGCGTATGATTACACGATCAAGTGTTTCTCGCGTGTCAGTATAATTGTTAAATGACAATTAATTGATAATTCCTATTGAAGAAAACGTAATATTTTTTATTATTTAAGTTTGTATCTGAAAACACAGGTCTACGACCAGTGTGTGTTACCAGTGACTTACGGCACGGAAACGTGGTCCCTAAATGTAGGCCTCTGGAAACGTGGTCCCTAAATGTAGGCCTCATAACAAGGCTCAAAGTAGCTCAGCGTGCTATGGAGCGGGCTATGCTCGGGATTTCTCTGCGAGATAGAATCCGGAATACGGAAATCCAAAGAAGAACGGGTGTAACCGACATAACACGAAGAATTAACACGCTGAAGTGGCAATAGGCAGGCCACATCGCTCGACGAACCAACAACCGCTGGGGAAGAAAGTTTCTCGAGAGGCGACCATCTATCGGACGACACAGTGCAGGACGCAACTAGGTGGACCGACGATCTGGTGAAAGTTGCTAGGTGTCGTTGGATGTAGGCGGCACAGGACTGCACTTTGTGGCGTAACATGAGGGAGGCCTACGTCCAGCAGTGGACGGCGATAGGCTGAAATAATGAATGATGAAGCTTGTATGTAATTTTAAATTTTACTTATTATGGATTTTATCGCGTTAAAAGTTTCCTGTAAAATTGCGTCTAAGGATTTTTTCTACTTTTAACTTTGTTTTACTAGCAATTATTGGTATAGGTAAATACAGGTTTTCATTCTTCTTTAATTAATTATTTTCATATCGTCGTTTAGTCAAAAATTTCTTTGGAATTAAGATTCCAAAAACAAAAGTATGAGACCTTTTCTTGTAAGACTTATTTATAGACGCGTAACAATTAAAATAAGATCAAAGAGCTTTTAGAATTGAAAATAAAATAGAATTGACTATTACTGGGGCTTGTTTCTAGTCCTAAAACAATTAAAGGCGTTACCAAGGCTTCCGGCTTCCCTCCAAGTTGTAAATTACAAGCGGCTTACGAGACTAATAATGGTAGGTATACTTAGTAGAGTTAGGCTTCATTAAAAACATATTCAACCATCCATCGAAGCACTATTAATTTAGTCGAAGATAGTATAATACCATAGTGGCCAGGCCTAGCAGGTGGCTGGGATCTAGTTGGTGTTATAAATTTTTCAAGAGAGTGATGGCCAATAATTACGAGTCCACCCCATTTACAACATTATATGGGGTGGTGATTTATTGTATTTTTAACCTATCACTACATTGGCACGAACATCACAGAGATATAATTTATGTAAGATAGAGGAATGGGAGGAAAACTGGCATGATAATCTGATCTGCTGCCTGAACTTGATATCGCTTCAGTTGAGGAAGCGGTTGGTCTCGAACAGGGAATTAATCTACGTAAGGAATTCTCTCTGTGGTGACGGAGTAAAAATACAATTTACCACCGCCTCTCTTGCCCGTGGGTATCGTAAAAGACGACTAATAGTATAACATGAATAATATAAATGCAATAAAAGGAAAACTTGAGATAAAACCTTTGGCCCTTGACCAGCGCGGTATATTGGGTTAATTTCTTTACCATTGTGGAGGAGGTTCGAGCATAATATTGGGACTTATATAGGTTGAGATGAACGATGAATGATGAAGGAATTGGTTCCTACGCTGTACTACTATCACCCTGGATGGCGTAGTCAAAAAGCAGGTAATCTATGCACAAGAGAGTAAGGTAAATCAAAAGTTCGCTTGGCTAAATTGTCAGATATCAGGCGTATTTCACTTCAAATAGGCCATCCTTCCCTGTCAGTTTTAAACTACACACCGTATATAAACTTGTGCCATAAAGCAAGTTAAATCTTTAGCTTAGCTTGTACGACACGAAAGGATTGCGGATGGTTAACTTAATCTCCCACTTCCTGGCGTTAAGTTGCAATAGAATTGGAATACGGCATCTCATTTGAAATTCTTACCATATTTGATCTGTAATGTTTGTAGGACTACATAGTAAATTTTTACATCTAGCTGTATCTGTCATAAGGAAAAGACAGCTCAAATATTACATCAAATTACAGTAATCCTCACTTCTTTACTAATATTATAAATACGAAGGTAAGTTTGTTTGTTTGTTAGTTAGGATTTCACGCTTAAATCACCGGACCGATTTCAAAAATTCTTTCACCAGTGGAAAGCTATAATATCAGTAATATAGGCTATATTTTATCCCGGTATTCTCACGGGAACGGGAACTAGGCGCGGTAAAGCGACTGCAACCGCAGCGAAGCGAGAGCGGGTTGCTAGTATTATTATAAACGTGAAATTTGTGTTTATGTACTTTTCCACGCTGTAAGAGCTGGACCAACTTTGATGAAATTTGGCATAGTTGAAACCCTGGTTTACGATCAATGTGTATTATCAGTGATGAATTACGACCCGGAAACGTGGTTCCTAATATAGGCTTTTTAACCAAACTAAAAGTCACTTAGCGTGCTAGGGAGTGAGATATATTCAGGATTTATCTGCGAAATAGAATCCCAAATATGAAAATCTATAGAAGAACGGGTGTAACCGACGTAGCACTAAAAATTAGGACGATGAAGTGGCAATGGGCAGGCTTCATCGCTCAATGAACCGGAAACCTTGAAAAGAAAGGATCTTGAACAGCGATCAAATGTCGAACGATGCATTGAATGGCGCTCTTCCACTAGGTGGACTGACGACCTGGTGAAAGTTGCTGGGATTCCTTAGATGCAGGTGGCACAGGACTGTACTTTGTGGTGAAATATGCGGGAGGCCTTTATCTAACAGTAGACGGCGATAGGCTGAATGATAATGATGATGAAACCCTGGATTAACACATAGGATGCTTATTATCCCGGTAATATATCGCTTTAAGATAATATTTCAACTTAGGGAACGTCTGCCCGTGTAGTGAAGTAGTAAGAATACAATTCACCACCTTGGTCGTAGGAATCGTAAAAGACGACTAAGACATACAATATGTATATAATAGATATATACAGAAAAGCAAAAGAAGGAAAATTTGAAATAAAATTCTAAACCAACATATCTCACTAGCGTGGTATAGTAGGTCAATTTCCCTTCTATTGTGGAGGAGGCTCGAGCCCAGCAGTGGGACGTGCATGCTCCGGGATGATAATGTTGAGGAAAAGTTACAAATGCTAGTATTTTTATATGTTTAAGTGTAACGCTTTCTCTATGTCTATTTATTACTCTGAGGCTTACCTATTTTATTAATAGTGTGAATACGTTTTGTTCCATGCGAGAATATATAATGGCATAGTTTCTTTGTCAGCATATAAACTAACCCTCGTTTGCTTAACAATACGATGCGAGCAATGGACATAATGTATTCTATATAGCGGAAGGTTACGAGACCAAAAGTTCAAAGAGCTCCGACAAAGGTTTAGTTTGTTTTTCAATATATATTACAATATTATATCCTTCTAATGTCTATCTATTTATCAATCTATCAACCTCCCCGGTGTGGTGACGGAGTAATAAATAATCTTGTCCGTGGATGTCGTAAAAGACGACTAAGAGATATATGCATATAAAACATATTAAGAGAGAGAGAACAAAAAGAGAGAAGAGAGAGAGGGGGGGGGCAAGAAAAGGCATACTCGAATTAGAATCGTGCATCAATATCATGATCAGGGCAGTATAGTAAGTCAATTTTATATAATAATATTCTAAATAAAACCCTATATAAACGTGTTTCACCAGCGCGGTATAGTAGGTCGATTTCCCTCTTATTGTGCAGGAGGCCTGAGCCCAGTAGTGGGACTTATGTGGGCTGAGATGAGAGTCCACTGAACACAAATAGAACAAACATGTTGCTATTGGGTTTTCTTTCAAGATTTCTTTCTCTTCCATAGTTGCTGTGTGGTTTTATTCTAGGAAAGGCTGGGTACCTGTAATGTCCTTCGATAGTTCACTGGTCGCAGCAACACTTTTATTTCCTTCGGCTCGCTGATCGTAATGTTCCCACACAAAGTTCATCAATAATTACACTTCACGAACAATATTGATTTAGGTAATGAATTTTACCGAGCGGCGCGTGCGCAATTGCGTTTATTAGTTTTAGGAGTTCAACTCAACTTTATGAAAGCGTAGCGATTTATTTTACGAGGCGGCCATTTCTTGACTTCTTGTTTTTTTTTTAACTAACTTTATTGGGGAAGCGGATATGAGAGGGCGTGGCCAAGAAAGGATGCGTTCGGAAATGTATATAAGGATTGTGTACCTTTGTAATGCGTAAAGTGTGGAGTGTATTTAATATTTTATTTAAATTATAAAGGGCGCGTACAACTCCCCCGGCCTAGAGGTTTCCTCTAAACATTGAGATAAAAATTTTAATTTAATTTGTTAAATTAAGGTGCGATCTATACTATAACTAAGAATAAAGAGAATATAAATTAAATGTTATGAGATATTTGTTATTGCGACGGCAGTGGACAAAGTCTAACCACTGGACGTATATAAGAACCTGAAGAGGTGCGTACTTTAACAGTGCGTATTATTTTATCCTTTCCTGGATAGATTTCATCCACTATTCCTAGAGGCCAACAAAGAGGATGAGCGTTGTTATCCTTTATAACCACGATAGTTCCTGGTTTAATAGGCTTAGAAGGCGAATTCCATTTTTCTCTTTGCTGCAATGAAGTCAAATATTCTTGACTCCATCGTCGCCAAAAGGAGCTAGTGATTTTATTAAGTAATTGATAGCGTAATAAGCGATTAGTCGAAACATCTGAGATATCTTCAGCGGGTAAAAATTTAAGCGGAGTTATATTTAAAAAGTGATTAGGCGTTAATGCGGTTATATCTGAAGGGTCTGAGTTTAAAATACAAAGAGGTCGACTATTGAGTAGACCTTCAATCTGTACAAGTATTGTATTAAATTCTTCGTATGTAAGTATTTGCGAGCCTATTACCTTAAATAGGTGAGATTTAACACAGCGAACATTTATTTCACTAAGGCCGTTAAAATGTGGGCCGTATGGCGGACTATGTTTAAATTGAGTACGTTGTTCAGATAATATCTGACCAATGTAATTAATATGCGATTTGGACTGTATAAAAGAATAGATCTCATCGAGTTTACGTTTTGCGCCTATAAAATTAGTACCTCCGTCGCTGTATATTAGCGAAACAGGACCTCTACGAGATATGAATCGTTTAAAAGCGGCGAGAAATAAGTCAGAACTCAAATCAGAGACTAACTCTAAATGTAGCGCTTTAGTCGTCAGACATACAAATAAGCAGATATATGCCTTTTGGCTTTTAATGCCGCGTTTACGAATATGCGTAATGTAAAAAGGACCTGCGTAGTCCACAGCGGTATGAACGAAAGCTTTCACTTCCGAAACTCGAAATATGGGCAGGTCTCCCATTGGAGGAAAAGTATTTTTAGGATTAAGTTTAAAACATTTATTACACTTATGTACTCTTTGTCGTATTAGATTTCTAGCGGATAATATCCAAAACTTTT
Organism: Lymantria dispar; assembly: GCA_032191425.1. Taxonomy (NCBI): domain Eukaryota; kingdom Metazoa; phylum Arthropoda; class Insecta; order Lepidoptera; family Erebidae; genus Lymantria; species Lymantria dispar. Next base: position 2,334,089 of record CM063442.1, on the reverse strand, counting down.
GTCTTATAAGCGAAAGTAAGAGAGCGGGACCTGTATGCATATTGATCAGGTGATAATAATCTATTATTAATTCAATTACACGTTCCTTAGATGGTAGTAAAATAGGGTGTTTTTGACCATAGTCGAGTTGAGAATGGCGTAACCTACCACCAACTCTAAGAATGTTATTAGAGTCAATGAACGGGTTGAGTTTAGCGATTTTATTTGTAACGGATTTATTTAATTTTAAAGCGGAAATATCATTAGCGAAATGAGCGTTTTGTACATAACGTATGAGATACATTTCAGCGTTATCTAAATCTACAGGGTTGACAAGACCTTTAGATTTTAAGCGTTTTGAAAATCGTAATATATAAACAATGATGCGAAGCAATTTCGTGTAACTAGAGACGCGATCAATTAACAGTTCGAAAGCATGCGTATATGCAGGTTGCACAACATGCGTTATTGTTAAAGTAACAGGTTTAGCTTCAATAAATTGAATATTATTGGAATTGATTTGAAAAGATTTGATAGGCCATTTAAGCGGAGGTTCTGTGAACCATTGCGGTGCATTAAACCATAATGAGAGATTTAATAATATTTTGGACGTAACTGGGCGAGAAATTATGTCGGCAGGGTTATCACTCCCACTGATGTGGTACCAATGCGCAGCAGGTAATTTAGAAATTATTTCTGTTATTCTATTTGCGACAAATGTATGAAATTTATATGCTGGTGAATGGATCCACGTAAGAGTTACAGTTGAATCGGAAAAAGCGTATATTTTATTAACTTTACAGCGTTTATTTAATATTTCTATTACATGGCTAATTAGGTTAGCTAGCAAAAGTGCGGCACAGAGTTCAAGGCGAGCTAAAGATATTTTATTTAGAGAAGCGACTTTGAAGTTAGTAATTTTACGGAGCCAGCGGATTGTTCATTCGAACTAACCCTTATGTACACTGCGGCACCATAGCAGCGCTCACTAGCGTCGGCGAAACCGAGTAGCGTTATATGAGAAGCAGATTTTATACCTACATGTCGTGAGAATTGTATTTTTTCGAGATAACTAAGTTCATTATGGAATTGAATCCATTTGCTTTCGATATGCGTAGGGACTGGACTATCCCAATCCAATTGATGTTGCCAACATTCTTGTATAAGAAGTTTCATAAAAGCGGTAACTGGACTGATAAGACCTAAAGGGTCGAACAGTCGTGCGGTAACAGAGAGAATTGAGCGTTTAGTGCATTTAAATGAGTTAGCGTTAATTTTAAATTGAAATTTGTCTTGTTTAGGGTTCCACTGCATTCCTATAATTTTTGTATTATTACTATCAGCGTCAAAATTAATATTTTGATTATTTCTATGCGATTGCGGTATTATATTCATAATTTCTGGGCTATTGGAAATCCATTTCACGAGGTTAAAACCTCCCGATTGGAGCATAGTAGTCATTTCTTTATAGGTTTTTTCGACAATATCAATGTTGTCAAACGAACACACATAATCATCCATATACATGTGATTTTCCACTTCATAAGCGGCTAGCGGATACGTAATTCGATTATCAGCTGCAAGCTGACGAATAACTCTCATAGCAAGATATGGAGAACTAGATATACCAAATGAAATTCTATTGAACTCATATGTATTAAACTTACTATTGATATCGAACCTATAGATTATGCGTTGAAAAGCGTGATGTTTGGCGTCTAATTTTATCTGAAAATACATTTTTTCTATATCTGCCGTGACAGCTATTGAAAACATGCGTAAATTAATGAGCAAATCAAAAATATTACACTGCAAATTAGGACCTACATATAAGAGATCATTAAGCGATTTAAAAGATGTGGTTTTGCATCCAGCATCTAATACAATGCGTGTCTTTGTTGAAGCTTTATCAGGGCGATATATAGCTCTGTGCGGAATATAATAATGCGGCGCATCGAGAGAAGGATTATCAATTTTAGACAAATAACCTTTATTTATATATTCTTGAATAGTAGCGTTATAATTTTCGCGAATTTTTGGGTCGGAATCTAACATTTTTTCTAAGCTAATTAAGCGGCGTTGAGCGATAGCGTAAGAGTTTCCTAGTGCTGAGCACGAGATTTTAAATGGCAGTTGAACGATATATCTACCTGTATCGTCGCGTGAGTATGTATTTTTAAATATTCGTTCACAAGCTTCATCATGAGGACTCATATGAACTCTGCAAGGAACATTTTCGAGCTCCCAAAAGCGTTGAGTTAGCGATTCTAACGAATTATATTTAGAGGTGCATAAAAAGGATTTATCTTGAATACTATTGCAGCGGTCTGTGAATGACTTAAAGTTTAAGTCACAGTCTGCCTTACCCATAATAATATAACCGAGTGTAGTTTGTACAGCAAGGACTGAGGAATCGGGTGCGGTAACTGTTTCGCTTCGTAAGAGGAACGGTACTAGTTCACTTCCTATAAGGCAGTCAATTTCAGCGGGCAAATAGAACACATCATCCGCCAAGGGTAAATTGCGAATATGAGTAAGATTTGAAATATCGATAGGTGAGCTAGGCAGACCATCAGTAATACTGTCTATTACGCGAGCGTTAATATTGTAATAACAGCGAGAATCGTAACGAGAAAATATTTTAAATGTCGTTAATCCAAGACAGGGAACTTGAGCATTACCAATACCTGTGATAGTAGAGTTATCTGGAATAATTTTTAAATTTAAACGTTCACAACAAGCTTTAGAAATAAAATGACTCATTGAACCTGTATCAATAAAAACGCGTACTTTATTAGGTATATTTTGTTTATAAACATATACAGAAGCGGTTGGTAATAATACAGTAGTTTCATTGCGAATATTGCAAGAAGCTGAAGTAATTGAAAGTGCGAGAGCGTTCGAATATTCGCGGGCGCTTGTATCCATGCGTAAGTGTGAGTCGCGAGCGGGCGACGAGACGGCGGGTGCGGGGCGAGGCGAAGCGGGACGCGGCGCTGGCGCGCGCCGTTGCTCAGGCGCGCTCACCGCGTTCGTATCGCTGTTATACCTATGACTCAGCGGTGCATGCGTTGAGAATTGCGCTCGCGTGAACATGGGTTCACGTCGAGTTGAATCGAGAAATTTATCTATATGTATTAAAGTATGATGTTTTCTATGGCAAATGGTACAAGTATTTGTTGATTTACAAAATTTAATGTTGTGAAATCCAAGACAATTATAACAATAGTTATATTTGTTTACTAAATCTAGTCGAGCGTGCGGACTATAGTTTTTAAATTTAAAACATTTATAGAGCGGATGCGGCATTGAGGAGTTACATCTTTTGCATGAATGATGTTCAATTTGATGCGAACTAGTATTAGCCATATAAACATGCGTAGATTTTGATCTATAATTTTTTGCGTTATTATTAACGTTACGACTAGGTAATTGCGAATTTAAATAATTATTAGAGGGATTACGCAGCGTTTCCATTTTATTTTGTTCCTTTAAAAATTTAGAAAGATCAGAGAAAGTTGGAATTGAAATATGTCTATGCGCCTGTTCAAATAAGTTAACTGTTTCTTTGTTTAATTTAGTAAGAGCGATGTGCGTGATAATAAAATCTGAAAGATCGTCAATCTGCAGACGTCGTAAGGCAGATTCAGCTGAACAGAACTGATCAATAAACATATCTATAGATTGCATGGATTTAAAATTGATAAGTTGATTAGCGTAAATTGACGCTTGCACGCGTGTATCTTGATATTTTTCTAAAAGAGCGTTCCATATAATTAAATAGTTGACAGCAGTAGGCACAATACCCGAGCAAACCGTTAACGCTTTATCGGATAAACAGCCGATCAGATATTGAACCTTCTCGGCCTCTGAGAGTTGCGGATTGTCGTGAATAAGACTCTTAAAATTCTCATAAAATGATGACCATTTGCTTGGCGTACCATCAAATGACACCAACTTTAGCGGTGGAAGTTTGCGATTAAATAAATCGAATTTACTATTATCACTACGATTGCTTGGCGGTGGATTGAGAGCAGACACTGTTTGTTTTATATAACAGTGTAGTTCATCGAAAGATTTTAAGGCAGAGTAGTTCGGCTTTGACGACGGATCGTCTTCCAATTGTGTCATAATAAATTCATCCAGCGTATTTATAAAACTAGATCGCAACTCATCCAACGAGTGTATACGAGATAAAAACTGTAATTTAATTTGCGGATCGGAAACCTTTAAACTGAGGTCGTAAATCTCTTGTACAATCTCAAATATACCATTCGTCTTAGCTTCAAGTAATAGGTATTTAGCGCTAAACTTAGGCTTATTATTAGTTTTAATCTTTTTTTCAGATGAAGTAGCCATTTTTGATATAAAGTAGGTAAGTACGTAGTTTTATCACGTGGCGGTTTGTAAGAGTAATTTTCTAGAAACAATATATATTTTATAATTATTTGGCGATTAGCGGCGTTTGGCGATTAGCGGTGTTTGGCAATTAGCGATATGTATGGCGATTTAGCGGTGTGTGTGACGATTTAGCGATATGTATGGCGATTCGCAGAGATTAGCGGCGTTTTCAGCGATTAGCAGTTGAGCGTATAATAATATTTATCATAAATGGCGGCGTAAAAACGAAACGAGTTAATTCTAAGACGACGGATAAAACTACCTACATCGATTTTTTATGCAGAATACGAAGCGTTACTTAAATTATTATTTTTATTATATTATAAGCGATATATTGGCGTATAAGAAGCGTATTTAAGCGTTTAATGTTTTTAAAGAGTAGCGAAGCGAAACAAGATGGACTCCTAAATAAAATGCGTAATTTATTTTCAATTAACGAAAGCGATACAAATGTATTAAATATTATTGAAATAATTTAGAAAAGTTTGCGTATGATTTTTAGTTATTTAGTTTACAAGGCACAGGTTATTCAATAATGCGATGCTAGACGATTTTTATCGAATAGATATGGTTACGTGTTATGGCGGCGAGAATACCTTGTAAATTTGCGGACGTTGTGTAGTGTAAATATGATTGAGTAAATAGATCCGGCTCGAAGGACCAAAAAGGGGGTTGTGTGGTTTTATTCTAGGAAAGGCTGGGTACCTGTAATGTCCTTCGATAGTTCACTGGTCGCAGCAACACTTTTATTTCCTTCGGCTCGCTGATCGTAATGTTCCCATACAAAGTTCATCAATAATTACACTTCACGAACAATATTGATTTAGGTAATGAATTTTACCGAGCGGCGCGTGCGCAATTGCGTTTATTAGTTTTAGGAGTTCAACTCAACTTTATGAAAGCGTAGCGATTTATTTTACGAGGCGGCCATTTCTTGACTTCTTGTTTTTTTTTTAACTAACTTTATTGGGGAAGCGGATATGAGAGGGCGTGGCCAAGAAAGGATGCGTTCGGAAATGTATATAAGGATTGTGTACCTTTGTAATGCGTAAAGTGTGGAGTGTATTTAATATTTTATTTAAATTATAAAGGGCGCGTACAGTTGCTATTTGCATATTACATCCCATAGTCGTCTTTTACGACACCCACGAGTAAGAGACACATATATTAGCAAATATACAGAATAAAAAAATCCACGACGATGTTTTCAAATATGTTCATGACGAAGCAACATAAAATCTTTTAACACATGAAATATACGGGTGAAGTGACCGGGGAATTAGTCCGTCACCCGCTGAGAGGCCGACCGCGTGAGGAAAGACCGAAGTCCTCCCCGAGGGGGGGGACGTCGGTCGATGGGAGGGTACCCCAAATAGGGGGTATTCCGTCGGGCCGACCACTGACGTCAAGTCACCCTGCTCCGGTGGTCGGCCCGCCGACGAAGGCGACGTGCATCGTGGGTGGGTTGCGGGTGTGCGTGCTTACGCCCCTCTGTCGCCCCGTATGGAGTGGTGCGAGGAGAGCGCCGAACGCAACCCACCCCCAAAATAAAAAAAAACATGAAGTATAAACACTGAATAACGTTAAAATGTTCGAATCAGTAATTTGTAGCCTTCAAACACTTTAAATTTTCATGTAACGATGGCTCAGAAATATACTCTCGCAAAAACTCGACGTCTGAGTAATAGTAATTTTTTACTGGATCGGGGACTAGTCCGTCACCCGCAGAGAGATTAACCGCGCGACGGCGACCGGCGTCCTGGACGTCGGAAGGAGAGAGTACCCAGTAGGGTATTCCTTTGGTCCGACCACCGACGACAAGCCTCTTCGTCACCCCAGATGGAGCAGGACGAAGGAGATTGCCGCCTGGCGGATCGACTCGAGGACTCAAGGTGTGTGCCGCGTGGGCTGAGCAGCGCCGCGATCTCGTTGCAATCATCAATGCCGACCTGACGCTGCTTACCATCGCTATCGCCGCCTTCTGCGACGCAGTCGTCTCGCGGAAGGAGGCGGTGGAGCGCGCGCGGCAGGCACGCTTACACGACGACGCAATCCACCGCCGGCGACTCGGGCGGCGCAGGCGCGAGTATCTGCGCCTAATGCTGCCCTAGCCGAGGCCGCGGGTGACAGGTCCGGGAATTTAGTCCGTCACCCGCACAGAAGCTGATCGCGCAACGATCGGCGGTGACCGACGTCCCCGAGGAGGAACGTCGAGAGGAGAGGATATCCCGCGTCCGGGGTATTCCGTCGGACCGACCACTGAAAACAAGTTACCCTGCACCGGTCGGCCCAACGACAAAGGCGATGTGTCACAGGTGGGTCATAACGCCGCGCGTCCTCCCCTCTGTCACTCTGGACGGAGCCCGGCGACGGGTGCGCTTATCATGGCCCACTCTAAAAAAAAGGAAAATAAAAATAGGAGCAGGACGGCCAGTGAGCTAACCATAGACCACGATAAAAAAAAAATTGTTACTGCACTTTTTTTTGAGGCTGTTTGCATATGGTGGGCCTTAAATATCATCGAACCTTATTGCACGCATTCGCACGCCCTTCACCTTCTTCACGGTAGGCAGCGGCCTAGAAAAGGTCTATGAGCAGCGTTATCACTTACCATCAGGTGTGTTGTTTGCTCTTTTGCCACTTGGTTTATTTTTATTGAATTGAAAGATGGGAATAAAATACTATCCTTACTAATATTATAAATGCGAAAGTAAGGATGTTTGTTTTTTTTGTTACGCTTTCACGTTTAAACCACCAAACCGATTTCAAAAATTCTTTCACCAATGGAAAGTTATAAAATCAGCGAGTAACATAGGCTATATTTTATCCCGGTATTCCAACGGGAACGGTAACTACGCTGTGGGTAAGGCGACTGAAACCGAAGTGAAACGAGGTTGGGTTGCTATTTGCCTATGTAACTTTTGTAGATTACTAAATGATCTTTGTGAGTATTAGCGGGGAGCAGTTATGTGAGCATTTCAGTTTATACACGTCCCATCACTGGGTTCAAGGCTCCTCCACAATATTACCCTCCTCCACGTTAGTCAGACTTTTTGGTTTAGGATTTTATTTCAAGTTTTCCTTCTCTTGTGTAGATGTTATACGTATATTTAATCCCTTAATCGTATTTTGCGACATCTATGGGTAAGAACGGGAATTGTTGTATTCTTATCCCGTCACCACATCAAAAATTCAATAGGATGGTATAATTTCTTATCTTCTTAATAAATTACGTGTCACGTTGTTTGTCCGCGATGGACTCCTAAACAACTTAACCGATTTTAATCAAATTTGCACACCGTGTGCAGTTTGATCCCACTTGAAAGATAGGATAGCTTACATGTTAATTTATAGTCGCAATCTTAGAATAACAACGTATAGAAGGATAGTGTCAATACTACGAACGTTCGAAACTTGAATCTAAAAATACTAATGGCGCGCAGATGATTACACACATGCACGCGTACACCACTATACAAATTATGAAATCAAATTTTGTTTTTATTACCATAAATCGTCGAAATACTTTTAAAACCTAATTTTAAAAACCTTTTTTAGTTTTTCAAATGTGTTGTGACACGATTTAAATGAACAAATCGTCATAATTACCTATTTATTTTTTAAGAGTTGCGTAAGTACGTGCAGTACAATGACTTTACATTACGGAACGGTTCCGGCGTAAGCTCCATTAGGCTCCAATTGAAATGCCTCACTTTTTGTGCGCGAACTTACCTTCTATACGTTATTATTCTAATGAATCCCTTAGTTGTCTTTTATAATACCCACGGATAAGAGAAGGAGTGGTGAATTGTATTCTTACTCTGTCACCACACGGAAATATATATCAACTAATCACGTTAGTTAGGTTGGTAGAAGATTCTATATGAGCTTGCCTACTTTCGCAGTTGTGTTTTTTTTAAATGAAAACTTTATAGAAGTTTTGAATGGGGAGTGAATTCATTTAAGCCGTTATCGATATGATTACGATATGTGTTAGCTAATGTGGGCATAGTCGGTCATCAATGAGAGCGATCAATTTAGTTCGTAATCCAATGGCAAACTAGTTCGCTCTTCAATTTCTTGTTCACTCGTTCATTAGTTCTTTTATTTTAGTAATTTAGTAAAATTATAAATAAAGGAAAAAATTATAATCATTGCAAGTTCTGTTTATTTTTAATTAAATTATGATAAAATGTTACATTATAATAAATGTAGAGATGTTTAGTATCGATAATCGGTATCGAAATATCAAGGCCCGCATAGTAGAAGTAAATAATTCGATTTGTCACGTACGCCACTGCTTAGTAAAGCGGATGTCCAAAATAATATATAAAAAGAACTAAGAGCGAGATCATCGTTGAACTAGTTCGTACACTTCATCTAAAAGAGCGCTCTTTTGACCTAGGTCGTTCACAAACTACCCAAGACTAGTGTTAACGCTAACAATATATTTGTAGCTATATTAAATACGTCACTGAATCATATGTCCATATCTGTGCCAAAGGATGTCAAAACCAGATAAATGTTAAAAGTTGCAATTTACAGAATTGAATATTCAAAAATTACAAATTCCTAATTTTAAGTTTTTACTTCTGTCGACATCCTTCGTGAAATTTTTGTTTTTTTTTTCATTGGTGATGGTGGCACGCGAGTAAGCAGCGCACCTGATCGTAAGTTATACTGTCACGTATGCACCTTTGCATAACAAGGAAATTCTGTTATCCATTCTTTTGGTCATCCCTCAACCTTCTAAAATACTCAGGGACAATGAAGAGCTTATGTAATTTCATACTATATGTTCTAAACTTAACACTATAAGAAATTTCACCAATAGAAACTACCTGATACAATAGAGCTTTTGAAGTATAACAAAGATAATAAAGATACAGTCTTTATGGCTAATAAAAAAAAGATTTTAATACATATTTGTCTCTTATATAAATGTCTGCAAAATTTCTACAATAAGGAGAAAAGAAATATGAAAAAACAATAATATGTGTAGATAATAATATTTTTTCCAACATTTTACTCAATATACGTGCCAAACTCCACAAATTTATACCAAGTTTTATGAGTAAGTCGTGAAACTTTACGAGCAAATAAACACGGAAGAAATTTGACTTATCTTTTCAAATTGTACAAAAATATTAGACCGTTTAAAACTGCATTAAATAAGCAACGTTTACAAATACCTTATTATCTGTGAATATTTTGTATGATCATAAAAAACTTTCAGTTTCAGGGCGAGCTTTTAGTCTCGTCTGAACTGTGCTTCGTGAAGGACGCCTTGTCGCGGCTCGACTTAGTCGCCGAAGTCACGTTATAAGTTCTAAACGTACAAAGTTACTGTATAGCCTTTAATCGTGCTTTGTGTTTTTAAAAGAAGTGCTAAAAATCGTAAAACAATAACAGTTTTTAATAAATCAAAATGTGAAATCCTTATTTTCTCAATAAATAAGTTTCTAAAAAATCTGTAGTAAATTTGTTGTAAAAGTGAATTCAGTGTAAATATTTCAGTTATTTTGAGTTGAAAATTTTTGTATTATTGAGTGAAACAAAAATTTGTGTTAATATTTTATGTAAGTTTTATTAGATATATTTGCATAAAATACGGTCGCTTTGGGGTTGTTGGTCTTAAGTTTTTAACTTCTGAAAATATATTAAACTTCTTACTTTATAAGCTGATTAGTAGATACGAGCCAGTTAAATATTAAGTTGTTGGCTTATTTAATGTTTTTGAATTAATTTTTACTACGTAGGCCTAAATAGTCTAATGGCGTTGATGGGTGGTGTTATAACCGAATTAAAATATAATTTACTTAAAATTGATCTCCGAAAAAGGCTATGACGGTTAAAAAATTGTCAAGGCCGGACTACTAAGGTCTAATCTCAAAATCAAATCACCTTATCATCAAATTTAATGCAAGTTAGGCACTATTTTTCTCATTATAACATTTTTATTTAGTACCCAGAATGAGTTTAGCACTGTATTTTTTTTGGTAACGTGTTTTTTGAAACATATGATAATTTTGATTATTGAAACCTTTACCATCCACTGTCAGACGAACAGCAGCTTATATGTAGCTACAAAGTTACTTACACTGCGTCGTCAGATACGTGGTCGCCATTCGAAAACGTTTCTTCGCGACAGTTATCAGTTCGTTGCGCGATGTGGTCTGTCCATGATTTTCGTATTTTGAATTCTATGTCGCAGAGAAATCTCGAGTACATATATTGTAAAATATATTTCGATAATAATAACATAGTTGCTTTTACAAAAAAAAGAAACTCAAAAAAGGGAAAACCAAGGATCGAACTCAGGCTGTCTAGATTAAATATCTACTTGATTTCCCAACTGAGCTTTTTATTCTCGATGGTAGTAGCAGGTAAATTTAACTTTCATATTCTAATTATATTTTTATAGCCTGAAAACTTAAGATAAAATGTGAGTACCTATAAAATTTATCTAGCTAGATCGAATAATCATACCCGAAAGCTCCTGCTCCTTTCCGATAAGCCGCAAAAATTGCTCTTTGAGAGATATTAAATATAAATTGTATTAAACCCAGTTTATAACATTTAATATCTTATATCTTTAAACGACCAATTCTTGTATACTATAATAATTGTGTAAGCAAATAACATCACTTCAAAAGAATGAAAACTTGAAATAAAACCCTATACCAATCCTCTCTGGCTCATCCATCCTGGATTAGTAAACTAATTTCCCTGATTTACAGTAGAACTGCCCGTGTGATGACGGAGTAAGAATACAATTCACCACCCCCCTTTCTTGCTCGTGGGTATACGATACCCAAGTCAAAGACGACTAATGGAAATAATATGCATATAACTTGTGCAAGAGAAGGAAACCTCGAAATAAAACCCTACCCACGACTGACCAGCATGGTATACCATGCTGGTCAGTCGTGGGTCAATTTCTGTCCCATTGTGAAGGAGGCTCGAGCGCCACAGTGGGACGTAGGTGAATTGTGAAAATGATGACAATAGAACAACAGGCCAACAGTAGACTGAAAAGAAAAATTATCTGAAAAGAACTGAAAGAATATTATGTCTGTTTCCTGACATAACTTTCATCCCACCGCGTCATATGTTCATAATATATTGAAAGCCAGTTCATATTATATAGAATAATATTCCTGTTTCAGAAGCATAACCGGAAAATCCGTACGGAAGCAGGAAAATCCAACATTTTCATGATTAGTCAATATCGTATATCAAAGGTTAAGGTGAAACATTTATAAAAAATATACTAATGCTATTTAGTGAAATATTACGGAACTTGGTTTTGCAAATGCGCACTCGGTCGAAAGTTTTCATGGTGCTATGTTTAGAGGTGAAATACGGTTTAGATATATTCAATGTCACGAGGAAATATTACAAGATTAGTTGTAACTGTTGAAATGTGGTATGTAGTATTTTGAAGAGTGGTAGGACCACACTGTCGACAGTTATCTGTCTACAGCCGCGGGCCGGTCCGTCCGGGGTAGTACCACACTCTCGCAGACAATCGACGTCTGAGTAGTAGCAATTTGAAAGAAAGAAAAACATATTTATTCGATGCTGAGCCACAACCACAATATACATCATTATACATACGTGTGATAAACATAAACAATTTGTTACTGCGCTTCGTACGGTGAGCGAGAGAGCCGGAAGCCCAACTTTCTGAAGGTGTTTGCGTGGGGTGGGTTTTGGTGATGCCTTTGCTATCACCAAGCCTCCTTTGAAGCATTCATACTCCCTTCACTTTCTTCGCGGTGGGCAGCGACCCTGTAGGGTCCATGAGCCGCAGCAACACTTACCATCGGGTGTACTGTTTGCTCGTTTGCCACCGTTTGCAATAAAAAAAAAATGTGGCATACTATCGACAGTAGTGTTTACAACCGCAGTCCGATCGGTCTGGGGTAGTGCTACACTTGACATCTGAGTAGTATCAATTTGTTACTGCCCTTCGTTTGGTAAGTGAGAGGGTTGGAAGCAAAACTTTCGGAGAGTATTTGCGTATGGTGGACTTTGGTGATGCCTATCACTGAACCATTACAGGCATTCACATTTCCTTCACTTTTTCAAAATGGGCAGCGTCCTAGCTAAAGCATAAGCGACAGTATTACTTACAATCAGGTGTGCCGTTTGCTCGTTTGCCACTACAAAAAAAAAACAGCAAAAAAAAAAACTCTTTGGAAACCTTTATGCGGCTGTTTTCTCAGTATAAGAAAAAACCATACTTAAGAACAAGGTTGTAATTAAAATCTACTGAAACTTTTTTGTAACCTCTACAATGGGAGATTTGTATAAGTACAATCATTACATTGATGGTATCTGCTTAGGTTCGTAATTTTAGATGTCTTTACTGACAACTACAGAAATAGAAGCAATGGTATTTTTTTTATTCAAACGGCACACCTCGTGGTAAGTGTTGCTGCTGCTCATGGACTTTTGCAAGGCCGCTGCTTACCGCGCAGAAGGTGAATGTAGTATGAATGCGTGCAATGAGGTTACTAAAGGCATCACTAAAACCCACCACACTCAAATACCCTTAGAAAGTTGGGTTTCCGGCTCTCTCGCTCACAGAACGAAGCGCAGTAACAAATTGCTACTACTCGGACGTCGATTTTCTGCTCAATGTGGTACTACCCCGGACGTACCGGCCCGTGGCTGTAGACAGACAACTGTCAACGCTGTGGTCCTATCACTACAATTGTTACTCCATCACTATACGGACTATATACTGAATACACTAAAACAGTTTTCAATAAATATTTGATCATCATGTGGGCTCATATGATGGCCACTGCTGGGCTCGAGTCTCCTCCTCAATATGAAGGAAATTGACCTACTATGCCACGCTGGTCAGATGTGTTGGCATTTTTTTTTTTAATGGGTGGGCTATATATATATGTAAGCGCACGCGCGGTCCTGTCCGTCCGGGGCGATGAAAGGACAGCGCGCGGGCCCATAACCCACCCGTACCCACGTCACCTTGTTGTTGGGCCGACCACCGGAGCAGATGTGACTGTCATCAGTGGTCCGCCCGACGGCAGATGTGTTGGCATAGGGTTTTAGTTGGAGTTCTACTTCTCTTGCACGGATTTTCTATGCATATTGTATCTCTTAGTTGTCTTTTACGACACCTGAATTTAGGACAATTGTCCCTAAGATTATAAATAAAATTGGAGTGTCTGTTTGTAATGTCAAAATAATACACTTTTTTCGTGCTCACACGGTTATTTGCACTATACATATACCTAAAAATCACTTTATATTTTTTTTCTGTCTGTCTGTTCCGGGTAATCTTCAAAACGGCTGGACCGATTTCAAAAATTCTTTCACCAAGGGAAAGCTATAATATCAGGAAGTAATATAGGCTATATTTTATCCCGGTATTCCCACGGGATTGGGCATCACGCGGGTAAGGCCACTGAAACCGAAGCGAAGCTAGGGCGGGTTGCTAGTATCTAATAAGCGTAGTGATGTTTGTTTTTTTCTTTTTTAAAGACAACACTCTGCACTAAGGCAATAATCCTTTTGTTGCAGGTGACTGTACAAACCTATAATTAACGGGCTCAGACCAACAATTTGTGGATCGCACAAAGTGTGATCCTGCATGGGATTCGAACCCACGACACCGGCACGGTGAATCGGTATCTTAACCTATACAGTTAAATATTATTGCTGACGTCCATGACTTATTACGGTGATTACGGCAATATTCCCTCATTTGTGGAGGAGTTCAATGCGATCGCCAACCCGCTTGCTAAGCTTGGCAATTATAACAATGTACCTACTCACACGATCAGGGTCAATGGGAAATAAAAAAAAACAATTTGGTATATTCCAAATTGTTTTTTTACAAAAGATCTTTTCGTTGTCGTCTATAAAAAAAAAGTAAGCCGTCGCCCAGGACGCCTGGCAGATGTGAAACATCGAAATTATTTGTACAAGTATAAATGCATAAAAGAATAGATTACGACAGAACCAATATGGCATAAAGGATTGAATAAAATAATACGATTTCCATTATTATTTGAAATATTACACAGAAATAAAATTAATCCACCGTACACTGAATGAATTCTAAACATTTATTTTCATTAGTATATATTATAGATAACAATTTACTTTGAGTTCACTAGATGGCGTTGTACAAAATTTTAAATCGCACCATGGTGTCGTTACAAAAATGTACATATATATCCCGATATTTCTTTAATAATTAATCAAGAGGGCACCGCGAGGCGTGGCGTTAAACGCCACGCGACCATCGCAGTCACCCTCGCCTATAGATGTTTCACATCAAAAATACTAATTATTTATAGATCACACATAGAACTATTCTATGTGGGAATTCTTTATACGGTGGCCATCAATGACCGAAACTGGGTACCGACGGCTTGTCCAAATGGCGTTTATGGAGATACTTTTCTCTCTCTCTCTTAGTCTCTCGATCTTGGCTATGTGAGTATGTGCTTCGTTCTTGTGTATTCGCCCTTTCTTACTCTCTCTCAATCTCGGTCTCAATCGTTCTTTCCCTTTTCTTGACTAAAAACGTCCCAACTTTTCGTGCCACTAAATTGCGTTTCATTCGTAATAATTTTACCCTCAGGCGCGCAAAGAAGTTTCACTTAAAAAATCGATACGATCGTCGATAAAAATAACTATTTTTGAATGTATAAGTGTATATTAAAGATTAAACTTCCGACACAATCTAAACATGTTTGTAATGATTTAAATCACTCCGTTATAGATATCATTAATCACACCAGTACTCTTATCAAATAAAATTGTATATAAGCAGTTTTAACGGTCGATATACCGATACGCCACCATACGTTTTAAACAATCAAACATCCAGTAATTTATTAGTTCCGATAGACGTCATTTGAAAGGTGTTAAAACTGAAAATAGCATAAACATCTATATCACTAAATATATTATATCATGATGCCAATTTATTATATACTCGTTCTGTCACGTGGCAACACAAAAAATGTCTTTTAAAAAAGAAAATTAGGAGTCCTTGAAATTATTTAATACTAGCAACCCGCCCTCGCTTCGCTTCGGTTTCAGTCGTTTTACCCGCGTAGTTCTCGTTCCCGTGGGAATATCGAGATAAAATATAGCCTATGTTACTCCCTGATATTATAGCTTTCCATTGGTGAAAGAATTTTTGAAATCGGTTCGATGGTATAAGCGTGAAATACGCTTTCAACAACAACAAACAAACAAATGAACAAACAAACAAACTTTCTTTCGCATTTATAATATTAGTAAAGATAATGATTGCTGAGGTTTACGTGAGTATTACACATCCTTGCTAATATTATAAGTGTAAAAGTAAGTTTATTTGTTTCGCTTTCACGCTTAAACCACCGAACCGATTTCAAAAATTTTTTCACCAATGGAAAGCTGTAATATCAGAGAGTAACATAGGTTACATTTTATCCCGGTATTCACACGGGAACGGGAACTACGCGGGTAAGGCGTTTGAAACCGAAGGGAAGCGAGGGCGGGTTGCTAGTTGCAAATAAAACTATTTTACGGATTTTATTGCGTTTTTATTTACTTTTTGATTGCCCAACGTTTCGAACATTTTACAGCGTCCAGGTTCACGAGTGGACTAAGATGCCTCACGTCCAAAAATCCATCCTTATTACAGAGATTTATAATCATCTACGTGAGACATTTTAGTCCGCAAAATACAAATGCGATAAAATCCGTGAAATATTTTATTTACAATTATTTAATATAATTATTCAAATTTGATAAAATGAATTAGAAATTGTACACGAAATTGAAATAAAAAGGCGAATTTACGAGATAGTGGTCGATGGTAAACTGACTTGCCTGTCGCCCCTCAGATCGTATGATGGAAAGTGCTGGTGTGGCTCCTTCTGAAAGCATCTGCCATATTAATCGTAATATATAACAGATCGGTGACGTAGTAAAATAGACTTCTCGCCCCCTTTCTTGCCCATCAGTATTGTAAAAGATGACTAAAGGATTATAACATGCATACAACATCTATACAAGAGAAAGAAAACTTAAAACCCTGTACATCTGACCAGCGTGGTGTATTCGGTCAATTTCCCATTCATTGTGAAGGAGGGTCGAAACCAAGAGTGGAACGTGTGTTTACTGATGATGAACCCCAATCTAAGGATAGTAGAATTTCGTTCGAAAATATACTAATAAATTAATACAAACGTGTGAAGAATAATAAGTACGTACTTATTTAAAAAAATATAAAATAATATTGATCAAAATAATACGAAATACGAACGATCTATTTTATTCTGATTTGTTTATCACCTACTCAACGTTAGGATACACCCACTGAAACTAACGTTATTGATATATTAATATTATATAGTTGAAATAAATATAGAAAATATATAGTGTTATTATAAAGTTTGTTTGCACGAATTGTTCTAGGAAACTAGGAAGCTGTTTTTGAAGCTTTTTAACTGTTGTTATACTAAATAAAATATCTTCTTTTCTACAATAAATATAACTCTTTCAGCCACGAATTTGTTATACAATCAAAAAGTTAACTTGATATAATCAAGCTTGGGTTTGTTAAGGTTATAGTCACGATACTTGCCGTGTAGTGGCATATTAAAATACATTTCATCGTTCGCTCATCGCTCTTGCTCTCACCCCGGGCGAAGCCGGACGGCGGTTGCCCCGACCATATTCGTATATTATAATATTTGTGTTGTTAGATTTCACTCCATCCTTATGGAGATTATTTAATTTCAAACTTAGTATTTTTAGCGATGTTTTGAAGTGTTCCAGCATGTTATTAAGAAATTAGGTACACAACAAAATAATCCAGCAAACTACTGATAAGTAATTCTCCCCAATATGAGGGAATTTGACTACACAGATAGCGCAGTGGTAAGATACCGACGGTGCCAGTGTCGCGGGTTCGGATCCCACAGACAACACCTTGTGCGATCTACAAATTATTGTTCCGAGTTTGGATGTAATTTGTGTCCGTTAATTATGTTTGTAAAGTCCCCCATAGTACAAAGGTTATTCCCTAAGAGCAAGTCTTTAGAAGAAAAATTGGCCTATTATATGGAGTTCAAGGTGAGACGGGTTGGCGTAGGGTTTTATTTCGAATTTTCCTTCTCTTGCATAGATGTCATATGCGTTTCATATCTCTTAGTCGTCTTTTACGAGACCTACGGGTAAGAGAGGGAGTGGTGAATTGTATTCTTACCCTGACTGACTTACCGTGACCACACGGAAAGTCTATGTTATATGAATTATAAAGCACAAAAATATATCCTTTGTAACCAGTTGAAGGTATTTTTAGTTCTTATAACTTGCATAAGCAGAAATATTCTGTAATACTCACAAAATTTTCAAGGTGGAAACGGCGGGCATTAAATTCACGGAACACGGTCGCGTAAATTTAATTTACCATTTATGATTTAATTTTATCATTTTATTGCATGACCTTTTTTCGTTTAAATTTCTACGATGGCTCAGAGCTGTAATAGTGAGGCTGCCTACCTAAAATTAATATTAATTTAGCATCATGTCACCTGAGTTCTTTGCCGGATTTTTCTCAGTGTGGCCGTATTCCGATCCAGTGGTAGTATACTAGATTGTTAGGTTTTTTAAATATAATTACTATTAATTTTAATGTTAAATAATTACTAACAATAAACAATTTCATTTTTCAAATAGAATCATTTTCTTCTTACACTGGCAATAAAGTTTGTATCAAAATGTGGGTCAATATTTAATAACTGACGCGGTCGCAGCCTTCTGCGAGACGGTGATCTCGCGGAAGGAGGCGGCGGATCGCCTGCGCGAGGAGCGCAGCCTCGATGAGGAGATCCGCCGCCGGCGACTGGGGCGGCGCAGGCGCAACTATCTGCGCCTCATGCCGCCCTAGCCAAGGCCGCGGGTGACGTGACCGGGGATTAGTCCGTCACCCGCTGAGAGGCCGACCGCGTGAAGAAAGACCAACGTCCTCCCCGAGGGGGAGACGTCGGTCGATGGGAGGGTACCCCAATTAGGAGTATTTCGTCGGGCCGACCACTGACGACAAGTTAACGCTGCTCCAGTGGTCGGCCCAACGACGAAGGCGACGTGGTTTTTGGGTGGGTCGCGGGAGTTGCGTGCTTAAGCCCCTCTGTCGCTGGGACGGAGTGGTGCGGAGGCGCGCCAAAAAAAAAAAAAACATTTATTAACTAATTTCTGTTTCGGATAATTATAAATTTTCTGCAACAACGATGACTTGTTGGACGTGAGACATCTTAGTCCGCCCGTAACCATGAACGCTGCAAAGTGTTCCAAACGTCGGGTAATCAAAAATCAAATACAAACGCGATAAAATCCGTAAAGTAGTTTTATTTAAAGCAATTGTATTACAGTAATTTTAATTATCGTATAGTTTAAATTGACAACAAAGGAATGCTTAGCGCTGTGCTGCATAGTGTATAGAAACTCTTTAAACGAGGTTTAAGAAGAGTATTTCCTTCACGGCAGCGGCCTGGCTGTGCCCCTGGTATTGCAAAGGTCCATGTGCAGCAGTTTCACTTACCATCAGGTGTGCTGCTTGCTCGTTTGCCACCGTTGGCAATAAAAAAAAAAGCTATGTACGACAGCGCATGCAAGTCTAATTAGTTTATTTATATGCTTTATTATAAGTTAGCTGCATACGGGCATAATTCACTATAGTAATTTTTGATGTTAAAAAAGAAAATTGTAAATTATTATCCGTGAAATATTCTGTGTGGTGAAGGAGTAAGAATACAATTCATCACCTCTCTTGCCCGAGGGTGTCATAAAAAAGGACTGAGGGGTATAATATACATATAATATCTAAGTAAGAGATGGAAAACTCGAAACAAAATCCTATATCAACACGTCTGACCAGCTTGGTATAGTAGGTCAAATCCCTCTTATAGTGGAGGAGGCCCGAGCCCAACAGTGGGACGTGTATGGATTGAGATGACGATGAAATTATTTTTTAAATAAAATTACTTTACGGATTTTATCGCGTTTGTATTTGATTGTCCGACGTTTCGAACACTTTGCAGCGTTCATGGTCACGGGTGGACTAAGATGTCTCACGTCCAACAAGTCATCGTTATTACACAAAATTTATAATTATCTACCCCGATACAGAAATTAGTTACTAAATATTGACCCACATTTTGATACTGATTTGAACTAATTTCCGTAAAGTAAATCCGTAAAGTAGTTTTTTTTTTAAATGTGTAATACTCGCGTAAACATCAGAAATCATTATGAAATTATTATCATTTTCACGTTAAGTAAATTTATTATTGACGTAAGTTGTAAATTTACGGTAACACTTACTAGGCTGGCATATTAGAAATATAAAAGTCTCAAGGGAAATATTACTTTAATATTTGCACGTATATTTCATATTATTTACGTGTTACTAGTAAATGTAAGGTACTTAATAGCTATGTAGAAGATATACGAATTTGTAAGACGGTATATTACACTATGTTAGACAGTATATTGATTAGGCTGGCTGTTTTTTTATTACACTAAAATATTTCATAAGAAAGACAGTAATAAAAATACTACCAAATTGCTGCTGCGTTATCCACGCAGTTATCGTTTTCGTGTGGATAAAATAAAATTTATGTTAGTTGCTGATAATGTAGCTTTTCATTGGTAAAATAATTTTTAAGATCAGTTAAATGCAGTAAGAAAGGAAAACTTGAAATAAAATCCTATAGTACCAACACGTCGGACCGGCGTGATATAGTAGGTCAATTCTATTGTGGAGAGAGAGAGAGAGAGAGAGAGAGTGACGTATATGAGCCAAAATGATGATAAATAGTAAATTATATATTTGTAAAGTCTACTGCGATACAAGATATTAAATATAATTAAAAAAGAAAATTTCAAAATATTTTATGTCGCTCAACGTGCTATGGAGAGGGCTATACTCCGTATTTCTCTACGTGATAAAATTCAGAATACAGAAATCCGTAGAAGAACGGGTAAAACCAACATTGCCTGCAGAATTAGTACGTTGAAATGGCAATGGTCGGACCAACAACCGTTGAAGAAGAAAGGTTATCGAGTGGCGATCACGAATCGGACGACGCAACCTAAAACGACCTCCTATTAGGTGGACTGACAACATCTTGAAAGTCGCAGGGAACCGTTATATCCAAGTGGACGTGCCGAGTGGCATTATCGTGGGAGCTCTATGTCCAACAGTGGACGCACAGAAAAATGAATAAGTATTAATATTTCTGTGAGTGGACGTCTATAGGCTGATGGATGGGTAGATGGAAAAATATTTTAAAATATATTGTTTGAAAGCCATTATTTAAACAAGTTGACTAAATAAATTCCTATAGCATTTATTTGGCATTTTTCATCTCTTACAATGATGTTTTATTTATCTATCTTAAGCCATCCGCGAGAAGGAAGTGGTTAACAAATTATGATTCACTTACACTAAGAAATGTTATCATAAATTACACAAACAGTAGGAAGAAATGAAACAGAGTTTAATTAAAGTTAATGAAACCATCTCGTGTTATCAAAAGGAAGGCGTTCGTATCATTTCAATTTAATCCGAATCGCCATTTAAATTTAAATTGTAACGATAAAACTTTGTAATCTGTTCAGAAATTTTACATTTACAGAATTGTAGATTTGATTCCTATCAAAATATTAATTTATTACTGCTATTTTATATTATGGTACTGATATTTATACTAATATATATATATATATATATATATATATATATATATATATATATATATATATATATATATATATATATATATATATATATATATACATATACCTACTGATATTTTTTATACTAATGCATGTAATATTACGAAGAAATTAATATATAATACTTTTAAAATATACACATTCTAGATAGAGAATGGGCGTTGACGTCATATGATTTGTATTGCTTTCTCTGTCTCATTCATAAAATAGAAATACTTATTAATATGCCTATTTTATAAATATACCATAAAAATTGTACTTGTTATAATATTCTAATCGTGACAATACTTATTCGGAATCAGTATTTATCTTTGATCGGTTGGATGTTGATTCGAATGGAGTTTCATTTCCTATAATGTGGTTTTGATCCCTGAGTTGAGGTATTTAAATAATCAATAGCAATGTCATGATTAAAAGCTGAAAGATAGAAGCAGTAGAAAATTCATTGGTAATGAAATTTAAAATATGAAATGGCCAAGATTTTGTGCTATGTAGTCATATAAATATTGATATGAGAATACCACGTTGCGATAGCTAACTTAAGGATATTATAAAAGTTTATCGAGAGCTTTACATTATTCTACTTCAACTCAGTGCCAATTCAACAATGACGACACATTATTATATTGTCATCGACCCTTAACTGAAGTTGAAAACGATCGGTTATATATTTACCCTCAAACAATGTCATATCAGTATGGGACGGACGTCGTAGGGATGTGTTTAGACAATAGCCTTCTAAAAAAATACTAGTCACCTTAGAGACGTAACTAGATGACACCACTCCAAAACACTCGAATGAAAATTCTACATCGATACTTCTCATTGGCGTGGAATAGCAGTGAATAGTCAATTTTTCTCCCATCGTTGAAAAGAATTATAGCGAACATATGATTTTTTTCTTATTGCAAGCAGTAGCAAATGGGGAAACAGTACACCTGATGGTAAGTGTTGCTGCCGTTTATGGGACCTTTGCAAGGTCGCTGCCTACCACGAAGGGAATCTGAATGCGTGCAATGAGGTTCGGTGATACTAAAGTCATCATTAAAACCCACCAGACGCAAACACCCTCAGAAAGTTGGGCTTCCGACTCTCTCGCTCACCGAACGAAGTGCAATAACAAATTGCTACTACTCAAACGTTGATTTTCTGTGAGAGTATGATACTACCCCAGACGGATCGGCCCGCGACTGTAGACAGACAACTGTCAATAGTGTGGTCCTTCCTACCTACCTCAGAAGACCTAAGATTAATTTGTAATTTTAATATATATAAATTACGTGTCGCGTTGTTTGTCCACGATGGACTCCTAAACTACTTAACCAATTTTAATCAAATTTGCACACCGTATGCAGTTTGATCCAACTTGAAAGATAGGATAGCTTAAATCTTAATTTATAGTCGCAATATTATTTGATTGCAAATTATTTGTCTATTATTTGACATTCACAATTATCTGTTAACTTCAAACGATTTTAACAGATGGCGATATCTGTTGACTGGATTGAGTAATTAATTAGTAGATGGCGCTGCTATGTCAAACCTACAAACGTATCATATACGATTTTAACTTGCTTTTTTACATAGATGCCATTTGTAAAACAATATGACGACCTCCATGACAGATGTTCTCCTACAGTTCCACTTAAATAGTTTAATAAAATGTAATATAACAAAAACATTAGCCACAGCAACGCATGGCCGGGTCTGCTAGTGTAATTATAAACCTTGTAATTTCTTTAATTGATCATCATTGTCTCAGTCTGTACAGGCCCCACTATTGGGCTCGGGCCTGCCCTATAATGAGAGGGAATTTGACCTACTATATCGCACTGGTCAGGGATAGAACCACACTCTCGCAGAAAATTGACGTCTGAGTAGCAATTTGTTACTGCGCTTCGTTCGGTCAGGTGTTTGCGTGTGGTGGGTTTTGGTGATGTCTTTACTATCATCAAATCCCATTACACGCATTCTTACTCCCTCCACTTTCTTTACGGTAAATTTACGGTAGACAGCGGCTAAGCAAAGAACTATAAGCAGCAGAATCACTTACCACCAGGTGTACTGTTCGCTTCTTTGCCACCGTTTGCAATAAAAAAAAAACCATTACCTTAAATATATATTTTTACAATTCATCCATAGACATTTCATGATCAACATCATTATCTCAGTGTATATATGTCCGTGTGGTGACGGAATAAGAATACAATTCACCATTCCCTATCTTGCCCGTGGATGTCGTAAAAGACGACTAAGGGATGTAATACGCATATAACATCTATGCAAGAGAAGGAACACTTGATATGAAACCCTATACTAACTTGTCAAATGGGACCCATATGAGCTGTGATGATTATGATGATGATATGTCCCAATGCTGGCCTCCTTAAAAGGAGATAAGTTGACCTACTCTACCACATCGATCAGGTTGGTATAGGATATTACTTGGAGTTCTCTACTTCATTGTTTTTGTATAGATGTTATCTGCATGTATTCCTTAGTCATCTGTTAAGGGCGAGAAAAAGGGGGTGGTGAATTGTATTCTTACTCGGTCAGCAAAAACAGTAATCTCTTTTTCATTACAAATTTAACTTTAATTTGTAATTTTGAGTTTAAACACAACTTAATTATGTAAAGTTTTAAAACTTAATTAAATAAAGTTGCGTGGATTAAGTAGATCATCGTTATTGAAGCCTTTTCTTAACTTAATTTTGTAAGATCAAGATATTTGCCTTTCTTAATACTTTGAAAGTACAAAGTTTTATTGGCATCCATTTTCTTTTCAACGTGTTGACTTTGAAAAGAAAATGGTTGAGCATGTATAACTAAGGAAAAAATGGCGTTAGCAGGGCGG
This sequence comes from Lymantria dispar, assembly GCA_032191425.1. Lineage (NCBI taxonomy): Eukaryota > Metazoa > Arthropoda > Insecta > Lepidoptera > Erebidae > Lymantria > Lymantria dispar. Next base: position 2,310,073 of record CM063442.1, on the reverse strand, counting down.
TTGGTACTTCCAGTTGGTTTTATAAAAATCCCAGAGAAGTGCTTTGAGCCTCTAAGCTAGTTTTTACGACATTCATGAGAAAGTTGTGGTAACACATTTTATTGTTAACACTTTCCGTGTGGTAACAGACCGCAAATACAGTTCGTAGGAATTAGAAGTAATAATATAACAAGTGCGCGAGCTGAAATGATAATGAACAGTAGAAATCTTTGCAGTAAACAAGTTACTGCTTTGATACATCAAATTATTTCCGTCGGGCCGACCACTGATGACAAGTAACCCTGCTCCGGTGGTCGGCCCAACGACGAAGGCGACGTGGTGTTCGGGTGGATTGCGGGTGTGCGCACTTACGCCCCTCTGTCGCCCCGGATGGAGTGGTGCGAGGGGCGCGCCGACCGCAACCCAACCCAAAAAAAAAAGAAAAGGGCAGAAATTATAGTGTACACTTATATTAGACTAGCAACCCGCTCTCGCTACGCTCCGGTTTCAGTCGCCTTAACCGCGTAGTTCCCGTTCCCATGGGAATAACGGGATAAATTATAGCCTATTTTACTCGCTGATTATAGCTTTCCGTTGGTGAAAGAATTTTTGAAATCGGTTCAGTGGTGTAAGCGTGAAACCGTAATAAACAAAGAAACTTACTTTCGCATTTATAATACTAGCCCAGGGAGCTCCTGCAGTTTTACCCAGATAGTCCCTTCCCGTGAGAATATCGAGATGTATTATAGACTATGTATTATTCTGATATAGCTATATTATTGTGAAGTTTCAACAAAATCCGTTCAGTAGATTTTGTGTGAAAGAGCAACAAACATTATAATATTTGTAGGATTAGTAATTTTCCAACTACCTGATCTACGTGGTATAATTGTCCAATTTCATCTGAAGGAGCCCAGTGACCAACTGTGAGATTTATAGCAACTGAGGAGATGATGTGTTATTTAATTTTCATGCTTTTTTATTTTTTTAACGGGTGTATTAATGATTATTTAATATGTATAATTTATCATCATCATCATGATCATTTCGGCTCATATACGTTCCCACTACGGGATTCGAATCTCCTCCACAATGCGAGGGAAATTGGTTTATTATACCACGCTGGTCAGACAGGTCGGCACAGGATTTATTTACAGTTTTTTTCTCTTGAATAGATGTTGTATGTATGTTATAATACCTCGTCGTTTACGACACCGACGGGGATAACGAAAGACACCGTCGATTAAAATTCACAAAAAATGAGTAAAATATCTTGAAAAGAAAACGATTTGAGCTAAAATTAATAAAACATTAAGTTGTGGGTTTTTAAATTGTATTTCAAATAATCAGAAACAAAGGCTAGTAGAAAAAATAGTTATATTAAAAACTAGCAATCCGCCCTCGCTTCGCTTCGGTTATAGGTTATAGTCGTTTTACCCGCGTAGTTCCCGTCCCCGTGGGAATACCGGGATAAAATATAGCCTAGTTTACGCCCTGATATTATAGCTTTCCATTAGTGAAAGAATTTTTGAAATCGGTCCAGCCGTTTTGAAGATTACCCGGAACAAACAGACAGACAGACAAAAATTATTTAATTGCTATTTTAGGCATAGGTGTCATGCAAATAACCGTGTGAGCATGAAAAAAGCCTATTATTTTGACATTACAAACAGACACTCCAATTTTATTTATTGGTATAGAAGAGTCGCCATTTTCCGTGTGGTGACGGAATAAGAATACAATTTACTACTCCCTATCTTGCCCCTGGATGTCGTAAAAGACGACTAAGGGATATAATACGCACATAACATCTATGCAAGAGAAGGAAAACTCGAAATAAAATACCAACCTGTCTGACCAGTAAGGTCAATTTCCCTCCTATTGGGAAGGAGGCTCGAGCCCAGCAGTGGGACGATGAAAGAAGAGCCCCAAAGTTATTCTTTTTCTTTGTCGATATCACTCTTGACAGAGTGCTCATGGTCATCATATCAGGTGTTAGTGACAAGCTTCACAACATGCCGCCATTATTCTCTGATGGCCGCCTTCCTCATAAAAAATTATACCCAATCTATACCAATAAATAAAATTGGAGTGTCTGTTTGTAATGTCAAAATAATAGGCTTCTTTCACGCTCACACGATTATTTGGACTATACATATGACTAAAATACACTTTATATTTTTTGTCTGTCTGTCTCTCTGTCTGTTTGTTCCGGGTAATCTTCAAAACGGCTGAACCGATTTCAAAAATTATTTCACTAATGGAAAGCTATAATATCAGGGAGTAAGCTAGGCTATATTTTATCCCGGTATTCCCACGGGAACGGGAATTACGCAGGAAAGACGACTGAAACCGAAGCGAAGCGAGGGCGGGTTGCTAGTCTGAAATAATTGAGCAATAATTTTTTTATTTAAGACGATTGCATGTAGAATGAATCACTACATTTTCTATTCTTATATCTCTTTTCTCTTATTGCATAATTCTTGACAGGGAAATCAAAATATGTATGATGCCGTCATATATACCGTTGTGTCAGCTAATCGCCTTTGATCGCTTTGCAATGAAACATTACAAAACGTCAACACATTGACATGAACTGCAAATGCTTTAAACAAATATATACCGACAATAATACAAGTGAAATCTGCGAAAATAATGTTCCGTGTTGTGACGAAATAAGAATATAAATCACCACTCCTTATTAGTTCGTGGATGTCATAAACGACGACTTTTTAGAACGAAGTTCCTTATCGCGCGTTGCGAAAAGGGGCTAGACGGAAAAAATTAAGACTAAAAGTTGTAGCGACACTTTTTGCTGTAGTTCTAAGCCGTGCGGCGTGCGCGTTTTTCTCTGTCTGTCTCTCTCTCTCTCTATGTTTCCTACTTCAGTTACCATAAGCCAATTATAACTAAAATTGAGCCTACTGATTAAGTTTATATTACATTATATTTGTTAATAATAAAAAAAAAATATTATTATAACTTAAAAAAAATAAAATTTTATTACAATTCCTTCGCTAATTAATCGAAAGGAACTTCGTTCCATCCGGGTGTTCCTTGACACCTCTCAAGTTTTTTTTTTTGGGGTAAGTTGCGGTCGGCGCGCTCCTCGCACCACTCCGTCCGGGGCGACAGAGCGGCGTAAGCACGCACACCCACAACCCACCCACGATGCACGTCGCCTTCGTCGTTGGGTCGACTAGCGGAGCAGGGTTACTTGTCATCAGTGGTCGGCCTGATGGAATATCCCCTATTTGGGGTACCCTCCCATACAAAGGACGACTAAGGGATATAATACGTATGTAATATCTATGAAAGAAAAGTAAAAGGTAAGGTAAGGTAAGGTCAATTTCTCTCCTATTATGGAGCAGGCTCGTGCCCAGCAGTGGGACGTATATAAGCCGAGATGATGATGATGAATGTTTTTAAGTCCATTCTTGAAAATCCTTTAGATAAAGTCGTTATTATCATAATCTTTCTGGTTATGAGGAAAGAATACAATGATTACCAGTCCTTCCAATGGCTACTAAGGGATGCTTTTTTTTATTTTTTTTTATGTGTGGGCTATGGTAATCGTAAACGCGGTCCATTCCATCCGGGGCGACGAAAGGACGGCGCGCGGGACCATAACCCACCCGTACTCAGGGATGCTAGCAGATGATATAGCTATGTATATGTTATAATATAGCTATGTATAACTACACTATTATTATAAAAAGGCAAAATTTGTATTTGTGTGTGTGTTTGTAATGAATAAACTCAAAAACTACTGTGCCTATTTCAAAAATTATTTCACTATTGAGAAGCTACATTATCCCTGTGTAATATAGGCTATATTTTATCCCGGTATTTCTACGGGAACGGGCATTAAGCGGGTAATGCGACTGTAACCGAAGCGAAGAGAGGGCGGGTTGCCGTTCTTTTTTCGAGATAGTCTTTTATCAGAGTTCTCCGTTCAAGTTCTTATATCTATTGTAAAACTCGAAGATTGAAATGTATCATATATTATCACTGTAAATATACCTTTTCACATTCATGAAATGTCCTTCCTTACGTGTAGTTACGGCATAAGAAAATAATTCACCACTCCTTGTTACCCATGGATGTCGTTAACGACGACTAAAGGCTATAAGCATAACATAAGAGTGGTAGGACCACACTGTCGACAGTTATCTGTCTACAGCCGCGGGCCGGTCCGTCCGGGGCAGTACCACACTGAGCAGAAAATCGACGTCTGAGTAGTAGCAATTTGTTACTGCCCTTCGTTCGGTGAGCGAGAGAGCCGGCAGCCCAACTCTCTGAGGGTGTTTGCGTGTGGAGGGTTTTGGTGGTACCTTTGGTATCACCGAGCCTCAATGCACGCATTCACACTCCCTTCACTTTCTTCGCGGTAGGCAGCGCCCTTGTATAGGTCTATGAGCGGCAGCAACACTTACCATCAGGTGTACTGTTTGCTTGTTTGCCACCATTTACAATAAAAAAAAAATAAACATAAGCAACCATAAGCTGTAAGCATATAACATCTATGCAAGACAAGGTAAACTCGAAACAAAACCCTATACCTACCTATATGACCCGCATTGTATTGTAAGGTCCATTTCCTTCCTATTGGGGAGGAGGCTCGAGCCCAGCAGTGGGACGTATATGAACCGAGTAGATGATGAATTATGAAATTGTACTATTATATAGACGCTGTACCCGGAGCTCCTAAAATGTTAGATCTGTATTTAAATTTAAATTTTTTACCCGAAGTTTCGAACAGTTTTTAGTGTTCATAGTCACGGGAGAACTGATCCTCCGATAAAAAGTTTTAACCGTCATCAACTCAGGCCATAAAAGTTCCATTATTAGGTTTGGTCCTCCTCCACTAAGTAAATTGATATTGCCACCAGACGACCCGAAGTCATATCGACCAATCACCTTACTGCCTTCATTAGGCAAGCTCTTAGAACGTCTCATTGTTCCTCGTTTATTGCCGGGTGGACCAACGTTCAATCATAAACAATTCGGCTTCACCCACGGCAAATCAACTATCGACGCGGCCGTTGCGGTAAGACGTGTCATTAGCGCATCCGTTTTTAAATACGTACTAGGTGTCTTCCTGGATATCTCAGGTGCTTTCGATAACGCCTGGTGGCCAATGCTACTTCTTAAATTAAAGGCTCGTGGTTGCTATAGAAATATCTACCAAATCATAAAGTCGTACTTTTTAAATGGCTCGACTAAATTGAAACTTGGTCACCATGCTGTGTCGAAACCACTGACGATGGGCTGCCCTCAAGGTTCGGTATTAAGTCCATATCTATGGAATTTAGGTTTTGACGATTTTCTCGAGTTACCTCTACCGAAAAATTGTCTACTGATCGGCTATGCAGACGACGGACTTTTACTTATACAATCGAACACAAGGGATGGTTTAGAGAAATTAGCGGAAACATGCCTCAATGATATATTCGATTGGGGTACACGAAACCGGCTTGCCTTCGCACCACAAAAAACATATCATCTTTTATTAAAAGGACATTTACAATCAGCGCCGCGTATAAAATTCAATAATATGACTGTCAAAAAGAAAGAATCAGTTTGCTATCTCGGCCTAGTCTTAGAAAAAATTTTTCATTTATTGAACATATTAAAACTGTAGGCGAAAAAGCGAAACGGAATTTCTACGCGCTTACTAGAATATCCACATCTACTTGGGGCCTTCGTTTTAATACACTTAAAACCATATACATGGCCACATATTTGGGGTGTATTTGTTACGCTGCACCTGTATGGGCCGATAGGGCCACCATAGGGGCGGCTCGCCTTAAATTACTACAGAGCCAACGATTGGCCCTAATATTCTTATGTAAAGCCTATAGAACGGTTAGTACCGAGGCCTTACCAGTACTCGCGGGTGTACTTCCGGTTGATTTGGAGATTCAGAGACGAGCGTCAATGTATTACACCACAAAGGAAACTATGAATACAGATTTCCTTCTACCGCGCGACCGAAATAAAATTGCTAGATTGTTTGCACCACAATCCATTGTTTATGAGGAACTTTTAACTGAATGGCAAGAAAGATGGGATTCATCATCGAAAGGCCGTCATCTTTATCTATTTTTTCCATGCATCCGGGAGCGCCTGGAGAAGGTGTGGTTGGAGGTTGACCACTTCGTGGCCCAATTTTTAACTGGCCATGGCAACTTTAAAAGTAAATTATTTTCTTTTAAACTCGTACCATCACCATTATGTCAATGTTCCACATCTGACTACGAGTATGAACAATCAGCACATCACATTCTCTGGGAGTGCGATCTCTGGCGAAACGAGCGTAACCTTATGTTAAACAGTTTGCAAGTCACCTGTGGGGTAGTATACTATACGGACCTTGTAGCAACTCGAGAAAATTTCCGTGCGTTCATGCGTTTCTGCCATACCTACTGTAGCAATCAATCTTAACGCTCACATATAGGCCCCGTTAAGCTCTTCCGTATCCGTGGTGCCGTACTGCTGCGCTATCGTAGCTGTACTCCTGTTTACTTATTGGCTGACTAGTCATTTTGTTTTCCTGTCTCCCGCTTTGCCTGGGAGGGAAGTGGAATCTCTCTTTCCAACTCCTCCTCTTTAATCTTTTCTAATTAAATTTGTTGCGGGTCCCAAGACAATTAAAATCATATCCCGGGACTGCCTGAGGGTCAAACCTCGGTGTCATTTATGGAGACCATTGTGGATCCTGGCTTACAGGAGTTACAATGGTGGGAATGTGTGGTGGGATTAGTCCCAAAAATAAAAAAAAAAGTAAATTGATATACTGTACCACGCTGGTCAAACGTGTTGGTATAGGATTTAGTTTCGAGTTTACCTTCTGTTGCATAGATATTGTACATATTATATCCCATAGTCGTCTTTTACGACACCTACGGGTAAGAAAGAGGGTGGTGAACTTCATACTCCGTCACCACAGATTTCAATGAATACTAATTATGTAGGTACTAATGACATCTGAAAGCATCGGAGTCAAGCGTACCCGCGATTAACTATTAGATAGTAGAGAGTAAGGACACGTCTGCTAATGAAAGAAATAATTGAACCAATTATCTAGGTTGAACTCTAGTCACTATGTATCTTCTCGGATCGTATACGTCCCACTGTTGAGTCAGAGCCTTCTTTATTATTTACTAACGCCTTGGCTTCTTACGGGTCCAATGTTGATACTAAATATACTACAGAATGTCTTTATATACAACGTTCACAGCTTTTTTGTGATTAGACAATACAAACATATTTTCTTTAAAGATTACTCTTGAAAGAGTGACATTATTCATGTATTATACATAATATCTGGTTAACCGAGCTTTGCTCGGTATAATTGTTTTTTCGTAAATTGTTGTTTTGGCGAAATTATTTAGATACCTATATATTAATAAAAAATAAAAATGAAAAAAATGAAAAAAATATCAAAAATTACAAAAACAGGATAATAATAACACGAGATTCGATCTCACGCTGTTTGAATGCGACTGGACAACTTACCAACTGAGCTATTGTCACTCTTGACGGCGACGGCTAAATTTAATTTTCTATTCTATTGAAATTTTATGTCATTTGTATTGATTAGCTAAAAACACCGACAAAACAACATTTTCTGTAAATAAAACCTAGCTAGATCGATTTTTCTGGCCCCGAAACCGCTAGTATGCTAAATTTCATGAAAATCGTTTCCGAGATACTGAAAAAAACAAAATACAGAGTGTATCAGGTTATGGAGAAACTGTTCGAGTATGTTGTAGTTTAAAGATCACAGATCGTAATTAGAATGTATATTTCACAAAAAACTATAAAACAAAATAGTTACAGTGATTTCAAAAATTTGTGTCAAAGAGTCTACGCCTTAAATGTGAGGTGTTGATGTTACGTAGGCCGTAGGCGTCTAGGTCATCGCCCGCCTTCATACCTAAATAATATCGGTGTGTGTTAAGCGCTTATTACACTACACGATATTCAGGGCCCTGAATCACTAGGGGTGTGTATTTATTTTATGTATATACATATATATAATATTATTATTACATACAATAGTGTATGTAATTAATTATTATTTATGCATATATATATATATATATATATATATATATATATATATATATATATATATATATATATATATATATATATATATATATATGTAGCAGCGTTCGGGAAACTTAAGAGGATCTTCTCGTCCAACATACCTCAGTGTCTGAAAACACAGGTCTACGACCAGTGTGTGTTACCAGTGATGACTTATGGCACGGAAACGTGGTCCCTAAATGTAGGCCTCATATCAAGGCTCAAAGTCGCTCAGCGTGCTATGGAACGGGCTATGCTCGGGATTTCTCTGCGAGATAGAATCCGGAATACAGAAATCCGCAGAAGAACGGGTGTAACCGACATAGCACGAAGAATTAGCACGCTGAAGTGGCAATGGGCAGGCCACATCGCTCGACGAACCGACAACCGCTGGGGAAGAAAGGTTCTCGAGTGGCGACCACGCATCGGACGACGCAGTGTAGGACGCCCCCCCACTAGGTGGACCGACGACCTAGTGAAAGTTGCTGGGCGTCGTAGGATGCAGGCGGCACAGGACCGCACATTGTGGCGCAATATGAGGGAGGCCTACGTCCAGCAGTGGACGGCAATAGGCTGAAATGAATGAATGAATGAATGAATGAATATATATGTATGGAACAGTTTTCTGAACCTGTTATTTCGCTAAAACTGATACAGGTGAAACAGGTTTCACTATTTAGCTGTTGTACAGCACCCCTAGTGATTCAGGGCCCTGAATATCGTGTAGAGTAATAAGCGCTTTAAGTTTGTTTGGTTTATAATAAACTCTTGTAGGTAAAAAGTAAAATAAGTACTATTGAATTTGACTGCACAGATGACGTAGTGTTTAAGATACCGTCCTACCGTGCCAGTGTCACGGGTTCGAATCTCACGCAGGACAACATGTGCGATCAATAAATTGTTGTACTGAGTTTAGATGTAATTTCTGTCCGTTAATTCTATTTGTGAAGTCTCCTACAATACAAAGATTATTAACTTAAAAATAAAATAGAAGCTAGATATCTACCTATTTTTAATAAAAAGATTTTATTAATAAAAACCTTTTTCGTGAAAGTTGCCATAAAGGTAAATATCCCATATCGATAAACGGAGTAATCCAGATAGGTAATAGGTATTAACATTTCGAAATTAACAATTGCTTCACTGCAATTCACACATTTTTAATACCGCACATCGCACCAACACACCGAACCGGGAAAAAGCCATATTTCAATCGCTTTAAATCGCGGACTTTTAATACGCGAAAAAGTCGTAAGGAGATAATAACGCCAACCGCACACCTAGACTGGATGGACATCCGAGTCGAACTAAAATAATTAAATAAAAACGAATAATTCAATTTTAAAAACCTATACCTTTTATAGGTAATAAGGGCCTGTCCACACATATTTCACTATTTTTTTTTTTGGAGGTGGGTTGTAGTCGGCGCGCTCCTCGCACCACTCCGTCCGAGGCGACAAAGGGGCATAAGCACGCACACCCACAACCCACCCACGATGCACGTCGCCCTCGTCGTTGGGCCGACCACCGGAGCAGGGTGACTTGACGTCAGTGGTCGGCCCGACAGAATATCCCCTATTTGGGGTATCCTCCCATCAACCGACATCCCCCCCTCGGGGAGAACGTCGGTCATTCCTCACGCGGTCGGCCTCTCAGCGGGTGACGTACTATCCCCGGTCAGGTTACCTGCGGCCTCGGCTAGGGCGGCATGAGGCGCAGGTATTCGCGTCTACGCCACCCCAGTCGCCGGCAGCGGATCGCCTCATCGAGGCTGCGCGCCTCGCGCAGGCGATCCGCACCTCCGCACCAATCCCTATCTTGTCTGTGGATGTCGTAAAAGACGACTATGGGATATAATATGCACATAACATCAGTGCAAGAGAAGGAAAACTCGAAATGAGACCCTATACCAACATGTCTGACCAGCATGGTATAATAGGTCAAATTCCATCCCAGTATGGAGGAGGGGCGAGACCAACAGTGAGATGTATATGGGCTGCGATGATGATGATGATCGTCCATCTTGCGTCTCAGCTGAGAACCGAATTAACTATCAAAAATCGTACGAAATTTATTCACAGTGCGTACTAAGTGCAATTTCGATCGCAGAATATAAAACGCGAGAATAAGAAAAAAATACCTCATTGTGAAGTGTCGCAGTGCGGACAGGCCCTAAGCGAGCGAACGTCGTCGGGCGGCTCTTTTGACCTTGTTCGTGGGCTTGCCCACATGCCTACATGTATACAGAGACGAAATTCATTTTCGTTAAAAAATTACAGTTTCGGTTTTATTGTTTTATTTTGCCTACAAGATATAGGTAATTATTTCATTTATTTCTCTTTTTCTTAATACACCTCTGTGTCGGTATTTCTTTCAATAGCTATGGCCACGCCTCTTCGTTCCAGCTGATTTTAAGGCGAAGTTTGTCTTGCTTATGCAAACGTAATCATTGATTTATTCAATTTCTAATGAACATTTAACAAAGTACGAATATGTTACACATTAAGTATCGCTGACTTTATACATTTCAATCAGATTTACACGAAAAAGCGATGATAAAATTAAAAACTTTACATGTCTCTAATTCATTAACGAATCGTTATTTTTCCTTCAAAATTTTTTTATGGTGTCCTACCACCATTGCCTAACTCCCATTTGACCAGTTGCCCCATAACCTTATACACCCTGTATATACAATATACGAGAATTGCTCGTTTAAAGATATAAGATAAACCTTCCTCTTGAATCACTCTATCTATTAAAACCGTATCAGAATCCGTTGTGTAATTCTAAAGATCTAAGCATAAATAGGGATAGATAGACACCGGGAAGTGATTTTGTTTTATAATACCTTTTTATATAACTTTTAGCACCAGTGATAGAGAAGATTAGAAGCGCGAGGTTGTCTTGGTATGGACATGTGATGAGGAGGGAGGAAAGGCATGTGACGAGGCGGGTTATCGATTTGATTGTGGATGGATGTAAGAAGCGTGGGAGACCCAAAAATAGATGGATGGACTGTGTGAATGAGGATATGCGTATGAAAATGGTGAGTGCAGATATGACGACCGATAGGAGGTTATGGAATGTAAGTACATATTGTACCGACCCTACTTAGCGTGGGATGAGGGCAGGCAAATGAAATTAATAACTTTTTTTCTTGCTGTTGGTGGCAAACGAGGAAATAGTATACCTAATGGTAAATGATACTGTTACTTATGGAGCTTTATTAGGCTGTTCACTATGGTAAAGAAAGCGAACAGAGTTTGAATAAGAAAGTTAAGTGATACTAAAGGCATCACCAAAACTCACCACAAACAAACACTCTCAGAATGTTGGGCTGCCGGCTCTCTAGCTCATCAAACGAAGTGTAGTAACGTATTATTCGTTAACGTACTACTACTCAGACGTCAATTTTCTGCGAGAGTGTGGTGCTACCCCAGACGGCCTGTTGCTGTAGACATATCGCACTATTCCTGGAAGAAAGAAGTAAATGATTTTTGCCAACTTTTCAGGAGCTTGAAAAAATATCCTATATTTTTAATTATGAATTCTAGAAATATGTTTCAAAGAGAAAATCGTAGGTCACAGTTGCCTTCAACTACACCTGTTTTTAAATTTAGGAACAGCTCAATGTATTTCGAGATAATCTAAAAAAATACTGTTACTTCTGTCATCATCATCATCTTGCTCTTATCCCAATTACTTGGGGTCGACGCAATATGACATCTGTTTTGACATATTGCAAAAAAGTTTCGGCAATGACTTTTATGACCGGCCGCCTGACGTCAACCCTCCTTGGGAATGTAATCGTTGACCCAAATGGTACCAGATGGAGTTGGTCCGGGTCAATCTTCAGGGCTCTTAGTCGTCTTTTACGACACCCACGAGCAAAGCAAGGGTTGGTAGTATTCGAAGCCGCTACCATACAGCAAAGAAAAACAAAGAATATTTGCAGGGGTAAGTTTAATTATCGCTTTTTCACCATGTATTTTCAAATATATGAACTTATTTAAATCTACTTACGGCTTTATTCTCTCTTTAATTTCATTGTAATCTAGCATTGTAAGTATAATCACGTTGTTCTTTAACGGAAAATAAAACAAATGAAAAGTATGTAACAATAATTACACATAAGCTGTCACCTAAAAGTTTCGTAGAAGAAATAAGTAATCAGAATTACACATAATTCCTAGATTGTACAATGCTGGAACAAGTATTTAAGTATACTTGCGTTATAAATTTTCTTGTAAATCTTCCTTTAAAATTTACGTAAACATAATTATGACTTTATTAACGGGATAATATTGTAAAGCGTATAAATGTAAATATGCATACCTTTATTTTATGCTGGCATTTTATGTTTTCTAAGATCGCAAAATTATAGTATTTTTGCATTTATTCCTTTAGTTTTGTCGATAGTTTCACGAGATTTTGACAGAAGGTGTAAACCATGATGCTCGCTTTATTCACGCAATAAAACATTTTGGGCGCAAGTGTATTTACGTCTTTTTTACAGGAATAGTGCGATATGACAGTATACTCCTAACACAAGAATTTTCTCCACAATCATCATCATCATCTCGGCTCATAATAGGTACGTCTCAGTGTTGGGCTCGGGCCTCCTCCACTATGGGACGGAAAATTTACCTAGTATACCACGCCGGTCAAACGTGTTGGAATAGCGTTTTGTTTCTAGATTTTTCCCTTGCATAGATGTTATTATATGCATAATATTTGGTTGACCGAGCTTTGCTCGGTATATTTGTGTTGAATGAATGAATGAAGCTGAACTCGCGCACCAAATTTGAGGCATTTAAAGCCAGATTGTGACGTATTGTACAAGGTCACTGCGTACAAGGCAACTCTATTGTATAGTGGTGTGCGTGTGTAATCACGCATGTACTATTTTTGGCTTCATGTTTTTGATGGCTAAGTACCGACACTATCCTTCTATACGTTACTATGATTAAAAATATTTTAAGCGGTTAGTAATCTTTTATGATATTTACAGGGAAGAAAGGGGGTGGTGAATTGTATTCTTAATCCGTCGAAGCTGAAAAAAAATGTCAAGAGCACTCGAAACACCTAAATAAATCATTTATATAGATTATCCAAGTGCAAGTATGTATACAGCTGTTAACATGACTTATAACTGTCAAATAAATTATATTTAGACAATACAAGATCTTTTAGTTAGATGTGCTCTATATAAGTTTATTACACCGTATTTTTTTACTTTCATCTCAAAGCAGATGTTAATGTAATGAAGTTATTGTAAACAAATTACTGGTGTCGGTTACGCCAAGAATAGATTTAGTGTAATAGATTAATTTAGTTGATTTTATAAGAAGCGAAATAAATTTATATATTTCGTTTTTTCGTGTGGTGACGGAGCAAGAATACAATTCACCACCCCCCTCTTGCACTTGGGTGTCATAAAAGTCGAGTAAAGAAAATAGTATGCATATAATATCTATGCAAGAGAAGGAAAACTCTCAACAAAACCCTATATCTACACGTCTGACCAGCGTGGTATAGTAGGTCGAATTTTCCTCCCATAATAAAAAAGGCTCGTGGCCAACAGCCGGACGGGTGTGGGCTGAGATGATGATGATGATGATGATGAAATATTTTGTTAAATTTTCTATCATATATGTCTTATTGTTGGGCTTGAGCCTCCTCCACAATATAAAAGAAATTGCCTTACTTTACCGCGCTGGTCAGATGGGTTGGTATAGGGTTGTATTTGGAGTTTTCCTTCTTTTACATAGATGTTATATGCATATTATATCCTATAGTCGTCTTTTATTATACCCAGGGACAAAATTGGGAGTGCTGATTTGTATTCTTACTCCGTCACCATACGGAAGAATTATTAACTACTAACTCTTCCAAATGATTTGTTAGTTTCTTCGTATGTATTTCCCGTTTCATGTGGTAAAGGGTATAAGAATACATAATCTTTCTCAGTGTTGCCGCGTTCCGATCCGGCGGTAGTATACTTGATTTGTTTGGTTTAAATTAATAAATTGTCAATATGTAATAATCACTACAAATTTCGTGTTTAATAATTACTAACCAAAAACAATAAAAATATTTTACATAGAATAATTTTCTTTTTTGTACTGGTCATGAATTCGTATTAAAATATGGTTCAAAATTTAATAACTAATTCTGTTAGACAAAAGTCTCTGTAATAACGATGACTTGTTGGACGTTAGACATCTTGTCCACCAGTGACCATGAACGCTGAAAAGTATTCGAAACGTTCGGCAGTCAAGAATCCAATAAAAGCAGGATAGAATCCGCTAAAAAGTTTTATTTATCTACACCAGTGGTTCTCAAACTTTTTAAATGACGGAACCCTTTTGGGAAGCAAAATACTTGATGGAACCCTACAATAAAACAATTATTTTTATAAGTGTATTCTATATTAATCAGCATAATAAAAGTACAATGTATCAGTTACTAATTATTATTTACTTCACCACTTGGTAAGGACAATAATAGAAAACATTAAAAAAGAAAAAATCTAACTAGTGGGAGGTATGAAACTGTTTTTTATTTTTCATCAATTGCTTGATATCAGGTTTGATGGAAGAAAGTTGGAGTCTCATATCAGCTTCGGCGTCCAGTCTATTGCGATATTTTGTTTTCGTGGCTGCGTAGGTAGAGAATCCTGTTTCGCACAAATATGTAGTTGGGAACGGGAGAAGAATATCCAGAGCCATTTGGCCAAGCATTGCATATTCATCTTGGATTCTGCACCAAAAATCATTAAGAGGCGTCGTTTTGAACAATGACTCCATACTTGTGTCTGATGACATTTCTAAAAGAGATTCATATATCTCATTTGACATGTTTTCAGGCTTTTCCAAGTTGGGTAAAAAAGGATTATGAATCCAGGAGTTCACTTTAATTTTTGTATTGTGTTCTTCGGGAAAATACTTTTCAAAAGATGCGCGCATCGAATTGAGATATTGGACCAATTCTTCAAACACATTATCTTCAAACATTTCTGAGTCGTTTTCGCTAACAAACTCACTGAGTAACGTAAAACTTTCTATTTCTTTCTTACCAATGCAAATGATCCAAAAATCTAATTTTCTTTTAAAAGCAGTTATTTTATTATAGGCCTGAAACACTGTTGTCTGTTTACCTTGCAACGATAAATTTAATTCGTTAAGTTTTTGAAAGATATCCGCCATAAAAGACAATCGGAACAACCAAGTTTTATCATACAAACGGTCCTTCAAATTAAAAGAAGTATCTGCTGAAAGAAACATTTGTAACTCGGCTCTAAGTTCAAATAGCTTTGTTAAAGTTTTTCCCCGAGACAGCCATCGCACTTCTGTATGGAGCAGCAGTGTTTTATGTTTGCTGCCATAATCTTCACACAATAATGAGAACAATCGGGATTGTAGTGGTCGTGATTTGATAAAATTAATTATTTTTACCGCTTCATCCATAACTAATTTTAGATTAGACGGCATTTGCTTCATCGCAAGTGCTTGTCTATGCAGAATACAATGACTGGAACTACAATTAGGCGCTTTATTTTTCATTCGTGACACTGCTCCTGCTGTTTTACCTGTCATCGCCTTGGCTCCATCTGTACAAATGTCAATGCAATTGTTCCAACTGAGATTATGTTCTTCAAAAAATATATTTATTTTATTAAAAATTTCTTCCCCGGTAGTGTTTGTAAGCAGCGATGAACACATAAGCATGTCTTCTTCAAAAGAACTTTTATATGGATATCTCACAATAACCAGCAGGATAGCCAAACCAGCGACATCAGTCGACTCGTCCATTTGCAAAGCGAATCGTGTATTTTGTAGACGTGTAACTAGTTCTTGTTTGACGTAGCTTGCCAGATCATGGATTCGTCGTGAAACAGTATCGTTTGATAGCGGAACAGTAGAAAGATGCTTTGCAGATTTTTCATCAAGCATACATTTTGTTATGTCTAATACACATGGTTTTATTAATTTCTCAGCGATAGTGTGCGCTTCACCTGCTTGTGCAATGCGATAGCTAACTAAGTATGATGCCTCCGTGGCCTTTTCGTTGGTAGTTTGTGTTACATGCATCATATTTTTTTGACTTTCTAATAACTGATCTTTTTTGCGAACAAAAAATTCTTTATTCTTGTCTTTAGTCTCGGGGTGTACGGTTTCTAAATGTCGACGCAATTTGGCAGGTGCCATGGAACTATTAGGAAGCAGTTTACTACAGAGCATGCAGAGAGGTGAGCCGTTGGAATCAACAAATCCGAAACTGATATAAGATTCATCATACTTCCTTTTTTTCGTCTTTGAAACCGTCGAAGCTTGACGTCGTGGCACTCGTGGCATCATCTTCTGGATCGGTGATTGCTAAATTCTCCGCGCGCATTGCTTTTGAACATTCAGCGTCATTAGAAGATGTTGTTGGAACACGTTTAACACCTTTAAGCCAACGTTCCATTCTTCTTTATTTATAATGTTACAAGTCAGGATAGTGGGGTTTAAATAATGCACAATCGTTACTGCGTATAAGAGACTAAATTTAGAACCTACAGGGAAGAAATGTATAAAACTGAGACAACAGAATACAGCAGGCAATAAAACAATGAACACTAGTCTCTCGCTAGCGAGCTTGTAAGTAGGTAGTAACTTATCGCTCCGAACGCTAATCATCAACTGACGACGCCAACGCGCGATCGCCGCTTTTATACTTAGTCCTAGACTCGATCTCAAATATTCTCGAAAATACTCGAGTCGGCACCTTTGATAAACAAAAAGCAAAAATAAAAACAGAAATTTAAAAATAGCGTTGTAAACAATATCGACTTTATCCTTTGAAGTTAGAGACGAAAGTCGCTAGTTGACAACTATAGCGTCTAATTCAGAGGCGGCTTTTATCAAAGAGACTGAGCGCTTACAAGTATACTACCCGCTCGTTTTAAGTTTGCCGCTGGCGATAGGTATGAGTGTATGACGTTCGAAATTTTTTATTTAATTGTAACAATAAAAATTGTGTACGTTAGATATTTGGGTAAAACTATGACACATTATAAGTTTTGTTGTCACGTGGGGGAGGGTACGCGCATTCCACAGACCGGCAAACTTAGAGCGAACGCGTTGTACAAGTATAAAATTGTTGAGACCAAACTTATGAGATATTGTACCAGCTAATGTAACACAAGCTTATACAAATACAAATAAATAAATAAATAACATTCATAGCGTTTTGTCTCCGCGCGGCCGCGGAGTCCGCACAGCCGCGGAGCGACCAGAGAGAGGTGTTTTGATTTTTTTATTTCTAAATTCTTGCGGAACCCCGACAGAGGTATCACGGAACCCTAGGGTTTCGCGGAACACACTTAGAGTATACTCTGTATCTGAGTATACTCTATCTCTGATCAGCTATAGCTGATCTACACTAATATTATAAAGAGAAAAAAATTGTATTTTTGTGTGTGTATGTGTGTGTGTATGTTTGTAATGAATAAACTCAAAAACAACTGTGCCGATTTCAAAAATTCTTTCACCACTGGAAAGCTACATTATCCCTGAGTAATATAGGCTATATTTTATCCCGGTATTCCCACAGAAACTATTTCAACGTAAATTCCTATTTTTTTTTTCAAAGAAAGAACGAAGTCTGTTCTTTGTTGGGTGGAGTAGTAGAAATATTAAACGCGTTTAACTTAATAGAAAGATAGATATAAAAATCGCAACTAAATAATCGTTATATAAGTTGTAAACTCTTTCGGTGTCGTGATGGAGTAGAATGTAATTCACCATCCTCTCGCCTGCCCTAGGTGTCGTAAAAACAATTAATAAGGAAAATGTTATGCACACCTTTTTCTTCGATTTTTCTGATCATAGTGGTATGTGTGATCAATTACCTTCCTATTAGGGTTTTTTTAGTATTTGTTGTTATAGCGGCAGAACTGTCTAGCTATCGCGGTTCTTGAGATCACATCCTGGACATCCTGGTGACAGACAGACGGAGGGACAGACGGACGGACAGACAGCGAAGTCTTAGTAATAGGGCCCCGCTTTTACCCTTTGGGTACGGCACACTAAAAATGGAGACTGTGGACTGTGGACTTTATATCTGGGGGCACGGCAGTGCCTCCGCCAAGTCGAGCAAAAAAAAGTCGAGCAAAACGCAACACTGCCGTAATATACTTTTCTCGAAGCCATTCAGAGCATTTTCGTCCTCCTATAACTTCGTTGTTAATAAAACTAGAAGCCTGAATTTTTAGTAACCTAGCAGGATTGTATACAAATTGTGTATTTCAAATTTCATTCAATTTGAACCAATAGTTTAAGAATTATAACTAGTCAAAATTTCGTAATTTTGTCACTCACTGACTGACTGACCGATTGTCACTATTAAATAGGCACTTATAACAGACATAGAAGCTTCAAATTTAGAATACATTTAGTGTTTAGTGTATAAATGAAGGAAAAATTATGAAACATTGTAATTTTCATCCTGTTTGCGAGATACACTAACTGCATAAATAATTTTGTAAACTCATATAAATATATAGGATTACAAAGTTACATTTGCAGTTAATGAAATGTAACTTTGTAGAAAATAAGAATACATTTGTCGCCATCATTGCTTTCCTATGGGAATCGTAACAACCGGATAAAGACTGCACAAATGGCGTAGTGGTTAAGATACCAACGTACCGTGCTAGTGTGGCGGATTCGAATCCCATGCAAGATAACACCTTGTATGATCCACAAATTGTTGTTCTGAGTCTGAATGTAATTTGTGTCGGTTACGTTCTTTCCGTATGGTGACGAAGTAAAAATACAATTCCCCACTCTCTATCTTGCCCGTGGATGTCGTATAAGACGACTATGTGATATAATATGCACAAACCATCTGTGCAAGAGTAGGAAAACTCGAAATGAAACCCTATATCAACATGTCTGAGCAGCATGGTATAGTGGATCAAATTCCCTCTCATTGTGGAGGAGGTCCGAGCCCAATAGTGGGACATATGAGGGCTGCGATGATGATGCGATGTTGAATTATATGTTTGTGAAGTCCCCCACAATATAAGGATTATTATTCCCTTAGTGCAAGGCGTTGTCATTTAAAAAAAAGATTCAACAGGAGAGTGGGCAGCAACTCTTGCCGGGGAAATGTATGATATCTCACTGCGAAACCAACCCGCCTACCAAACCAACCCGCCTACCAAACGTGGCGATTACGTCCTTATTCCTCATATGGCGAAGAAAAATGAGCTCTGCTGCTGAGGAGATGTGTTTCATAAAAACCAATCAAATTTCTTTATTTCCACATCTCTCCGCTTAGTTTAGGTAGAAGTGACTCAAACGGAAAAGAGAGATGTCTCATTTTTCAGAGAGTGGGCTCTAAGATAATCCGTTGTTGGTATTCAAGACGTAGAAGGTACCGAAAAGGAAAATAAATAGGTCTATCTACAAAAAGAAATGAGATACCATCAAAAACGAAACTTGTAAAAAAAAGCTAAGCCTCGCAACTGAGTTCTTCTACCATAAAAAGTTGTGAGATCTATGTTATACCAAGTCGGTTAACTCATTCAGTCCCTGCTTAAGGGACCTTTCTTCTTAAGTTATTACGTAAATAGCTAACCTAACAACTTCTTATAGTGACTATATCAATATTAAAGATCTTTTATGTTTTAAATAAATAGATTGACATTTTTTTTTACAAGTTTTGTTTTTGATGGTATTAAAATAGATAATTACTGGGGTTGTAGAATTAATTAATTTGTTCGCAGCTAGACCTCATTTAAAAGTCTCAATTTGAAAAGCGATTGCACATGACAGCTCTATTAGATTAAGAGCCTGTGGACGCCAGACCTTCGTGATTTTATTAAAGCTGAAATTTTGTCAGCGCATGCTCCCAACACAGGTAAGAACGATGGCCCATTATGAAGTTTGGGCTACAGGGGCTTTGGCAGATAAAAGGTACCAAAGGTGTGTAAAATACCGATCTATTTTCGTCAAATTATTAAGCGTGATTTTTTGATATTACCTTCAGAACGTTATTAAAAATCACGTTCTTCATTGCCAGATAATTAACATGGTGGCTACCCCTTGCCCCTTGGGCAGTCCGGCTGGAGAGTCCTCGGTACGGAGTCAGGACCGTCGAGGCCTTCCGGCCGGTGCTGATGGAGTGGTTGGAGCGGACGCACGGGGTGCTTTCCTTCCGGCTTGTGCAGGTGCTGACGGGGCACGGGTGTTTTGGGAAGTACCTGCACAAGATTGTCAGGAGGGAGAGCACACCATCCTGCCACTACTGCAGTTGCGACGAGGACACGGCGCAGCACACGCTCGAGGAGTGTGCTGCGTGGGAGGGGGAGCGCCGTGAACTCGTCGCGATTATCGGTGCCGACCTGGCGCTGCCGACCATCGCCAGGGAGATGCTCGTCAGCGTCAGGAATTGGGACGCGGTCGCCGCCTTCTGTGAGGCCGTTATCTCACGAAAGGAGGCGGCGGATCGTGTGCGAGTAGAGATCCTATTCGGCGAGACGTTCCGCCGCCGGCGACTCGGGCGTCGCAGGCGCGAGTATCTGCGCCTAATGCCGCCCTGGCCGAGGCGGCGGGTGATCGGACTGGGGAATTGTCCGTCACCTGGCGGCGACCGACGTCCCAGTACGTCGAGAGGTGAGAGGTTACCCGAAAGGGTATTCCGTCGGGCCGACCACTGATGACAAGTAACATCTGCTCCGGTGGTCGGCCCAACAACGAGGTGACGTGGATACGTGGGTTATGGGCCTGCGCGCTGTCCTTTCATCGCCCCGGACGGACAGGACCACGCGTGCGCTTACCATAGCCCACCCATAAAAAAAAAAATAACAAAAAAAAAAAACCCCTTGCCAGACACCCTTAACATTCATGAAATTATAATTCTACTTACGTTATACATAGTATAAAAGCTATTTTTATATATAATACTTGGGTCATTACCCACGGAATATTCTTTTTATCTAGTAGAGGTCCACTAAGAACGGCTTTTCCGAAATGCCACCTACAAGAGGTGTTGCGGGGGCGTTAACAATAATATACATATAAAGGAACAGGGTGAGCCGAAGCTACTGAAGCTAGAAAAATGAAATTTGGACCGTAGTTTCTTTTCATGACGTAGGCACCTACTAAGAAAAGATTTTTTGAAATTCAACCCTTAAGGGGGTGAAACGCAAAGTCAAAGTCTGTATGGAAAGAAAAAAAATCTTTAGCTACTGTCTTCAAATTAAACACAAATACTTTTCAATAATCTCATGCTTGCTTCATACTTGCTACATAATCTCATGTTTGTCCAAATATTGGTATTATGAACTGAGATATAGAATACTTTTAATTATTGTATTTTTTATTGTTTTTTTACTTTATATTTTTTTGCTAATATTAATAACTAAATTTGCATATGATAATACTTGCTACTTAATCACATATTTGTCCAAATATTGGTATTATGAACTAAGATATGTATCTCCAACACTAGCATATACAAAAACTAGAAATATGATTGAAATATTGAATTTTGTAGTGAGTGGTCTGAACATGTTAAATAACTTAAATTATCAATTTGTGGTTATTTGGGTGTCAGTATATTTTGTAACTATTTGTGTTAAACTATTGTCATTATTGGGGACTGTTAAATTGTTTGGCATTGCAGGTCGTAATAGTGAAATAAACGGGAAGTCACTGAAAAGTGAAAACTGTAAACCATATATCATACATGCCCATTTAAATAATTTAATTAAATCTAATTTTACTTATATACAGTACTTATATATTATATATATACACAAATATTTTGCAGCACTCGGATTATTATTGTTTCTTTTTTTTATAATTTTTTCGTTTTGCCTTGTCTCTCCATTGCCAGTTCTTATTGGAGGTTCTTATTGCTAGTTTTTATTTCTTGGGTAAATGCCTGCTTTTAAATATATTAAAGTTGGATTTTTCAATGCTGGTTCCCTGGCAACACATCAAGATGAGTTTCTTGTAGCCATGAATCTCCACACAGTGGACATCATGGCAATCAACGAGACATGGCTCCGGAGTGGTGAGGAGAGGCGAGCGCCAGTGGTACCTGGTTATCGTTTACGCCATATACCACGCCCACAAAACATTCGGGGAGGTCGAGGAGGGGGTGTCGCGTTTTATATTAAAGCAAGTGTAAGTGTACGAATACGAACTCATCCTCTTCACCCCACAGTTGAGCAAATGTGGTTAACAACAAAAACGAAGGGTAAAACATTATTAATTGGAATAGCGTACCGACCGCCATGGCTGGATGTGGATACCTTTCTGGATGCTCTTACAGCCACCAGGTGTGCTTTGGCCCCTCACGATGCTTTAGTAATACTGGGAGATTTTAACATAAACATGCTTGATACTAATAATGCAAAAACAAAAAAATTAATGACTTTTTAAACTACAGTAACATGACTCAGTTAGTATCAACGTCAACGCATTACATGGGCGAGAGTGCCACGCTAATAGACGTCATATGTGCGGACTCGGACTCTGTCTGTCGGAATGTAGTTGTGGACCATATAAGTGAACTGGGACATCATTCGTTTCTCACATGCGAAATTAAGTTCAGAAAAGCAAAGCCTACGCGATTAGTCAGGTCCTACCGTCCACTTAATGACATATTGGTTGAATATTTTAAAACAGACTTAGATACGATTCCTTGGGATACCATACGCAGCATGAATGATGTCAATACTATGGTACAAACATTCAATATGCACATAATTTGGTTATTTGATATGCACGCTCCAGTAAAAACCAATACACTTAAGACTCGGTCCACACCCTGGATTACGGACAATTTAAGGCTAATGTTTAAATTACGCAATAATGCCCGGAACAGAGCACATAAAACTAAACTAGAAGCACATAAAAAGTATTATCTAGATTTAAAACATCTTGCTAATGAGGCGCTATATAATGAGAAAAAGGCATTCTTTACGAAATACATTAATAGCAACATTAGGAATCCCAAGGTACTTTGGCGTAATCTTAAAAGCCATCTGCTTAGCGATGGTAGGACTAATGATCAGCTGGGTTCACAATTTCAAGATCCTGATCAAATAAATACTTCATTCCTATCCGTTCCAGGAAGCGCAAATGTTGACATTTCTCAGTTAACTTTCTATGAATTTCATCGTTGGGGCACAGCACGTTTTACGCTGAAGCCAACTGATCAAGCAACTGTTGCCAAAATCATCGGGAATATATCCACAAACGCTCAGGGCGCTGACGGTATATCGAAGGACATGGTAATACTTACCCTATCACATTCCTTACCAGCAATTACAGACATTATAAATACGTCTATATATACAAAGGCGTTTCCAGAACTGTGGCGGAAGGCTATTGTACGACCACTGCCGAAGAACGATAATCCTCAAGGCTTTAGGGATTTCCGACCTGTAAGTATTCTGCCCTGCTTATCTAAGGTCCTCGAAAAAGTTGTCTATCTACAGGTAACGGCTTATCTTGAGGAAAATAACATATTACCCGAGTTTCAATCAGGCTTTCGTAAAGGACGGAGTATAGCTGCAGCCTTATCGGACGTCGTTGGCAATATTCTGGAGGCAAGAGATCAAGGGAAAGGGTCCATATTGACACTACTCGACTACTCCCGCGCATTTGATGCCGCAAATATACCTTTAACGCTTTCTAAACTATCTTTTTATGGGTTTGATCCAGATACAATAAGATGGTTTGATAGCTATTTGACAAACAGGTCTCAACAGGTTCAATTGCGTGGTGAAAGTGGTGCAATGGTATTTTCCTCCTTCCGTCCTGTCACCAGGGGCTTCCCGCAAGGATCGCTCCTCGGCCCGCTTTTGTATATATTATACAGTGCAGATGTGATTCAATGTCTGGGTGAATTTAAGTATCACATATATGCTGATGACACCCAATTGTACTATTCTTTTCAGCCCAGTAGTGCGGTCACAGCTGTCAATACATTTAATGCGCAGTTAGATAAAGTGGCTTCTTGGTCTGAAAGTAACTCCTTAGTGCTTAACCACGAAAAATCTAAGTTTTTAGTCATGGGTAGCAAAAACCAGGTTAGAACAGTATTATCAGGGGGGCGCGGCCGGAGCACCTCCTCGTGGTGCTCCCTGGTAACGTCCATTTGGACGTCATGCGGCCATCTGGACGGCCAAGATTCCGGCAGGGGGGGGGTCTCCGCGTGCGGCTCTGGTGGCAGAGCGCACGGCGGATCTGACCCGGGGCCAATGGGGCGGATGTGCCTCATGGCACTCCGTCGCCAGGGACGGTTGCGTCACGGCCCGGGGGCGTGACGGGTCGGTCGCTCGCGAGCGGCCAGACCCGGAAGGCCCAAACCGTAATCCTGAGCAGGGGGGTCAGGACCGGGGGTCTTCGGACCGCGGGGAAGAAAACCCCTATAAAAAATTACCCCTAATCCTAAGTTTGGCCACTCGGCGAGGGGATGAATGGTTGGTGGGTTAAAAAGCGCGCGAGCGTCCAGCCGTTAGAGTGGTAGTCAAGGCAAGACTTAAAAACGTCCAAACAATATGGCAGAAGTCAAGACAGGTAATACTTCACCAGAGGGTCCCGGCCAGGCCGGGGAGTCCCTTGCTGTGCCGGTGCTTGCGCGCGACGTCCATTTGGAGTCGCGCCCAAGTCCCGGCACAGTCAGTCCCCAAACGTATGGGTGGGGGGCAACTACTGCCTTAGAAGCCGAGAGCCCGGCTCAACATCAAGTGGCTCAGGGGGGGAAGGGGAATGAGGAGGAGGTCAGGAAGAAGACCCGGAGGACGAAGCCGAGGCGTTCCGCCGCTGCGCGAGCCCGCATAAACGCCACAAGATCTAAGGCGAGGCGGGAGCGGAAGAAGGCAGAAGCCATTGCTGCACGCGAGGCGGGTGGCAGCATTGTTGCTTCTACTGGACCGTCGGACCTGGAGAGCGAGTCCACCGCAGAGCCGTCGCTGGAGGAGAGCGTCGGCAATGGCAGCGGATCCGAGGACGAGGGCGGCATTGCCGCAGGGCCGTCCAAGACGATGGAAGGCAGCTCGGAGTCGAGGCTGCTGAGCGACGAGGGCGGCGCTGCTGCAGAGCCGTCGCGAGACGAGGGCGGCAGTGCCGCAGGACCGTTGGAGGCGGCAATACACACGGCCTCGGAGATGTCGGCGGACGAGGGCGGCAATGCCACAGAGCCGTCCGCCGACGAAAGTAGCACCGACCGGATGCAGGTCGGCCAGAGAAGGGACGAGGGCGGCGGATGCGTCGCAGGTCCGTCCGATAGGTGTAGGAGTAGGGAGACGATAGGCAGGCCGTCAGCTGGGGAGGAGCTCACGGGTAGGCCGTCGTCGAGGAAGGAGGTGCAGGCTGCCGAGTCGAACACCGACACCACGGTAAGTGGCACGAAGGAGAGGGAGGAGGCCCTCCCCCCGAGCGTCCGGAAGCGCCCCCTTAACGGGGGCAGCTCGAACACCGACTCGGAGGGGAGTACCAACATGCCTCCTCCCAAGGTCCCGACCATGCCCCGTGGACGCAGAGGTCGAGGATCGGCGGTGGTGGCGAGGCCGGGGACCCCCGGTCCGGCCGGCCACGGTGGCGAGGTGGCGGCCCTACAGGCCGCGAACGCCCGCCTTAGTGAGGAGGTCTCTGGCTTGCGGGAACGCAACCGCAAGCTGGAGACGGAGCTATCGGCGGTGCGACGGGAGAACCGCGGGTTGGCCAAGGAGATGGCCGACCTGCGGGCCCAGTTCGCGCGCCTGGCGCCGGCCACGCCGCCGGTGCCGGCCTCGCCACCGAAACGGGCTGCGCCGGGGAGGGCGGGCCCGTCGTCGGCGTCCGTGGTGCCGGCTGCGCCCGTCGCGGCTGCTGCGCCGGCTGCGCCCGTCGCGGCTGCTGCGCCGGCTGCGCCCGCCGCGGCTTCGGCGCTTCCTCCCCTCGTCGTGGTCCCTCCGCCGCCTCGTGGCCGCGGGAGACCGCGGAAGGGGGAGGGGCCGCCGCTCGACGAGGTGCACGGCGTGTCGGAGACGGCGGTACGCGTCATCTTAGCCCGAGTAGGGGTGATGGTGGATGCGCGTATCGCCGCCGTAGCGGCCGGGAGCCTGGCCGCTACTCCGACCGCCGCTCGCCGCGGACGGGGCGAGGCGGCCGCAAGCGTCAGCTCCCACCCCGCTGCCCTGTCAGGGTGGCCGCGTGGTGAGCTACGCTGCGGCCGCGGCCGGGCCCAAGGGGGCCAAGAAGGCCGGCAAGGTGCCGGCTCCCGCCAAGGCCGGGCCGCGGCCGGCGCCAGCGGCTGCACCGCAGGCGCCGGCCAGCGCACCCGCGACCGCTCCTGCTGCGCTCAGCGCTGCTGCCAGGCTCGAACAGGGCTGGCAGGTGGCTGAGCGGGGCAGGAAGGCACGCGGCCAGAAGCGGAGAGCGGCGGCCAAGAGTGCCGCCGTGGCCGCCGCTCCCCAGGCGGGAGCCGGCAGAAAGGGGAAGAAAAGGTCGCGCAGGGGCCTCAAGTCGCCGAAGACGGCCGCGGTGGTCATCACCGTGCTGCCTGAGGCGGCTGAGAGGGGCCTCAACTATGAGGCCGTCCTAAAACGCGCCCGGCGGGAGCTGGACGTCTCCGGTATCGGGGGCGTCGAGGCGAGGACCCGCAAGGCCCGGACAGGGGCTCGAATACTCGAGTTCCCTGGGGCCGAGGGCGCGAAGACGGCCGATAGTTTGGCCACGATGTTGAGGGGGCTGTTCGGACCGGAGGATGGTGTCCGAATCGCCAGGCCTGTCAAGTGCGCAGAGATGCGCCTGACGGGCTTGGACGATTCCGTGACGGTGGAGGACGTCCGGGAGGCCATTATGGCGCGTACCGGATGTGCCTCGGACACCGTCCGGATTGGCACCATTCGCACTGGTCCGGGCGGCGTCGGTGCTGCCTGGGTGCAGTGTCCGGTGGAGTCGGTCAAGCAATTGGCCGACTCAGGCAGGCTCCTCGTGGGCTGGAGCTCGGCGCGGGTAACCGTGCTAGAGCCCCGGCCCGCGAGGTGTTACAAATGCATGGCGGTCGGGCATACCCGACCGACATGCAAAAACTGCTTTGATTGCAGCGGGCTATGTTTCCGTTGCGGTCAGACCGGACACCAGGCGGCATCGTGCTCTGCGGTGCCCCACTGCCCCGCGTGTGCGGCAGGCAATAGGCCTGCCAAACACCGCATGGGCTCTGGGGATTGCAGACCCCCGGCATCGGCCCCAAAGGGGCGGGACGGCCCATCGACCGGGCCAGTCCCCGCTCCGAGCGCGGCCCGATCGCCCGTCAGCGCGGAGGAGGTGACGATGGATACGGACCGTTAATGGACCCCGTATCCATTCGTCTCCTCCAGGCCAACCTCAACCACACCGCCGGTGCGCAGGACGTGTTCCTGCAAGCCATGGCGGAGTGGTTGATAGGAGTAGCCGTAGCCGCGGAGCCGTACGTGGTGCCCGACCGGCCTAACTGGTTGGGTAGCACCGATGGCACCGTGGCAATCGTCGCCTCCACGTCGTGGCCTTCGTCGCCTCTGACCCTTAGGGACAGGGGCGTCGGATACGTCGCGGCGGACTGGGGGGAGATTACGCTCCTCGGAGTCTATCTCTCCCCTAACTGGAGTGTGACCGATTTCGAGGCCTCCCTCACCATCATGGAGGCCTCGTTACGGCGAATGGCATCGCGCCAGGTCTTCGTCTTGGGGGACTTCAACGCCAAGTCCGTGGCGTGGGGGTCTCCCCGGACGAACGACCGAGGACGGGCGATCGAGGAGTGGGCGGCGGCACTGGGCCTCTGTTTGCTGAACAGGGGCTCGGTGCATACGTGCGTGCGACAACGGGGCGGGTCGATAGTGGACCTTTCGTTCGCTAGCCCCGAGGTCGCCGCACGCGTGGGGAGCTGGCGCGTCGTGGAGGAGGTGGAGACCTTGTCGGACCACCGGTATATCCGGATGGAGGTCTCCCCGGTAATCCCGACGCCCAGCAGGGGTCACGGGGCGGATGGACGTCCTGCGTTCCCGCGATGGGCTGTGGGTCGCTTAGACCGGGACCAGCTGGCGGAGACAGCCATCGTTTACTCGTGGCTGTCCTCTGCCAACCAGTCGGACGGGGTGGACGCCGAGGCTGGCCGCATCCGCAGTGCGTTGACGCAGATCTGCGATGCGGCCATGCCCCGGGTACGGCGTCCGCCCCCGAGGAGGGCGGTCCACTGGTGGTCCCGGGAGCTGGCGGATCTCCGGGCCGCGTGCATTCGCGCCCGGAGGGCCTACACCCGCAGCCGGCGGCGCCAACGCGACGCGGAGCGGGAGGCCTTGCTGTATGAGGGCTACCGCAATGCGCGGTCGGCCTTCAGGCTGGCCGTCTGCTCCGCCAAGGACGTCAGTCGGCAGGAGATGCTGGACGGTCTCGACCGTGACCCCTGGGGACGCCCCTATCGCGCGGTGCTGAATAAGCTCCGCGCGCGGGGCCTTCCCCTCACCGAGACTCTCCAGCCCAGCCTTCTCACCCGGGTCGTCGAGGACCTGTTCCCGCGGCGGGCGGAACACACGCCCCCGGTCATGGCTCCGCCAGACACTGACCGGAGTGGCGGTGGCGCGCATGTGCGCAAAGTCCACCGCCCCCGGGCCCGACGGTGTTCCAAACCGCGTGTTGGGCCTGGTCCTCGACCACCTGGGTCCCCGCCTCAGGGAGCTGTTCGACGCGTGTTTAGCGTCCGGACGGTTCCCTGGGTGCTGGAAGGAGGGAAGGCTGGTGCTCCTGCCGAAGCCGGGACGGTCTCCGGGGTCGCCTTCGGCCTACAGGCCTATCGTGCTGCTCGATGACACGGGCAAGCTACTGGAGAGGGTGGTAACTGCCCGCATCGAGCGGCACCTCGTCGGCACGGGGCCCGATCTGTCGGACGCCCAGTTTGGGTTTAGGAGGGGTCGTTCGACGATCGCGGCTCTGTTGCGCCTGAGGGCCGTGGCGACTGAGGCCGTCACCGGTGGGGGAGTGCTGTTGGCGGTGTCCCTAGACATCGCCAACGCATTCAATAGTCTGCCATTCAGCTGCATCAGGGAGGCGCTCCGGTATCACGGAGTGCCAGCTTACCTGAGGCGGCTAGTGGCAGACTATTTGGTGGGGCGCAGCGTCCTCTGTACCAACCGAGCAGGGGACGTTGTGCGAACGCCCATGTCGTGCGGTGTCCCACAGGGGTCGGTCCTCGGACCCACCCTGTGGAACATCGGCTACGACTGGGCGTTGCGGGGGAGCCTCCCGCCCGGGCTGGGCGTGATTTGTTACGCCGACGACACGCTCGTCACAGCCCGCGGTGGGACGCTAGAAGAGGCGGTAAGCCTGGCGACCTATGGCACCGAAGAGGTCGTCAGGCGGATCGAGGCGCTGGGGTTGAGGGTCGCCCTGGACAAGACGGAGGCTCTCTTGTTCCATGGGCGCCTTATGAGCCCTCCCATCGGCGTCTCGATCACCGTCCGATCGGTTGACATCAGCATCCGGGCCCATAAGAGGTACTTGGGCCTGGTGCTCGACGGGCAATGGTGGTTCCGGGAGCATTTCCGCAGGCTCGCTCCGCGGCTCGTCGGCGCGGCGTCCGCCCTATCGTGGCTAATGCCGAACGTGGGCGGAACGAGCGCTACGTGCCGACGGCTGTACACGGGGGTCATCCGGTCGATGGCCCTGTACGGCGCACCGGTGTGGGCGGGGTCCTTGACCGTCTGACTTAGGGCCCTTCTGTGGCGACCACAGAGGGTCATGGCGGTCAGGGCCATCCGCGGATACCGCACGGTGGCGACGGAGGCAGCGTGCCTATTGGCCGGGACTCCCCCGTGGGACCTGGAGGCGGAAATGCTCGCCGAGTTGTATCGGCGGGTGTCGGGGGTGCGCGGGGAGGGCGGTGTGATCTCGTTAAGGGATCTCACCGCCTGGCGCGTCGACGCCCGCCGAGACGTCATTGCCCGTTGGGCAGTCCGGCTGGAGAGGCCTCGGTTCGGGGTGCGAACCGTGGAGGCCTTCGGGCCGGTGCTGATGCAGTGGTTGGAAAGGCGGCACGGGGTGCTCTCCTTCCGACTAGTGCAGGTGTTGACGGGGCACGGGAGCTTCGCCAAATACCTGCACAGGGTCGTAAGGAGGGAGAGTACACCGTCCTGCCACCACTGCGATTGTGACGAGGACACGGCGCGCCACACGCTCGAGGCCTGCGCGGCTTGGGCAGTGCAGCGCCGTGAACTCGTCGCAATCATCGGTGCCGACCTGACGCTGCCGGCCATCGCTAGGGCTATGGTCGACAGCGTCAGGAACTGGGACGCGGTCGCAGCCTTCTGCGAGACAGTGATCTCGCAGAAGGAGGCGGCGGATCGTCTGCGCGTGGAGCGCAGCCTCGATGAGGAGATCCGCCGCCGGCGACTGGGGCGGCGCAGGCGCAACTATCTGCGCCTCATGCCGCCCTAGCCGAGGCCGCGGGTGACGTGACCGGGGATTAGTCCGTCACCCGCCGAGAGGCCGACCGCGTGAGGAAAGACCGACGTCCTCCCCGAGGGGGGGACGTCGGTCGATGGGAGGGTACCCCGCGTAGGGGGTATTCCGTCGGGCCGACCACTGACGACAAGTAAACCTGCTCCGGTGGTCGGCCCAATGACGAAGGCGAGGTGGTTTTCGGGTGGGTTGCGGGAGTTGCGTGCTTAAGCCCCTCTGTCGCCCCGGACGGAGTGGTGCGGAGGCGCGCCGACCGCGACCCACCCAAAAAAAAAAAAAAAAAAAAAAAGAACAGTATTATCAATAAGCCCTCAGATCAAAATTATGGGTCAAAGTATACAGAGGGTTGAAACAGCTCGCAATTTAGGCCTAATTATTGATTCAGACCTCCGCTTTGAACCTCACATAAAAAACGTAGTGAAAGCTTGTTTTTATAGATTAAAAGTGTTATACAGACTAAGGCAGTTTTTGAGTATACCTATGAGGAACATGTTGACTGAGAGTCTAGTGCTATCAAAATTTAACTACTGCGATGTAGTATATGGACCATGTCTTTTATCACGTACGGAGCGTCTTATTCAGCGTGTGCAGAATGCCTGCGCTCGTTTTTGCTATCGTATTCCGCGACGTAGTCATGTTACACCGTTTCTGTACCAAAATAAGATGTTAAAGATGGATAAACAACGTAAGCTACATCTGCTAAATTATGTATTCGACATTATTAAAACTGAAAAGCCAAATTATTTATATAGAAAATTGATCTGGAAACGGAATCACTGCAGCCATGCTATTCGAGCGATTTCAAAGCCGCTTTTAATTCCAGAACACAACACTGCAGCATATAGAGGGTGTTTCAAATATGCAACTACGCACTGTTGGAACGGCTTAGACCCCCCTCTAAGATCTATAAAAACGAAAAGTACCTTCAAAATTCACACGAAAAGACTGTTACTTTGTGAACAAAAATCGGATGTCACTTATATGTGAAATGAATAACATCACACCTTTATTATTTACGTACTAGCAACCTGCCCTCGCTTCGCTTCAGTTATAGGTTATAGTCGTTTTGCCCGCGTGGTTCCCGTTCTCGTGGGAATGCCGGGATAGAGTATGGCCTGGTTTGCGCCCTGATATTATAGCTTTCCATTGGTGAAGGAGTTTTTGAAATCGGTCCAGCCGTTTTGAAGATTACCCGGAACAAACAGACAGACAGACAAAAATTTTTTAATTACTATTTTAGGCATAGGTGTCGTGCAAATAACCGTGTGAGCATGAAAAAAGCCTATTATTTTGACATTACAAACAGACACTCCAATTTTATTTGTTGGTATAGATGATGTACAGAAGTATATATGTTTAGATTATTGGTATGTATCATATTGTAATGTATTATATATTTGTATACGCTGAATATAATGTATTTATTTAATGTGTATATATGTAATTCACTTACTATAATTTCATTGAATATTATGTATTGTAATTCTATTGCTATTCACTCTTCACTTTTATTAATGTTTTGCTTTTATATAGGTTATTGTTTTATGTTGTTGGTTAGGTTAACTTAGTTATGTAATTGTATCACGCAAGTCACTTGAGGTTGACACTGAAAATCAGCGCCGTGTTGTGCCCTCACAACGCAGCATCATGCTGAGTGTACGCCTCGTTGACACGCTCACGACACATGCAATTGCCAACTTTTTATTATTTTTTTTTATTTAAGCATAATCTGTGTTTTGGAGTGTTGCTATTGTTGTTGTGTCGAGACCGTGAAAATAAAAGCTTTTTCTTTCTTTCTTTCAATAAAAATAAATACACACGTGTTTCAGCGTTTCTCCATTTTCATCCTCTAAGAGTGTAGAATAGGTAGAAAAATGTTAGTTTACTGACTCGTCACAGAGCCGAAACTAGTCAGAAACATGAAATTTTGACAGTAGTTTCTTTTCGTGGCGTAGAAACTCATTAAGAAAGCGTTTTTTTTTTTAAATTCAACCCATAAAGATGTAAACCGCAGTAGCAAAGTTTGTAAAACAAGAAAAAAATCTTCATCGATTTTTATTAAATTGTAAACAAATACTCTGTAATAAAAATAAATAAACACGTGTTTCAGCATTTTTTAATTTTCACCCTCTAAGGGTGTAATCCACACTAATATTATAAAGAGAAAATGTTCTATGTTTGTTACGAATAAACTCAAAAACTACTGAACGGATTCTTTCATCATTAGAATGTTGCAGTATCCCTGAGTAACATAGACTATATTTTATCCCGGTATGCCAACGGAAACTACGCGGGTAAGGCGACTGAAACCGAATCGAAGCGAGAGTGGGTTGCTAGTATTATATATAAAAGCAGCTATTACATTATAACTTAGTATTAATAATATTGTTCTTATAATTAATAATGAATTTAAATTAATAATACTTGAAGATATCATTATTTTAGATGCTATAAGCATGCACTAAATATTAAAGAATATAAGCGCATCTCACTCGCACTCACCCATGTATATATCTACTGTCTCGCGCTCGCTCCTACAGCTACCTTACATCTTTGTCTGGCAAGGGTTTGGAACTATGAAAAATGTCTGGCTACTGAGGAAACATCATCTACTCATTACCCAAGTATTATATATAAAAATAGCTTTTATACTATGTATAACGTAAGTAGAATTATAATTTCATGAACGTTAAGGGTGTCTGGCAAGGGGTTGCCACCATGTTAAGTGTCTGGCAATGAATAACGTGATTTTAATAACGTTCTGAAGGTAATATCAAAAAATCACGCTTAATAATTTGACGAAAATAGATCGGTATTTTACACACCTTTGGTACCTTTTATCTGCCAAAGCCCCTGTAGCCCAAACTTCATAATGGGCCACCGTTCTCACCTGTGTTGGGAGCATGCGCTGACAAAATTTCAGCTTTAATCAAATCACGAAGGTCTGGCGTCCACAGGCTCTTGTGTTATATTGATATATTGCTTATAAAATTAATTTATATTTGAAAATACTTTGCTTATAATATTAATTTATATTTACGAAGTAAGAATACAATTCACCACCACTTTTCTTGCCCGTGGGTGTCGTAAAAGATGACTAAGGGATTATAATATGCATACAACATCTATGCAAGAGAAGGTAAACTCAAAATAAAACTCTGTACCAAACCGTTTGACCAGCGTGGTGAGGCAATTTGCCTCCTATTGTGGAGGAGGCTCCAGCCCAGCAGTAGGACGTATTTGAGCTGTGATGATGATGATATTTGCAAAACATGAAGATTTATAAAATAATAGGACAGCAATTTAATTTAAAATATATTTCGTAATGGCGAAATCATGTTACGAAATTGACGAGTATTTCGCGCCCGAGGGCATGAAATCGGGGATCTGTTTTTACACCTCAGTCCTATCTAAGTAATTTGGTAGTAATTGTTTCGTTCACTGTTACTTTTAATATAGCAATATTTATTAGCTATATCTATTTAATATTTCTGGTTAGCGGTTCTAACAAACAGCCTTTTTCTTCGTGAAATAAATCTTGTAACATTTTTAGAGAGTAAGTCGTGTTTTTCAAAGACAAACATATTTTAAGGGTTATTTACCATATGAAGGGCGGAGCCAAGAATATTTAATAAATTATAGAAGGCTGTAATAGAAAATAACAGTTAATGACGGCGCGCGAGCCCATAACCCACCCGTACCCACGTCACCTCGTTGTTGGGCCGACCATCGGAGCAGATGTGACTTGTCGTCAGTGGTCGGCCTGACGGAATACCCGTTCGGGTAACCTCACCTCTCGACGTTCTGGAACGTCGGTCGCCGTCGCGCGGTCAGCCTCTCTGCGGGTGACGGACAATTCCCCGGTCCGATCACCCGCGGCCTCGGCTAGGGCGGCATTAGGCGCAGATACTCGCGCCTGCGCCGCCCGAGTCGCCGGCGGCGGAACGTGTCGCCGAATAGGAGCTCTACTCGCACACGATCCGCCGCCTCCTTCCGTGAGATTACGGCCTCACAGAAGGCGGCGACCGCGTCCCAGTTCCTGACGCTGACGAGCATCTCCCTGGCGATGGTCGGCAGCGCCAGGTCGGCATCGATAATTGCGACGAGTTCACGGCGATCCCCCTCCCATGCAGCACACTCCTCGAGCGTGTGCTGCGCCGTGTCCTCGTCGCAACTGCAGTGGTGGCAGGCCGGTGTGCTCTCCCTTGTGCAGGTACTTCCCAAAGCAACCGTGCCCCGTCAGCACCTGCACCAGTCGGAAGGAAAGCATCCCGTGCGTCCGCTCCAAGCACTCCATCAGCACCGGCCGGAGGGCCTCGACGGTCCTGACACCGTACCGAGGACTCTCCAGCCACCTTATCTCTTTTTTTGTAGGCTATTGTTTGGACACAGCCTGCCAGGTCCGTCGGGGCGACGGATGAGTGGCGTAGGACCTCATAACCTACTAGTAACCGACCACTGGTACCGATTCCTTGAGATCCGTGGCCGGCGCGGCTGGTTACCCCGGGTATCGTCTCATACGACGCCCCAGAAACACTGTCTTGTTACATCGCCCTCACGCAGTCGGCGTTTTTACGGGTCTCGGGGACTAATCGCCGGACCGTCCACCCGGGACCTCGGCTAGGGCAGCATCACGCGCAAAGCCACCTTACCCTAACGGTTGCTAATTTACTTCATCATCATCATCATTTCAGCCTATCGCCGTCCTCTGCTGGACGTAGGCCTCCCTCATATTACGCCACAAAGTGCGGTTCTGTGCCACCTGCATCCAACGACGCCCAGCAACTTTCACAAGGTCGTCGGTCCACCTAGTGGGGGCGGCGTCCTACACTGTGTCGTCCGATACGTGGTCGTTACTCGAGAACCTTTCCTCCCCAGCGGTTGTCGGTTCGTCGAGCAATATGGCCTGCCCCGAGGGACTGACACTTCGTGCTAATTCTTCGTTGCATACCGTTTTCTTGCATTGTCATTAATCATCATTGTCATTCTAATGACATTTTGTGAGTAGAGGCGATAATATGTTTTTTTTTTTCGAAATGGTCTCCACCACTTCGTAAAAAAAACATATGTTATTTGAGGGGTTGAAAAAGTAAACAAAAAATTAAATGCCATGTTATATAGTAACACGTAGTGATTTACAAACATATTCACTAAATATGTTACAATATTGACAGACTTGTGGATTCTACAGCACATAAAGCCCAATAATGTACTCAAGAACGTTTTATATTTTTCATTTTATATTAGACACAAGAAATACTACTTATATTGTAACAGAATAATACGGGCGCCATTGCAAATGGCCGCCAGATTTGATTGAGCAAAGTACATCACATTTTTTATAGCAACTCCTTTATCCTTTTTTGTGGACCTTTATATGTATTTAGAAATATCACAATAGAAAATACTACATCTTTTGTTGTAAATATTTCGTTCTATATATTTAAATAGAAGCAGACATTATATATTGAATATAACTAGTACAAAAGTATTCGAAATCTATATATATTTAAACTATTACCTGTTTTAAGATGGCATGGTGAATTATGGAATGTGTTTTTGAAGGGATATCAAAATTTCTATGCGACTTATGCAAAACTTCATGAATTTTATCGCGTTAGATTTGATTTTTGATTGTCCGACTTTTCGAACACTTTACAGAGTTCATGTTCATGAGCAGACACACAATAACACGGTCCGCCATGAGATAAAGTGTCCGTAAAAGTAGTTTTAGGTAGCTATTTACAATGTAATGTGTGTGTGAATGTGTTATGAATGTGATTGAATATAATTTACCCGCGAAATGCTCGCGGAAACATTAGAAATCACAATGTGTCACCATCTCTTGTCTTATCTCCCTGAGGTATACCGTTAAGCCTATTGAAATTAATTTTCTTTTCGCTGTTCTCACGTTTTCTGTGTATTGGCGAGGTAAGAGTATAATTTACTGCCTATTTTCTTGCCGATAGACGACTAAGGGATATAATATGGATGGATATGAAATTTATGCACTTGGCCTGACATACTTTCACCTGTCTAGGTTATCCTAACTAATATCATAAATGCGAAAGGTTTTTTGTTTTTTTTTGTACGCTTTCACGTCTAAACCACTAAATTGATATTAAAAATTCTTTCACCAATGAAAAGTTACATTAACAATGAGTAATATAGGCTCACACCGCCAAAAAGATGTTTGATCTCATTTAGAGCTAAGCTTATAACTTTATACATCCTAACCCTATAGGGTTAGGGCGTATAAAGTTATAATATAAGATCTTTGTTAAAATATGACTTGCCTGTTTCTCTACCATCACATGGGTGTAAGGTAAAGTTTTATTTACTGTTTATTATTTTTCTGTTATACAATAGTTCTTATAGTAACATTTAATGATCATCAGTGAGTCAATGATGAAATCGGGGGTTTTGAGACATCAATAGAAACTAAAGTTAAAAAGTTATGCAATTGAAACTTATATTTTTAGTAAATCTATTATTGACATCATATATTTACTAGTAACCCGACCTTGTTTCGCTTCGGTTTCAGTTGCTTTATCCGCGTAGTTCCCATCCCCGTGGGAATACCGGGATAAGGTATAGCCTATGTTACTCCCTGATATTATTAGCTTTCTATTGGTGAAAGAATTTTTTTTTTAAATCGGTTCGGTTGTTTAAGCGTGAAAGCGTAACAAACAAACAAATAAACAAACAAAGTTACTTTCCCATTTATAATATCAGTAAGAATAATGCTCACCCAAGTTATGAGGGTTCAAAAAATCGACGAAACGCTTCGAGAAATGGTAGTAATGTGCTTGTGCTTTGCATCACTTGTCCTGGCAAGGGTACTACTCCGCCCCCAGATTTGTGTGTGTACAGCTGTTGGCCGCAGATGGCCTTGACAGCTTGACGCGGACTATGGGTGAGCGCTGAGGGCTCTCAACCCGGAGAAAAGTATGCTAAGCGACATCGCCCAAGGGCTCTCCCTGTGGGGAACGGACCTCGGTTTGGGGCGTCGCTGGAGGCAAAGTGGGCGTGCCCACGTTTTCTTTCGCACCTCGACGGCAAGGGCGGAATCGCGGATATTTATTTGTTAAGGCCTCGCGGGACGTGTAGGCTCTATGTTGAGCGAGTGTGATACTGTCGTCCTCTTCGTTGAGGACGTGACGAGGACGTCAGATGGAAGATAACGTATATATGTACATATATACATATATCCGGTGGTCGGCCCAACGACAGAGGCGACGTGCATCGTGGGTGGGTTGCGGGTGTGCGTGCTTACGCCACTCTGTCGCCCCGAACGGAGTGGTGCGAGGAGCGCGCCGACCGCAACCCAACACCAAAAAAAGAAATACATACATATATTCACGCCGCTTTCCTACAGGAGTAGGCCAAGACCACTTCCCTCCACTTGCCTACCTACGACCTTGACATAGATACCACTTTCACCTCCTCCACATTCATTATTCTCCTCCTGCATATTCTTCGGTTTAGAGTACTTTTAACTTTCACAAAAAAAAAAGGTACTTTTAAACTGGCTTTTCTTAAGAACGTCCACGATTTGATCGTGGAATATCCGCCTTGGTTTTCCCCTTGAATGAGATATTTTATTATTGCTTTTAACTAGCAACCCGCCCTCGCTTCGCTTCGGTTATAGGTTATAGTCGTTTTACCCGCGTAGTTCCCGTTCCCGTGGGAATACCGGGATAAAATATAGCCTAGTTTACGCCCTGATATTATAGGTTTCCATTGGGGAAAGAATTTTTGTAATCGGTCCAGCCGTTTTGAAGATTACCCGGAACAAACAGACAGACAGACAGGCAAAATTTTTTTAAATGCTCTTTTAGGCATAGGTGTCGTGCAAATAACCGTGTGAGCATGAAAAAAGCCTATTATTTTGACATTACAAACAGACACTCCAATTTTATTTATTGGTATAGATTGTGATGACTGCACAGATGGCGTAATGGTTAAGATAGCGACCTACAGCGCCAGTGTCAGGGGTTCGAATCCCACGCGGGACAACACTTTGTGCGATTCACAAATTATTGTTCTGAGTCTGGATGTAATTTGTGTCCATTAATTATATGTTTGTAAAGTCCACCGCAATACAAGGATTATTTCGTTAGTGCAGGAAGTTGTCAAAAAAAAATTACTGCGTTATATCTAGCGCCCACGTTCGTGACCGTACAATTTACGCGTCATTCAGTCAGAAACCACAATGGTGGGCGTGCCGTACATTAAAGATGGCTTTTAAAGGGTTCCTTTTGTATATTATTCACACTAGGAATTCAATAGAACTCAGTCAGTGTAGCGATTATGATATCGTGGATGACGTCATAATTTTCTTTTTTAATAGCACACTAGCACCTAATCGGTCGATGGGAGGGTGCCCCGGGTAGGGGGTATTCCGTCGGGCCGACCACTGATGACAAGTAACCCTGCTCCAGTGGTTGGCTCAACGACGAAGGCGACGTGGTGTTCGGGTGGATTGCGGGTGTTGCGTGCTTAAGCCCCTCTGTCACCCCGGACGGAGTGGTGCGGAGGGGCGCCGACCGCAGCCCACCCCAACAAAAAAAAAAAAGAAAAAAAAAGCTTGCACCTAATGCTAGATTTCTATGTGTTAGAGGGAAATAATATTTGCTCCAGTATGCCTGGATTGACTGACGCATATGGGACATACGACAATCAATCCAGGCATAAATGTGTGTAATATATTTTGAAAAATAGCAACTATTTCGAGGAAAATCACATTAACGTTAATACTTACTGAATGTGTTGTATAGAATTATATTTAAATAAAAGAATTAAAGGGTAAGAACGGGTAAGATTACAATTTAACACACCCCCATCTTACTAGTGGGTGTCGTAAAAGATAACTAAGGAATATGACAAATTCTATACAAAAAATGGAAAATTCAACATAAAACCCTCATATTGTATACTAGTTCATATAAACATAGGAGGGAAATTGACTTACCATACCATGCTGGTCAGACGTGTTATTATAGGATTTTATTTTGAGGTTTTGTTTTTTTGCATAGCTGTTTTATGCATATTATAATCCCTTAGTCGTCTTTTACGACATCCACGGGCAAGAAAGGGGGTGGTGAATTGTATTCTTACTCCATCACCACACGAAGAAATAATGATGAATAGATATCATTCATATTTTTGACCGACTTCTAAAAAGGAGGTTCTCAATTCGGATGTTTGTTCGCGCATAACGCTGTCGCTTGTCAACAGATTTCAAAAATTCTTTTTTTTGTTGGAAAGGATATACTTTCCGAATGGTCTCATGTAAATTTTATCAAAATCGGACAGGTGGTATTTGAAAAATCAACAGAAATCTAAAAATTTGTCTA
This sequence comes from Lymantria dispar, assembly GCA_032191425.1. Classification (NCBI taxonomy): domain Eukaryota; kingdom Metazoa; phylum Arthropoda; class Insecta; order Lepidoptera; family Erebidae; genus Lymantria; species Lymantria dispar. The sequence goes on along the minus strand of CM063442.1, from coordinate 2,270,151 downwards.
CATTGAAGTCAGTTTTCCGAAAAATATTTTATCAGGAATTTATTTTTGACGCTGAAACCTAATTAGTCGATAATAACCTAAGTTTTAGCATCAAACATTTGTAAACGTTTTCACATTACAGAGATTAACTTGCACATGTAAATGGAATAATTTATATTATAAATACAACTCATAAATAATAATCAGTTGTGAACACGATGAATTATTCAAATATATATAATACGGCGCGTAATATGATGGGTGACACAACATTTCGTTTAGACAAATGGAATACCTGTCAGGATTGAAGTCCTTTATACGTCTGAAGTATACCTATATTGGGATTAATTAACATCATTTATATGCAAAATATTATAAATCGATTTTTATCTATACCAATAAATAAAATTGGAGTGTCTGTTTGTAATGTCAAAATAATAGGCTTTTTTCATGCTCACACGGTTATTTGCACGACACTTATGCCTAAAATAGCAATTAAAAATTTTTGTCTGTCTGTCTGTCTGTTTGTTCCCGGTAATCTTCAAAACGGCTGGACCGATTTAAAAAATTCTTTCACCAATGGAAAGCTATAATATCAGGGCGTAAACTAGGCTATATTTTATCCCGGTATTCCCACGGGAACGGGAACTACGCGGGTAAAACGACTATAACCTATAACCGAAGCGAAGCGAGGGCGGGTTGCTAGTAAAATATATTTCTAATTGTAGATCATATACAGGCTGTATCAGGTTATGGGACAACTGGTCAAAAGGGAGCTAGGCAATGGTAGTAGGAACCCATGGAAAAATTGGAACGAAAAATATCGATTCGTTAAAGAATTAGAGACATGTAAAATTTTCAATTTTGTTATCGGTTTTTCGTGTAAATCCGATTGATATGTATAAAGCCAATGATACTTAATACGCAACATATTCATACTTTGTCAAATGTTCATTAGAAATTGAATAAATCAATGATTATGTTCGCATAAGCAAGACCAACTTCGCTTTAAAACAGCTGTTCGCCGATAACCGTTGACGGCTCGCCCTTGTTACCTACGCTCATTGAAGCGTTTGCGCAATTCTAGATATCATCATCATCTTACTCTTATCCCAATTACTTGGGGTCGACGCAATATGTCATCTGTTTTGACATATTGCAAAAAATTTCGGCAATGACTTTTATGACCGGCCGCCTGCCTGACGTCAACCCTCCTTGGGAATGTAATCGTTGACCCAAATGGTACCAGATGGAGTTAGTCCGGGTCAATCTAGGGCTCTTAGTCGTCTTTTACGACACCCACGAGCAAAGCAAGGGTTGGTAGTATTCGAAGCCGCTACCACACAGCACAATTGCGCAATTCTAGATATGAATGAATGAAATTATACTGTCGAAGCTTTATATGCCTACATGTATTCTATCTGCACATGCCTACATAATACGTAACATTTACGGCATAGACTCTTAGACACATTTTTTTGAAATCATCATAACTTTTGTGTTATATTGTTTGTTGTGTAATGTACATTCTAATTACGATCTATGACCGTTAAACTACAAGATACTCGAACAGTTGTCCCATAACCTGATACACTCTGTATATATGGCCGGTTCGTTCATGGTGGTACTCACTCTGACCCCTCAGTAGTAACAATTTGACTTTCGTTCGTGAGCAAAAAAGCCCGGGGGTCCATAGGCAACCTTATGGTAAACGACCATCTAGCGGTGTCTCCTGTTGAAATTCATAAACGGCAGTTACCACTTAACTTAGTTTTCGTTAACTAGTTTTCTGTCGAAGCATAGAACCACCAAAAAAATGAGCATTGGAAATTGCCTGTATAATTTATAATACCATCTCAAACTATAATTGTGATTTCTATGTTATGGGGCCTTGAGGCCAAGGTGACGTGACCGGATGCGCGTCACACATTGGAGATATGCCCCGCCTGGGGGTCTCAGCGCCACGACCTGTCGGCGGTACTTGGAGCGGACCTGTCGCTGCCGACCGTTATCGCAAAGATGCTTGGCAGCGACAGGTGCTGGTCGTCGATGGCCTCATTTTGTGAGGCCGTCATATCAAGGAAGGAAGTGGCGGAGCGGGAACGCGAGACGCTTGCGTCTGCTGACTCGCTTCGTCGCCGGCGACCCGGGAGGAGGAGGCGACAATATGCCCACCTACTCCCACCGCCCTGAACAGTAATAACAGGACGTGGCCAGAGGGCCATGCGTTGGGGTGTCGGGGATTGAATGTCATCAGACGACCTCTCCGGCACCCCGTAAAAGCGCGGAAGGGGCCGCTGTGGTTTTAGTGGGTATTCCGGCCGCGGATGTGGTCGGTGATGTGGAGGTGACGTGACCGGGGATTAGTCCGTCACCCGTTGAGAGGCCGACCGCGTGAGGAAAGACTGACGTCCTACCTGAGGAGGGGACGTCGGTCAATGGGAGGGTACCCCAAATAGGGGGTATTCCGTCGGGCCGACCACTGATGACAAGTAACCCTGCTCCGGTGGTCGGCGCAACGACGAAGGCGACGTGGTGTTTGGGTGGGTTGCGGGTGTTGCGTACTTAAGCCCCTCTGTCGCCCCGGACAGGTCACCCGCGGCCTCAGCTAGGGTCCCTATTTATGCTTAGATCTTTAAAACTACGCAACGACGACTGCACAGATGGCGTAGTGATGAAGATAGCGACCTACAGCGACAGTGTCGGGGGTTCGAATCCCACGCGGGACCACACTTTGTGCGATCCACAAATTGTTGTTCTGAGTCTGAATGTAATTTGTGTCCGTTAGTTATGTTTATAAAGCAATATAAGAATTATTTCCTTAGTGCAGGGTGTTATCTTTAATTATTTACTAGCAACCCGTCCTCGCTTTGCTTCGGTTTCAGTCGCCTTACCCGCGGCTTTCCCGTGGGAATACCGGGATAAAATATAGCCTATGTTACTCTCTGATATTATAGCTTTCCATTGATGAAAAAATTTTTGAAATCTGTCTAGTGGTTTAAGCGTGAAACCATGACAAACAAACAAACATCCTTACTTTCGCATTTATAATATTAGTAAGGATATTTATTTAACGGATTTCGATGAGTATATTTTAATAGATAGAATGATTCAAGAGGAAGGTTTCTGTGTATAATACATGCATAATATGTTGATCTTTCAATAGTAACCCCTAAAGAAAGTATGTTGGTACTGTCTAATGACAAAAAGCTGTCAACGTTGTATATAAAGACATTCTGTAGTATATTTAGTATCAGCATTAGACTCATGTGAAGCCGAGGCGGTTCGCTAGTATTCTAGAAAACACATATATTGATCGCTTCATATTGTTAAGCAAACGGGAGTTACGAATATATAATGACATAGTTTCTTTGTCAGCATACTGACAAAGAAACTATGCCATTATATATTCGTATGGAACAAAGGTAGTCATCTATACCAATAAATAAAATTGGAGTGTCTGTTTGTAATGTCAAAATAATAGGCTTTTTTCATGCTCACACGGTTATTTGCACGACACCTATGCCTAAAATAGCAATTAAAAAATGTTTGTCTGTCTGTCTGTTTGTTCCGGGTAATCTTCAAAACGGCTGGACCGATTTCAAAAATTCTTTCACCAATGGATAGCTATAATATCAGGGCGTAAACTAGGCTATATTTTATCCCGGTATTTCCACGGGAATAGGAACTACGCGGGTAAAATCAATAAAACCGAAGCGAAGCGAGGGCGGGTTTCTAGTTGTCAATAAAATACGTGATTGAGATTCAGGTATGTAACGAATAGACAGATAGATAACTTTTAAATCTTTAGGTATATATAAAAGAAAGTCGTGTTAGTTACACTTTTTATAACTCAAAAACAGCTGTACCGATTTGGCTAAAAATTGGTGGGGAGGTAGCTTAGAACCAGGAGACGGACATAGGATAATTTTTATCCCGTTTTCTTTTTTAATGGTGTTTACAAGATTTCGCCAATAACTCTTTTATCCCGTTCGATCACGTTCCCGTGCGACATGACATAAAATGTCAAATAGAATACAAGTCACTATGAAACGTAGTATAAAAAAAACGCATTTGATATGTAATAACAAAATGCAAATGACAGCTAAACGAAATTTTGTTTATAGTTGAGTATAGTTGAAAATTTGATAATTATAATTTTGTCAGAAATCAATAATAAGTCATTTGTATTCTCTTTGAATCATCATCAACAATGCCACGATCAAAACTATCGAATCTTTCCCGACAAAATTGTAATGGTTCTTCCATTACAGACTATATTTTCGGCAACATAGAAAATATTTTTACGAAAAAAATTATGGCGTTATGAAGTTCGCCGGGTCAGCTAGTTGAATGTATAAAAATATATGCGAGGTGTTTTCCCTTACGATGGGTGCGATAGGTACATAAGCGAACCTCAATCAAGTGATATATCCTATCCGTGCGGTGATGGAGTAGGAATACAATTCACCACACCCTATCATGCCCGCGGGTGTCGCAAAAGACGGCTAAGGGATATAATATACGTATAACATCTATACAAGAGAAGGAAAACTCGAAATGAAACCCTGAATGAAACCCAAAAAGTCTGACCAGCGATAGTTGGTTATACGTACATATATCTTTGAAATTACATGTTCATAAACTTTCAATATTAGATTACTAGCAGCGCCCTGCGGTTTCACCCGCAGTTCCTCTTCTTCTGGGAATATCAGGATAAATTATAGCCTATGTGTTATTCTGATATGTAAGCTATATTATTGTAGTTCCAATAAAATCCATTCAGTAGTTTTTATGTGAAAGAGCAACGGTCATGTTGCGTTCGCGCACACATTGGCTCGATTCTCCGACAAATATATTATTGTGAAATAAGAATTTGCCAAAGTTACTTGCTTGAACAACGAAAGTAAAACTAAACATCCAAACCACAAAATTTTCTGTTCATCTATACAAATCATCATTCATCATTACAACTCCTATAAGTCCCACTATTTGGCTCGAGCCTCCTCCATAATAGGAGGGAGGGAAATTGACCTACTATGCTGGTCAGACAAGTTAGTGTAGGGCTTTATTTCGAGTATTCCTTGTCCTGCACTGATGTCATACGCATATTATATCTCTTAGGCCGTTGGTCCACGGCAAGAAAAACCGCCGGGTCTACTCAAGAATTCGTGTCCTTTCTACACACGACTGGTGTACACTGCGTCGGCGCTGCACAAGCCAAAATTTTGTCTGCGTCAGACACGACGTGATCTGTAGGGGGCGAGGGGCGGTGTGTACACTGCAGATGATTTTCATACGAAAATAGAGGACGATCTTTGCCTCATACTGTTGCAGTTCAAAGTAGAAGTTAGCAAACTCATATTTTTGACTTAATATAGGATACACCCAGTATTTTCTCTTGAATTTAGTTGTATTTTTAATTTTTCTATACATATTATAGGTAATCACTAGGTGCTGTGTGGTAGCGGCTTCGAATACTACCAACCCTTGCTTTGCTCGTGGGTGTCGTAAAAGACGACTAAGAGTTCTAGATTGACCCGGACCAACACCATCTGGTACCATTTGGGTCAACGATTACATTCCCAAGGAGGGTTGACGTCAGGCGGGCGGCCGGTCATAAAAGTCATTGCCGAAACTTTTTGCAATATGTCAAAATAGATGACATATTGCGTCGACCCCAAGTAATTGGGATAAGAGCAAGATGATGATGATATTATATGTAATCATATTTTTGCTTGTTAGTTAACATTATTTCCCACAATTACACGACACGGTGTACACCCTATAATGTCTCAATCCTGACTGAACGAAACAATTCGTACCGTGCATTCACTAGATTTTTTCTTGTCTTCAACGGACAGGACATTCTTTCGTGCACAGACTCGACAAAATTCTTCTCATGTACATGAATATTTTCATATTATCTGTAGCCAACACGACAAATTTTTTGCCGTGGAGACTCGGCCTTAGTTATCTTATACGACATCCACGGGCAAGACAGGGAGTGATGAATTCTATTCTTACTCCATCACCACACGTCTATACAAATATGTGAAGTTTATTCGTATGGATGAACTCTGTGAATTATATTCGGTAAAAAATATTCACATAAATATCAAAGGATATAAAATACCTATACCATAACATACTCCTGAATATAAATGTACACAAACAGTAAAACAAAAACAACCGCAAACCGTGCCAACATTTTTATCAAGAGTGGCCAACTCAGCGTACGTTTATTTCACCCAATTTATTCGAGAGACCAGCAAACAAACCATTATACCCCAAAATGACTGTTTTAACCAAATCGTTTTGTAATAAAACTAACATTATTTACAGTGCTTAAAAATGCTACAAATTACCACGCCATCTATTGAATTCACGTAAGAATTAAAAAGTACAATCATGAATACGTCGTTGAAAAAGTTTAATACTAGCTTTGAACATGAAGTGAATGAAACTGTTTTATGGAGTGTACCTCAGTTGGATTTAGATGTGTTTTACAATACGGATGTTGTAATAATAGTGATGTATGTGGTGGTGTTGACTGCTTCGTTATCAGCTAATACGTTGCTGATATTTATCGTGATTAAGTTCCAGTATATGAGAAGGTAAGTGTATATTTTAAGCTATAATATTTACTCGATAATATTTAATCCAACTCGGTTGGGCAGCGTTCGGGAAAGTTAAGAGGATCTTCTCGTCCAACATACCTCAGTGTCTGAAAACACAGGTCTACGACCAGTGTGTGTTACCAGTGATGACTTACGGCACGGAAACGTGGTCCCTAAATGTAGGCCTCATATCAAGGCTCAAAGTCGCTCAGCGTGCTATGGAACGGGCTATGCTCGGGATTTCTCTGCGAGATAGAATCCGGAATACAGAAATCCGCAGAAGAACGGGTGTAACCGACATAGCACGAAGAATTAGCACGCTGAAGTGGCAATGGGCAGGCCACATCGCTCGACGAACCGACAACCGCTGGGGAAGAAAGGTTCTCGAGTGGCGACCACGCATCGGACGACGCAGTGTAGGACGCCCCCCCACTAGGTGGACCGACGACCTAGTGAAAGTTGCTGGGCGTCGTTGGATGCAGGCGGCACAGGACCGCACATTGTGGCGCAATATGAGGGAGGCCTACGTCCAGCAGTGGACGGCAATAGGCTGAAATGATGATGATGGTGATGATAATATTTACGTTTTAAGTTAAAATGCAATGCGATTGTATCTCAACTATTGGACTCTGCTTATAAAACCTCCATATGGTTTCAGAGAAAATATGATCCAGCTGTTTTAAAATGATTTCGATTTATTTTCCATTATCAGCAGAATAAAGGTGATACAAAATTTTAGCGTTGGATAATATGTCAAATTTAACGCGCAAAAGTTTAAAGAGTTTTTTTTTTTTTTTTTAATGCAGACGGTGGCAAACGAGCAAACAGTACACCTGATGGTAAATGTTGCTGCCGCTCATGGACCTTTACATGGCCGTTGCCTACCGCGAAGAAAGCGAAGGGAGTGTGAATGCGTGCATTGAGGCTCGGTGATACCAAGGGCATCACCAAAACCCTCTACACGCAATCACCCTCAGAAAGTTGGGCTTCCGGCTCTCTCGCTCACCGAACGAAGTTTTTAAAGATTACAAACAGACAGATAGAAAGACAGCAGGACAGGTGTGATTAAATATAAAAAAAAATAAAAGATTAGTTCTTTTATTAAAAACTATTTCGATCTTCACAATAACGCAATCAAAGTATTCAATACGAAGCAACCAATTAGAGGCATTTTGAAAAGTTTTCTTTCAATCTCGAAATTGCTTTGTAGGACTTTGCATCGGGCGCTTAAAGTTTTCAGACGTTTTTTTTTTGGAATATTAATGCAGAAGAATTGGAATTATTTTATCTTATTTTCTTAAATTTTATAAGAATTTTATTTAAAAGGGAAATTTAATTAGCATTTATCAAAGAATAACGGATTTTATCAACTCGGCTCACATATCTTACTACTAGGCTGACCTGGTGACCATGAATGCTGTAAAGTGTTCGAAACGTCGGGTAATCATAAATCAAATACAAACGCGATGAAATCCGTAAAAGTAGTTTTATTTACAATGTGTAGTGTAACATCAGAAATTGCTACTATAGGCCAGATGAATTGGTTGCTTTTATTTTAAATTATTATTTTCTTACATTTTATATCTTTTAATTGGCCTTTACGACACCCACGGACAAAATAAGGGGTTACAATTCATCACTTTTATATCATCACCATATGATTTTTATAGCCTCTTAATTGCCTTTATTGCTTACTTTGAATATTTTTATCATCACGGGAAAGTATTTGATATCCAATAAATCTTTATTATGAAATACATAACTGAAAATATATTGTAATAACTCCCAGCAATGTTATATTGTGATTTGTCATTGCGTGTCGTGTTAAAATCAGTACAAATATCGTAGTAATCCAAAAACCAAAATCCCGTGTTGTCATGGTTGCTGTGATATAAGCTTAGGAATAATTTGCATTCACTATTTCTATGTTTGAAAATTCTCTATGATACAAGGATTTATGATAAAAGGATATGCGGATATTAAAGACATTTAATAACAAAAAGTAACGTTTAGTTTACTTATCAGTGAGGTAACGGAGTAAGAATACAATTCACCACTACCTATCTTGGTATCCTAAAAGACGATTAAGGGATAAAGTAAGCATATAACATCTATGCAAGAGAAAGAAAACTCGAAATTAAACCCTATACCTCTTTGACCAGCATGGTATAGCAAGGTTAATTTCCTTCCTACTGTGGAGGAGGCTCGAGTCCAACGGTGGGACCTACGAGTATATGAGCTGAAATGAATTAATGAAAAACAATTGGCGTAGACACACCTAACACTAAACTTGCCAAAATGTGTGATTCGCCAGAAACTCGCAGAGAAGTAGTCAAAAAGGCGCTATTCGGTGAAGTGATGAATGCCCAGCTAAAAGAAAACTACACTAATTTAAAAACCTGCAAAGAAAAACAAATATTCGGTAAAGTCGTGTCCGGTAAACTAATAAACAAGTACAAGTTATGGCGAAGCAAAGATAGTTCTATATCTTATAAAACAATTTTGAAGTCAGCGCGTCAATCAGTTTTAGTACCCAAGCTTAGGACTCGTAAAGACAAAATTTCATCTGATTGCATAAACACTGTACGAACCTTCTATGAAAATGATGACAACAGCAGACTTGGCGCAGGAAAACGAGAATGCCTGACCAGAAAAGGGGTTAAAAAACAGAAAAGATATCTATCGGATAGCATCGCAAATTTATACAAGAAGTTTCAAGTTGAACATTTTAAAATAAGCTACACAACGTTTTGTCGTCTACGTCCTTTTTGGGTTATAACACCAAATGTAAACGAACGTGACACGTGCCTGTGCATAAAGTACGCGAACATCGATCTGAAACTGTCAGCATTGCACAGGCGAAGAATTTTGACTTACAATAGTCACACTGCACTGCTTGAAAATACATGTTGTAATCGCTATGACGAGCTATGTTTCTCAGGAACCTGCCAACGCTGTATTGACAAGAATCCTGACTACAGGGAGTTTGATGACAGCAAGCCTCTTGAATTTAAAAAATGGATATCTGAGAAACAGACTTACAACGACCCCAAGACCAAGAATGCTCGAACAGCTACCAAATACCTAAAGAAAACATTCACGGTTCGCCCTCGAGAACTAATAGAAGAGCTGCATGAGGATTTGGATGCGTATTATCAACACGAGAGAAACATTACCCATCAATACAATGCTATCAAGAAATACAAACAAAACCTTACCGACGAAGACACTATCATACATATGGATTTTTCAGAAAATTATTGTTCCAAATACGGTCAAGAAATACAAGCATTTTATTTTGGAGGGTCGAGACTTCAACTAAGTCTTCATACTGTGATAGTGTATACCAAAAACTCTATCAAGTCTTATTGTACCGTTTCCAAAAATCTCACACATTCACCAGCTGATATATGGGCACATTTGCGGCCAATCTTTAAAACTCTCCCACCTAACATAAAATGCATCCACTTCGTCAGCGACGGACCCATAACTCAATACAGAAACAAAACGATGTTTTACATCCTGGCATTAAGGCTTCAACAGGAGGTTTTAAATGTAAAGAAGTTTACCTGAAACTATTCAAAGAGTGACCATGGCAAAGGGGCCCCTGATGGCATTGGAGCGACCTGCAAAAGAACCGCTGCTGCCGTCGTAGCTACAGGAGGTGATATTGATAGCTTGAAATCATTTGTAGAGGCCATTCAACGAAGATGTACCGCAATTACCTTGTTCACAATCGACGATAAAGCCATCCAAGAATTGACAGACGACCTTCAAATTGATACAGTTAATTTAAAAAGCTTTAATGGCACTCTATAAATACATCAAGTAAAGGCTGAAATATTAAGAAGTCCTCTGGAATCATCTCCAAGTGCCGCTAAACTCATAATGAAAAGTTTAAGTTGCACTTGTGAAGACGAGTGCCAGCATTTCAATTTAGGAGTGTTAGAGTACAAAACCAAGATAAAACTTAGCGTAGATTATATTTACACAGACTCTGAAAGTGAAAATATGGACAACTCACAGAATTCCACAATGGAGACCGACGACGACGCTGCACTGGCTGGACCTAGTTCAATCAACCAACAGAATTACACCATCGGTGATTACGTCTTGGTTAAATTTCTAGTAAGAAACACTGAATATTGTTATGCTGCAGTAATCAATAAGATAGACACGGAAGAAGGCGAACTAACAGTAACCTTCTTAAAAATTTGTGGTGACAAAGGACACACATTCAGAGTCGATGAAAATGATGTTTCTGATGTGTCCTTTGACCAAGTATTAAAGAAGTTGCCAAACCCAGATATTGCCCTAAAAGGGAAACGAATATTTTATTATTTTAATATACCTGTACCTGTTTTTGAGAAATAAGTCTGCATTGATAAGTAAACAAGGCTGATTCTTAGTACCTAAGCTTAATTTTGATTATAATTATTTTAATTTGTTACATAGAGAGCTAAGCTCGCAATTTGTTCCTGATAAATATAAGTATTTAAATTCTGTATGTGATACAGTACTCAATAAAGAAGAGAATTTATTTGATTACATTTAATAATTAATATTGTGTTTTTCTTCATATAAACATTGACATAAACTGTTCTCTGGGTGGAAAAAACAGTCCTCTGGGTGGCAAAACAGTCCTCTGCCGCATTTTTTTACAAAATTGCCTGTAATTCGAAAAGTAAGGGAAAGTTACAATGGTTTCTTGTTTATATGTATATCTATTATAACTATCTATCGACTTAACATATTATATTTTTAATTTTCTAGAAAAATAGGGTTAGGACAACCGTCAATAGACGAGTTTCCAGTTAGTAGAGAAAGGCCCTTATAACATAATCTTTAATTGTAAATAAAATTACTTTTACGGATTATATCGCGTTTGTATTTGATTTATGATTGCTCGACGTTTCGAATACTTTATAGCATTCATGGTCACGGGCGGACTAAGATGTCTTAGTTATATATCCGCGATACAATCCGTAAAAGTAGTTTTATTTACAACTAGCAACCCGCCCTCGCTTCGCTTCGATTATAGGTTATAGTCTTTTTAACCGCGTAGTTCCCGTTCCCGTGGGAATACCGGGATAAAATATAGCCTAGTTTACGCCCTGATATTATAGCTTTCCATTGGTGAAAGAATTTTTGAAATCGGTCCAGCCGTTTTGAAGATTACCCGGAACAAACAGACAGACAAAAATTTTTTAATTGCTATTTTAGGCATAGGTGTCGTGCAAATAACCGTGTGACCTTAAAAAAAGTCTATTATTTTGACATTACAAACAGATACTCCAATTTTATTTATTAGTATAGATGTGTAGGGCTTGCGTAAACATCAGATATCATAATCTTTAATTATTATCGTGGCTCAAATCTATACAATATGTGCTCAAGGTGTCATTATGCCCTGATCTTTCTTAGTATAGCCGCGTTTCGAACTGGTGATAGTATATTAGATTTGTTAGGTTTAAATTACTTGAATTTTCAAAATAATTACTATAAATTTAATGTTTAATTATTACTAACATAAAACAAAATATTTTTCATATAGAATTATTTTCTTTTTATACTGGCAATAAATTTGTACCAAAATGTGGGTCAAAATTTAATAACTATTTCTGTAGCGGGTAGATACACATCTTTGTAATAACGATGACTTGATCGACGTAAGACTGCCCGTGACAATGAACGCTGTAAAGTGTTCGAAACGTCGGGTAATGAAAAATCAAATACAAACCGATAAAATGCGTAAAATAGTTTTATTTAAATTGTGTAATACTCGCGTAAACATCAGTAATCATTATGTATTATGTAAATGTGATACCATCAAAAACAAAACTTGTAAAAAAAAAGGCAAGCCTCGCAACTGAAGCCTCGCATCAACTCGCATTCTACCATAAAAAGTTGTGAGATCTATGTTATTCCAAGTCGGTTAACTCATTCAGTCCCTGCTTAAGGGACCTTTCTTCTTAAGTTATTACGTAAATAGCTAACCTAACAACTTCTTATAGTGACTATATCAATATTAAAGATCTTTTATGTTTTAAATAAACAGAACGACTTGGCAATCGCATGAAAATATAATGTACCGCACAAGTAATACATATTATATTAAATTGTACTAAACATAGTGCGATTGCCAAGTCAATCTATATATTTAAAACATAAAAGATCCTTAATATTGATATAGTCACTATAAGAAGTTGTTAGGTTAGCTATATACGTAATAACTTAAGAAGAAAGGTCCCTTAAGCAGGGACTGAATGAGTTAACCGACTTGGAATAACATAGATCTCACAACTTATTATGGTAGAAGAACTAAGTTGCGAGGCTTGGCTTTTTTTTTTTACAAGTTTTGTTTTTGATGGTATCTCATTTCTTTTTGTAGATAGACCTACTTATTTTCCTTTCCGGTACCTTCTACTTCTTGAATACCAACAACGGATTTTCTTAGAGCCCACTCTCTGAAAAATGAGACATCTCTCCTTTCCGTTTGAGTCACTCTACCTAAACTAAGCGGAGAGATGTGGAAATAAAGCAATTTTATTGGTTTTTCGAAACACATCTCCTCTAGTCTCCTCTCCGCTTTGATGGCAATCGAGCCTAATGATGGCGTTCTTTCTTTCAGATAAATTTCAGGCAATTTAGTTTACTTAATACTTTGGGAAATTTTGGTACAATTTCATAAGACATGTCTCACTCTTGCTTTTTCATTAAATTGATTGACCATTTTACAAGTTCTCTTTGAACATAATTATATCTAGGTATCTGTCTACACCTATTATGCCAATCATCATTCAGCCTATCGCCGTCCACTGTAGAACATAGACCCCCCTCATGCTTCACCATAAAGTGCAGTACTGTGGCACCTGCATTCAACGACGCTCAAGGGTAACAAAGTTGCCATGACTAGAGCTCATTTTTCTTCGCCATATGAGGAATAATGACGAAGTCGCCACGTTTGGTAGGCGGGTTGGTTTCGCAGTGAGATATCATACATTTCCCCGGCGAGAGCTGCTGCCCACTCTCCTTCCTGTTGAATCTTTTTTTTAAATGACAACGCCTTGCACTAAGGGAATAATAATTCTTATATTGTGGGGGACTTTACAAACATATAATTCAACATCGCATCATCATCGCAGCCCTCATATGTCCCACTGTTGGGCTCGGGCCTCCTCCACAATAGGAGGGAATTTAACCCACTATACCATGCTGGTCAGACATGTTGATATAGGGTTTCATTTCGAGTTCTCCTTCTCTTACACAGATGGTATGTGCATATTATATCCCATAGTCGTCTTATACGATATCCACGGGCAAGATGAGAGTGGTGAATTGTACTCTTACTTCGTCACCACGTCGTACGGAAAGAACAAATAATTAACCGACACAAATTACATTCAGACTGAGAACAACCATTTGTGGATGGTGTTGTCTTGCATGGGATTCGAACCCGCGACACCAGCACGGTACGTTGGTATCTTAACCACTACGTCATCTGCGCAGTCTTTAGTCGGTTTTTACGATTCCCATAGAGAAGCAATGATGGCGTCAAATGTGTTCTTACTTTTTTACAGTTTCATTTCATTAACTGCAAATGTAACTTTGTAATCCTATACATTTATATGGGTTTACAAAATTATTTATGCAGTTAGTGTGTCTTGGAAACTGGATTAAAATTATAATGTTTCATAATTTTTCCTTCATTTATACACTAAACACTAATTGTATTCTAAATTTGAAGCTTCTATGTCTGCTGGAAGTGCCTCTTTAATATTGATGATCGGTCAGTCAGTGAGTGAGAAAATTACGAAATTTTGACTAGTTATAATTCTTAAACTATTGGTTCAAATTGAATGAAATTTGAAATACACAATATGTATACAATGCCTGCTAGGTTACTATAAATTTAGGTTTCTAGTTTTATTAACAACGAAGTTATATATAATGACCTACGTGTTCAGTATAACAACGCTTTCAGGGTGCTGTTGGGGCTGCCTCGTTTTTGTAGCGCTTCTGGGATGTTCGCAGAGAAGGGCGTTGATGGCTTCAAAGCTCTCGTTAGAAAAAGCTGCGCTTCCCTGCTACAGAGATTACGCTCCAGTTCACACAGTATCCTGTCAGTGATAAACGATAGGTGGGATTGTCCAATACTGGAGCACTGGACGCATTTACACGCTCCAGTCGTAAAATGTAATGTGATTTAGCTTTTGTCTTAATATCATTTGTTAAATTATTTTAATTCCGTGTGTAGTGTTATTTTTGTTATTTTTTATTTTTTACTAATCCTAGCTACCTAAGTATTTTTATATTACTAACATTTATGGATCTATGTGGTCTGCAATAAATAGATATTATTATTATTATTATAGGGGGTCGAAAATGGCCTGAATGGCTTCGAGAAAAGTATGTTACGGCAGTGTTGCGTTTTGCCCGACTTTTTTTTGCTCGACTTAGCGGGGGCACTGCCGTGCCCCCAGATTACTATGATTACAAAGGGTCATGACAAATCATTATCATGCCGTCTACTGCTGGACGTAGGCCTCTCTCGTGTTACGCCACAGAGTGTGGCCTTGTGTCGCCTATATCCAACGACGCCCAGCAACTTTCACCAGGTCGTCGGTCCACCTGGTGGAAGGGCGTCCTACACTGCGTCGTCCGATACGTGGTCGCCACTCGAGAACCTTTCTTCCCCAGCGGTTGTCGGTTCGTCGAGCGATGTGGCCTGCCCATTGCCACTTGAGTGTGCTAATTCTTCGTGCTATGACTATCATGACATATCCATTAGGATAATTATTTACAAAGAAAGGGGTTATATAATACTTATTCATTTATAATGCTTATTATAAAGGTAATACTTATCATAATTGAGCTCTTAACCCAATTACATGGGGTCGATGCAATCCGCAATAGCTTCACTTCTATCGTAAATATTGCAAATAATTTTGGCAATAGTTCTATGATCAGCCACCTACCTGATATTAACCCTACTTGGAAGTATAATTGTTAATCGGACGGCATCAGATATGACTAACCTAGATGCATATAAAACTCATAGTCATCTCTTACGATATTACGGTTGGTCTTAGAATAATAACGTATAGAAGGATAGCGGCGATCAAAAACGTGAATCCGAAAATACTACATGCGTACAAGCAATTATACACGTACACACGCACACCACTATACAATAGAGTTGCCTTATACGCAGGGAGCTTCTAAACCACGGAAAGGTCCGGCGTAGGGAGCCATTTGGCTCTAATTTCAACGCTTCACTTTTTTGCGCGAATTTACTTTCTATGAGTTATTTTTGTAAGGGGTTGGTAGTATTCGTAGCGGTCACCCTACAGCAAATATGTAAAAGGTAAATATTAAAAGTGCAAAATGGATTTTATCGCCTTTGTATTTTTATTCTGATTGCCTAACGCTTCGAACACTTTACAGTGTTCACGGTCACGGGTGGTCTAAGATAGCTCACGTCCAACAAGTCATTGTTATTACAGAGATTCTGGGGGCACGTCAGTGCCCCCGCCAAGTCAAGCAAAAGAAAGGTCGGGCAAAACGCAACACTACCGTAACATACTTTTCTCGAAGCCATTCAGGCCATTTTCGACCCCCTATAACTTCGTTGTTAATAAAGCTAGAAACCTGAATTTTTAGTAACCTAGCAGGCCTTGTATACACATTATGTATTTCAAATTTCATTCAATTTGAACCAACAGTTTAAGAATTATAACTAGTCAACATTTCGTAATTTTGTCACTCACTGACTGACTGACCGATCATCAATATTAAAGTGGCACTTCCAGCAGACATAGAAGATTCAAATTTAGAACGCACTTAGTGTTTAGTGTATAAATGAAGGAAAAATTATGAAACATTATAATTTTCATTCAGTTTCCCAGATACACTAACTGCATAAATAATTTTGTAAACTCATATAAATATATAGGATTACAATGTTACATTTGCAGTTAATGAAATGTAACTTTGTAAAAAATAAGAATACATTTGTCGCCATCATTGCTTCTCTATGAGAATCGCAACAACCGGCTAAAGACTGCGCAGATGACGTAGTGGTTAAGATACCAACGAACCGTGCTAGTGTCGCGGGTTCGAATCCCATGCAAGACAACACCTTGTACGATCCACAAATTGTTGTTCTGAGTCTGAATGTAATTTGTGTCAGTTAATTATATGTTCCTTCCGTATGGTGACGAAGTAAGAATACAATTCACTCTCTATCTTGCACCTGGATATCGTATAATACGACTATGAGATATAATATGCATGTGCATCCATCTGTGCAAGCGAAGGAAAACGTGAAATGAAACCCTATATCAACATGTCTGACCAGCATAGTATAGTGGGTTAAATTCCCTCCCATTGTGGAGGAGGCCCGAGCCCAACAGTGGGACATATGAGGGCTGAGATGATGATGCGATGTTGAATTATATGTTTGTAAAGTCCCCCACACGATAAGGATTATTATTCCCTTAGACATTGAAAAAAAAGATTCAACAGGAAGGAGAGTGGGCAGCAATCTCGCCGGGGAAATGTATGATATCTCACTGCGAAACCAACCTGCCTACCAAACGTGGCGACTACGACATTATTCCTCATAAGGCGAAGAAAAATGAGCTCTAGTCATGGCAACTCTGTTACCCTGGAGTGTCGATGGATGCAGGTGCCACAGTACCGCACTTTATGGTGAAGCAGTCTATGTTCTACAGTGCACGGCGATAGGCTCAATGATGATTGGCATAATAGGTGTAGACAGATACCTAGATATAATAATGTTCAAAGATAACTTGTAAAATGTTCAATATGTTCAATCAACTTAATGAAAAAGCAAGAGTGGAACGTGTCTTATGAAATTGTACCAAAATCTCCCAAAGTAATCATCATCATTTCGGCTCATATACGTCCCACTGTTGGGCTCGAGCCCCCTCCACAATAGGAGGGAAGTTGACCTTACTATACCATGCTGGTCAGACAGGTTGGTATAGGGTTTTATTTCGAGTTTTCCTTCTCCTGCATAGATGTTATATGCATATGATATCCCTTAATCGACTATTACGACATCCACGGGCAAGAGAGGGAGTGGTGACTTGTATTCTTACTCCGTCACCACACGTAAAGTATTAAGCAAACTAAATTACCTCAAATTTATCTGAAAGAATGAACGCCATCATTAGGCTCGATTGCCATCAAAGCGGAAAGGAGACTAGAGGAGATGTATTTCGAAAAACCAATGAAATTTCTTTTATTTCCACATCTGTCCGCTTAGTTTAGTTAGAATTGACTCAAGCGGAAAGGAGAGATGTCTTATTTTCAGATAGTGTGCTCTAAGAAAATCCTTTGTTAGCATTCAAGAAGGAGAAGGTACCGGAAAGGCAAATAAGTAGGTCTATCTACAAAAATAAATGAGATACCATCAAAAACAAGACTTGTAAAAAAAAGCCAAGCCTCGCAACTGAGTTCTTCTACCATAAAAATTTGTGAGATCCATGTTATACCAAGTCGGTTAACTCATTCAGTCTCTGCTTAAGGGACCTTTCTTCTTAAGTTATTAGGTATATAGCTAACCTAACAATTTCTTATAGTGACTATATCAATATTAAAGATCTTTTATGTTTAAAATAAATAGATTAACTTGGCAATCGCACTATGTTTAGTACAATTTAATATAATATGTATTACTTGTGAGGTATATTGTGTTTTCATGCGATTGCCAAGTCATTCTGTTTATTTAAAACATAAAAGATCTTTAATATTGATATAGTCACTATAAGAAGTTGTTAGGTTAGCTATTTACGTAATAACTTAAGAAGAAAGGTCCTTTAAGCAGAGACTGAATGAGTTAACCGACTTGGTATAACATGGATCTCACAAATTTTTATGGTAGAAGAACTCGGTTGCGAGGCTTGGCTTTTTTTAACAAGTCTTGTTTTTGATGGTATTATATTTATCCGCTATAGACATGGGTTATCAAATATTTTGACCCATATTTTGATAGAAATTTATTGCCAGTACAAGAAGAAAATGATTCTATATAAAAAGTATATTGTTTTTTGTTAGTAATTATTAAACTTTTAATTTGTAATGAGTATTGACAATTTATCAATTTAAACCTAACAAATCTAACGCGCTATTGTGATATCGTGATATTTGTGAACTAGTTTTATTAACAATGTGTAAAAAATCATTATGCGAAAATAATAATCAGCTTTTTATAAATATTGAAAAGTCTAAAATCAACTTAAGAAGCTTTTTTTTCAACATCCGCATTAATTTAGCAGCATAGAACCGTGTAGTGATTGTATTGAATATCTTGTGTTTGGGTCTTTGTATAGATTATAAGGAGGGTCCAATTTGTCGCGGATAATACGTGACTAGTGGATAAGCTGCTTACAGGGTGGCCTTTCTATCTAACCGTCTCAAACATGGCGTCTTTGATCACCATACCTTTTAAGCGTATTGATAAATCGATTTAGTTGACATGCTTTTATTTTGGTATAAATATAATATATATTTTTTCCAATTTCGAGAAAGAGGTCAGCCGACGAATCCAACTCGTCTGGGCAGCGTTCGGGAAACTTAAGAGGATCTTCTCGTCCAATATTCCGCAGTCTGAAAACAAAGGTTTATAACCAGTGTGTGTTACCAGCGATGGCCTACGGTACTGAAACGTGGTCTCTAAATGTCAGCCTCATAAAAAAGCTCAAAGTCGCTCAGCGTGCTATAGAGAGGGCTATACTCCGTATTTCTCTACGTGATAAAATCCGGCACACGGAAATCTGTAGAAGAACGGATGTAACCGACATAGCCCGCATAATTAGCACGTTGAAATGGCAATGGGCAGGCCACACCGCCCGCCGAACCGACAACTGTTGGGGAAGAAAGGTTCTTGAGTGGCGACCACAAATCGGACGCCGTAGCGTAGGACGACCCCCCACTAGGTGGACTGACGACATTCTCAAAGTTGCAGGGAACCGTTGGATGCAAGTGGGGCAGGATAGTTCCGAGTGGCATTCTCGTGGGGAGGCTTATGTCCAGCAGTGGACGTCTGTAGGCTGATGGATGGATGGATGGATAATATTTAACTTCAGTTCTTTTTAAGAAAATAAAACTTTTGTTTTCTTTATTTTGACGTAATAAAATTTTATAAATAGATGAACGTCGGTTACACAGTGGATCAAATTTAATAGCAAAATTTTAATACAGACGGACAGACATCGGGCATATAATACTAAACGAAAGCTTATAAAAAAAAGGGATGATGACGTCATACACACTAATTCAAGATGGCGATGAAGATTTTTATTGATTTGATATTCACAAAGGAATGCGAAATTTTAATTTTATTTCATCATCATCATCATCTCAGCCCATATACGTCCCACTGTTGGGCTCGGGCCTCCTCCATAATGGAAGGGTAATTGACCTACTATACCACGCTGGTCAGACGTGTTGGTATAGGGTTTTATTTCGAGTTTTCCTTCTCTCGCATAGATGTTATATGCGTTTTATATCCCTTAGTCGTCTCGTACGATCACCCACGGGTAAGATAGGGGGTGGTGAATTGTATTCTTACTCCGTCACCACACGGACTTAATTTTATTTATACGTTTGTAAATCTGGCCAAATACTGTAGTAGTTTTTAGAACATTTGCCGTACGGGAAGAAGTTAGAGTTCCATCTGTCGTCACATAGAAAACAAGCTGATTAATATTAGCACCGGTGATTATCGCTGAATTCAGACATTTGAAATGCTTCGTTGGAAAATCACATTAACATAAACATATTTGGGTCATGGATAAGCAAAACATCGCTACGTAATAGACCCAGCAAACATTTCTTATTGTCTATATTGGCTATGGTTGTAGCAACGTCATTAACTGTTTATAATTTCTCTTATATATTATTTATACCAACTGTTTCATTCGCATGTTTTATTGGATGAATGTTTAAAATTATTTTCTTCGGAACAGTGTTTTCTTCCGGGTAAAAGTCACTCTGTACTCCGTTGAGTACTCAAATATGAGTGACGTTGAGCTTCGCTTGGCATTTTTTATATATATTTTTTTAGTTAGTTAAGTATTTTTTTTGTTAAGAAAACACCTAAGTATATAACCCTTGTATTCCAGGGGACTTTACAAGCATAATTTGTGTGTGTTAACACAATTAATTGATTTGTAAGTTCATTTTATACATTTTTTGAGGCTAATGTCATCATTATTGTGTGCAACACATATTAAATTTTGGTGGTGACTGGGTTCAACTTTTGTTCATATTGGGAGTAAAATTGATCTACCATACAGCCATAGCAAGGATTGGGGCGGTGAGTTGTAATCGGCTGCCGCTTGCAGGATCTGGTCCAGCCATAATCTTCTCATTATATTTGGGATTATTATTATATTTGTGAATTGTATCATATAATATTTTGAATGGCATCACACTGGAACTATTAATAAGCATGTTGTAAGATGTAATTCTATTTAAGTGAAATTAGAAAATAAATAAAAATAGATAGTCGCGTTGAGTTTCTTGCCAGATCTCAGTGCGGTCGCGTTCTGATCCGACGATGGTAATTTTAAGAATAATGTAAAAAAATGACAATATGCAAGTGCCCCGCGGGGTTTATACATAATAAATGATTTGAATTTGAATTTTAATATGATATTGCACGGAAGAGTATTAGTATAATAACATCCACTAACAACAAAAGGTATTTCAGGTATTTATATTTCCGACCACTGATGACAAGTAACCCTGCTCCGGTGGTCGGCCCAACGACGAAGGTGACGTGGTTTTCGGGTGGGTTGCGGGTGTTGCGTGCTTAAGCCCCTCTGTCGTCCCGGACAGAGTGGTGCGAGGAGCGCGCCGACCGCAGCCCAGCCCAAAAAAAAAAAAGGTATATTTAAACATCTATGCAAGAGAATAAAAACTCGAAATAAAACCCTATACCAACACGAACGTTTCACTTTTTAGAGTTCCGTACCCAAAGGGTAAAAACGGGACCTTATTGCTAAGACTTCGCTGTCTGTCCATCCGTCTGTCTGTCACCAGGCTGTATCTCAAGAACCGCGATAGCTAGACAGTTGAAACTTTTACAAATTATGTATTTCTGTTGCCGCTATAACAACAAATACTAAAAACCAAATAAAATAAATATTTAAGGGGGGGTTCCAACAAACACGTTTTTGTGCCCTTTTTTGCTCGATATCGATAATGGCAACATGAAATATTCACAAAATACTCAGTTTTATTTTTACTTTAATAATCTTCTATACCAATAAATAAAATTGGAGTGTTTGTGTGTAATGTCAAAATAATAAGTTTTTTTTCATGCTCACACGGTTATTTGCACTATACACATGCTTAAAAATCACTTTATATTTTTTTGTCTGTCTGTTTGTTCCGGGTAATCTTCAAAACGGCTGGACCGATTTCAAAAATTCTTTCACCAACGGAAACCTATAATATTAGGGCGTAAACTAGGCTATATTTTATCCCGGTATTCCCACGGGAATGGGAACTACGTGGATAAAACGACTAAAACCGAAGCGAAGCGAGGGCGGGTTGCTAGTAGTAAATAAAAGACTATATAGATAAAAATTAATTTACCCGTATTTTAATAATGATTATCTGTTTATCTATTATTCGATGGCCGATTATGTGATATTATTATGGTGTGTAAATATTATCTTTGACTGAAATATAGGTCACACCTAAACGATTATCCGTGTATATCATAAATACCTAAATATTATCTTTGACTGAAATATAGGTACAGACAGACAAAAAATTTTTAATCTGTATTTTAGGCATAGGTGTCGTGCAAATAACCGTGTGAGCATGAAAAAAGCCTATTATTTTGACATTACAAACAGACACTTCAATTTTATTTATTGGTATAGACTAGCAACCCGCGCTCACTTTGCTTCGGTTTCAGTCGTCTTACCCTTCCTGTTCCCGTGGGAATACCGTCATAAAATATAGCCTATGTTACTCCCTGATATTATAGCTTTCCACTGGTGAAAGAATTTTTGAAATCGGTTCCGTGGTTTAAGCGTGAAAGCGTAACAAACTTACTGTCGCATTTATAATATTAGTAAGGATATGGTAATGACGTAGTAAGATTATAATGGTAAGTATTGCTACCTTTCTGTGGGTATCGAAGGATTCATTATCTTGAGTATCTCAGCTCATGCACGTTTCACGGTTGGGTTTGAGCCTCTTCCACGATAGGAGAGAAATTGACGTATTATACCACGCTGGTTGGATGGGTAATACGTCCCACTGCTAGATTCGAGCCTTCACCACCATAGAAGGAAAATTGACGTACGCTGGTTACACGGATTCGTAAGGGTTTTTATTTCGAGTTTGTCTGCTATTGAACAGATCTTTTATGCATATTATATTCTTTAGAAGACTTTTATGATACCTACAGGCAAGATATGACATGGTGAATTGTATTCATACTACGTCACCACACAGAAAAGGAATCGAAGGATTGAATAAGAGATATAATAGATAACATTTAAAACACAAATCCTATACCAAAATACCTAGTAATTTTCACTCTTAGAAATAGATCACAAACTAAATTGATAATAAAAATATGTGGAACTTTTCATAATGTCACAGCACATTATGAAAAGAGGGTTGACGTCAGGCAGGCGGCCGGTCATAAAAGTCATTGCCGAAACTTTTTGCAATATGTCAAAACAGATGACATATTGCGTCGACCCCAAGTAATTGGGATAAGAGTAAGATGATGATGATGATGTGGAACTTTTCATAATCTAGACACACGGCATCGTCTCAAGCTAATTTCAAGTAAAGAGCGCACCAAGTGTACATTTATATGAAACATTTCGAGCCGCTTTTGAAAAAGGTTTATAATGTACTAGCTGACCCAACAGACG
Organism: Lymantria dispar; assembly: GCA_032191425.1. NCBI lineage: Eukaryota > Metazoa > Arthropoda > Insecta > Lepidoptera > Erebidae > Lymantria > Lymantria dispar. The sequence continues at coordinate 2,246,615 of CM063442.1, read as the reverse complement.
TTGTTCTGTTCAAATAAGCGCCATTAAATAAAAGGAATTCTCCTTGAAATCATCAGCAGCGCCATCTATCGGGTCCACTTGTGAATCTAAGCCATTCTCGAATCCTCCTGAACACACACAAAAAATTTCGTCAACATCGATCCAGCCGTTTAGGAGGAGTTCAATGACATACACACGTACGCAAGAAATATATAAAGATAAATAAAAATATATGTTTATTCGATTTTATATAAATTGGCATGAGTTATAATAACCACAATATATTACGATAAGGTAATCTGACACGAAACGAAATCCGTCCAAAATATTGAAATATGATTTCATCCAATGATCCGCGCGATCAAAAACGACATAAATTCAATAGAAATAAAGTAGAAAGGATAAGTTCATTTTAGACTAGCTGCTTCAAACTATATATTAAAAAATTACTTTATTTACATTTTTCCCTTAAATAATTTTCGATTACAGACCTCGCTGAGAGGATTGTTTTTGAAATATTCTTAGCGTTTTCTTTTCATCGAAACAAAAGATAACTAAGTTACATTTCAATATTAATATTTTCCTTTTCAAGTTCAATATTCTAATTTACGAATATCTTAGAAAATATTTTGACGTGACAATGTCTTATAAATCGATGGAGCCGGCTGCACATATAAAAAAACATAATGCTCTGAGGCGTTCCATTTAAGGCTTGATCCATACAAAATATCTATCAAACGAATAGAATTAAAATTTCTTTTGAAAAATGAAACCATTCCATCAGTATTTTCTTATTACGTTGTCACGTTCAACTATCGTCACTAAACTGACTTTACAGACAACCGATTTTTTTTTTTATAATATTCATATCGTTATCATCCTATTCTTACTTCAATTATTTGGAGTTAACGCAATATCATTCTAGAAAGTTTCTAAACTTAAATTAAATTGCAAATACAATGGTATCTCTATAACTCGAACTTAGTCAAGTCGAAGTCTTCAGTAAATCGTAATTAAATGCCATTGCTTTCCTATATACCTTATATTTAGACTTTGTAGCTGAAACAAAATATGATTTCTATGCGAGGCGATTGATAATATATATTTCAACTCTAAGGTCCTCCACACATGGAGCTACCCAAAAATAACGGAATTGATCAGTAACTACAATTACAAACTAGTTAGAAACTGTACCTCGCACACGACGCTACTTAAAATGCAAGGTTTCAGTGACTTCTGTTATTTCTGCTCTCCAAGTTTATGATAAATGAGGCAATATTAGGAAAAAAAATCAAACATGTCGAGTGGATCGAGCAAGAATGACGACGGTATTGTATTGTGTACCACTTAATAGACGTCGAAGAAATCTTCACAGGTTTTGGATTCACCCGTATATTCGAATTAATGCGAACTACAGATTGTCAGTTGAGTAATCTGACAGTTTATAATTATATAAACTTGGATACTTTTCCACCTTCTGCACAAATTTAATATTTAGGGTTTGACCGTTCATTTTTCGCAACAAAAACAGGAAACTCTGGTAACCAGTAGCGCGGCAACCGGCACGACGCGTCATGCGTGATTAGTTGCTAACGCGTTATTAATCAGTTGGTGACTAATCGCGTCGTGTGCGACCCTCAATGAGAACGTATGGGCGGTGACGCTCAAGCAACTCGTTAGTAATTTAATAATATAAAATAATAATAATAAGAGTGGTAGGACCACACTGTCGACAGTTATCTGTCTACAGCCGCGGGCCGGTCCGTCCGGGGCAGTACCACACTCTCACAGAAAATCGACGTCTGAGTAGTAGCGATTTGTTACTGCGCTTCGTTCGGTGAGCGAGAGATCCGGAAGCCCAACTTTCTGAGGGTGTTTGAGTGTGGAGGGTTTTGGTGGTGCCCTTGGTATCACCAAGCCTCAATGCACGCATTCACACTCCCTTCACTTTCTTCGCGGCAGGCAGCGGCCTTGAAAGGTCCATGAGCGGCAGCAACACTTACCATCAGGTGTTTGCTCGTTTGCCACCGTTTGCAACAAAAAAAAAAAAAAAAATTGAGTTTGCAACTAGTACTTTTTCAGTAGTTCCATGTGCGGAGGGCCTTAAACTTGAATTTTAGCGGGTGACCTGACCGGGGTTTAGTCCGTCACCCGCCGAGAGGCCGACCGCGTGAGGAAAGACCGACGTCCTCCCCGAGGGGGGAACGTCGGTCGATGGGAGGGTACCCCAATAGGGGGTATTCCGTCGGGCCGACCACTGATGTCAAGTAACCCTGCTCCGGTGGTCGGCCCAACGACGAAGGCGACGTGGTTTTCGGGTGGGTTGCGGGAGTTGTGTGCTTAAGCCCCTCTGTCGCCCCGGACGGAGTGGTGCGGAGGCGCGCCGACCGCAGCCCACCCACAAAAAAAAAAGAATACTTGAATTTCAAAGGAAAGTAAGTTGCAGTTAGTAAAATATTATGATGTTTCACTTGAAATTACGTAAATTTATTGCAATAAATCTAAAGGAATGGTCGGTGATTCGGTTTAAAAAAAAATGTGTGGTTTTATGAAATCACGGTAAAAGTGAAACTTTTCGCATTGTAGACATTTAACAAAAAACATTTAGCAACATTTAGATTAAACACTGATAAATAAAAACAAACAAATAGCGTGGAGCACTGACACAAATGAGTAATAGTCATACGCTACACGGTCAGCTGATGCGAACCATAGGCGCCGCCATATTGGCCTCGGCTGCTCTGTCGAGCGCCTTTCACTTTACTCTTACTCCGCGACCGACCGTCACGCGACATGGAATAGATCGACGAAAAAGTTTGAGGCGATGTAATAAAAGTTTCACTTTAATAAATACGTCATTTGTGCCTGGTAGGTATATAATAATAATAATAATAATAATAAGTCTTTATTGGATCAATAAACAAAAAAAAAAAACATTACAATCCATGCACTACTACTAAAAAGTACCTTAGGTAAATATAGCTATTATTACTTACATAGAAAAAAAAAGAAAATAAGATAATAATAAAATCAAATAAAAACAGCATAAGATTCGTGTAGGTACATGGATAAGCTCTAACTCCTAACTAGGTCACCCTGTGTTTAGGATATCAGACCCCCCTTGACCTTACTGAAATATATGTGTCGAAGAATATATGTACGAAGCGGTATGATGAGATTAAAATTAGGCATACTTTATTTATAGTAAATTATGGCATCTATATTTCCAACAATAAAGGAAAATAAAAAAAAAAATAAAAAAAGAATTAATAGTAAGGGTAGATTCTAAACAAATAAAATCTAAACTATTTAATACCAACTACATACAGCCTATATACTATTTATTAAACTAACTATAAGACTACTAAATTTAAAAAAAAAAAACTATACTATCCATAAAACTTTTAAGCATTATTTAAGATATTGGTACTTACAATATTTTAAGATGGCATTAGATCCAGTGTTTAAATAAACTCACAAGTATTCATTACAACACGTCAATTATATAAACTCACCATCACATTTATATTATACTAAGTATATTAATTAAAAGAATAGATAAGCAAATAAATACAAAATATAAAACAAAACGGAACCGAAAATAATTAACACACTGAGACCATTATATATGGTACTTAGTGTATTAATTAAAAGAAATAGAAAATAAACTAAATAAAAGTATAATAAAAACAAACCGAATAGGAAATAATAAACAAACTGAAATAAAATAATACAATAGTTAAAAATTATACATAAAATATTCTATTTGCGCACCATATTTACAAATACCCTCCACGTAACATTGTAGAACAGACTCAAAGTTGTAACTGAACACGGATGTAAAGAAATAAAACTACGCTCACCGTGACTGGATCGTGCAAAATAATGTTTAACATGGCATATTTTAAACTAATGTATGGGATATTTTGTGCGGTGAGAATAGATTTCTCCTTGATTATATTATGAAGTCTATTACACATTAGCGGCGATTGCACACACAAACGCGCACACACCCGCGCACGCACGCAAACACACTCACACCACATTCTCCCGCGCATATATGGGCGCATATCGCCCTCTATCGGCAATATATGTAAATTGTTGATGTATGTGTTATCAATTATAGTTATAAACATGTTTGAAATATTTGCAACTAATATTGGTTGCCGAGGTTTTTTATTACAATTAATATATATTAATTCTTCATTGGTAATAAATGGTCTAAAAATCAAAATAGGAGACAAATACTTATTCAAATAAACCGCTGCCAGTAGGTAACGTGCCCAGAATGCTGGCAGCATTGCCACGTTGAATGGCAATGCTTAACCTCTGTGCCAAGTAAAGCCCAGCATTCCGGTCACGTGTCGCTTCATTAAGGCGTTTACTTAAATCTTTAAATATGTTATGGGCGCCAGGCCCCCACGGTCCCAAAGTTTCTACCCCAAAAGGCTCAAATATGTATACACTGTCTAGAGTACAGTATTTGTGCCTTTTGAGGTTCTCTGCTGATTCAGCCGCCGCTCCAGCCTCAATTTCAGTTCCGGGAAGATGTGACGGCGTTAGGGTATCAACACAAGTTGCATCCCATACCAAAGGTCGACCCATCTTCCACGGAATTAATGTCATACCATCGGGCCTCTTACCATCAGCGCGAACTAGGCCGCTAGGTTCTAAAACAGCGGCACAGTTCGCGCTGGTAAAAGCCCGACGGAGGATATCATTGAGACTGGCATGGCGAGGAATTCTACCTGCACTCTTTAAGCAGGAGAGGCCGTGGTGCCCGAGCCGGTCGACGACAAAACCACACTGGCAACGGTGCGGTGCACAACAAGATGCACCCAAGCGTAGACAAGCTGCAATACGGAAAGTAGAAGTGTCCATTAATGTTCCAATACGTAGTGAAGGGAGAGCCTGTAACCATAGACCCGATTCCCACTCACCAACAGCTAATTGACGGGCACGATCCGCAGAGCTTGAGCACGTATTGAAAAGTTGCTTCCGTACAAGCTTGCATAGCGGCCCATCCCACAGCCGCTGAGATGACGGGTCCGTGGAGAGATTTTTATTAAAATTGCGAGTCAACCACGCATTTCTGGCCTCATTAAAAGAAGGAATTTCTATATTTTTTAAAGAGGGTCCTAGAATTTTGTAAATTAAATTTTGAGTGCTATAAACTGAGGACAGAAATGCGGGCAACGCCACACCAGAAATTGAGCGAATGCCCAAACCTTCAAAACGTACTGGAAGTGATGCCTGAAGCCATTCTCGTTCTTTTAAATTTATATTCAAAATTGATTCCAAAGTGTCTCTAACTATTTTGTCTAAGCTTTGGAGAATTTCTTTATGCTTCCAAAGTTGACAACAACGAATAGTATACATGAATTTAGGCATAAAAAGGCAATGTCGAAAAATAGTAATGGCCATATGGGTATTGATTTTAAATAAACGGTCTGAACATTCTAAAAAATATTTATATATAATTTTTAATATTTAAATAATTATTTGTAGTAACAATACTGCTATTTACCATGCTATGATATTTAAGACACTTTTTGGATGTATTTCTAGAAATCTTTGATTTAATTGTTTTTTATATAATTGATCAAATTAAAATCGATTAGAATTAATGTAATTATTTAGAACCATATTTAGTTGTTTTTATACAATAAACATTGCAATTTATTTCTAGTTAGAGCGCCGTCTGTTGAACAATATATGAGAACAATATTTCCTTTAATTACATTAATGTAAATTGTGTAAAATTGACTATTTGGAATTATGTTAAATGCATTAGAATATTTATCATTATTATTTAGCTATATTCCGATAGTTATTTTATAGTTGTTTTATTTGTTTGTCATAAAAAGTAATTGTAGTTGCTAAGACTAGACCGTTTCATTGTAAAGCGGAAGTTATAAAAACATTGTAAGATTAGAATAGAGGACAGATTTACTTCACTCACTTCTCCGGCAATAACTCCTAATAAATACAGTGATTACATATCCTCTTTTACTACAACTTCCAAATTCCTGGCGCAACGCCGACATATACATGCTATAAATGTATTAATTTTATGCATGCACATCAAACAACTTAAAAATCGCACATTCATCATCATGTGGGCTCATATACGTCCCATTGCTGGGCTCGAGCCTCCTCCACAATAGGAGGGCAATTGACCTACTATGCCACTATGGTCAAAGGTGTTGCTATATGGTTTTATTTTTCCTTTTCTTGCATAGATGTTATTTGTATATTGTATATCTTAGTTTTCTTTTACAAGCCTACAAGCAAGAAGGAGGGTGGTGAATTGTATTCTTACCTACTCTGTCATCACACTGACAATTTAAAATTCAGTCAGGTCAGACGGGTTGCTATAAAATTGTTCAATCGAGTTTTCCTTCTCTTCTTTTAATACAATTCTACATTTTTCTTGCATTTCCCTTGAGAAATTCGTCGAAAATTTGTCGAAATTCTACTACAGAAACCTATATACATACGTATATGCCAAAAACTTTCACTATAATCTATCTAGGTTGATTCATCGTGATACCTACTGGAATAAATACCATCCATCCATCATATAAATATATATATATATAGTGCTATAAATTGCGAATTTATGATGTTAATGGAATTAAAAACATAATGTTCATACATTAATTTATCTTATACTATATACTAATTTATCTAATACAGGAAGACCAGGCGAATAGTTCGCATCGTTATATGTTTTTCTTTTACTTGTAGTTATTTATTTATTCCATCCATCAGCCTACAGACGTCCACTGCTGGACATAGGCCTCCCCACGAGAATGCCACTCGGAACGTTCCTGCGTCACTTGCATCCAATGGTTCCCTGCGACTTTGAGAATGTCGTTAGTCCACCTAGTGGGGGGTCATCCTACGCTGCGGCGTCCGATTCGTGGTTGCCACTCAAGAACCTTTTTCCCCCAACGGTTGCCGGTTCGACGAGCGATGTCAACGTGCTAATTCTGCGGGCTATGTCGGTTACACCCGTTAAAATCCGGATTTTATCACGTAGAGCAGAACCGAGCATAGCCCTCTCCATAGCACGCTGAGCGACTTTAAGCTATTTTATGAGGCCGACATTTAGAGACCACGTTTCAGTGCCGTAGGTCATCGCTGGTAACACACACTGGTTATAAACCTTTGTTTTTAGACACTGCGGAATATTGGACGAGAAGATTGTCCTCTTAAGTTGCCTGAACGCTGCCCAGCCGAGTTGGATTCGTCGGCTGACCTCTTCCTCGAAATTGGATCTACCTAGGGATATAGCTATTCATATAATATGCAAATAACATTTGTGCAAAAAAGGAAAACTGGAAATAAAACCCTATACCAACCAGTCTGATTAGCAAGCCATTTTCCCTTCCATTGTTGACGAGGCTCCAGTCCAGAGTGTAACATATTTGAGCCGAGATAATGACGATAATATATACATATACTAGCAGACCCGGCCACGCGTTGCTGTGGCTAAGGTTTTTGTTATATTACATTTTAGTGAACTATTTATGCTATTGAATTGTAGCTTTTATGACACGTTTGTAGGTTTGACATAGCAGCGCCATCTATTAATTACTTACTCAATCCAGTCAACATATATCGCCATCTGTTAAAATCGTTTGGAGTTAACAGATAATTGTGAATGTCAAATAATAGACAAATAATTTGCAATAAAATAATATTGCGACTATAAATTAAGATGTAAGCTATCCTATCTTTCAAGTTGGATCAAACTGCATATGGTGTGCAAATTTGATTAAAATCGGTTAAGTAGTTTAGGAGTCCATCGCGGACAAACAACGTGACACGTAATTTATATATATTAAGATGTACATTGTACCTAATATTTTACTTATTTATTAGATGGAAACGTATAGTCGACGGCGTGAGATAAAGTTTAACAAAGCGACAGAAAAAAGGCAGGTATCGGTTTTGTTCGGCTCCAAATAACTCAGTGAGCATATTAATTTATAATTGCCAAATTCAATTTTTAATTCATTGAGCGTATTAGAGCTTGTTACAAAAAAAAAATGACAATAGTCGTTAAAGAATTGTTTTGAAACTAAATTTTCTATATATTTTTTTATAGCTGTTGGTGACAGACGAACAAACAGCATACTTGATCGTAAGTGATACTGCCGCTCCTATGATACTTACCTCCGTTTCACCGATTTAGTAATATGTCAATTTCGTTCCCATTATAGATGACGCCTGCGTCCACTAGTGTCAAATATATGGATAATAGAAAAGTAAATAATACTTTTGGGGTATGTCTCCTCATGGAAATTTATTCTGAACAACAGTACGGAATCCTTGCCATCGGCGGCGCGGCATGCTTAGCTGTTCGTATATTAAGCTTGATAAATACAACAAATTGTTTTTTTTTTTTTTTTTTTTTGTGTGTGTATTTAGCTGTTGGTCGCAGATGACCTTGACAGCTTAACGCGGGCAATGGGCGAGCGGAAGGCTCTCAACCCGGTAAGTGAGTTAAGCGAACATCGCCCGAGGGCTCCCCCTGTGGGGAACGGACCTCGGCTCGGGGCGTCGCTGAAAGCAAAGTGGGCGTGGCCACGTTTAGGTTAATGATTTTTACGCGGCGCGGTTTTCGACCTCGTCGGCGAGGCCGATACCGCGCAGTTTTATGTGTTAGCGCTGCGCGAGCTGTGTAGGCCCTTTCTTGGGCGATCGTAATGGTACCATCCCCTTCTTCAAGGAGATGACGGGGTCGTCGGACCGCGGATATTTTTGATGGGACGTATAGTCTAACTTTTTATTAGCTGCAGTAAAATGACGTTTTGTGGGTTGCCGGTTTTTGAAGAAAAATAAATAGGGATGTAGCTAAATGAGTGAATCATAAATGAATAATCAGTTTGGTTTTTTTTTGAGATTTAATATTAAGTTGTAATGTATTTTTTAACTTATTATTATTACTATACTAGAGGATTGATCTTTTTTAGTGGAAGTATAGGGAGGTACATTCAAAATGAAACAAAAACGTCATAATAATGTTATTTAATTAATCTTTTTCGAAATCACTGTCGCTGTCGCTTTCGGTCACACTAATAACAAATCTATCTGTCACTTCATCTATAATATGATCGAGGTGGCACATTTTATCTTCCTCTTTAATAGTGTGAGACACACAGTCACTCCACTTAGCCGGTGTCACTTTGTTGATTCCTTCTTGGAATAAAGTTTTCACTTCTTGCATTTTATACGTCTTATTATTGTTTGCGACGTGACTCTTTACCTGCGCCCATACCAACTCAATGGGGTTCAATTCACAGTGATAAGGGGGCAGTCTTAAAAGTGTGATACCTTTTTGTGCAGCCATCTCGTCTACGGCATATTTCTCAGTATGATTTTGTTGTTTCACAATATCTATGAGAGTGGCCTTGACCATATTTGGTTCAAACGCAATATTTTTAGTAGTCAGCCACTCTTGAATTCGTGCTTTCGTCCACGACATCTTCGGGATTGTTTCGATCTTCCGAGAGTGATAGGGCGCATTGTCCATTACGACTACTGCATTCGGCTTGAGTTTAGGTAGAATATCGCCGAACCAATCCTCGAAACACTCCGCGTTCATTTCATCATGGTAGTCTTCTGTACCTTTCTTTGCTTCAAACATAAGAAGTCCGTCGACCAGGAAGCCTTCTTCTCCACCTATGTGACTAATTATGAGTCGTTTGCCCTTTCCTGTGGGATTTTTTAATCCCGTAGTCAGGCCGTCTAAAAATGCCTGTCGAGAAGATTTAATACTTCCGTCAATCCAGGTTTTTTTTGTAGTATGACCTGAAAAGAACAAAAAAGAATCATAAGTTTCGACATCAAAACAAAAAGGGAACAAATAGAAGAAACTAAGAGTTGACACGTACCAGCGTTGACCCAGGTCTCGTCTTGATAATATATGTATTTTCCCTCCCTACGATATTGTTTAATTAAACGCAGGTAGCGCTGGCGCCATGATATGATATCTTGTCTATCAATAAGCACACTCTTGCGTGATCGAGTAGCGAATTCGAAATTAAGATGCTTCATAATTTTTCTCAATGTCTCTTTCGAGAAGTTGGGCAATCCTGAGTCATCATTTACAACTTGCAGCACCTAAAAATGATTAAAGTTATTACCTAATTGGTTAAGATTACACATGGGATGGGAGAAAACATACATAACGTATAATAAAAAGATGAGTGACGACATGTGTTAACTAACTTTTGCGATGGTGGGCATTTCATTTCTATGAAAGAACTGATGTACAATTCGTCTAACAGCAGTGAATGTGAAATCATCAAGTTTATCTTTAAATGTAAGTTTTGGGCCCGTTTTTTCGGGAGGTTTTGGTGATTCGCTGTCGTTCTCTTTGTGCTCCTTTAAAACGGAATAAACTGTGCGGACGGATATTCCCAAGACTTCAGCCACCTTGTTAACGCATTCACTTGTTTTTGGAACTTCAATGTTTGATTCTGAAGATTTCACTTCAAACACATATTTGTAAACGTTTTGGACCCAAAGTTTTTCAGTTGCACTTAGAGCTACACGTGGCCTTTTTTTCTTAGGAGATAAAAATGTGTCTCCATCTTGCGATGTGCTCGGCAGAGCATCCATGTCTTCAATGTATCAAACAAAAAAAACTAACACAATTAACGAAAACAGGTAATGAAAAACAAACACAACGTAACATAAGTTTAACAATAATGATAACAAAAACAACGCGCAGTGGGCAAATCAAAGTTATTCATGCACTCAAAACAGAAGTATGAAGCCGAATGAGCGAATGACAACCGAAACAAAATGGCGGTCAAGCGTCATCGTAGCACCGTAACCAAAAACCAGTACTACCAACTTGAGAGAGCGTTTTCTTGAGTGTTACCTTGTATATGTCTAAAAGGATCAACGTTTATACAGCCTTTTATTTACATTAATATTAAATAGAATTTAGTATGATCATTATGAGTCAGCTATGGAACGATTAGATATTCTGTAAACTTTTGTGAACTGAATCACATCCCTATTGAGATTAGGCTGTCAACATTATTTTACGGAATGACATTTAGAAACGTAATTTTACTGCAGCTAATAAAAAGTTAGACTTTAGTTTGCCGCCCCAACCACTAGTGGATTGGGGTGAGTCGTGGCAGAGTCAAAATAGCGCTGGGAGCAACGCTTCATATACTGCCTGATGGTCGGCAATTCGAGGTCGATGTGTAGATCGACATTACGAACGAACCACGGTGCTCCCGTTGCCCGTCGCATGAATCTATTTTGTAGTGTTTGTAACCTGTGGATCCTGTTTGGCCTAACGTGCGCGAACACTACACTGGCATACGTCATGATCAGCCGTATGCAGGTAGTGTATAATCGGACTTTATTTTTAAGTGATAGTTTTGACTTTGCGTTTAATAAGCAGTGAAGGTGTCCCATCACGAAGGCGGAGCGCGCGCGGACCCGCTTCAAGTGGGACAGGAAAGTGAGTCGGCTATCAAGGGTCACACCTAAGTACTTGGCCTCTCTGCTCCATGAGACAGGTCGGCCGAAGAGAGTGAGAGGAGGGATGCTGTCCGGAGAGCACAGACGGGCAGTTCGTTTGGTGAACATGACCGCTTGGCTCTTCTCGGGATTAATTTCTATTCTCCATTTCCTATAACAATTGGCAAGGGCGGTAACCGCTTTTTGGAGTGTATTGACTACGGTTGTCGGGGACATACCTGCACAATAGAGTGCGGTATCGTCGGCGTAAAGCGCCGTGTGCACACGAGTGAACTTGGGTAAATCACTTGTATACAGCGTAAACAAAAATGGGGCGAGGACCGAGCCCTGTGGAACACCGGCCTTGAGAGGATGGGAGGTCGACAACGTCCCTTCCACCCTATAGCGAAAGCTGCGATGACTCAAATAGTCATGTATTATTAGAATTAAGTAATCGGGGATTTTTAATAAATATAATTTGTAAATTAAGCCCTCATGCCAAACTTTATCGAAAGCTTTCGCTACATCTAGAAATAGTACACCAGTGTACCGTCCCCTAATGAACTGACTACTGGTGTATTCTACTAGTCTATGTACTTGCTGAACACAGCTGTGTTTAGCACGAAAACCAAATTGCGCGTCCGGTATAAGTTTATTTAACTCTGCGTATGATCGTAGCCTACTGAGTACTATTCGTTCGTATAATTTATCTAAACTTCTCAGTAGGCTAATAGGTCGATACAACAAATTGACGTAAATAGTTTATTTTATATGATTTGAATGTCTAATACAGAGATAGGTAGGACAGGAGTATCTAATGTACTTTTGTGAATAAATGTACTTATACGAACCAGTTATAATCATCATCATTATCTTCTAAGGCCATACATGTCCCACTGTTGGGCCTCCTCCGCCATGAGAGCGGGATTGATCTACTATACCATGACTTATTGATGTAAGGTTTTCTTTCGAGTTTTCCATCTCTTGCACAGATCACCATCACCACCCATTGATTTGTATTTTTACTCCGTCACCACACGGAAAGTATACATACTTCATTTTAATTTGTTAGTTATAAAGAAGGATAACATCGGAAGGACATTGATAATCAAATAGAATTGATTCGAATTAAATCGAATGGCATCAACGAATCAAATCATTTACTTACTTACTTACTTTTAGGAGTGGTAGGACCACATTGTCGACAGTTATCTGTCTACAGCCGCGGGCCGGTCCGTCCGGGGCAGTACCATGCTCTCGCAGAAAATCGACGTCTGAGTAGTAGCAATTTGTTACTGCGCTTCGTTCGGTGAGCGAGAGAGCCGGAAGCCCAACTTTCTGAGGGTGATTGCGTGTGGAGGGTTTTGGTGGTGCCCTTGGTATCACCGAGTCTCAATGCACGCATTCACACTCCCTTCGCTATCTTCGCGGTTGGCAACGGCCTTGTAAAGGTCCATGAGCGGCAGCAACACTTACCATCAGGTGTACTGTTTGCTCGTTTGCTACCGTTTGCAATAAAAAAAAAAAGAAAAAAAAAAAAACTTACATATTCTGAGATTTAGATAATGCTTGATGATGGGGGTAGTGAAATGTATCTTAGTCCGTCATCACAGGAGTAGCGTGGTATAGTAGATCAATTTCCCCTCTATTGTGGTGGGGACTCGAACCTAGCAGTGGGACGTATTTGAGCTGTGATGCGTTACTCTGTGATGCGTTACGCTGTGATGCCCTAATTTCTTATTCGATATTTCCACGGGAACTGGAACTATGCGGGTAAGGCAACTGAAACCGAATCGAAGCGAAAACGGGTTGCTAGTTTATAATATAGATAACTGTCTTCGTAGCTTTGCTAGCTTAGATTAACTGTATATTTACTATTTTTAATTTATGAAAAAAATAAGTGTATATATATCAATTACAATTTCGTATGAACTTGCTATTACTATGGTTGTTGTGATAACAATTATTATCTAGCAATGTGGTAGCTATGTTTCCTTATCGCTATTATAGTAACATGACTGTAAGACATAGCTTGACTCCTATTTGTTACAGAGTTATTTGTATTTTACAGCCTATTATCCTTTCATTATAAATGTACCAATTTAAAAAGCAGTTTCAATTGAATTATCAATTTCTGTGAACCTTATAAAGGTTCAAACTAACAAATTAAAATATTGAGACTACTAAATATATATTTCAAAAAATAACTTATTTGTGTTACGATAAATGTTTACAATACGTGGATCTTGAATCCACGTCTAATAGAAATCCGTTCAAACGATGAACAAGATTCTATCTTACTAAAGTATTTTAATAATTCAGATTCACCTGTCATACGTCGGTATCAAAGCAAACATATTCTGTCGGTGAAGTTTTATGCGCAAACATTTGAACTTTGCTGTGTATATGGATTAAAATTTGTGCCAACCAACTTCTTGGCTTAGTTACGTTCAATGAAAATATACAAGTCTATATAGTATATAGGATTGATAGCAGTACCTGTTTTCATATTTCTGTAAATTCTCTTATTTAATAGGACTATACTTACGATAGTCGTCCGTCTACAGCCAGTGCGGGCCAGTGCATTCGATCAGATGGACGGGTGGAAATTCAGATCCTCTAATAATGCATTTCCTAACTAATATTTTAAATGCGAAAGTAACTTTTGTTAGGTTTTCACGCTTAAGCCACTGAATCAATTTTTTTTCGTAATCGCGTGTTGTTGATCGATTTTAAAAATTTAGCGGGGCCTACAAGATTGCATTTGCGTGATGTTTATCGATTTTAAAAATTTATGTTGATCGATTTTAAAAATCAATAGGTCTATCAACATCGAGTAACATAACTCTATCCTGTTGTTCTCACGAGAACGGCAACTACGCGAGTGAAATCGTGTAATTTTGACCGATTTAAAAAATTCTTTCCTCAATGGATAATTACATTAATTGTGGGTAATAAAGACAATTCTTTATCCCAATTTTCTCACGAGAACGGGTACTGTGCAAGTGAAATTGTGGGATGTTGAGAGATTTAAAAAATCTTTTTCAACGGGAAGCGACATTATCAGTGAGTAGTACATGTAGGCTATTTTTAGGCCAGGCGTTCCCACGGACACAAGAACTATGCGAAGGAAACTGCTGAATATTGACTGATTTAAAAATGTCTCTCACTAATGCAAATTTATATTATCAGCGAGTACGCACGTAGGCCATTTTCACCCCCGATATTCCCATGGAAACAGAAGCTACAAGAATGAACCCGTGGGAGATTTGATTTTAAAAGTTCTTTCACCCATGGAAAGCTACATTATTAAAGAGTAACGTGTTTAGGCCATTTTGTATTCCGTTATTCTCATGGGAATGGCAACTAAGCGAGTGATATTGTGGGCATTTTACCATTTTGAAAATGCTTTCTGCGATAGAATTCTATATCATCAGCGTTTAAAAAGGCTATCTTTATCACCCTATTTCCGTGGAAATCTGAACTACGTGGGTGGACGTAATATTATAAATGTGAATGTTTGTGAAGATGTTTGGATCTTTGTTAATGACTAGGTTTGGATGTAAATTTGCATATTGAGTATTTCTCAGAGAGAAGATATAAGATTTAATTCTTTTCGTCCCGGTAATAAAAAGCATATCAAAGCACATCCTTCATAATGCAATTCATTAATGTTATTTATATTATTATCATTCTTATTGTTAATTATTTTCGACCTTTTCTTTTTTTTTCTGTTTTCGATATTTTTCTTTCTTCTATATTTGTGGAAAGGAATTTCTTGAAAACCAGCCCTGCATAGTGTCTAGGCAACACAACGCTGAACATTCCCCTATTATCAAAATTAACTAAAAAAATATGCAATATAATTGTTGTTATGTGACAATAAATGCTATTCTATTCTAATATATGCCCATTACTTTGGCTTAAAATCTTCCATTGTAATTTGTATGATTTTATAAATAAGTAACTTAAATATGGTAGCTTAGTATGATCCGACTACTTCTAATTTTAACTAAGTCTTTTAACATTTATTTTAACGCGTATTTGAATTGGTAATAATTTTATCTCGTAAAGCACTTTACATTTTGAACATTAACCATTCACGCTTCCAAGGTGTTATTCATTTGATCAGCCAGACTTTATTACAATTCACTGCCACTCGTATTTTATTATATTTACAATGGTTTCCTTTTATATTATTAACTAGCAACCCGCCCTCGCTTCGCTTCGGTTTTAGTCGTTTTACCCGCGTAGTTCCCGTTCCCGTGGGAATACCGACATAAAATATAGTCTAGTTTACGCCCTGATATTATAGCTTTCCATTGGTGAAAGAATTTTTGAAATCGTTCCAGCCGTTTTGAAGATTACTCGGAACAAACAGACAGACAGACAGACAAATTTTTTTTAATCTGTATATTAGGCATAGGTGTCGTGCAAATAACTGTGTGAGCATGAAAAAAGCCAATTATTTTGACATTACAAACAGACACTCCAATTTTATTTATTGGTATAGATTTAGAAAGGAAAGAAACAAAACGACCTCGAAAACGATTTTAATGACGAGCGTTTGTTTATTTGCACGAATATTTATTTTTAACTAGTGTTGCCCAAAAAAGTCTTGGTCTTGCGGTCTTGGTCTTGGTCTTGGGAGAAATGCGAGACCGAGACCAAGACCAAGACCGCTTAATTTTTGCAAGACCAAGACCAAGACTGGCCCTGCAAGACTTGAGCAAGACCAAGACTGGGCCTGCAAGAGTCTCGCGGTCTTGCATTTAATTCAAATCACCATTTCAGCTTATATACGGTTGAGCTCGTGTCTTCTACATAACAGGAGGAGAATCGGCCGTGGCCGCAGGGGAATCGCCACGGTGATCGGCCGTGTTGTTACAGGTCATACATGTCAAGTTTTCCTTCTCTTGCACCGATGTTATATATTATAGCCCTTAGTCGTGGGTTCGCAGTCACGGGTAAAATAGGGGGTGATGAATTATATTCTTACTCCGTCACTACACGGCAAGTCAAATCAGTCTTGAGATATCCATCTATTGGCCAATCGATTCCCAATGTTGGTGTTGGCTTTTCAGAATTACTCTTCGGAAAGGCTTAAGGACAAAAATACCGTAATCACGAGAGTGCTCTTGCCCATTATACATATTTATATATCCGTTTATTCATTAGCCCAACGACGTTCACTGTTGGACATAGAAATATGCCTACAATTAATCTATATAAATGTCCATGTAGGGACAGAGTACGATCACCATCAGGCAGTACATGAAGCGTTGCTCCCAGCGCTATTTTGCCTCTGCCACGACTCACCCCAATCCACTAGTTAATGAATTGAGAGACATGTAAGTTCTCAGTTTTGTCATCGTTTTTTCGTGTAAATTGATTAAAATGTATAAAGGAATGATACTTAATCTACAACATATTCGTATTTTGTTAAATGTTCATTAGAATTTGAATAAATCAATGATTACGTTTGCATAAGCAAGCCAAACTTCGCTTTAACATAAATCAGCTGATCGGCCGATGACCGTTGATGAGTCGCCTTTGTACCTACGTAACCATTGAAAGGTTCGCGCAAATCTAATACCTATTTATACTGTCGAAATTTTACATGCTTACATATATCCTGTCTGTACATACCTACATAATGCATAAAATTTAAGGCATAAACTCTTAGACACACATTTTTGTAATCACTATAACTTTTACGTTATATTGTTTTTGTGTAATATACATTCTAATTATGATCTATGACTGTTGAACTACAACATACATGAACAGTTGTCCCATAACTTGATACACCCTGTGTATATAACATATGTGCAAGAGAAGTGAAACTAGAAAGAAAACCCTGTACCAACATGTCTGACCAGCGTGGTATAGTAGATCACTTTTCCTCTTACTGGGGAAGGAAGCTTAAGCTCAGCAGTGGCACTTTTATGAGCAGTGACGATGACGACGAATATCATACATTTTACAAGTATTAAAACCATAAAATTTTAAATCAGTTTTATATGTTCTTGAATAAATAGTATATTAAGAGCTACATGGATCCAGCGGTCAAAATATTTATATAGGCAATAGAGCAACAGGTTTTTTCAAGTATCCAGAGTATCAGTAACTAAACTGGAAATACAATAGAGACATACCACTTAACTTGAAGGGGAATATAAACAATCGCATTAATTGTAAAATATCGCATTTATTATAAAATGACATAAAATTTATTGTATCAACTGCCTCGTGTGGTGACGTCTTAAGAAAATAGGGTCGAAAGTCCTGTTATAAGAGTAGTAACGCTGTCTAATGGAACACCAGGGGAATAGAAGAGTAATTTTCTCCAGTGGTAAGTATTGTATTCAATAGTGAACTATAGGCTAGCAGATGGATAGATAGGATATTTGATTAATTTAGTTGGATTTTTCATTGCCATGTTAAATTACTGTTACGTTATTCTAACTGCAAAACTTTGCGAGACTCTTGCTGCAATACCAAGACTCGGGTGCGCAAGACCAAGACCAAGACCAAGACTCGGGTGCGCAAGACCAAGACCAAGACGAGACCAGGTGTGATGTTGCAAGACCAAGACCAAGACCGGTCCAAGTCTCGTCTTGGTCTTGCATTTGGGCAACACTATTTTTAACCCCCGACGCAAAAAGAGGGGTGTTATAAGTTTGACGTCGATGTCTGTATGTGTATGTGTGGCCTGTCTATGGCATCGTAGCTCTCAAACGGATGGATCGATTTTGATGCGATTTTTTTCGTTTGAAAGCGTTTCCAGTGGTTCTTAGTTATGTTTCCGTAATATCGGTCCAGCAGTGTAAGAGTATCACTTTCAAAATGATGTAATGGCTTATAATTACTTGATTAAGTGCTTCACGCGTGCCGGTATGGTGGTTAAATGACAATTAATTGATAATTCCCGTAAAAGAGAATATAATACTTTTTTTTTAATATTTTAGTTTATATTGGGATTTATTCTCAATTTTACTTATAGATAGATACATTTAATTTGGAGCTACATCAGCTACAATTTCCAGCACAGATAATAAAATGTATAAAATTTAGAGTGCATTCATCATCTTGGCTCATATATTGCCCTATTCCCGGACAAGAACGTCCTCAATGGTATATTTTATTCCGGTATTCTCACAGGAACGGCAATTACGCGGGTAAGGCAACTGAAACTCAAGCGAAGGGAGGGCGGTTTGCTAGTATTACATATTATTCAACCCTACTAATAAATCACCAATATCACATAACCTCTGCACCAAACATACAATAATTGTGTGTATAACAAGATACTCCATAACTACAACGTACTGGCCTTACCGCTCGCGTATCACCGATTGCACTCTAAACGCGGCTGCGATCTTGTTTTTCTGGGTTGCGGCTGCGTTCAAAATATATGAAAGAAAGAAAGAAAGAAAGAAAATAAGAAAATAAGATTTATTAGACACTATAGTTACATGCCTGACATAGAGATATAGGTACACAAGTGATATAAAAACGAAGACGAAAAAATATTGATGATTGAAATATTCATAGTATACATAAATGAAATTCATAATATGAGTGTCCAAAAGGCAACAGCTCAGCATATGCTACATAAACTTGCAGCGCTGATTTTCAGCTGCAGCCTAACTAGTCTAAGTTACAGGTCACAAGAAGTGCAAGTACAGAAGAGCTACATTTAATAGGTTCATAGATTTTTCAAAATTGTAAATAGTCATATTACCTAGTAACAATAATAACAGTATTTGAATCAAACCAACACTATTTAAAATCTGCATTTTAAAAGTCTGAAATGATCAGAAATGATCAGAAAATATAATTATATATATAAACACCTATATATAATTATATCCAACATTTTTAAGATCGTAACGCAATTCTTCACCAAGAAGAATTAAGGGCAAACGATACATCTATGTAAAAGAAGGAAAACTCGAAATTCCAACTTGTCTGACCATCATAGTATAGTATGGTCAATATCATGGAGGCGGCTTGAGCCCAACGGTGGGACTTATATGAAAAGACGAACAAATAATGTAGAGACACTGAGCTATTCAAAATTATTTGAAATTTTTGTATCGGTTTCGAATATATTTTAATTTGTTATATCCAATAGTTCTGGTTATACAGTTACGGTGTTTCATGATATCCCTTAGTACCAATTGCGATTGCTAATCCATCTGTCAAGCTTGGCGATTAATGCCTTATTGCCTTGACGTCAATAGCTTCTGAATGGAATATGTAGAATATGAATTAGTTCCTTAAGTATTAATCTTCCAAGTAAAAAACGTATTCAAGTAACCTTAATACATTATCATATGTAATATATTGAATCGACAGGTACTTCATTTATCTAAGAGAATTTTCCATTACTTATTTATTTATTTAAGGAAACTCAACAGCTTTTTAACATACACAGTTTCACATATATAAATATGCAAACAGACTCAGCTGTTTGCATTAACAATAAACAGAGCCAATTACAGAGTGCCACGACAAGACAATTTGAGGTGATACATACAGCAATTTGTTAGTTACAATAATTATCCAAAAAAAAAAAATTAAAAATAACAGATTAAAAAAGTAAACAATAAATAAAATCAAAAAGAAAAATAGAAATATACATGTACTTACAACCTATTCTTGGATTATGGATTGGTGGTTAAGTCTCGAAGAATATGTTTTTTTAAACTATTTTTGGGCAACTGGGATATGTCAACGTTGTCAAACCTGTTATTATAAGTGCGAAGTATTCTTGGGATAACAGAGTTACATGCATAATTTGTGCGCTGATGAGGTACAGTAAACAATGGAGTGTTTCTGGTTCGTTTCCTAGGCGTATTAAAGCTTATACAAGATACGAGTGATGGGGAGTCAAGACTACCGCGTAAAATATCGAACAGAAGACACATAGCCTACATTATACGTCTATCAGCAAGCGGCGTTAGTTGATAGTGCTTACAGTCGTTGACATACGTGGCGTCTATGGGTTTTATAATTCAGATGTTTTATGAATCGTCGCTGAATACGCTCTATTTTTTCAACATACGCCATATACTGAGGGCACCAGCTGGAACTACAGCACTCCAAGCGCAATACTCCGAACGTAGGCGTAGTATACTGTTTTTAAGGTACTGGCCTTTTTGAATGGTGTGCACGTACGAATAATAAAGCCTAGATTTCGAAGTGCTCTACCAGTAATTGGCTCAATATGCTCAGAGAGTAT
Source organism: Lymantria dispar (assembly GCA_032191425.1). Lineage (NCBI taxonomy): Eukaryota > Metazoa > Arthropoda > Insecta > Lepidoptera > Erebidae > Lymantria > Lymantria dispar. The sequence goes on along the minus strand of CM063442.1, from coordinate 2,225,890 downwards.
CATCTTGGAGTCCAATTGCACTCCCAAATCTCTCACCATTACAGTTCTTTTAATAACATTGCTATTAAACTTGTAGTGATAAGAGATTGAGTTAGTTTTCTTCCGAGTGAAACTAATAACCTGACACTTTCCAATGTTGAGTGATATATTATTTTTATTATAATAGGTCCATAAGGCATTTAAGTCACGCTGTACCATTTCGCAGTCCAAGCGAGATCGTATTCTCATGTACACTTTTGTGTCATCAGCATATAGAAGATGATTAGAGTATTTAAAACATTTATCAATATCATGTAAGTAGGCACAGTAGAAAAGAGGGCTCAGGTGCGATCCCTGGGGGACCCCAGAAGAGATACTAATAAAATCAGACTTGAAACCCCCAAGGACCACAGCCTGGGAACGGTTAGACAAGTACGACTGAATCCACCTTAGCAAGTCACCCTGAATACCAAGTTCGTATAATCTGCATATTAAGATGTCATGATCAACGCGGTCGAACGCCTTTTCAAAGTCGGTATAAATGACATCAACCTGACCCGAATTCTCTATTTCGCGCAATACGTAATCAGTAAAAATCGCCAAATTTGATGTCGTAGACCGACCTCTGATAAAACCGTGTTGGTCGTGGGATATACCGGATGATATAATCGGATAAATGTAGCTATAAACTATTTTTTCAAAAAGTTTACCTAATGTGCTAAGTATGGATATAGGGCGATAATTCTCTATTTTAGATTTAGATCCATTTTTATGTATCGGTATAATGGGAGCCTTTTTCCACAAATGCGGGAAAACAAATTCTGACAAGGACATGTTGAATAATAACGTGATAGGATACGATAAACTTTTGGCACAATTTAGGAGAAAGACAGCAGGAATTCCATCACAACCAGGACCTTTACTTTTGTCAAGTGATTTCAGAAACTTAGCAGTAGTTTCCTGTGTAATAGTCATTGTCGCGATGACACTGCCCATGTCCATTCCATCCTCGCTAGTAGTTATAGAGGCATTGGACGGCACAACAAAAACACTGCCAAAGTAGTTGTTGAAAGCGTTGCAGATATTGCTGCCCTCCTCATAGTCTACGCCATTTAAAGTGAGTGATTTCGGATAATGGCTACTACCACGCTTCGACTTAACGAATAACCAAAAAGCTTTTGGCGGCCTGCTGATTAAGTCTTCAGTGTGCTCATTATGTTCCATTAGGAGTTGTTTTTACACCGAATGTATTTGTGTCCGAAGGAGAGAAAATTCCACATAATCACGTGGGTTCCCATATTTCTTCCAACGTCTGTGAAGTTTGGATTTCTCTTTAATTTGAATTATAAGGGAGCGGTTATACCATCTAGGAAATTTGTGCTTACTTGGGGTTTTTCTAATTGGAACATGATATTCGACGCAATCGTTTAGCACACGATAAAAAATTTCGAGTGCGTCATTCAAGCAATGCCCTGATAGTAGGGAGTCCCAGTCTATATTATTTAGATACAAATTAATAGCCTCATAATCACATTTGGGAAAATTACGGCGAATAGAGATATTCTCTTTTAAGTGAGAAAAAATAGATCAGTGCATTCAATCGAAAGAGAGGGATGGTAACTATCTTCAAGTAAAATAGGGTTCATGCATCTATCCACGACCATGTGAATGTTAGAGAAGACCAAGTCAAGCGTTCGGCTCTTTGCATTCAATATATAGTTATACTGTAGGAGACCCAGAAATGAAAGATTTTCAACAAAAGACGTGGCACTACGTTGAAGATCCTGAGATCCAGTGGAGCTTACATAATAATTATTTTGCAACCAACGTAAAAGATTAAAATTGGAGATTAAAATCACCGACGAGAAAGAATGTCTGATTAGAGCAACTTTCAATATACGTCGCAATGTTATGGTTTACGTCATCAATGAGGGATGGTATATTAGCAGTCTCAGGAGGAATATAAACCAAAATAATATTTAGGTCCACACTACAAGCAATTTTATTTTTTATTTTTTTTATTTTGCTGTGTGGTAGCGGCTTCGAATACTACCAACCCTTGCTTTGCTCGTGGGTGTCGTAAAAGGCGACTAAGAGCCCTAGATTGACCCGGACCAACTCCATCTGGTACCATTTGGGTCAACGATTAGATTCCCAAGGAGGGTTGACGTCAGGCAGGCGGCCGGTCATAAAAGTCATTGCCGAAACTTTTTGCAATATGTCAAAACAAATGACATTGCGTCGACCCCAAGTAATTGGGATAAGAGCAAGCTGATGATGACTACAAGCAATTTTATTGGATGGGATCATCACAACCAAAAGTTCAAATGTCATTCCTGAAACGATGTCCGTAATATTAGGCCCTAGTTCACGTTTCGCGCATATCATTACTCCACCATCCGTTTTTTTACCTGTCGATATGAGGTCACGGTCACGACGGAACACTTCGTATCGACTGTCACAAAGCTCAGAACTCAAGATATCGCCCTGAAGCCATGTCTCTGTAAATAAAACAACATCGTAGTCGTTGCATAATATTCCATTATACAAGTCAGTGCACTTGGTACGAAGGCCACGTACATTCTGGTAATATAAGTTTAACCTGTTAACCATCGTATTTACAATATTTACAAGAACAGTACATTGTGATAGTAGATAAACACTCCCGCAGTGACAGGAGAGAAAATTTCGAAAAAATTCGGGTCATGAAAACAAAGTATATATTCATCTCGAGTGGGACAAGAACCCACGACATTCAGCGCGGCAATTATTATTGATGAGCCAGTCACGTTTAATTTTTTATGATATGTATCATTCACCAATTTATTATAACTCATTATACCATACATACACATATACCACGCGTAGTCCAATTAAAAATATATACATACATACACAATATATATATACATACATACATATACATAAATTCCATTATACTCAGTACCACCTTTGAGAGTGCAATATAAATATAGCTTGACCATAAAATATAGCTTGATCTCTGAACGAAGTAAGTTTGAACGAGCGACATGTTTACAATTTCATTTTATATCAAATATATTTTCATTCTTTTCGTGCCAGTGTTATTGCAACTGAATCGCAATATATTATAAATATAAAAATATTAATATTCATGCCTAAAATGTACCTCGTAAGTACTGAAATACCTAGTAAACATTTTATACATAAATGACGCTTACGCACGTTTATAGTTATACTGAACTGAAAATAAAAAAGAGATGGGACAGTCGATATACGCAAATCGATAACTGATCTTTATTAAATTATTCATAAAAGAAATAAACCCAACACAGTACCTATATAAAACTTTCCACATATTTTTTTACAATTAAAATAGACAGTTACATTATAAAATACATAAATTGACTTAATTAAACATTAAAAAACTACTTTTCGTCTCAGAGTAAATGATAATATTATTTACGCATTATTGTCAATAAACTAGACACATTTATTTATAAAACAGTCGTAATTGATCGATTAATCTGATGAAGAAGAATATCACAAATATAAAAATAAAGAGCTTTATCGACAAACAACTACGAACTTTATCGTAAGTGTGACAGCACTAGGGACAACTGTCACAGAGATCATCCTATATTTTATGGACTATAGTGAACAACACATTATCGTATCCACAAAGCCGCAAATCAACCCGCCCGAATAAATTTTGTGCACAGGAATTTATTTCATAACGATTAAACCACCAATCCATTGCAAGTAGAAAAATAATATATATCACAATTATACACGCATATAATTGTATAATTTAGGAATAATTTAATTATAATTATAATAATCATCCAGCCAGTTATAATATTTAAATTACAGTTTACACGATATTTAAAAGGATGAGGTTTAATACGCATTCCAATCAAAATTATAATTCGCAGCAACAGTTTAACTATTGCCGATAACATTGTGAAAGTAAATTTTGTGAGGTAGTATAAAAACATTACATGCAAAAAGTCACTATGATTGAATACAGATTTATATAAATATAACATACTCAGTACAATAATATACCTATGTTATTGCATTGACTGAAGTACATTTTGATTGCGTATGAAAACCGTATCGGATGTTTCTGATTTTTTCATAAAAATGCGACCGCCGCGTACCCATACAAATTTATATTGTAATTGTTTGCCGTGCATACGAGCTGCAGCGTGTAGGGCCTTGTTCTCCGGTAATAGATTTTCTACGACGTTCACAGGTGATTTGCTGGTGCCAAAGCCTAGGTCGCTAGTATTGAGCTTGTCCTGGGGATGCTTTTTATTGTAAGCCACAACTGCAGCCATTAGTGAATCACGAATGCGTGGCGAGCTCATTTTTACAAGAATAGACCGTGGCCGTATACTAGTAGAATTCATTTTTGCAGTTCTTACGCAGAAGTGAATCTCATTATCATTGATATTTAAATTTACAGCGCGACCTAGCTGCTTTACAATATTTATAATATTTTCATTTTTATTTTCTGGTACGCATAGGCTTTCCAAATTAGCAGCACGAGATAACTGGTCTATTTGTAATAAATTATGTGACAGATTAGAACTCTCGGACCGTAGGGTATATCATTTTCTTTACGAAGATTTTTTATTTCGTCTTGACATGCGTTAAAATCTTTGACCATGTTGTCATACTGATCACTCAAAAAGTTTATCGACTCTCTAAAAGAACTAACCTGATCTTGTATTTCGCGTAGTTTATAATCTAAGGTATTCTTAATGTCCGTCATGCATTCCTTAACTACTGAGCGCATCATACTTATATATATATATATATATATATATATATATATATATATATATATATATATATATATATATATATATATATATATATATATATATATATATATATATATTGGATAGTTAGATTAATTTAAACGTATTGAATCTTTGGAATTATTTGATGGATTATATTTAAGAAGTAGCGACCTGCCCCGACTGCGTTTCGGGCCGCCCTGTATTGTAAAGCTGCAATATCTCCTAATACATTGCCTCTGGTTTGAGTCCCGGAGCGACAGAAATTTTATTATTGTTAAATTTAATTTTTTTCTGAGAGGAAAATAGCCTAAGTTACTATTTTATATAGACAGTTACATTATTTTTTTTAACGCTGTGCAAATACAATTTACGCACTATCCCCCGCCGGTAACAGACGAGGGGGTGTGTGGGATTCGCCGGTCACCCAACCGGAATACCCACTAACACCAACAGCGGTCCCTTCCGCGCTTTAACGGAGTGTCGGAGAGATCGTCTAGTGAAATGCAATCCCCGGCACTCCTACGCAAGGCCGTCGGGCCACGGCCTGACGTCGTTCAAGGCGGTGGGAGGAGATGCACGTATCGGCGTCTCCCTCTCCCTGGTCGCCGCCTACAGAGCGAGTTAGCGGACGCAAGTGCCTCGCGTTCGCGCTCCGCGGCCTCTTTCCGAGCGATGATCTCCTCGCAGAAAGAGGCCATTGACGACCAGCACCTGTCGCTGTAGAGCATCTTTGATGTGATACTCAGCAACGACAGGTCTGTTCCCATAACCGCCGACAGGTCGTGGCGCTGAGGCCCCCAGGCGTGACATACCTCCAGGGTGTGACGCGCACCATCATTTGGCGGGCCACACTCATGGCATCCGGGGGCCTCTTCACGTCCAATTTTATGCAGGTACTTACCGAAGACCCTATGTCCGGTAAGTAACTGCGTCATCCGGAAGGCCAGGTTGCCGTGCCTTCGTTTCATCCAGCGGTGGAGGTGGGACGCAATCGCCTCTACAGTCCCCGCCCTGCTACGGGGGACTCCAATTCCTCCCTCCAGTGCCGGATAACTGTCCTTCGGGCCATTTCTCTTGCCATACTCAGTTCGTATAGAGAGGATGGCTGGGTGTTACCATCAAGCTGGGATCCTGTTATAAACATTATTAAAAAGAAATCCAAAAAGACCACCACAAGACTGCAAGACACCGTGAGCTCATATTGTATAGATTTGACCCACAATAATAATAACTAAAGATAATTTTATAAATTAAAACCTTTTTAGTAACATAAAGTAAGCCGCCTTCAAAATTAACTTTAATTTAGCATCATTTTACCTGAGTTTTCTTGCCGGATCTTTCTCAGTGTAACCGTGCTCCGATCCGGTGATAGTATACTAGATTATTAGTTAGTTTTTAAATATAATTACTATTAATTTTAATGTTTAATTATTACTAACCATAAACAATATAATTTTTTCATATAGAATCATTTTCTTCTTACACTGGCAATAAATGTTGTATCAAAATGTGGGTCAATATTTAATAACTAATTTCTGTATCGGGTAGATAATTATAAAATTTTCTGCACTAACGATGACTTGTTGGACGTGAGACATCTTAGTCCACCCGTGATCATGAACGCTGTAAAGTGTTCGAAACGTCGGGTAATCATAAATCAAATACAAACGCGATAAAATCCGTAAAGTAGTTTTATTTAAAATGATTATACATCGCGTCGCGGAGTACCCTCTCCTCACAACGTCCCCCCTTAGGAACGTCGGTCGCCGTCGTGCGGTCGATCTTGGCGGGTGACGGACTAAATCCCCGATCCAGGAACCCGCGGCCTTGGCTGGGCGTATATCACTATATTATGAAATTAACGAGTTTTATTATGACTATTCTTCGTAGTTAAGGAGTAAAATGTGTTGTCATTAATCCTTCTTATCTGTGGGTGCTCATAAAAACGGGAGAATATGAAAGTGTAAAAGGGTAACGATGAATAAATAAGGAACAAGAATAAGGGCACATAACACCACCAGTGTGGGTTACCAGCAATGACATACAACATTGAAACGTAGTCTCTAAATGTCGCCCTCATAAAAAGACTCAAAGACCCTCAACGTCCCATGGAAAGAACTATGCTTAGTATTTCTCTACGTGATAAAATCCAGAATATGGAAATGAACCCAGAATATGAAGAACGGTAACGATCATAGCCCCAGAATTAGCACGATGAAATGGCAATAGGCAGGCCACATCGCTCGTTGAACCGACAACAATTTGGGAAGGAAAGTTCTCGAGTGGCGACCACGAAGCCGACGACGTAGTGTAGGACGACCCCCTACTAGGTGGAGGGCAGACATCTTGAGAGTCGCAGGGAACCGTTTGATGCAAGTGGCACAGGACTGTTCCGTGTTGCATTCTTGTGGGGAGGCCTATGTCCAGCAATGGACGTCTATAGGCTGATGGATGGATGGAACATCGCATAAGAGAAATAAAACCCTATATCCCAACCCTTCTAACCAACACGATATATGAATAAAGCATAGTAGATACCTTATTTATGAACTGAAATAGGGATTATCATACGCAGGAGGCAAGAGATTTTTTTTTTTTTTTTTTTATGGGTGGCTATGGTAAGCGCGTCCCACGTCGCACTCACCGTTGGGCTGACCACCGGAGCAGGGTGACTTGTCGTCAGTGGTCGGCCCGACGGAATACCCTTTCGGTTATCCTCACCTCTCGACGTCCCAGGAGGCCAGAGTGAAACCAACATTTAAAGAAAATGTATCTGTTTCTGTATCCTTTAAGCAGTAAAGTGTAGGTAATTGTTAAAATTTATAGTTTAGTGGTACATCAAATGAGAACAGTGATCTGAGGACAGTTATGTGTACTACATATAAATGGTACTGTTAGTTCTTTGATAGTCACCGTATGAGCAACGTGTTTTATTTTCCTAAGAGTAATCAATTTTTCCGTGTGGTGACGGAGTAAGAATACAATTCACCACCCCTTATCTTACCCGTGGGTGATCGTACGAGACGACTAAGGGATATAAAACGCATATAACATCTATGCGAGAGAAGTAAAACTCGAAATAAAACCCTATACCAACACGTCTGACCAGCGTGGTATAGTAGGTCAATTACCCTTCTATTATGGAGGAGGCCCGAGCCCAACAGTGGAACGTATATGGGCTGAGATGATGATGATGATGAATCAATTTTTTATTGACATGATTGCGGAAGATGTTTAACTAGTTTATTGTTTGAAGTATAACGTAAAAATATATATAATTTCGCGATGGCGACCTCCCGGTAGCAAAAAATGTGACGATTCTACATGGTAGCCGGAAGGGTGAGCCGCCGGACGGACCACCAAAGATAAGGGTTGCACGCCGTCCTTACCCTGCCTCGGGCGGTTTGGGCGGAATGTGAGCGGACATAGTTTGTCGCTCAAAAAAATGTATAACAAATTGAGAATTTAATATAAGAGTTCAATACTTTCTCCATTGTTTCTATAATCAAATAAGTAATGTAAATATGTAAATATTTATGGTCGCTGACGTCATAGGTCAGTACAGTATTAATATCTGTGACGTCTTTGTACATGTTTTGAATATTACCACGTTATCTGACGGGACCTTCTATTAACCTTGATATAATAGTTTTGTTTATCATACTTCATATAAGCTATGAGTATACAAATATCATTATTGTGGTAATAATATAATTCTCATCATCCTTTCTTTCCTATGGGTGATTGTAGACGATTCAAATTTAAAGTATTCATTATGCACCTCACGAGGGTACTTACATATTGTCAATTTTAACACAGTCAAATTAATTTAATACAAATAAACTACTACCGGATCAGAACGCGACCGCTACTCTGAAGATCCGGCAAGAAACTCAGCGGGCTTGTTTATTATTTACTAGCAACCCGCCCTCGCTTCGCTTTTAGTCGCCTTACCCGCGTAGTTCCCGTTCCCGTGGGAATACCGGAATAAAATGTAGCCTAGCTTACCTTCCCTGATATTATAGCTTTCCATTGGTGAAAGAATTTTTGAAATCGGTTCGGTGGTTTACGCATGAAAGCGCAACTAATAAACAAACTTACTTTTACATTTATAATATTATTAAGGATATGTTTTTAGGGTTCGGTACCCAAAGGATAACAACGGGACCCTATTACTGAGACTTTGCTGTCCGTCCGTCCGTCCGTCTGTCACCAGGCTGTATCTCAAGAACGGTGATAGCTAGACAATTGAAATTTTCACAGATGATGTATTTCTATTGCCGCTATAGCAACAAATACTAAAAATAAAATAAATACTTAAGGGAGGCAACAAACATGATTTTTTTACTGTTCCTTGCTCGATACTAATAACGGTGACAGTTAGACGCTTTAACTATTCACAGAATATTTAGTTCTATGTTCTCTTTAAATATAGTGCTGTGTGGTAGCGGCTCCGAATACTACCAACCCTTGCTTTGCTCGTGGGTGTCGTAAAAGACGACTAAGAGCACTAGATTGATCCGGACCAACTCCATCTGGTACCATTTGGGTCAACGATTACATTCCCAAGGAGGGTTGACGTCAGGCAGGCGGCCGGTCATAAAATTCATTGCCGAAACTTTTTGCAATATGTCAAAACAGATGACATATTGCGTCGACCCCAAGTAATTGGGATTAGAGCAAGATGATGATGATGTTCTCTTTAAATATAATTAATTAAAATAAAATAAATATTTAAGGGGGACTCCCATACAAAAAACGCCATTTGTTGCCTATTTTTTTATAGATAATGGTACGGCACCCTTCTTGCGCGACTTCGACTCGCACTTTCTTGTTTATATACACTGGTTAACATGTCTTGCAGGTACTAGCTCCACGTATGACTAATGTGGAAACATTTGCCGAGAGATGACGTATACAACATCTGCCATAAAGACGAGAATGCGAGCGATAATTTGGCCATTATGCATAATGCCCACGCCTGTCTACAGTGATCACTATGCATTGAGCGATCTTAAATATTAATGAATTCGCAAAAAGATAAAATAACGACTAAACATATCTTAATCCCATAGCTTTTAAATAAATCTAAGAAAACATTTTGCATCTAATACATATTCAAATATTAAAATAAATATAAATTAAAATCAACATATGAACACGACTCAAATATTTACTCATTGCGAATAAATTGAATTACATTCTTGTTGAAATTCCAAGTCAAAATAATAATACGAAGATTAGAAAAGCTTTTTGTAATATTAAGAACATGTTTTAGATATGTTTTTATAGTTCAACAAAAGCTTAAAAAGAAAATTTCAAATGAAAAATCTATCCATCAATCTTTCTACGTGGTGATAGATTAAGAATAAGTACAATTCTTCATCATTTTTCTTGCTTATCATCGTCATCATTTCAGCTCACACGTCCCACTGTTGGGCTTGAGCCTTCTCCACAAAAGGAGGGCAATTTACCGACAATACCAAGCTGGTCAGGCGTGTTTGTATAGGGTTTCATTTTGAATTTTTCTTCTATATAGATAAAAGCATAGATGTTATATGCATATTTAATCACTTAGTCGTCTTTTACGATACCCACGGGCAAGAGAGGGGGTGATGAATTGTATTCTTACTTCGTCACCACACGGATAATTCTCGCCTATGGGTGTCTTAAAATACTATTAATAGGCAGATAACATATATGGGAGACAACGAAATGTTTAAATGACACCATATCCATCTCGGCTTATATATGTCCCACTGTTGAGCTTGAGTCTCCACAATAGGAGAAAAATTGACCTACTATCCCACGCTGGTCAGGCGAGTTGGCATAGGGTTTTATGCCGAGTTTTTCTTCTCTTGCATAGTTGTTATCTGCATATTATTAATCTCTTAGTAGTCTTTCACGACACACGGGTAAGATAGAGGGGTGGTGATTTGTATTCTTACTCCGTCACCAGATGGAAATAACCGTGTAACACCGTGTATCATTTGCAATAACCAACTATTTCACTGCTTCCTTGCTTTGATTGACTCCGTCTACCGAATGTCCTCTACTCTTTTTTTTTGTGTGACTTAGTTGTTAGCCTCAGATGGCTGTGACAACTTTACCCGGACTGTTGGGTGAGCGCTGAGGGCTGAAGGCTCCCTGTGGGGTACGGACCTTGGCTCAGGGAGTTGCTGGTAAAGTGGGCATTCCCACGTTTATGACTTTAACGCGACACACCTTCCGTCCTCGGCGGCGGGGGCGGAATCGTGGATATTTATTTGTCAGGGCCTCGCCGGGCTGTGTACGCCTCCGTCTAGGCGAGTGTGATACTACTCCGGTTCGTATAGTATTAAACGCGGTTGTTTGATCGCGCAAATGCTTGAGGGGATATAAGAACGCCCTTACCACTAGTGGGTTCGGGTGTGTCATGACAGAGTCGAAGTAGCGGCGGGAGCACTGCTTCATGTATTGCCTGATGGTCGGCAAGCCTAGATCTATGTGAAGATCCACATTGCGCATGGACCACGGTGCTCCCGTTGCTCGGCGCATGAACCTATTCTATAATGTTTGTAAACTATGTAGCCTGTAGGGCTTCGCTTGTGTAAACACTACACTGGCATACGTCATCATTGGACGTATGCAAGCGGTGTATAGTCTAACTTTACTACGGAGAAATAACTTGGACTTGGCGTGAACCAAGTTGTGCAACCATCCTGACATTAAGGCTGCGCAGACTCGCCTTATGTGAGGTCCAAAGGGGGAATCTGTGGGAATTGAGCCGTTGGGTAAAGGTGATCTTTCCACATATGGAAAATAATCGCCTGGCTCTTGGTGGGATTTATACCGATTCACCATTTCCTAGTCCATTTCGCTGGGGCGGTAGCTGCTATTTGGAGAACCGCCGATACTAACTCTGGGTCGTCAGCGAATAATGCTGTTTGAGCTTTGCTGTGCAGCTATGAATGTTGCCAGAGCATAATCTGAGTTGCCACCTTTCGGCGATAACATTACCATAATTGGCATTCTTGATAAAGTTATAAATCGTAGTAAAGTGTTAAGTATATCTTTCCCAGAAGAATTATTTTAAGAGTTTTACATCGACCTGGCTCTGTGTGGTAGCGGCTTCGAATACTACCAACCCTTGCTTTGCTCGTGGATGTCGTAAAAGACGACTAAGAGCCCTAGATTGATCCGGACCAACTCCATCTGGTACCATTTGGGTCAACGATTACATTCCCAAGGAGGGTTGACGTCAGGCAGGCGGCCGGCCATAAAAGTCATTGCCGAAACTTTTTGCAATATGTCAAAACAGATGACATATTGCGTCGACCCCAAGTAATTGGGATAAGAGCAAGATGATGATGACATCGACCTGGCTCAACTCTATTTGAGGCGGTTTTGTTAACAATTACTTTTCGAATGAAGTTGATGTCAGACGTCATCGAATGCCCGCAACTCTTTTTTTTGTATGTGTGTATAGCTGTTAGCCGCAGAAGGCTTTCACAGCTTAGCCCGGACTATGGGTGAGCGCTGAGGGCTCTCAACTCGGTTATCCTCAACTCATTCGTGACCATCTATTTATAACAAATGTTGTCAGAGCATACTTTGTGTTGCTACCGTTCGATTGGCGATAATATTTATTTCACTGGATTGATGTGCTGCTATTAATAATAACCCCATAAATAACCACGTCATTTGCCCACCATGAAGGATACAAATCAAGGCGTAGGCGGCGAAAAGTTCAATGTTGATAATTTATTTACGTAGGTATTTATTAAAATAAACACACATACATAAATAATATAAAGAAAAACATTACATTTCTTAATGACACTGGCAAAATTGCCATGACAGCCGCAGTAAAGATAAATATAGCAATCAAACAGAAATAAGCCGCTATTTAAGAAGGACACACTCTGTAATGTTTTATGAGGGTACTTGACGAAAAAGCCAACAGACGAAGTCCTTTTTCCTTTTAACAAAATACTCTCTCGATAAATAATGTACAAAACTTTTAGGAGTAATGTAGTAAACTATATTTCTTACGCATTTTACTTTGTTTTTGACGAGAGATTTTCCATGGTAGGTATATATTATCAGGTAGCGTGACCGGGGATAGCCTCTGTCGCCCCGGATGGAGTGGTGCAAGGAGCGCGCCGACCGCAATCCACGGCGCAAAAAAAATATGGTATATATTATAATTACTCCATGTAGTGAGAAATATTTGGTTGACCGAGCTTTGCTCGAAATATTTTTGTTGTATTTTTGTCGAATTTATTTAGATATATATTAATAAAAAATAAAAATTAATAATGAAAAAAATATAAAAAGTTACAAAAAGAGAATAATAATAACACCGAGATTCGATCCGACGCTGTTTGAATGCCAAAACAAAACTAAAAGGAAACTGGACAACTTCCCAACTGAGCTATCGTAACTTATGACGTTGACGGCGAAATTTGAATTCATATTCTTTTAAAATTGTCATTGTATTGTTTTGCTAAAAACACCGACAAAACAACATTTTCTATAAATAAAACCTAGCCACATCGATTTTTTGGCCTCGAAACCTCTAGTATGCCAAGTTTCATCAAAATCGTTGGTGCCGTTTCCGAGATCCTGAAAATATATATATGTACTAGCAGACCTGGCCACACGTTGCTGTGGCTAAGATTTTTGTTATATTACATTTTCGTAAACTATTTATGCTATTGAATTGTAGCTTTTATGACACGTTTGTAGGTTTGACATAGCAGCGCCATCTATTAATTACTTACTCAATCCAGTCAACAGATATCGCCATCTGTTAAAATCGTTTGGAGTTATCAGATAATTGTGAATGTCAAATAATAGACAAATAATTTGCAATAAAATAATATTGCGACTATAAATTAAGATGTAAGCTATCATATCTTCCAAGTTGGATCAAACTACACATGGTGTGCAAATTTGATTAAAATCGGTAAGTAGTTTAGGAGTCCATCGCGGATAAACAACGTGACACGTAATTTATATATATTAAGATATACAAGAATTGCCCGTTTAAAGATATAAGATATATACAATTTACCACTCCCTAACTTGGTCATTGGTGTCATAAAGGACGGCTTAGGGTTTAAATATGCATATAAACTCTATGCAAAAGAAAGAAAAATCAATATAAAATCTTATAACAATCCGTCTGACCAGCGTAGTAGTAGGTCAACTTCTCACTTATTGTGGACGAGTATTGAACATATTAGTGAGACATATATGACGTATTTATGTATATGAGCCGAGATTGTATGTAGTTTAATCAACTTACTCAGCAGCGCGCGAAAGTGGCCACCCCAAGGGTCACGTTCGAGGCTGTCCAGCATCTCCTGTCGATTGACGTCCTTGATCCCCCGTTGAAGTATGGGTTCTTCTGGAGTCATTCGTTTCGCACACTTTATACCCTAGTCCAAATAATGTAGACGGTATTCAGTTATATATACATATATATAATATATATACAATATTTATTAAAGAGATACAAAATATTGCCATCAAATTATAGCTCGAATTAGGTCCATTTAGGGCTCATAATCCGCAGTGTCTGAAAATAAAGGTTTATAACCAGTGTGTGTTACCAGCGATGACTTATGGCACTGAAACGTAGTCTCTAAATGTCGGCCTCATAAAAAAGCTCAAAGTTGCTCAGCGTGCTATGGAGAGGACTATGCTCGGTATTTCTCTATGTGATAAAATCCGGAACACGGAAATCCGTAGAAGAACGGGTGTAACCAACATAGCCTGCAGAATTAGTACGTTGAAATGGTAATGGGCAGGCCACATCACTCGTCGAACCGTCAACCGTTGGGGAAGAAAGGTTCTTGAGTGGCGACCACGAATCGGACGGCGCAGCGTAAGACGACCCCCCACCAGGTGGACTGACGACATTCTCAAAGTCGCAGGGAACCGTTGGATGCAAGTGGCGCAGGACCGTTCCGAGTGGCATTCTTGTGGGGAGGCCTATGTCCAGCAGTGGACGTCTGTAGGCTGATGGAGGGATGGATGGATGGAGGGCTCATAATTTGACAATTGAATTTTAATTTTTGAATTGAACTTTTATTTGCTTATGTTTCTATAAAAGCTCTTGAATGTAATATTGAAACATGTTTATGAATTTAAACACTGAAAATCTTATCTCAAAATATTTGGAATTCAAAGTATCTTGGGCGTATTACACTCTTTACACCCAGGATCATAAAATGTCGGCAAAAGATTTCATATTAATATTAAAAAGGATCTTATAATAAAGCCGTCTTAGCGATTTTATTTGAGTATCGTTTTGTGGAAAATGAAGGAAAATTGCAGATGTTTTCACAAGTATTAGACATGAAAAAATTTTACGAATTATATAACGTTTAATTTTGTTCATAGTTATTTATAACGTTTTAGAAAGGTAATGACGAAGTAAGAATACAATTCACCACCCTTCTTTTACTCCTGGATGTCGTAAAAGATAACTCAGGGATATAATATGCCTATGAGGAGCGGGGTCACTCCCTTACCTCCATTATGGTTGAGGGGAGTGATGGCTGCTCTAGTAGTTAACTCGTGATCGGGTGCCGCTTGCGGAATCTGGTGCAACCATAATTTTTTCATTACATTTGTGATTATTATTATATTTGTGAACTATATTATATAATATTTCGAATGGCATTACACTGGAACTATTAATAAGCATGTTGTAAGATGTAATTTTATTTAAAAGAAATTAAAAAAAAAAAATAGACAATCCCGCTGAGTTTCTTGCCGGATCTTCTCAGTGCGGTCGCGTTCCGATCCGGTGGTAATTATAACTTTAAGAAAATTGTAAAAAAAAATGACAATATGTAAGTGCCCCCGCGGGGTTTATACATAATAAATGATTTGAATTTGAATATAACACAAATGCAATAAAACGAAAACACGAAGTAAAACCCCATAACTTTTAACCTGCGTGGTATAATAAGTAAAATTTCTTCCCACAATAGAAGAGGCCCAGAGGGGCTGACCACGCGACGGCGACCGATGTCCCAGGACGTCGAGAGGTGAGGGTACCCGAAATGGTATTCCGTCGGGCCGACCAGTGACGACAAGTCACTCTGTTCCGGTGGTCAGCCCAACAACGAGGTGACGTGGGTACAGGTGGGTTATGGGCTCCCGCGCCGTCCTTCCGTTGCTCCGAACGGAATGGACCGCACGTGCGTTTACCATAGCCCACCCATAAAAAAAAGTGGCACCTATATGGGCTATAATGATGATGAGATATTTTTAAGACTATTCAAATATAGTAAGTATATATTTTTTTATAATTATTATAGCTAGTAGTAGTTTTCCGCGTGGTAACGGAGTAAGAATACAATTCACCATTCCCTATTTTGCCTGTGGTTGCCGTAAAAGACGACTATGGGCCTATACACATATCATGATTGTCTGCAAGATAAACTCGAAATAAAACCCTATACCAACATGTCTGACCAACATAGAAGGTCAAATTCCCTCCCATTTTGAAGGATGCCCGAGTCCAACAGTGGGACGTATGTGGACTGCGATGATGACAATTATGATAGTTAGTACATGTAATTTTACAATTTAATTTATTTATATATTTATTACGTTATCGGTCGATTGTTGAACGAAAACCTCCTCCACGAGAGGATGTTATGTTTGACATGCTTGATAAGTGTGTTAGCGATCTGAACTATTGTCATGTTTCAGAAAATAGTGTTGTTGCGGCTTTTTCTGATGATTTTTTCGCCAATTTTATGACCCTCACTAGAAAGTGAAGTTATTTGTGAAGTCATTACGTTCTCTACATGTCACCACACATCCTAACTAATATTATAAATTGGGGTATTCCGTCGGGCCGACCACTGATGTCAAGTAACCCTGCTCCGGTGGTCGGCCCAACGACGAAGGCGACGTGGTTTTCGGGTGGGTTGCGGGAGTTGCGTGCTTAAGCCCCTCTGTCGCCCCGGACGGAATGGTGCGCCGACCGCAGCCCACCCACAAAAAAAAAACTAATATTATAAATACGAAAGTATGTTTGTTTATTTGTTACACTTTCACCCTTAAACCACTGAACCAATTTCAAAAATTCTTTTACCAATGGAAAGCTATAATATGAGGGAGTAACATAGGTTATATTTTATCGCGGTATTCCCACGGGGACGGGAACTTTGCGAGTAAGGCGACTGAAACCGAAGCAAAGCGAAAGTGAATAGCTTGTACATAGATATTACACACATTTTTTATTATAGAGAATATTAATAAGTAAAATTAAAAAATTTGAATAACCCCTGATACAAACAAAATAATAAAAAAAAATATGACATTTTTTTTTTATATTGCAACCAGTGGCAAACGAGCAAACAGTACACCTGATGGTAAGTGTTGCTGTCGCTCATTGACCTTTACAAGGCCGCTGCCTACCGTGAAGGGAATCAAGGGAGTGTGAATGCGTGCATTGAGGCTCGGTGATACCAAAGGTACCACCAACACCCTCCACACGCGAACACCCTCAGAAAGTTGGGCTTCCGGCACTCTCGCTCACCGAACGAAGCGCAGTAACAAATTGCTACTACTCAGACGTCGATTTTCTGCGAGAGCATGGTACTGCCCCGGACGGACCGGCCCGCGGCTGTAGACAGATAACTGTCGACAGTGTGGTCCTACCACTACTGAACTGACATTCTCTTTAACAGGAATTATCAATTATGCCATTTATCGATTATACTGGCACGCGTGAAGCACTTAATCGAGTAACGCGCCATTACATCATTTTGAAAAAAGTTGATACTCTTACAATAATGGACCTATAATAACTAAACATAGCTAAGAACCACTACAAGGAAACTAGCTTTTGAAAAAAAACCGCATCGAAATCGGTCCCTTCATTTGAGAGCTACGATACCACAGACAGACACACAGCCAGACAAACATCGACGTCAAACTCATAACACCCCTCTTTTTGCGTCGGGGGTTAAAATATACTATTACAATCTATACCAATAAATAAAATTGGAGTGTCTGTTTGTAATGTTAAAATAATAGACTTTTTTCATGCTCACACGGTTATTTGCACGACACCTATGCTTAAAATACAGATTAAAAAATTTTTGTCTGTCTGTCTGTCTGTTCCGGGTAATCTTCAAAACGGCTGGACCGATTTCAAAAATTCTTTCACCAATGGAAAGCTATAATATCAGGGCGTAAACTAGGCTATATTTTATCCCGGTATTCCCACGGGAACAGGAACTACGCAGGTAAAACGACTACTAACTTTAAAAATACTCTACTGTACGTTCGTGCGATCTGTACTTGAATACAATAGTCAAGTCTGGAGCCCGTGATACAATACTTATATTTCTCGTATTGAAAATATTCAGCGTAAATTCATAAAATTTTTATGTTACAAAGCCAAACTTAGTTATAATTCTGAGAAATATTTAGAGACATGTGCTAAATTTCATTTATTGCCATTGGCCATACGTCGTCAGATAGCTGATACTGTATATTTGTTAAACATAATTTCAGGTAAGATTGACAGTCCCAATCTTCTTTCTAAAATTGAATTTAATATACCAACAAAATCTGTTAGACGCTATACACCAATCCATCTTCCACCAGCGCCCACCAATTATCGTCAAAATGCATTTCTGTGGCGAGCGGGCAACTATTTGAATCATCAAACTAAAACATTAAACTTTGACCTATTTGTAACTAAGGTGGAACCGATAAGACGGATGCTTAGTTTGGAATTTTTAAAAAAATATGTTTAATGTTACTTTCCCATTTTTGTTTATTTTTTGTTAACTTTTGTTTGCCTATTATCTTTATAATCAGGTCACTTGTTTTTGTATTGCTGCATAAGCGTGGAGACCTATTATTAGCTTTTAGTTTTTATTTGTTCAATTTACAATGTTCTTATTAGCTGTTGGTCTTCCTAATAAAATAAATAAAACCGAAGCGAAGCGAGGGCAGGTTGCTAGTCTTAGAATAATGACGTATAGAAGGATAGTGTCCATACGTAAGCAATCAAAATTATGAAGCAAACAATACTACATGCGTACACACGTACACACGCACACCACTATAAAAAATATGAAATCAAATTTTGTTTTTATTATCATAAATCATCGGAATACTTCTAAAAGTAATGTTAATACAGTTTTTATGTTTTTCAAATGTGTTGTGACACCATTTGAATGTACAAACCGTCGTAATTACCTATTTATTTTTTACTAGCAACCCGCCCTCGCTTCGCTTCGGTTTTAGTCGTTTTACCCGTGTAGTTCCCGTTCCCGTGAGAATACCAAGATAAAATATAGCCTAGTTTACGCGCTGATATTATAGCTTTCCATTGGTGAAAGAATTTTTGAAATCGGTCCAGCCGTTTTGAAGATTATCCGGAACAAACAGACAGACAGACAATTTTTTTTTAATCTGTATTCTAGGCATAGATGTCGTGCAAATAACCGTGTGAGCATTAAAAAAGCCCATTATTTTGATATTACAAACAGGCACTCCAATTTTATTTATTGGTATAGAAGAGTTGCATACGCATTTGCACTGCAGTGACCTTGTACATTACGGTTCAGTTCCGGCGTAAGCTTCATTAGGCTCCAATTGAAATGCTTCATTTTTTGTGCGCGAACTTACCTTATATACGTTATTATTCTAAGGCTTTCTATAAACCCTTTTTTTGGGATAGGCTATGGTCAGCGCACACGCAGTCCACTGGTGACGAAACGGTGGCGCCTGGCTCCATAACCCACCGTACTTCCTCTTCTTCACTATTGGGCCGATCACCGGTACCAAGTTCATTGTCATCTGTGGCTAGTCCGGTGAGCTTTTCATAGAATTGGGCTAGCTCTATCTGTTATCGTTTCATCAGCAATTACAATTCTATTGAGAGTTTATATCAGGAAGACTCTCGATTGCAAGACTTTTTGACGTGACAACGTCTTATAATTCGATGGAGCCGGTTGCGCACATGAAAAAACATGACGTATGCGGCGTTACCTCGCTCTGAGGCGTTCCATTTAAGGCTTGATCCATACAAAATATCTATCAAACAAATAAAACTAAAATTTTCTTTTGAAATATGAAACCATTCCATCAGTATTATCTTATGACGTTGTCACATTCAACTATCATCAGTAAACCGACTTTACAGACAACCGATTTTTTTTTATTGCTAGCGGTGGCAAACGAGCATACAGTACACCTGATGGTAAGTGTTGCTGCTCATGGACCTTTGCAAGGCCTCTGCCTACCGCGAAGAAAGTGAAGGCAGTGTGAATGCATGCATTCAGGTTCGGTGAAACTAAAGGCATCACCAAAACCCACTACATGCAAACACCCTCAGTAAGCTAGGCTTCCAAATCTCTCGCTTACCGAACGAAGGGCAGTAACAAATTGCTACTACTCGGACGTCGATTTTCTGCTCAGTGTGGTACTACCCCGGACGCGGCTGTAGACAGATAACTGTCAACAGTGTAGTCCTACCACTATTCAATAAATAAAATAAATAAAACCAATAAATAAAATTGGAGTGTCTGTTTGTAATGTTAAAATAATAGGCTATTTTCATGCTCACACGGTTATTTGCACTATACTTATGCCTAAAATACACTCTGTATTTTTTTTAGCTTTTGGTTTTTTTGGCAGACAGACAGCTGTCTGTTTGTTCCGGGTAATCTTCAAAACGGCTGAACCGATTTCAAAAATTCTTTCACCAATGGAAAGCTATAATATCAGGAGTAACCTAGGTTATATGTCTCGGTATTCCCACGGGAACGGGAACTACGCAGGAAAGACTGAAACCGAAGCGAGGCGAGGGCGGGTTGCTAGTATTAAATAATATTGTTTAAACGATTTGCAATATATATGAGGGGTGAATAGTACATATTGTATCGATCCCAAGCAATTGTTATTAGAGCAGGTTGATAATAAGGTTAATTAGTGAAGTGCAAAATCATGTTTAAATGTTTATGGGTGGTTTTGGTCCAGTAAAATCCTTTGTTTGAACCTTAATGTTTTATTCAGTATTAAATTGGACATAGTTAAATTTTAATTGTGTTATTGATACCTTTCGTTAGATAAGGCAGGGGCAGTCTATATGAAAGAAAATAATAATTTTATATAAATTAACCATAAACATCTTCAGTATAGTATTGAAAAAGTCTTTCAGAATTTTTTAATTTCCTTCCTCTAAGAGTGTGAAAATGTTTGTTTGTAAGAACACAATTCACTATCCCCTATCTGGCCTGTGGCTATCGTGAAAGAGGACTAAGTAATATCCTGCACGTATAACTATACCAACCCGTCTGACCAGCTTGACAGATGCTATTGTATACAGCTTTTAAAGATGTTAGATTTTATTATTTGTATTATCTATATATTAATACGTGAAGCAAAAACTTTGTACCCCTTTTTACGAAAATTATACCGATGGACGAATATGAAAATTAGCACAGTTGAAGCATATATTGAGAAGAAGTGCAGAATACTAAAATTTGATATAATAATGAATGAGAAATACATTAGATTCATTAAAAAAGGCATTACGCACACTACCATGCAATCTATAGACACACACTCGCACTCACACGCTTACACACTTTACTTTACGGTAAAAATCTCGGGTCGAATGAATGTCAAAAAATCATAATTATGGTAACAATATCTAATAGATATTTGTTCGACTTTTGACGCGAATGTCAAAATCTCATGTAGCACTTTTATATATTTGCATTATGTAAATAAAACTACTTTTACGGATTATATCGCATTTGTATTTGATTTATGATTGCCCGACGTTTCGAACACTTTGCAGCATTCATGGTCACGGGCGGACTAAGGTGTCTCACGTCCAACAAGTAATCGTTATTACAGACATTACAGAGATTACAGTCACAGTCAAGTTTATAAACTCCTGCATCTTGTAGAGGGATCTGGCACTTGACAGGTGGTAAGAACTGACTTATCCTTTTGAATGGCTTAAAATAAGTTTTTATGGAAGCCCGTTTCAAGATATAGCCAACCTTCTCAGTGACTCCTTTCACATAAGGTAGTACTGCAGGGAGGCGCTCAACTGTGGGCGGTTTCACACGGTCTCTGCGACGGGGCCATGGAACTTGTTTGCACGTAGAACCTGCTTGACATGCTGCAGCTCCCCAGCCAGGTGCTCCTCGTCACAGAAGTGTTCGAAACGTCGGGTAATCAAAAATCAAATACAAACGCGATAAAATCCGTAAAGTAGTTTTATTTAAAAAGCTGTATTTTACTAATAACTAATATATAAGTACAAATATCTTCTTCTTCTTTAATGGCAATGCGCTACAATAATATGAGCTATTGGTGCCAGTGTTGAGTTATTATATTGATTATTCACGTCTTTAGTCTTAGTTTTTCGGTCAGTCGTTAGCATGACTTGGTGCTGATATCCAAATCACGCCTTCTCTGGGAATTTTGGCAGAATGTCAAAATGCACGCAATTCACTATTATATCATATTCACTACATTTCAGAATTTTATCTGCATTATATTACATAAAATATCAGCAAAATTATTCAATATAACACTTCAAAACACTAAAATAATGAAAATATAATGATATCTGATGTTTACGCGAGCACTACACATTGTAAATAAAACTACTTTTACGGATTCCTTTTTCCTTTTAACAAAATACTCTCTCGATAAATAATGTACAAAACTTTTAGGAGTAATGTAGTAAACTATATTTCTTACGCATTTTACTTTGTTTTTGACGGGAGATTTTCCATGGTAGGTATATATTATCGGGTAGCGTGACCGGGAATAGCCTCTGTCGCCCCGGATGGAGTGGTGCAAGGAGCGCGCCGACCGCAATCCACGGCGCAAAAAAAAATATGGTATATATTATAATTACTCCATGTAGTGAGAAATATTTGGTTGACCGAGCTTTGCTCGAAATATTTTTGTTGTATTTTTGTCGAATTTATTTAGATATATATTAATAAAAAATAAAAATTAAATAATGGAAAAAATATAAAAAGTTACAAAAAGAGAATAATAGTAACACCGAGATTCGATCCGACGCTGTTTGAATGCCAAAACTAACTAAAAGGAATCTGGACAACTTCCCAACTGAGCTATCGTAACTCATGACGTTGACGGCGAAATTTGAATTCATATTCTTTTAAAATTTAATGCCATTGTATTGTTTTGCTAAAAACACCGACAAAACAACATCATCATCATCATCTTGCTCTTATCTCAATTACTTGGGGTCGACGCAATATGTCATCTGTTTTGACATATTGCAAAAAGTTTCGGCAATGACTTTTATGACCGGCCGCCTGCCTGACGTCAACCCTCCTTGGGAATGTAATCGTTGACCCAAATGGTACCAGATGGAGTTGGTCCGGGTCAATCTAGAGCTCTTAGTCGTCTTTTACGACACCCACGAACAAAGCAAGGGTTGGTAGTATTCGAAGCCGCTACCACACAGCAAAACAACATTTTCTATAAATAAAACCTAGCCACATCGATTTTTTGGCCTCGACACCTCTAGTATGCCAAGTTTCATCAAAATCGTTGGTGCCGTTCCGAGATCCTGAAAATATATATATGTACTAGCAGACCTGGCCACACGTTGCTGTGGCTAAGATTTTTGTTATATTACATTTTCGTAAACTATTTATGCTATTGAATTGTAGCTTTTATGACACGTTTGTAGGTTTGACATAGCAGCGCCATCTATTAATTACTTACTCAATCCAGTCAACAGATATCGCCATCTATTAAAATCGTTTGGAGTTAACAGATAATTGTGAATGTCAAATAATAGACAAATAATTTGCAATAAAATAATATTGCGACTATAAATTAAGATGTAAGCTATCATATCTTCCAAGTTGGATCAAACTACACATGGTGTGCAAATTTGATTAAAATCGGTAAGTAGTTTAGGAGTCCATCGCGGACAAACAACGTGACACGTAATTTATATATATTAAGATATACAAGAATTGCCCGTTTAAAGATATAAGATATATACAATTTACCACTCCCTAACTTGGTCATTGGTGTCATAAAGGACGGCTTAGGGTTTAAATATGCATATAAACTCTATGCAAAAGAAAGAAAAATCAATATAAAATCTTATAACAATCCGTCTGACCAGCGTAGTAGTAGGTCAACTTCTCACTTATTGTGGACGAGTATTGAACATATTAGTGAGACATATATGACGTATTTATGTATATGAGCCGAGATTGTATGTAGTTTAATCAACTTACTCAGCAGCGCGCGAAAGTGGCCACCCCAAGGGTCACGTTCGAGGCTGTCCAGCATCTCCTGTCGATTGACGTCCTTGATCCCCCGTTGAAGTATGGGTTCTTCTGGAGTCATTCGTTTCGCACACTTTATACCCTAGTCCAAATAATGTAGACGGTATTCAGTTATATATACATATATATAATATATATACAATATTTATTAAAGAGATACAAAATATTGCCATCAAATTATAGCTCGAATTAGGTCCATTTAGGGCTCATAATCCGCAGTGTCTGAAAACAAAGGTTTATAACCAGTGTGTGTTACCAGCGATGACTTATGGCACTGAAACGTAGTCTCTAAATGTCGGCCTCATAAAAAAGCTCAAAGTTGCTCAGCGTGCTATGGAGAGGACTATGCTCGGTATTTCTCTATGTGATAAAATCCGGAACACGGAAATCCGTAGAAGAACGGGTGTAACCAACATAGCCTGCAGAATTAGTACGTTGAAATGGTAATGGGCAGGCCACATCACTCGTCGAACCGTCAACCGTTGGGGAAGAAAGGTTCTTGAGTGGCGACCACGAATCGGACGGCGCAGCGTAAGACGACCCCCCACCAGGTGGACTGACGACATTCTCAAAGTCGCAGGGAACCGTTGGATGCAAGTGGCGCAGGACCGTTCCGAGTGGCATTCTTGTGGGGAGGCCTATGTCCAGCAGTGGACGTCTGTAGGCTGATGGAGGGATGGATGGATGGAGGGCTCATAATTTGACAATTGAATTTTAATTTTTGAATTGAACTTTTATTTGCTTATGTTTCTATAAAAGCTCTTGAATGTAATATTGAAACATGTTTATGAATTTAAACACTGAAAATCTTATCTCAAAATATTTGGAATTCAAAGTATCTTGGGCGTATTACACTCTTTACACCCAGGATCATAAAATGTCGGCAAAAGATTTCATATTAATATTAAAAAGGATCTTATAATAAAGCCGTCTTAGCGATTTTATTTGAGTACTAGCTTTTGCCCGCGGCTTCGCCCGCGTAAAAGTTGGCTTGCATATTTCTTTCTATTGTGTTATTGTGGTGACGGAGTAAGAATACAACTCACCATTCCCTATCTTGCTCGTAGATGTCGTATAAGACGACTATGGGATATATACACATAACATCTATGCAAGAGAAGGAAAACTCGAAAAATGAAACCCTATAGATATCTGACCAGCATGGTATAGTAGGTCAAATGCCCTCCCATTATGGAGGAGGCCCGAGTCCAAGAGTGGGAAGTACGTGGGCTGCAATGATGATGATGATGATTTTTCTTAATTTAAGAAATACTCTATCTGTGTGTCAATTTTCATCCAAATCTGGTCAACAGTTTACGCGTGATCGAGTAAGAAAGGTCCAAATAACTTCACAAATTTTTATATTTGAATATTACTTCCACCCTTGTAGTTTAAATTCACGTGGAAACACGTTGATAAATATGGCCATCCTTAGTCGCTGATAATAACATTATCCATGATAGGTTTCCATTGGTGAAAAAGAATAATATTGATCAAACAACTGTTGTTTCACCCACGTAGACCCCATTCCCATGCGAATGCCGAGATAAAAATTGCCTATGTTACTCGCTGATATTATAAGTCTACATAGGTGGAAAAAAAATTGTACTAACGAATCCCACACAAATATCCAAGATAAAAATTGCCTATGTTACTCGCTGATAACGTAGCTTCCTATTGTTGAAAGAATTTTAAAAATTGGTAAACATCCACCGATTTCTCTCGCAGTTCTCGTTCCGGGCAAACACCAGGATGAAAATAGCCTTTATTTGTTATTCGCTGATAATGTAGATTTTCATTCGTAAATTAATTTTTATATCCATTAAATGTCCGTGATTTCACCCGCATTGTGCCCGGACCCGTAGGAATATTGGGATAAAAAAATAGCCTAAATATGTTCATCATCATTTCGTCTCATATACGTCCCACTGCTGGGCTCGTGCCTCCTCCATAGTAGGAGGGAAATTAACCTTACTATACCATGCTGGTCATGCAGGTTGGTATAGGGTTTTGTTTCGAGTTTTCCATCTCTTGCATAGATGTCATATGCGTAATATATCCCTGAATTATCTCTTACGACACCCATGGGTAAGAGAGGAGGTGGTGAATTGTATTCTTACTCCGTCACCACACGGAATAAAACCTAAATATGTTACAAGCTTAAAATTAGCTTTCCGTTAGTGAAATAATTTTAAAGTCGATTAAATTCTCACAGTTGCTCCAGCCACACCGGGATAAAATATAGCCTTGGATAAAATATAGCCTAAGTTATTCCTTATGTAAGGCTTGGTAGACCTGGTGGTAAAGTATTATCAGTATCGGTCCAGCCGTTTTGAAGATTACCCGTATCGAATAGACAGACAAAAAAATTGAGCCGTTTTTAGGGTTTCGTACCCAAAGGGTAAAAACGGGATCCTATTACTAAAACTTCGCTGTCTGTCTGTCCATCTGTCTGTCACCAAGCTGTATCTCAAGGACCGCAATAGCTAGACAGTTGAATTTTTTACAAATTTATGCATTTCTGTTGCCGCTATAACAATAAATATTAAAAACAAAATAAAATAAATATTTAAGGGGACTCCTATACAACAAACCCAATTTTCCCCTTTTTTATAGATAATGGTAGGGAACCCTTCGTGCGTGACCCCGACTCGCACTTGGCCGGTTTTTTAGACGTAGGTATCGTGCAAATAATTGTGTGAGCATAAATAAAACCTATTATTTTGACAACAAATAGACGCTTCAAATTTGTTATTTCTAAAGATAGAAAATTGGATTAATATCTTGATTTTAACTTACTGTCTGGTAGCGGCTAGGAATATTATAACACTTTCATTGTTTGTGGGTGTCGCAAAATACTACTAAGACAAAGATTTACATTGACCTGGACCAATTGGTGATGCCATCTAGCCAGCTATGTCGTCTGGCAGGCAGCTGGTCATAAAATGTTGCTAAAAGAACTTTTGCAATATATCTACGATGGCAGAGGACCAAATACATATTGCGTCGATCCAAAGTAATCTTGATAAGCGAGCATTAAAAAAATTAATGGGGTAACCCAAGAAAGCCGATCATGTACTAAAATGATCGTTCCTAGGCTCAGTGATATCGGTTTTACGCTTTTCACCTCCTTAGTAAAATAAAAAACTACAAAATACTATAATTACAAAAACTCTTTTTTAGTGAGCACTTTCCCCAAGAAAGAGAACTTTGTACAAAATTTCACGTTTCTAGTAGGGATGTGACTTGGAGGGAAAATAATCGATTTTTTAAATAATCGATTTTTTGTTCTTCAAAATAAATCGATTATTATTAGATATTAAAATAATCGATTAATTAAAAATAAATAATCGATTATAAAATAATCGATTTTTCCCAACAGGATTATGATGTTTTTTTTTTAGGAAATGTGAGCTTCATCTTCTAATATAGTATGAAATACTACACGCAGTATTGTTATTACCTTCTTTTTTTAGGAAAATCGATTTAATTATAAAAATAATCGATTCTCTATTATTTTGATAATCGATTGTAAAAATCGATTATTACAAAAAAAAATCGATTAATAATCGATTATTATAAAAATCGATTATTTTTTCTCATCCCTAGTTTCTAGGCCTAATGATTTCGGATATACATTTTTGACCCCCATAGAGATTGAATTTCAAAAACTAATTTCTTAGAGCTCATTTACAACAAAAGAAAGAGAATCGCACAATACAGAGAACTACATAGTTTTACGTTCCTAGCCCCAATAGTTTCGGCTATACGATTTTCACCCCCTTAAGGGGTGATTTTCGCTCGCTGCTCGTGTACCCCAAGAAATACAACGGTGTAAAAAAAATTACGTTTCTAGGCCCAGTGGTTTCGGCTTTATGCTTTTTTGTCTTTTAGGAGTTAAATTTCATCCCCATATAAATGAAATTTCCAAAACGCTAAAATAAATATTTATTTATATATTATCAAGTGCCTTAATACAAAGATTCATGGTTTTATCATCGAAAATGATAAATTTGCATATTAAATGTCATCCCCTAATTCAACCCCTTATACCCATTTTTTCGCGATTTCTTTGCTAGAGCTTGTGTACCCTAAGAAATTCTACGGTGTAAAAAAAAAATTACGTTTCTAGGCCCAATGGTTTCGACTTTGTGATTTTTTGTGTTTTAGGGGTTGAATTTCATCCCCATATAAATGAAATTTCCAAAACGCTAGAATAAATATTTATTTATATATTATCAAGTGCCTTATTACAAAGATTCATGGTTTTTTCATCGAAAATGATAAATTTGCATACTAAATGTCATCCCCTATTTCAACCCCTTATACCCATTTTTTCGCGATTTCTTTGCTAGAGCTCGTGTACCCTAAGAAATTCTACGGTGTAAAAAAATAAATTACGTTTCTAGGTGCAGTGGTTTCGGCTTTATACTTTTTTGTCTTTTAGGGGTTGAATTTCATCCCCATATAAATGAAATTTCCAAAACGCTCGAACAAATATTTATGTATACATTATCAAGTGCCTTAATACAAAGACTCATGATTCTATCATCGAAAATGACGAATTTCCATACAAAATGTCATCCCCTATTTCAACCCCTTATACCCATTTTTTCGCGATAAAAAGTAGCCTATGTCCTTTCTCAAGCTTTAGTCCATCTCTGTACCAAATTTCATCAAATCGGTTCAGTGGTTTAGACGTGAAAACGTAACAGACAGACAGACAGACAGACAGAGTTACTTTCGCATTTATAATATTAGTAAGGATTATTAGGTGCCTGAATACAAAGATTCGTGGTTCTATCATCGAAAATGACGAATTTCCATACAAAATGTCATCCCCTATTTCAACCCCTTATACCCAATTTTTTGCAATGAAAAGTAGCCTATATCCTTTCTCAAGCTTTAGTCCATCTCTGTACCAAATTTCATCAAAATCGGTTAAGTGGTTTCGACGTGAAAGGCTATATGCTTTTCAACCCCTTAAGGGAGTGAATTTCTAAAAATCTTTTGCTAGTACTTGTGCACCCCAAGAATTACGATGGTGAAAAAAAAAAACGTTTCTAGGTCCAGTGGTTTCGGCTGTATGCTTTTGATATTTTAGGGGTTGAATTTCATCCCCATGTAAGTGAAACTACCAAAACGCTAGAACGAATATTTATTTATTTATTATCAGGAGCCTTAATACAAAGATTCACGGTTTTATTATCGAAAATAACGAATTTCCATACAAAATGTCATCCCCTATTTCAACCCCTTACACCCATTTTTTTGCAATAAAAAGTAGCCTATGTTCTTTCTCAAGCTTTAGTCCATCTCTGTACCAAATTTCATCAAAATCGGTTTAGTCGTGAAAGACTATATGCTTTTCACCCCCTTAAGGGGGTGAATTTCCAAAAATCCTTTGCTAGTGCTCGTGCACCCCAAGAAATACGATGGTGTAAAAAAAAATACGTTTCTAGGCCCAGTGGTTTCGGCTGTATGCTTTTTGGTATTTTAGGGGTTGAATTTCATCCCCATGTAAATGAAATTTCCAAAACGCTTGAACCAATATTTATTTATTATCAGGTACCTTAATACAAAGATTCGTGGTTCTATCATCGAAAATGACGAATTTCCATACAAAATGTCATCCCCTATTTCAACCCCTTATACCCATTTTTTTGCAATAAAAAGTAGCCTATGTTCTTTCTCAAGCTTTAGTCCATCTCTGTACCAAATTTCATCAAAATCGGTTTAGACGTGAAAGACTATATGCTTTTCACCCCCTTAAGGGGGTGAATTTCCAAAAATCCTTTGCTAGTGCTCGTGCACCCTAAAAGATACGATGGTGTAAAAAAAAAATACGTTTCTAGGCCCAGTGGTTTCGGCTGTATGCTTTTTGGTATTTTAGGGGTTGAATTTCATCCCCATGTAAATGAAATTTCCAAAACGCTTGAACCAATATTTATTTATTATCAGGTACCTTAATACAAAGATTCGTGGTTCTATCATCGAAAATGACGAATTTCCATACAAAATGTCATCCCCTATTTCAACCCCTTATACCCATTTTTTTGCAATAAAAAGTAGCCTATGTTCTTTCTCAAGCTTTAGTCCATCTCTGTACCAAATTTCATCAAAATCGGTTTAGTCGTGAAAGACTATATGCTTTTCACCCCCTTAAGGGGGTGAATTTCCAAAAATCCTTTGCTAGTGCTCGTGCACCCCAAGAAATACGATGGTGTAAAAAAAAATACGTTTCTAGGCCCAGTGGTTTCGGCTGTATGCTTTTTGGTATTTTAGGGGTTGAATTTCATCCCCATGTAAATGAAATTTCCAAAACGCTTGAACCAATATTTATTTATTATCAGGTACCTTAATACAAAGATTCGTGGTTCTATCATCGAAAATGACGAATTTCCATACAAAATGTCATCCCCTATTTCAACCCCTTATACCCATTTTTTTGCAATAAAAAGTAGCCTATGTTCTTTCTCAAGCTTTAGTCCATCTCTGTACCAAATTTCATCAAAATCGGTTTAGACGTGAAAGACTATATGCTTTTCACCCCCTTAAGGGGGTGAATTTCCAAAAATCCTTTGCTAGTGCTCGTGCACCCTAAAAGATACGATGGTGTAAAAAAAAAATACGTTTCTAGGCCCAGTGGTTTCGGCTGTATGCTTTTTGGTATTTTAGGGGTTGAATTTCATCCCCATGTAAATGAAATTTCCAAAACGCTTGAACGAATATTTATTTATTTATTATCAGGTACCTTAATACAAAAATTCGTGGTTCTATCATCGAAAATGACGAATTTCCATACAAAATGTCATCCCCTATTTCAACCCCTTATACCCATTTTTTCGCAATAAAAAGTAGCCTATGTCCTTTCTCAAGCTTTAGTCCATCTCTGTACCAAATTTCATCAAAATCGGTCCAGTGGTTTAGACGTGAAAGCGTAGCAGACAGACAGACAGACAGACAGACAGACAGACAGACAGACAGACAGACAGAGTTACTTTCGCATTTATAATATTAGTAAGGATCGTTTTGTGGAAAATGAAGGAAAATTGCAGATGTTTTCACAAGTATTAGACATGAAAAAATTTTACGAATTATATAACGTTTAATTTTGTTCATAGTGATTTATAACGTTTTAGAAAGGTAATGACGAAGTAAGAATACAATTCACCACCCTTCTTTTACTCTTGGATGTCGTAAAAGATAACTCAGGGATATAATATGCCTATGAGGAGCGGGGTCACTCCCTTACCTCCATTATGGTTGAGGGGAGTGATGGCTGCTCTAGTAGTTAACTCGTGATCGGGTGCCGCTTGCGGAATCTGGTCCAACCATAATTTTTTCATTACATTTGTGATTATTATTATATTTG
The DNA here is from genome assembly GCA_032191425.1 of Lymantria dispar. Lineage (NCBI taxonomy): Eukaryota > Metazoa > Arthropoda > Insecta > Lepidoptera > Erebidae > Lymantria > Lymantria dispar. The sequence goes on along the minus strand of CM063442.1, from coordinate 2,194,409 downwards.
TGAACTATATTATATAATATTTCGAATGGCATTACACTGGAACTATTAATAAGCATGTTGTAAGATGTAATTTTATTTAAAAGAAATTAAAAAAAAAAAAAAAATAGACAATCCCGCTGAGTTTCTTGCCGGATCTTCTCAGTGCAGTCGCGTTCCGATCCGGTGGTAATTATAACTTTAAGAAAATTGTAAAAAAAATGACAATATGTAAGTGCCCCCGCGGGGTTTATACATAATAAATGATTTGAATTTGAATATAACACAAATGCAATAAAACGAAAACACGAAGTAAAACCCCATAACTTTTAACCAGCGTGGTATAATAAGTAAAATTTCTTCCCACAATAGAAGAGGCCCAGAGGGGCTGACCACGCGACGGCGACCGATGTCCCAGGACGTCGAGAGGTGAGGGTACCCGAAATGGTATTCCGTCGGGCCGACCAGTGACGACAAGTCACTCTGTTCCGGTGGTCAGCCCAACAACGAGGTGACGTGGGTACAGGTGGGTTATGGGCTCCCGCGCCGTCCTTCCGTTGCTCCGAACGGAATGGACCGCACGTGCGTTTACCATAGCCCACCCATAAAAAAAAGTGGCACCTATATGGGCTATAATGATGATGAGATATTTTTAAGACTATTCAAATATAGTAAGTATATATTTTTTTATAATTATTATAGCTAGTAGTAGTTTTCCGCGTGGTAACGGAGTAAGAATACAATTCACCATTCCCTATTTTGCCTGTGGTTGCCGTAAAAGACGACTATGGGCCTATACACATATCATGATTGTCTGCAAGATAAACTCGAAATAAAACCCTATACCAACATGTCTGACCAACATAGAAGGTCAAATTCCCTCCCATTTTGAAGGATGCCCGAGTCCAACAGTGGGACGTATGTGGACTGCGATGATGACAATTATGATAGTTAGTACATGTAATTTTACAATTTAATTTATTTATATATTTATTACGTTATCGGTCGATTGTTGAACGAAAACCTCCTCCACGAGAGGATGTTATGTTTGACATGCTTGATAAGTGTGTTAGCGATCTGAACTATTGTCATGTTTCAGAAAATAGTGTTGTTGCGGCTTTTCCTGATGATTTTTTCGCCAATTTTATGACCCTCACTAGAAAGTGAAGTTATTTGTGAAGTCATTACGTTCTCTACATGTCACCACACATCCTAACTAATATGATAAATTGGGGTATTCCGTCGGGCCGACCACTGATGTCAAGTAACCCTGCTCCGGTGGTCGGCCCAACGACGAAGGCGACGTGGTTTTCGGGTGGGTTGCGGGAGTTGCGTGCTTAAGCCCCTCTGTCGCCCCGGACGGAATGGTGCGCCGACCGCAGCCCACCCACAAAAAAAAAACTAATATTATAAATACGAAAGTAAGTTTGTTTATTTGTTACACTTTCACCCTTAAACCACTGAACCAATTTCAAAAATTCTATTACCAATGGAAAGCTATAATATGAGGGAGTAACATAGGTTATATTTTATCGCGGTATTCCCACGGGGACGGGAACTTTGCGAGTAAGGCGACTGAAACCGAAGCAAAGCGAAAGTGAATAGCTTGTACATAGATATTACACACATTTTTTATTATAGAGAATATTAATAAGTAAAATTAAAAAATTTGAATAACCCCTGATACAAACAAAATAATAAAAAAAAATATGACATTTTTTTTTTATATTGCAACCAGTGGCAAACGAGCAAACAGTACACCTGATGGTAAGTGTTGCTGTCGCTCATGGACCTTTACAAGGCCGCTGCCTACCGCGAAGGGAATCAAGGGAGTGTGAATGCGTGCATTGAGGCTCGGTGATACCAAAGGTACCACCAACACCCTCCACACGCGAACACCCTCAGAAAGTTGGGCTTCCGGCACTCTCGCTCACCGAACGAAGCGCAGTAACAAAATTGCTACTACTCAGACGTCGATTTTCTGCGAGAGCATGGTACTGCCCCGGACGGACCGGCCCGCGGCTGTAGACAGATAACTGTCGACAGTGTGGTCCTACCACTACTGAACTGACATTCTCTTTAACAGGAATTATCAATTATGCCATTTATCGATTATACTGGCACGCGTGAAGCACTTAATCGAGTAACGCGCCATTACATCATTTTGAAAAAAGTTGATACTCTTACAATAATGGACCTATAATAACTAAACATAGCTAAGAACCACTACAAGGAAACTAGCTTTTGAAAAAAAACCGCATCGAAATCGGTCCCTTCATTTGAGAGCTACGATACCACAGACAGACACACAGCCAGACAAACATCGACGTCAAACTCATAACACCCCTCTTTTTGCGTCGGGGGTTAAAATATACTATTACAATCTATACCAATAAATAAAATTGGAGTGTCTGTTTGTAATGTTAAAATAATAGACTTTTTTCATGCTCACACGGTTATTTGCACGACACCTATGCTTAAAATACAGATTAAAAAATTTTTGTCTGTCTGTCTGTCTGTTCCGGGTAATCTTCAAAACGGCTGGACCGATTTCAAAAGTTCTTTCACCAATGGAAAGCTATAATATCAGGGCGTAAACTAGGCTATATTTTATCCCGGTATTCCCACGGGAACGGGAACTACGCAGGTAAAACGACTACTAACTTTAAAAATACTCTACTGTACGTTCGTGCGATCTGTACTTGAATACAATAGTCAAGTCTGGAGCCCGTGATACAATACTTACATTTCTCGTATTGAAAATATTCAGCGTAAATTCATAAAATTTTTATGTTACAAAGCCAAACTTAGTTATAATTCTGAGAAATATTTAGAGACATGTGCTAAATTTCATTTATTGCCATTGGCCATACGTCGTCAGATAGCTGATACTGTATATTTGTTAAACATAATTTCAGGTAAGATTGACAGTCCCAATCTTCTTTCTAAAATTGAATTTAATATACCAACAAAATCTGTTAGACGCTATACACCAATCCATCTTCCACCAGCGCCCACCAATTATCGTCAAAATGCATTTCTGTGGCGAGCGGGCAACTATTTGAATCATCAAACTAAAACATTAAACTTTGACCTATTTGTAACTAAGGTGGAACCGATAAGACGGATGCTTAGTTTGGAATTTTTAAAAAAATATGTTTAATGTTACTTTCCCATTTTTGTTTATTTTTTGTTAACTTTTGTTTGCCTATTATCTTTATAATCAGGTCACTTGTTTTTGTATTGCTGCATAAGCGTGGAGACCTATTATTAGCTTTTAGTTTTTATTTGTTCAATTTACAATGTTCTTATTAGCTGTTGGTCTTCCTAATAAAATAAATAAAACCGAAGCGAAGCGAGGGCAGGTTGCTAGTCTTAGAATAATAACGTATAGAAGGATAGTGTCCATACGTAAGCAATCAAAATTATGAAGCAAACAATACTACATGCGTACACACGTACACACGCACACCACTATAAAAAATATGAAATCAAATTTTGTTTTTATTATCATAAATCATCGGAATACTTCTAAAAGTAATGTTAATACAGTTTTTATGTTTTTCAAATGTGTTGTGACACCATTTGAATGTACAAACCGTCGTAATTACCTATTTATTTTTTACTAGCAACCCGCCCTCACTTCGCTTCGGTTTTAGTCGTTTTACCCGTGTAGTTCCCGTTCCCGTGAGAATACCAAGATAAAATATAGCCTAGTTTACGCGCTGATATTATAGCTTTCCATTGGTGAAAGAATTTTTGAAATCGGTCCAGCCGTTTTGAAGATTATCCGGAACAAACAGACAGACAGACAATTTTTTTTTAATCTGTATTCTAGGCATAGATGTCGTGCAAATAACCGTGTGAGCATTAAAAAAGCCCATTATTTTGATATTACAAACAGACACTCCAATTTTATTTATTGGTATAGAAGAGTTGCATACGCATTTGCACTGCAGTGACCTTGTACATTACGGTTCAGTTCCGGCGTAAGCTTCATTAGGCTCCAATTGAAATGCTTCATTTTTTGTGCGCGAACTTACCTTATATACGTTATTATTCTAAGGCTTTCTATAAACCCTTTTTTTGGGATAGGCTATGGTCAGCGCACACGCAGTCCACTGGTGACGAAACGGTGGCGCCTGGCTCCATAACCCACCGTACTTCCTCTTCTTCACTATTGGGCCGATCACCGGTACCAAGTTCATTGTCATCTGTGGCTAGTCCGGTGAGCTTTTCATAGAATTGGGCTAGCTCTATCTGTTATCGTTTCATCAGCAATTACAATTCTATTGAGAGTTTATATCAGGAAGACTCTCGATTGCAAGACTTTTTGACGTGACAACGTCTTATAATTCGATGGAGCCGGTTGCACACATGAAAAAACATGACGTATGCGGCGTTACCTCGCTCTGAGGCGTTCCATTTAAGGCTTGATCCATACAAAATATCTATCAAACAAATAAAACTAAAATTTTCTTTTGAAATATGAAACCATTCCATCAGTATTTTCTTATGACGTTGTCACATTCAACTATCATCAGTAAACCGACTTTACAGACAACCGATTTTTTTTTTTATTGCTAGCGGTGGCAAACGAGCATACAGTACACCTGATGGTAAGTGTTGCTGCTCATGGACCTTTGCAAGGCCTCTGCCTACCGCGAAGAAAGTGAAGGCAGTGTGAATGCATGCATTCAGGTTCGGTGAAACTAAAGGCATCACCAAAACCCACTACATGCAAACACCCTCAGTAAGCTAGGCTTCCGAATCTCTCGCTTACCGAACGAAGGGCAGTAACAAATTGCTACTACTCGGACGTCGATTTTCTGCTCAGTGTGGTACTACCCCGGACCCGGCTGTAGACAGATAACTGTCAACAGTGTAGTCCTACCACTATTCAATAAATCTATACCAATAAATAAAATTGGAGTGTCTGTTTGTAATGTTAAAATAATAGGCTATTTTCATGCTCACACGGTTATTTGCACTATACTTATGCCTAAAATACACTCTGTATTTTTTTTTGCTTTTGGGTTTTTTGGCAGACAGACAGCTGTCTGTTTGTTCCGGGTAATCTTCAAAACGGCTGAACCGATTTCAAAAATTCTTTCACCAATGGAAAGCTATAATATCAGGAGTAACCTAGGTTATATGTCTCGGTATTCCCACGGGAACGGGAACTACGCAGGAAAGACTGAAACCGAAGCCAGGCGAGGGCGGGTTGCTAGTATTAAATAATATTGTTTAAACGATTTGCAATATATATGAGGGGTGAATAGTACATATAGTATCGATCCCAAGCAATTGTTATTAGAGCAGGTTGATAATAAGGTTAATTAGTGAAGTGCAAAATCATGTTTAAATGTTTATGGGTGGTTTTGGTCCAGTAAAATCCTTTGTTTGAACCTTAATGTTTTATTCAGTATTAAATTGGACATAGTTAAATTTTAATTGTGTTATTGATACCTTTCGTTAGATAAGGCAGGGGCAGTCTATATGAAAGAAAATAATAATTTTATATAAATTAACCATAAACATCTTCAGTATAGTATTGAAAAAGTCTTTCAGAATTTTTTAATTTCCTTCCTCTAAGAGTGTGAAAATGTTTGTTTGTAAGAACACAATTCACTATCCCCTATCTGGCTTGTGGCTATCGTGAAAGAGGACTAAGTAATATCCTGCACGTATAACTATACCAACCCGTCTGACCAGCTTGACAGATGCTATTGTATACAGCTTTTAAAGATGTTAGATTTTATTATTTGTATTATCTATATATTAATACGTGAAGCAAAAACTTTGTACCCCTTTTTACGAAAATTATGCCGATGGACGAATATGAAAATTAGCACAGTTGAAGCATATATTGAGGAGAAGTGCAGAATACTAAAATTTGATATAATAATGAATGAGAAATACATTAGATTCATTAAAAAAGGCATTACGCACACTACCATGCAATCTATAGACACACACTCGCACTCACACGCTTACACACTTTACTTTACGGTAAAAATCTCGGGTCGAATGAATGTCAAAAAATCATAATTATGGTAACAATATCTAATAGATATTTGTTCGACTTTTGACGCGAATGTCAAAATCTCATGTAGCACTTTTATATATTTTCATTATGTAAATAAAACTACTTTTACGGATTATATCGCATTTGTATTTGATTTATGATTGCCCGACGTTTCGAACACTTTGCAGCATTCATGGTCACGGGCGGACTAAGGTGTCTCACGTCCAACAAGTAATCGTTATTACAGACATTACAGAGATTACAGTCACAGTCAAGTTTATAAACTCCTGCATCTTGTAGAGGGATCTGGCACTTGACAGGTGGTAAGAACTGACTTATCCTTTTGAATGGCTTAAAATAAGTTTTTATGGAAGCCCGTTTCAAGATATAGCCAACCTTCTCAGTGACTCCTTTCACATAAGGTAGTACTGCAGGGAGGCGCTCAACTGTGGGTGGTTTCACACGGTCTCTGCGACGGGGCCATGGAACTTGTTTGCACGTAGAACCTGCTTGACATGCTGCAGCTCCGCAGCCAGGTGCTCCTCGTCACAGATTCCTCGTGCTCTCTGCAACAAAGATTTAGACACGGTAGCTAACTGTGAAGGCGGATGATGAGAATCTCCGTTCAGATATCTGTCAGTTTGCGTTGCCCATGAATGCTGCAAAGTGTTCGAAACGTCGGGCAATCATAAATCAAATACAAACGCGATATAATCCGTAAAAGTAGTTTTATTTACAATGTGTAGTGCTCGCGTAAACATCAGATATCATTATATTTTCATTATTTTAGTGTTTTGAAGTGTTATATTGAATAATTTTGCTGATATTTTATGTAATATAATGCAGATAAAATTCTGAAATGTAGTGAATATGATATAATAGTGAATTGCGTGCATTTTGACATTCTGCCAAAATTCCCAGAGAAGGCGTGATTTGGATATCAGCACCAAGTCATGCTAACGACTGACCGAAAAACTAAGACTAAAGACGTGAATAATCAATATAATAACTCAACACTGGCACCAATAGCTCATATTATTGTAGCTCATTGCCATTAAATAAGAAGAAGAAGATATTTGTACTTATATATTAGTTATTAGTAAAATACAGCTTTTTAAATAAAACTACTTTACGGATTTTATCGCGTTTGTATTTGATTTTTGATTACCCGACGTTTCGAACACTTTACAGCGTTCATGATCACGGGTGGACTAAGATGTCTCACGTCCAACAAGTTATTGTTACTGCAGAAAATTTTTATAATTATCTACCCGATACAGAAATTAGTTATTAAATATTGACCCACATTTTGATACAAAATTTATTGCCAGTGTAAGAAGAAAATGATTCTATATGAAAAAATTATATTGTTTATGGTTAGTAATAATTAAACATTAAAATTAATAGTAATTATATTTAAAAAACTAAGTAATAATCTAAGATTTTTTTTTTTTTTTTTTGTGGGTGGGCCGCGGTCGGCGCGCCTCCGCACCACTCCGTCCGGAGCGACAGAGGGGCTTAAGCACGCAACTCCCGCGACCCACCCGAAAACCACGTCGCCTTCGTCGTTGGGCCGACCACTGGAGCAGCGTTAACTTGTCGTCAGTGGTCGGCCCGACGGAATACCCCTATTGGGGTACCCCTATGGGAGGGCCCATCGACCGACGTCCCCCCCTCGGGTAGGACGTCGGTCTTTCCTCACGCGGTCGGCCTCTCGGCGGGTGACGGACTGATCCCCGGTCACGTCACCCGCGGCCTCGGCTAAGGCGGCATGAGGCGCAGATAGTTGCGCCTGCGCCGCCTCAGTCGCCGGCGGCGGATCTCCTCATCGAGGCTGTGCTCCTCACGCTGGCGATCCGCCGCCTCCTTCCGCGAGATCACTGTCTGGCAGAAGGCTGCGACCGCGTCCCAATTCCCGACGCTGGCGTCCATCGCCCTAGCGATAGCCGGCAGCGTCAGGTCCGTACCGATGATTGCGACGAGTTCACAGCGCTGCACTGCCCAAGCCCCGCAGGCCTCGAGCGTATGGCGCGCCGTGTCCTCGTCGCAATCGCAGTGGTGGCAGGACGGTGTACTCTCCCTCCTAACGACCTTGTGCAGGTATTTGGCGAAGCACCCATGCCCCGTCAAAACCTGCACCAGTCGGAAGGAGAGCACCCCGTGCCGCCTCTCCAACCACTAATAATCTAGTATACTACCACCGGATCGGAACACGGTCACACTGAGAAAGATCCGGCAAGAAAACTCTGGTAACATGATGCTAAATTAAAGTTAATTTTGAAGGCGGCTTACTTTATGTTACTAAAAGGTTTTAATTTATAAAATTATCTTTAGTTATTATTATTGTGGGTCAAATCTATACAATATGAGCTCACGATGTCTTGCAGTCTTCCCCCTTCACAGTTAGCTACCGTGTGTAAATCTTTGTTGCAGAGAGCACGAGGAATCTGTGACAATGAACACCTGGCTGGGGAGCTGCAGCATGTCAAGCAGGTGCTACGTGCTAACAAGCTGCCAGTTCCTCGCCCCCGTCGCAGAGACCGAGAGAAACCACCCACAGTTGAGCGCCTTCCTGCAATACTACCTTACGTCAAAGGAGTCACTGACAAGATTGGCTACATCCTGAAACGCTCTTCCATTAAAACTTATTTTAAGCCACTGAAGAGGATTAGCCAATTCTTACCACCTGTCAAGTGCCAGATCCCTTTACAAGATGCAGGAGTATATAAACTTGACTGTGACTGTGGTCTCTCTTACATTGGACAAACAAAGAGATCCATAAGAACTCGGATCAAAGAACACATAGCCGATGTGAAGCACCGCCGGACACTAGGTCTGCAGTCTGTGAACATAGTCAGGACCGCGCCCACCATAACATCAGGTTTGACAAACCACAAATCCTCGCAAAAGAACACCGATACCTGCCTAGAATGGTACTGGTAATGGTGGTGGTAGAATGGTAGTGGTAGAGGCTATTGAGATTAAAAAACACAAAAATTTCAATAGAGAGGATGGCTGGGTGTTACCATCAAGCTGGGATCCTGTTATAAACATTATTAAAAACAAATCCAAAAAGACCACCACAAGACTGCAAGACACCGTGAGCTCATATTGTATAGATTTGACCCACAATAATAATAACTAAAGATAATTTTATAAATTAAAACCTTTTAGTAACATAAAGTAAGCCGCCTTCAAAATTAACTTTAATTTAGCATCATGTTACCTGAGTTTTCTTGCCGGATCTTTCTCAGTGTGACCGTGTTCCGATCCGGTGGTAGTATACTAGATTATTACTTAGTTTTTTAAATATAATTACTATTAATTTTAATGTTTAATTATTACTAACCATAAACAATATAATTTTTTCATATAGAATCATTTTCTTCTTACACTGGCAATAAATTTTGTATCAAAATGTGGGTCAATATTTAATAACTAATTTCTGTATCGGGTAGATAATTATAAAAATTTTCTGCAGTAACAATAACTTGTTGGACGTGAGACATCTTAGTCCACCCGTGATCATGAACGCTGTAAAGTGTTCGAAACGTCGGGTAATCAAAAATCAAATACAAACGCGATAAAATCCGTAAAGTAGTTTTATTTAAAATGTATAATACTCGCGTAAACATCAGAAATCATTAAAATACAGCTTGCTCAATATACAATTATACATATATGTAATTAAAAGAAATACGTGTGGCAGAAAAAAACATTTAAATGAATTATGGCCGAATTTCGACCACTTGGCGACCAATAGTATAATGAATAATATCAAAGCCAAGTTCACCCTATATTTTACAGTTTTAGAAATATATCTTCAAAGAGGCTAATATCCGAATGTACCCTTTTAGTGAATCTCTTCATCGTAATAGTAAGACGTTTTTAATAATTGTTTTTGGTAATTTGTAATTTAACAACGAATCAAGTAAAATAATCACCACAATATTTAATTCCCTATTTTACACCCTTCGTCATCATCACAGTTCATTTACGCCCCACGGCTGGAGCCTCATCTATAATGAGAGGGAAATTAACCTACTATACCATGCTGGTCAGACATGTTGGTATAGGATTTTATTTCGACATTTCCTCCTCTTACACAGATGTTATATGCATATTGTATCACTATGTCGTCTTTTAAGAATTGGTGAATTATATTCTGCCTTCGTCACCATATGTAAAATGGTTTACCATTGCTAAAAATAATAGTATACTTAATTCTCAAATCACCAGCATATGATATAAATAGACAATAACGTTAAAAAGATATCTTTTTGTTTGTTTGTTTTTGAAAAGGGTGAATTGTTTTCTCACTCTGTCAGGTCTATACCTGACAGAGTGAGAAAACAATTCACCCTTTTCTTGTCCATGGATGTCATAAAAAATACAAATGGGTAAGAATACAACTCACCACTCCTTATCTTGCCCGTGGATGTCGTAAAAGACGACTAAGGAATATAATATGCGCATAATATTGCACAAGAGAAGGAAAACTCGAAATGGAACCTTATAACAACATGCTTGACCAGTATGGTATAGTAGGTCAAGTTCCCTCCCGTTGTGGAGGAGGCCCGAGCCCAACAGTGGGACGTATGTGGGCTGCGATGATGATAATATGCAGATATTATATCACTTTGTAATTTTTTATAGATAAAGTAGATCGTCCGCCAGATATTTAGCAGACTTTCAATTGAATTGCCTCGTTGATATTTCCAATTGCATTACTGCATTTTCTTAAATTGTTTTACAGGCAGATCAGTAGTGCTTTTGACATTTTAAAGAAGTTGCTGGCTATTCTAAGTGCACGGGAATGACATTCGTTCGTAGAGCGTGACTATAGTCCATAAAATATAGGATGATCTCTGTGACAGTTGTCCCTAGTGCTGTCACGCTTACGATAAAGTCCGTAGTTTTTATCGATAAAACTCTTTATTTTTATAATTGTGATTTTCTATTATAATTAAAATACAATCAATGAAAATCTTTTTGAATTTATTTTAAACAAAACGGTTTTTTGACTGTTTTAATTATTCAAAAGGTCATTATTATCGTCGTCACTGGAGCGTTTCTGCTAGATTGCAGGAACACACTGCGTTATTTATAATTTTTTGCCAAAATAGGGACAGTCGTTAGATCAATCAATCAATTACGACTGTTTTATAAATAAATATGTCTAGTTTATTGACAATATTGCGTAATTTAATGTATTTCTAATCCATAATTATATGAAATTTCAGTTTTATGCATTTCTCCTCATTATATACTTCAACTGTGCCAAATTTCATACTTGTCCATTAACGTAATTTTCGTAAAAAAGGGTACAAAGTTTTTGCTTCACGTATTAATATATAGATAGTGTTAGAATAGAATATTATGGGTGTTTATATTGATATGGTCAACGAAAGAAAGCTCTTAATAAATCTCTATAGCCGTTTGATCAGCGTGCTATAATAGGTTAATGTACCTCCTATTGTAGAGGAGGCTTGAGTCGGCAGTGAGAGTTGTCAACTTGTGGACTGAGATGATGTTTATAATTTTATAGAATAATATTTACATTTAGTGATGAGAAACATCTATAGGCGAGGGTGAACCTGATCGTTGGTGTGGCGTTAACGCCACGCTTTGATATGTATAATGATATGTATGTGTAACGCAACCATAACCTGTTTTAGAATGTTGTACAACGCCATCTAGTGAGCTCAAAATAGATTATTAACCTAAACACATACCTATAGGATATACTAATGAAAATAAATATTTATTGAACAAAAATCATCATTTTCTGCAAAAAAACCATTGTAATATTTTATTAATACGTCATGCCATAATAATTCCTGTCGTAATCTGTTCTTTTATGCATATATACTTGTACAAAATAATTTCGAAGTTCCACATCTGCCATGCGTCCTGAGCGACGGCTCCCCTTTTTTAAGTTTTTTTAATGTCGTTTGTGTTAATGCTATTACGATTTTCAGTGAGTCCTATTCACATTTAATCGATTTTCAATATCACTGACTATTGTATGCCTTCATATATCATTTTCTTAATGTTGCCCTTATCACATATACTTGGAAGTTTATTTCCCTAGGCGTATGTAAACATTAGCAGGTAAATATACTGAGAATTTAGGTTAAGTTCCATTTAACCGCCCACTGAATGTGTATTCAACTGAGAAAGACATATTATTGGTGGTAGTAATTAATAGAAAATGATTAAGGAAATAAATTCTTCTTCTTACAATCATGGAATAAGAATACAGTTCATCACGCCTTTAGTTCTCGTGAGGAGAATAGAAGATGATGGTGATGAATTATATTATAACTAGCAGACCCGGCCACGCGTTGCTGTGGCTAATGTTTTTGTTATATTACATTTTATTAAACTATTTAAGTGGAACTGTAGGAGAACATCTGTCATGGAGGTCGTCATATTTTTTTACAAATGGCATCTATGTAAAAAAGCAAGTTAAAATCGTATATGACACGTTTGTAGGTTTGACACAGCAGCGCCATCTATTAATTAATTACTCAATCCAGTCAACAGATATCGCTATCTGTTAAAATCGTTTGGAGTTAACAGATAATTGTGAATGTCAAATAATAGACAAATAATTGTAATAAAATAATATTGCGACTATAATTGTAAATAAAACTACTTTTACGGATTATATCGCGTTTGTATTTGATTTATGATTGCCCGACGTTTCGAACACTTTGCAGCATTCATGGTCACGGGCGGACTAAGGTGTCTCACGTCCAACAAGTAATCGTAATTACAGACATTTAAATGTCTGTAATATATGATATAATCCGTAAAAGTAGTTTTATTTACAATGTGTAGTGCTCGCGTAAACATCAGATATCATTGCGACTATAACTTAAGATGTAAGCAATCCTATCTTTCAAGTTGGATCAAACTGCACACGGTGTGCAAATTTGATTAAAATCAGTTAAGTAGTTTAGGAGTCCATAGCGGACAAACAACGTGACACGTAATTTATATATATTAAGATATACTCTGTCACCACACGGATATTAGACATGTACCTTGTTCATAAAAGAAGAAGAAATAATTTACTGACCAACGCTTGCCAAAGGGGTAATACAATTTTCTTTCGAATTCTCCTTCATTCTTCGTAATTGGATTACATCCACTAGGCATAATAATTTTCGATGTTTTCCGTGTAGTGACGGAGTAACAATATACTTCACCACTCCCTATCTTGCCCGTCGGTAGACGAATATGGGATTAAGTATGCATTTAACATCTATGTAAGATAAGTAAAACTCGAAAATATTAGCTAGACCCACTTGACTCCCTGCAAAGACGGGCTGTTCGAATCGTCAGGAATCCCAATCTTACGGACAGATTGGAGTCGCTGGAGCAGCGGAGAGACTTTGGATCACTCTGTGTACTCTACCGACTCTTTCACGGGGAGTGCTCCGAGGAACTGTTTGACTTGGTACCACCGTCACCATTCTACCAACGTACCACTCGACATCGTAGCAGGGTTCATCCATTTCACCTGGAAACGTTATGGTCTTCAACTGTACGTTTCCAGCGATCATTTCTCCCACGTACGTGCAAGCTCTGGAATGAACTACCTGCTGCTGTGTTTCCCGAGCGCTATGGCATGTCCTTCTTTAAACGAGGTTTGAGAAGAGTATTTCCTTCACGGTAGGCAGTGGCCTGGCTGTGCCCCTGGTATTGCAAAGGTTCATGTGTAGCAGTTTCACTTACCATCAGGTGTGCTGCTTGCTCATTTGCCACCGTTGGCAATAAAAAAAAAAACCCAATACCGACACGTCTGACCACCGTGGTAAGTAAGTCAATTTCCCTCCCATTGTGGAGGAGGCTCGAGCCCAGCAGTGGGACGTCTATGAGCTGAAATGACATGTCTAATAGTGAAATATAAATACGGTGAAGAAAAAGAGGTTGAAAACGTGTAATATTAGCATTGTGCGTACAAGAAATTTAATCCAAACTTTATATTCATAGTCAAGATCACAGCGAGCCTAATATTCAAGGGCTGATATTCTGAATAGCTTGTTAATTTTACAAATTTTGGAAGTAGAATCTTCTTTAGGCGCACTGTGTACTTTATTTTGTGAGTAATGTATGAGGCTGAAGCGCGAAGATCATTCAAGTAAAGTAAAAGATAAGATTGCCGTGTGGTGACGAAGAATAAAATTCACCGCTCCCTATCTTGCCCGTGGATGTCGTATGTCTTTCTTTCTTTTTTTCATGCTATAGTAAGGTCAATTTCCCTCCTATTGTGGAAGAGGCTTGAGCTCACCAGTGGGACGTATATGAGTTGAAATGATGAAAAGATAAATCAGGCAATCAGGTTTTCTTTCTATTCATGGGGTAGTTGGTGTTATTTTATCCATAGTTGAGTATTATGACATATTAATATGTATTAGACTGCACAGATGGCATACTGGTTAGTGAGACTTACCGTGTCAATGTCGTGGGTTCGAATCCCATTAAGGACAATCCTTTGTACGATCCACAAACTGTTGTTCTGAGTCTGAATGTAATTTGTGTCCGTTACTTATATGTTTGTAAAGTCCTCCGCAATACAAGGATAAATTTCTTACAATTAGTGTAGTGTCTTTCTTCAAAAAAACCGGCCAAGTGTGAGTCGGATACGCGTACCGAGAGTTCCGTACAAGCCGTCCGGGGCAGTACCACGCTCTCGCAGAAAATCGACGTCTGAGTAGTAGCAATTTGTTACTGCGCTTCGTTCGGTGAGCGAGAGAGCCGGAAGCCCAACTTTCTGAGGGTGATTGCGTGTGGAGGGTTTTGGTGGTGCCCTTGGTATCACCGAGCCTCAATGCACTCATTCACACTTCCTTCGCTTTCTTCGCGGGTAGGCAACGGCCTTGTAAAGGTCCATGAGCGACAGCAACACTTACCATCAGGTGTACTATTTGCTCGTTTGCCACCGTTTGCAATAAAAAAAAAAAGAAAATTTCAAGATTTTTGTTCACAGGAAGTAATCCTGTAGGTTTTAATTCTTTTGCGAGTGTAGAAAATTTGCGGCAATTTGCGGCATAAACGGTTGAATCTTGTGGTTGCATTGGCTTCTAAAGTTAACTTCTAAAGTTTGATTTTTCACAAGACTTTAAGGGACAGTAGACCTGAGTATTTGATGTAAATTTCAGCTTGATAGCTCCACGCGTTCCTGAGAAAAAGGATCTTGAAAGAAAGACAACCTGACGGACGGACGGACGGGCGGAAAACAAAGTGATCCTGTAAAGGTTTCGTCTTTTCCTTTCGAGGTACGGAATCCTAAAAAAAGAAAAACGAAATATTCAATATATATTAGGTTGCATGAATAAGCGGTATGTTATAGCAGCGTAAAATAATAGTTCATCATTTGTCACATACAAGTTGTATGAACTAACAACAATAACACGCAAACGTTGTTTCTTGTCACTTTAACGATTTCCATATTTCCCTGTCAATAATCTAGTCACAGGGGGATCAGTCGTTGAATATTTCGTTCAAAGCAATTTATGTTACAAGTATGAGCGACAGTTTGTATTGGTTAAATTCACAATTTACTGCCAGATTATTTTAATAGAATCATTGTTATTCGTAAAGATTTAGATGCCGTAAAGACACGACTAATACACGTAATATGTATATAACATCTATGCAAGAGGAAGAAACCTCGAAGTAAAACCCTTTACTAACCTGTCTGGTCAGCGTGGTACAGTATGGCCAATTTGCCTCCTAGTATGAGGGGACTCAATCCTAGCAGTTGGACGTATATCAGATGATAATGATGATATATGTGAGAATTTTCATTTAATATTGCTGGTTATTTTATTTTTATTTATACATTAATTAATCCCCTATATATGTAGGACTCCCCTAAAAATGAGAAGATCAACATCATTATTCAGCCTTTTACCTTGGATACTGGATGTAGGCCTCCCTCATGCTTTGTCACCAAATGGTGTGTTTGTTTGTGCCCTCATCCAAAGACTCCCAACATTTCTCAACACGAAGTCGATCCACCAGATGGTGGGGCATCCTACACTGAATCGCTCCTCATATAGGCGCCACTTGAGAACAATTCTCCTCCAACAGTTGTCGGTTCATATTGGTATGACCTTGCCTTCAGTTATATCCGTTCCTCTGTGGATTCTGTATTTCGGATTTTATCTCGCAGAGCAATAGCTTAGTCGGTTCCATAGCACGCTGAGCGACTTTTGGTTTAGTTATGGAATAAATGAGGGGACAATGGCGTAATTGGCACGTTCGGCATGCGGGTTGACGATCACGTTGAGGTGGAATACGTAATGTAGATATAGATAGATGTTATTTACGTCAAAATACATTTTATACCACGTTTTTACGTGAAATCGAAACGCTTGCATAACGTGACCATTATTATGTTCAGAACAAGATACTTGTGGAAGAAATACGTGAAAATATGAACTGAAAACTGAAAAAAAAAATACACTTATAATTAAAAAAGATAATAATAATAATATAAGAACACGTCTCTACGTCTCTTTGTAAAGACGTGTTATTTCTGTTACGACTCTTGGGACAAAGGGATAGACAGCCTGAAATCGGGTATATCGTTAAGAACGGGACGTACACTCATGTTATCTATACGCCTCCCTGGAGAGAGCTGCTGCACACACTTTTGATAAGTAATAGATTTTTAGAACTCCCACATGCTGGTACGGGATGTTTTTTTTTTTTTCTTTTTTTGTGGGTGGGTTGCGGTCGGCGCGCCTCCGCACCACTCCGTCCGGGGCGACAGAGGAGCTTAAGCACGCAACTCCCGCAACCCACCCGAAAACCACGTCGCCTTCGTCGTTGGACCGACCACCGGAGCAGGATGCTGGTACGGGGTAAAGATTATTCTTATTATTCTTACCAAACATTCGAGGAGTAGGGAAGGAACTAATAAAGATTTACGCCATCAAAAACGTAACTTGTAAAAAAGTCCAAGTCTCGCAAATCAGTTCTTCTACCATAAAAAGATGTAAGAACTATGTAATACCAAGACGGTTAATTTATTCAACTCCTACTTAAGATGTTTTAAGTTATTACCTAATTAGCTAACCCAACAACTTCTTATAGTTACCATATCATCTGCGCCTAATGCCGCCCTGGCCGAGGCCACGAGTGACTGGACCGGGGATTTAGTCCGTCACCCGCAGAGAGGCTGACCGCTCGGCGGTGACCGACGTCCTCGAAGGGGAACATCGAGAGGAGAGGGTACCCCGCGACCGGGGTATTCCATCAGGCCGACCACTGAAGACAAGTTACCCTGCACCGGCGTTCGGCCCAAAAACGAAGGCAACGTGGGTACGGGTGGGTTATGGGCCCGCCTGCCGTTCTTTCGTTGCCCCGGACGGAATGGACGGCGTGTGCGCTTACCATAGCCCACCCATAAAAAAATAGTTACTATATCAATATTAAAAAACTTTTATGTTTTAAATAAGCAGATTGACTTGGCCATCGATATGAAAATACAATGTACCTCATAAGTAATACATATTTTGTTTTGAAGAAGATTGCATAAATCTCTGTAATAACGATGACTTGTTGGATGTGAGACAACTTAATCCGGCCGTGACCTGAAAAATGTTCAAAACGTCGGGTAGTCAACTATCAAATACAAATGCCACACAATGAATTGTTTACCAATTAAAACCTTGCCAAACAATTAATTGCCCTAAATTACAACGTAAAAACAGTTTAACTACTCCGCCGCAACGGGAGAGAAATTGACCTATTAGATTACGTTGGTCAGACAGGTTTGTACAGGCTTTTATTTCGCGTTTTCCTTCTCTTCCATAGATGTCACATCCATATTGGTCGTCTTTCACGACACTCACAGGCAAGAAAGGGGGTTGGTGAATTGTATTCTTACTCCGTCACTACACGGAAAATTTAATTTAAACAATGTGCAAACGTTTTCTGAAAGATGGCGTGTAGAACGGCTCTAAAAAATACGACATTGCGAGAGATAATTTGGTTGTCATGCATAACGTCCACGTTCGTCTAATTCATAAGACAATTGCAAATAATCGAATATGTATTACGGAAAGCCTGAAAGTGGCGCCAGTGATAGAGAATATTATGAGTGCGAGATTGTCTTGGTATGGACATGTGATGAGGAAGGATGAAAGGCATATGACCCTCCCTGGGTTGTCAATATGATTGTGGATGGACGAAAGAAGCGTGGGAGACCCAAGAAGAGACGGATGGATTACGTGAATGAAGATATGCGTATGAAAGTAGTCCGTGCAAATATGACGGCTGATAGGAGACTATGGAAGGTAAAACATATTGTCGCGACCCCACTTAGCATAGGATTAGGGCAGGCAAATGATGATAATCTAATGGCAGTTAAGGTTTCCGCGGGTGACGTGACCGGGGATTAGTCCGTCACCCGCCGAGAGGCCGACCGCGTGAGGAAAGACCGACGTCCTCCCCCAGGGGGGGACGTCGGTCGATGGGAGGGTACCCCAATAGGGGGTATTCCGTCGGGCCGACCACTGATGTCAAGTAACCCTGCTCCGGTGGTCGGCCCAACGACGAAGGCGACGTGGTTTTCGGGTGGGTTGCGGGAGTTGCGTGCTTAAGCCCCTCTGTCGCCCCGGACGGAGGGGTGCGGAGGCGCGCGGACCGCAGCCCACCCACAAAAAAAAAAAAGAAAGTTAAGGGTTAAGGTGTAAATAATTGAATATTTTTTTCGCCCACAAACAATTTTCTTTGAATGAAAGTATATCATAGAGTTGCAACTACATGTCCTCACTTCATTACGATACAAGGATTAATGGCTATTGTGACATAATTTCATGTTTCGCTGGTAAAAATTGTAATATTTCATATGAAACTGTGACAATGAATGAATAGCGTCTGACACCGTACAGCCGGTCTTGACACAGTAAATTTAAAAGCGACAATTGAATTTTCAGTGACCATAAATCATTGACAATTTAGTTGAACTTTACTTTGAAATTGATACATTTTTTCCTTCTATTGCGCTTACTAGTAACTTTTTTGATTGCTTTTGATGGGGGATGAGGAAATAGCCTAGTTGATGGTAAATGGTAACTGTCGCTCGTGAACCTCTATAATATCACGTGTGTGTGAATCTTTTTTTAGGATAAGGCGTCCAGACACGTCTGACTAACCGTCTCCCTGTTATTGGGGAGGAGGCTTGAGCCCAGCAGTGGGACGTATATAAGCTGTGATGATGATTATGTCCCACAAGCGGTACCTACACGATAATGAGTTAAATATTAGAAGAATTAGAATAATATTCATGTTGCATTCAAAAAACTCCAACAGTTTTCGATTTGATGAAGCCTGTCCATTAAAATCTTTAGAGTGTTAGTTCTTCGATCAAAGTAACCCAGTAACAGTTCATGTACATTTTATTTACGAACTTTAAATCATCATCATCATCATTCAGTATATTGCCGTCCAATGCTGGACGATGACCTCTCTCATGTTTCACTACAAAATGCGATGCTCTTCCGCCTGCATCCAACGACGCCCAGCAGTCTTCACCAGGCCGTCGGCCCACCTAGTAGGGGGCGCCCTAGGCTACGTTGTCCGATACGTGGTCGCCACTCGAGAACCTTTCTTCCCCAGCAGTTGTCGGTCCGTCGAGAAATATGGCTTACCCATTGCCACAGCCTGCTAATTCTTTGTACTATGTCGGTTACACCCGTTCTTTTACAAATTACCGTATTCCGTATCTCATTTTTTTTTTTTTTTTTTTTGTGGGTGGGTCGCGGTCGGCGCGCCTCCGCACCACTCCGTCCGGGGCGACAGAGGGGCTTAAGCACGCAACTCCTGCAACCCACCCGAAAACCACCTCGCCTTCGTCATTGGGCCGACCACCGGAGCAGGTTAACTTGCCGTCAGTGGTCGGCCCGACGGAATACCACCTACGCGGGGTACCCTCCCATCGACCGACGTCCCCCCCTCGGGGAGGACGTCGGTCTTTCCTCACGCGGTCGGCCTCTCGGCGGGTGACGGACTAATCCCCGGTCACGTCACCCGCGGCCTCGGCTAGGGCGGTATGAGGCGCAGGTAGTTGCGCCTGCGCCGCCCCAGTCGCCGGCGGCGGATCGTATTATATCTCATAAGGAAATTCCGAGAATTGCCCGCTTCATAACATGGTGAACGACTTTGACCTTGGTTATAACGCCCATATTTAGGGACCATGTTTCCGTGTAGAAGTTTAAATACAGAACGAATACTTAAGACTTAAAAATCAAAAGCTTTTTAAAGTTTAAACAACCCAGCAATGCATTCTCAACCACAATAGTTCCGTTGCAAATTTTCCATTTAAAATTGGATGAACATTGAACGAATAAAACCTTGTACGTTTGACCTGAGGCACTTTGATGCAACCGAGAATTGGATATCGGATATTTCTAGACTATATAAGAAGTGGAACAAATACAAGATATTTTATGTCAAACAGAAAATTCCTATTTTATTTATTATTGTATCATGACGCGTCCTTCGTAATCATTATAATCACTGTCCATATATGTTCTATTGTTAGGCTCGAACCCTCCCCACAATGGGAGGGAAATTGACCTACTATGCCACGCTAATTAGGTGAATTGGCACAGGGTTTTATTTCGAATATTCTTTCTCTTGCATAGATGTTATCTGTATATTAACTTTTTTTTTTATAATTTTTTTTCATGGGTGGGCTATGGTAAGCGCACGCGCGATCCAGACCGTCCGGGGCGATGAAAGGACGGCGCGCGGGCCCATAACCCACCCGTACCCACGTCATCTCGTTATTGGGCCGACCACCGGAGCAGATGTGACTTGCCGTCAGTGGTCGGCCCGAATCTGTATATTAACCTTAGTCGTCTTTTAGAAGAAAGGGATAGATAGATTAGAAAAGGGATGGTGAAGGGGTGCCATTAAATTGTGCCCTATACGTGGTACATTACTGCTGTGCTTATCATAGCCTTTTTTATTGATTGATTAGTCAATTTGCTTATGTCTCCCGCTATAGGAAGGAAAAGAAATCATTCTTTTTCCATTCTTCCTCGTTAACTATCCCAAGACGATTAAAATTATTTCACGGGATTTTGCCTGAGAGTCAAACTTCGACGTCGACTATCGAGAACATTGTCGAGACTGGCTTACAGGGGTTATAATGGTGGGAGTGTGTGGTCGAATTAGTCACGGGAAAAATAGTTGGTAGTGAATTATATTCTTATACCGTCACCAAACGGAGAATTTATCATCATCATTTCGGCTCATGTATATCCCACTGTTGGGCTGGTGCTCTTCCACTATGGGATGGAAATTGACCAGTTATACCACACTGGCCAGACGTATTAGTATAGGGTTTTATTTGACGACTACTGACGTCAAGTCACCCTGCTCCGGTGGCCGGCCAAACGACGAAGGCCACATGTCACGGGTGGGTTACGGGTGTGCGTGCTTACGCCCCTCTGTCACCCCGGACGGAGTAGAGCGAGGAGCGCGCCGACTGCAAGCCACCCCCAAAAAAAAAAGAAAAATAGGGTTTTATTTCGAGTTTTTCTTCTCTTGCATAGATATTATATGCATATTATATCCCTTAGACGCTTACGATACCCAGGAGCAAGGGAGGGAGTAGTGTATGGTATTCGTACTCCGTTTTTTTGCACATGGATAAAACGGAAAATTTATAGTAGGTATTACTAGCAACCCGCCCTCCCTTCGCTTTGGCTTCAGTCGCTTTACCCGAACAGCAGCCTTTGATTCTCGAACAGCAGCCTTTTATTTATTGATTGACTTGCAACCCGCACTCGCTTCGCTTCATTTTCTAACGTCTTACTCGCGTAGTGCCCGTTCCCGTGGGAATACCGGGATAAAATATAGCCCATGTTACTCCCTGATATTATAACTTTCTATTGATAAAAGAATTTTTAAATAGGTTCTGCGATTTAAGCGTGAAAGTGTAACAAACAACAAACATACTTTCGTATCTATAATATTAGTAAAGATTAAATTAGTATTCCAATAACTGTCCATAGTCACACCCTGAGCAATTATACATTTTATTACTTTGCTTTTAGAGATATAAAGTTTTAATTCAATCAGTGTATACTATAAAAAAGTTATAAAAACCAACTAATTTGTAAACAGACAACAGAGTACAAGCCCATGAGCTGTAAAACTTTCATACATCAAAAGGTACGTAATTTGAACATTAGCTGTAATGTCACAAACATTATATGTATAAACATAGATGTAAAATTGTTATTTATTATTATGTTTATATTAATTTACATTTATGTTTTGAATGAACTGGTTGTTTCATAGACTAATTAGCTTACGTTATCTTTGTTCTTAAAATATACATTATCTATATCTATACCAATAAATAAAATTGGAGTGTCTGTTTGTAATGTCAAAATAATAGGCTTTTTTCATGCTCACACGGTTATTTGCACGACACCTATGCCTAAAATAGCAATTAAAAAATTTTTGTCTGTCTGTCTGTTTGTTCCGGGTAATCTTCAAAACGGCTGGACCGATTTCAAAAATTCTTTCACCAATGGAAAGCTATGATATCAGGGCGTAAACTAGGCTATATTTTATCCCGGTATTCCCACGGGAACGGGAACTACGCGGGTAAAACCACTATAACCTATAACCGAAGCGAAGCGAGGGCGGATTGCTAGTAAATAAATAAAATTGAAGTTTCTGTTTGTAAGGTCAAAATAATAGACTGCACAGATGGCGTAGTGGTTACGATACCGATCTACAGTGCCAGTGTCGAGAGTTCGAATCCCACGCAGGACAGCACTTTATGCCCAAGCCGAGGCCGTAGCTGACTGGACCGGGGAGTTAGTCCGTCACCCGCCGAGAGGCCGTCCGCGCGAGGAAGGACTGACGTCCTCCCCGAGTGGGGGACGTCGGTTGAAGAGAGGGTACTCCTCAATGGGTATTCCATCGGGCCGACCACTGACGACAAGTCACCCTGCTCTGATGGTTGGCCCAACGATGAAGGCGATGTATCACGGGTGGGATACGGGTGTGCGTGCATACGCCCCTCTGTCGCCCCGGAGGGAGCCGGGCGAGGAGTGCGCCGACCGTAAAAAAAAAAAGGACAGCTCTTGGTGCGATTCACAAATTGCTGTTCTGGGACTGAAGTTTGCGTCCGTTAACTTAATGTTTGTAAAGTTTCTCACAATACAAGGATTATTTCCTTAGAACAGGGCGTTGTCTTAAAAAAAATTTAGGTTTTTTCAGTCTCACACGGTTATTTAGACGATATCTTTAAACACCAGTTTACAATTTTTTAACTATCTACTTGTTCCGGGTGATCATCAAAATGGCTAGACGGATTTTGATAATATTTTACTGTTATGTATCTCTCTATTGAAGGAGTAACTTAGGCTATTTTTCTCGCCGAAAATCGAAGCAAGGCGGGGAAAGGGTACTAATAATATTATAATTATAAATTTAATTGAAACTTATTAGTTTTGGCCGAGATTTCATACACCTAGAAATCATTTGTGAAGTCCCTTTTAAATATCCTTTTGATCATTTGTGTTGTAAATTGAATATCATTCAATCATCAAATTCATCAAAGCAAAATTTACTGACTGTTTTACGCCCTTAGGGAAGAATATATTTCTAAGGGACTCAATCTCAAAATATTACTGTTTAGTAAGTCTCATTATAAGAGCAAGATGCCGTTCAATGTTTTAAAAATATATTTTTTTATTCAATACGAAATCAAGTAAAAGTATATGTGCATATCTATACCAATAAATAAAATTGGAGTGTCTGTTTGTAATGTAAAAATAATAGACTTTTTTCATGCTCACACGGTTATTTGGACGATACATATGCCTAAAAATCTCTTTATATTTTTTTGTCTGTCTCTCTGTTTGTCTGTCTGTCTGTTTGTTCCGGGTAATCTTCAAAACAGCTGGACCGATTTCAAAAATTCTTTCACCAATGGAAAGCTATAATATCAGGGAGTAAACTAGACTACATTTTATCCCGGTATTCCTACGGGAACGGAATCTACGAGGATAAGGCGAAAGAAACTGAAGCGAAGCGAGAGCGGGTTGCTATCTATACCAATAAATAAAATTGGAGTGTCTGATTGTAATGTCAAAATAATAGGCTTTTTTCATGCTCCCACGGTTATTTGCACGACACCTATGCCTAAAATAGCAATTAAAAAATTTTTGTCTGTCTGTCTGTCTGTCTGTCTGTTTGTTCCGGGTAATCTTCAAAACGGCTGGACCGATTTCAAAAGTTCTTTCACCAATGGAAATCTATAATATCAGGGCGTATACTAGGCTATATTTTATCCCGGTATTCCCACGGAAACGGGAACTACGCGGGTAAAACGACTATAACCTATAACCGAAGCGAAGCGAGAGCGGGTTGCTAGTTGTAAATAAAACTACTTTTTTTTTTTTTTTTGGGTGGGTCGCGGTCGGCGCGCCTCCGCACCACTCCGTCCGGGGCGACAGAGGGGCTTAAGCACGCAACTCCCGCAACCCACCCGAAAACCACCTCGCCTTCGTCATTGGGCCGACCACCGGAGCAGGTTTACTTGTCGTCAGTGGTCGGCCCGACGGAATACCCCCTACGCGGGGTACCCTCCCGTCGACCGACGTCCCCCCCTCGGGGAGGACGTCGGTCTTTCCTCACGCGGTCGGCCTCTCGGCGGGTGACGGACTAATCCCCGGTCACGTCACCCGCGGCCTCGGCTAGGGCGGCATGAGGCGCAGATAGTTGCGCCTGCGCCGCCCCAGTCGCCGGCGGCGGATCTCCTCATCGAGGCTGCGCTCCACGCGCAGACGATCCGCTGCCTCCTTCTGTGAGATCACTGTCTCGCAGAAGGCTGCGACCTCGTCCCAGTTCCCGACGCTGTCGACCATCGCCCTAGCGATGGCCGGCAGCGTCAGGTCGGCACCGATAATTGCGACGAGTTCACGGCGCTGCACTGCCCAAGCCGCGCAGGCCTCGAGCGTGTGGCGCGCCGTGTCCTCATCGCAATCGCAGTGGTGGCAGGACGGTGTACTCTCCCTCCTTACGACCCTGTGCAGGTATTTGGCGAAGCTCCCGTGCCCCGTCAACACCTGCACTAGTCGGAAGGAGAGCACCCCGTGCCGCCTTTCCAACCACTGCATCAGCACCGGCCGGAAGGCCTCCACGGTTCGCACCCCGAACCGAGGCCTCTCCAGCCGGACTGCCCAACGGGCAATGACGTCTCGGCGGGCGTCGACGCGCCAGGCGGTGAGATCCCTTAACGAGATCACACCGCCCTCCCCGCGCACCCCCGACACCCGCCGATACAACTCGGCGAGCATTTCCGCCTCCAGGTCCCACGGGGGAGTCCCGGCCAATAGGCACGCTGCCTCCGTCGCAACCGTGCGGTATCCGCGGATGGCCCTGACCGCCATGATCCTCTGTGGTCGCCACAGAAGGGCCCTAAGTCGGACGGTCAAGGACCCCGCCCACACCGGTGCGCCGTAAAGGGCCATCGACCGGATGACCCCCGTGTACAGCCGTCGGCACGTAGCGCTCGGTCCGCCCACGTTCGGCATTAGCCACGATAGGGCGGACGCCGCGCCGACGAGCCGCGGAGCGAGCCTGCGGAAATGCTCCCGGAACCACCATTGCCCGTCGAGCACCAGGCCCAAGTACCTCATATGGGCCCGGATGCTGATGTCAACCGATCGGACGGTGATCGAGACGCCGATGGGAGGGCTCATAAGGCGCCCATGGAACAAGAGGGCCTCCGTCTTGTCCAGGGCGACCCTCAACCCCAGCGCCTCGATCCGCCTGACGACCTCTTCGGTGCCATAGGTCGCCAGGCTTACCGCCTCTTCTAGCGTCCCACCGCGGGCTGTGACGAGCGTGTCGTCGGCGTAACAAATCACGCCCAGCCCGGGCGGGAGGCTTCCCCGCAACGCCCAGTCGTAACCGATGTTCCACAGGGTGGGTCCGAGGACCGACCCCTGTGGGACACCGCACGTCATGGGCGTTCGCACAACGTCCCCTGCTCGGTTGGTACAGAGGACGCTGCGCCCCACCAAATAGTCTGCCACTAGCCGCCTCAGGTAAGCTGGCACTCCGTGATACCAGAGCGCCTCCCTGATGCAGCTGAATGGCAGACTATTGAATGCGTTGGCGATGTCTAGGGACACCGCCAACAGCACTCCCCCACCGGTGACGGCCTCAGTCGCCACGGCCCTCAGGCGCAACAGAGCCGCGATCGTCGAACGACCCCTCCTAAACCCAAACTGGGCGTCCGACAGATCGGGCTCCGTGCCGACGAGGTGCCGCTCGATGCGGGCAGCTACCACCCTCTCCAGTAGCTTGCCCGTGTCATCGAGCAGCACGATAGGCCTGTAGGCCGAAGGCGACCCCGGAGACCGTCCCGGCTTCGGCAGGAGCACCAGCCTTCCCTCCTTCCAGCACCCAGGGAACCGTCCGGACGCTAAACACGCGTCGAACAGCTCCCTGAGGCGGGGACCCAGGTGGTCGAGGACCAGGCCCAACACGCGGTTTGGAACGCCGTCGGGCCCGGGGGCGGTGGACTTTGCGCACATGCGCGCCACCGCCACTCCCATCTCGGGTTCCGTGATGGGCGGAACACTGTCGTCGTCGGCCTCCCGGTCAGTGTCTGGCGGAGCCATGACCGGGGGCGTGTGTTCCGCCCGCCGCGGGAACAGGTCCTCGACGACCCGGGTGAGAAGGCTGGGCTGGAGAGTCTCGGTGAGGGGAAGGCCCCGCGCGCGGAGCTTATTCAGCACCGCGCGATAGGGGCGTCCCCAGGGGTCATGGTCGAGACCGTCCAGCATCTCCTGCCGACTGACGTCCTTGGCGGAGCGGACGGCCAGCCTGAAGGCCGACCGCGCATTGCGGTAGCCCTCATACAGATTGCGGTAGCCCTCATACATGCGTATGTATTTAATTTCATGTACCAAAAATATGGGTCAAAATTTAATAACTAATTTCTGTAGCGAGTAAATAATTATAAATATGTATCTGTAATAACGATGACATGTTGGATGTGAGACATCTTAGTCCGCCCGTGACCATGAACGCTGTAAAGTGTTCGAAGCGTTAGGTAATCAATAATCAAATACAAACGCGATAAAATCCGTAAAGTAGTTTTATTTACAACTAGCAACCCGCTCTCGCTTCGCTTCGGTTATAGGTTATAGTCGTTTTACCCGCGTAGTTCCCGTTTCCGTGGGAATACCGGGATAAAATATAGCCTAGTTTACGCCCTGATATTATAGCTTTCCATTGGTGTAAGAATTTTTGAAATCGGTCCAGCCGTTTTGAAGATTAACCGGAACAAACAGACAGACAGACAGACAAAAAATTTTTAATTGCTATTTTAGGCATAGGTGTCGTGCAAATAACCGTGTGAGCATGAAAAAAGCCTATTATTTTGACATTACAAACAGACACTCCAATTTTATTTATTGGTATAGATATCACATAGTCATCTTTTACGACAGAGGGAGTTATATTCTTACTCTGTGACCACAAGGAGAAAGATTGATTAGTATAGATTTTTTTTATTGATCGTTTTAAGGTTTATTCCGAGTTTGCCTTACCTTGAAAATCAAATTATTAGTTGTACCCGTTTCTCATTCTAAAATAGCACATTTCTCAATCATAAACAGCAAAATCTGATTATAATTAGTAAACAAACATCGAACCAAAAGGTTAACAATATTTGTTTGTGTTTTACGATATTCGTTTTATTACTATCTTTTTTGCAGTAGTTGATAATATTTCGTATAATGATACAACTCGTTACATAACCAACAACTTGTCAGACCTTTATTATTTTGGGGTAACAACCAAATTAGCTTTGTGGAGCTTATCGTTATAATACAATACTGAAAGCCGGGGTCATAATTAAAATCATTTTCATCATTTTCGTAGTGGGTTGATATAAATTTAGGGCAATTTTAATTACCCTTTAAATTATAGTGTTTTAAATCTATTCTGTTGGCTAATAATTATTGTTATAATAAAATCTTAATTGGAGTCTTTTTTCATTGTAGAGTTTTATACATATTTAAGAATGTCTGATGATTAATTTTTTATAAGTATTAGAGAATGATTTTGGAGTATTTTAATACGGATATTCCATGCAGAGTGTCTTTGGTTCGATCCTATCTAGTACTATTTGTACAAGTGCGAGGTTGTAGTCTTTAAGAAAATTAAAACAAGATTGTAGATTATAATTAAAATTATTTTTACGGCTTTTATCGTACTTGTATTTGACGAACATGCACGGTCAAAAGTATTATAAACCGGTTGTGACCGTGGTTATGAACGCTCAATAGTGTTTCGAAACGTCGGGCAATCAACAATCACAAATACAAATTCGATAAAATTCGTAAAATTATTTTATTTAAAATCCGTAAACCGTCCGGGGCGACGGAGGGGCGTAAGCACGCACACCCGTAACCCACCCGTGACACGTTGCCTTCCTCGTTGGGCCGAAGACCGGGGCAAGGTGACACGTCGTCAGTGGTCGGCCCGACGGATTACGGATTTTATCGCGTTTGTATTTGATTTTTGATTACCCGACGTTTCGAACACTTTACAGCGTTCATGGTCACGGGTGGACTAAGATGTCTCACGTCCAACAAGTCATCGTTACTGCAGAAAATTTATAATTATGTACCCGATACAGAAATTAGTTATTAAATATTGACCCACATTTTAATACAAAGTTATTACCAGTGCAAGAAGAAAATGATTCTATATGAAAAAATTATATTGTTTATGGTTAGTAATTATTTAACATTAAAATTAATAGTAATTATATTTAATAAATCTAACAATCTATTATACTATCATCGGATCGGAACACGACCATACTGAGAAAGATCCGGCAAGAAAACTCAGGTGACACGATGCTAAATTAATATTAATTTTGAAGGCGGCTTACTTTATGTTACTAAGAGGTTTTAATTTATAAAATTATTTTTAGTTATTATTATTGTGGGTCAAATCTATACAATATTAGCTCAGTGTCTTGCAATCTTGTGGTGGTCTTTTTGGATTTGTTTTTAATAATATTTATAACTGGATCCCAGCTTGATGGTAACACCCAACCATCCTCTCCATTGAAATTTTTGTGTTTTTTAATCTCAATAGCTTCGCGTACCATTCTGTACTGTATTATGGTTAAAATAGTATTGTTATGTTCATTCAGGTAACCTTTCCTCTAAGCCCGACTATTAGAACAAAATAACTGAGAAGGGTGCCTTATTAGAAAAATGAAATAATCGTAGCTCCTTTCAGGACCACAATTTTCCTTCTTTTAATTGGATAAGATTACATTAGTGCGCTATTACAGGCTTTTATTAAATAAGCTTTCGTAGATAATTGGTATTAGAAATAATGTAAATATTAACTAAAGGCTAACACTTCTTTTTTCCTTTTCATTCACTGTGTATAAAGATCTCACCGTATTAGTTGAAAAGTTAATTAGTTTGTTATATAAGACCAAATGTGTTATTTTATAGCTTTTTTCGAGATTTTCCCCTTTGTTATTTTGAGATTTTATTCTAATACTATTTGTCCTTGTGATGACCTATCTTACCCGTGGATATCGTAAACGACGAGTAAACATATAGAAGAAAGACATGTAGTAAACATATAATGTCTATGGAAGAGAAGGAAAACTCGAAACAAAATCTTATACCAACCTGTCTGACCAGCATGGTATAGTAAGGTCAATTTTCCTCCTATTGTGGAGGAGCCCAGCAGTGGGGCATGTAAGAGCTATGATGATGATGATTATTATTTTATTTGGTAGAATGATAGGGCGACAGTAAAAAATTATGATGTATTATATGCATCAGGATATCTCGAATGATTTTTAAACGACATCAAAAAAGGAGGTTCTCAATTCACGGCAATCTTTTGGTTTTTTTATGTAATTTCAAAGATTACACGAAGGCGCTTGGACCGATTTCGAAAATGATTTTTTGTTCTATAAGGTATATTTTTCAGGTGGCCCCATGATCATTAGGTGCGGGATCCGATTATAGTAGAACCACTAAAAAATATTTATAGTAAAAAATAAAACCGCCTTCAAAAAGCAGTGAGGAAATAAAATGCAAAAAATAATAATTTTTGAAGTTGGTGCCTCCTATAAGGTAGAAGTTCGTATATGTTAGGGTATAAGCAGGTAGTGGACCTACTTATACCCTAACTTATACGAACTTCTACCTAAGCTATCAACTTCAAAAGGTATTATATTCTTGTTTTTAGTTCCACAGTCATTTTTGAAGACGGCTTTCTTTTTTACATAAAATATTTTCTTTTACTTTTTATTGCTTATTTCGATATTTATTGAAAAATAATAGATGGTTCTTTTTAATATTCATAAGAAGTATGATATTTTTTATTAATATAAGTTCCTACAGGGATATGTTTTATATAGTTATAGAATTCCTACGTGACTAAGATAATGATATTCCCGAGCGAAGACAAGTTATCTACATGCGTCTATTATTAGCTATTTGGATGTCTTATTAATATAGAGTTATAAAGTATGTTCCGTGTGGTTACGGAGTAAGAATACAATTTCACCCACGGGTAAATGTGGGGTCCTTATCCGATATAATATGCGTACAACTATGCAAGAGAACGAAAACTCGAAACGAAACCCTATGCCTACACATCTAACCATCGTGATGTAGTAGGTCAATTGCCTTCTTATAGTGGAGGAGGCCCAAGCCCAGCAGTGGAAGTCTATGGCCTAATATGATCATTATAGAGACGTATAGAGAGTTATAAAATATGCTGTAGCTGTTAAGTATCACATTTGATTCACTGATTAAGCAATTTTTTTGACAGGCAATTTTCAGGCCGATCTGAGTGTGTATAAGGCAGTATGTTTCACATTTAGGATAACATAAACAGGACTCGAAACGATAACTGTTAAATTTGATTTAGATGTCAAGAATTTTCTTTCACATTGCCCGCTCAATTGGCAATGAGGAGTTGTAAATAAAATGACTTTACGGATTTTATCGTGTTTGTATTTGATTTTTGATTGCCCGACGTTTCGAACACTTTGCAGCGTTCATGGTCACGAGCGGACTAAGATGTCTCACGTCCAACAAGTAATTGTTATTACAGCCATTTATAATTATCTACCCCGATACAGAAAATTAGTTATTAAATTTCATCCACATTTTGGTACAAATTTATTGCCAGTATAAGAAGACAATGATTCTACTATCATCATCATCATCTTGCTCTTATCCCAATTACTTGGGGTCGACGCAATATGTCATCTGTTTTGACATATTGCAAAAAGTTTCGGCAATGACTTTTATGACCGGCCGCCTGCCTGACGTCAACCCTCCTTGGGAATGTAATCGTTGACCCAAATGGTACCAGATGGAGTTGGTCCGGGTCAATCTAGGGCTCTTAGTCGTCTTTTACGACACCCACGAGCAAAGCAAGGGTTGATAGTATTCGAAGCCGCTACCACACAGCATAAGACAATGATTCTACTATATGAAAAAAAAAATTTATGGTTAGTAATTATCAAACATTAAATTTGTAGCAATTATTATGACAATTTATTAATATAAAAAACCTAACAAATCTAGTAAACTATCACCGAATCGAAACGCGGCCACACTGAGGAAGTACCAGCAAGAAAACTCCGGAGACATAATGCTAAATTAATATCAATTTTTAAAGGCGGCTTAATTTTTCTTACTAAAAGGTTTTTGATTTATAAATTTATCTTTAACAATTATTATTGAGGAGTTGTTTAAACATCAGGCGCATTCCATAGAAAATAGTCAACTCCGTTTTCATTAGCATCAAATCCATTGAAGCCTGGTACTCGATGATGTTACCAGTGGCGTTTTGGTCATTTTGTTCCACGGTTCTTCATCTAGGCTCTTGGTATAACTGCTTTTTTTTATGGGTTGGCTATGGTAAGCGCACACGCGGTCCATTCCATCCGGGGCGACAAAAGGATGGCGCGCGGGCCCATAATCCACCCGTACCCACGTCGCACTCGTCGTTGGGCTGACCACCGGAGCAGGGCGACTTGTCCTCAGTGGTCGGCCCGACGAAATACCCTTTCGGGTACCCTCACCTCTCGACGTCCCTATCCCGGGACGTCGATCGCCGTCGCGCAATTGGTATAACTGCTAGCACGTAACATTGGATCGAGCTAGACCAAGGCAAAATCAAAACAGTAAAAACACAAGTGTAAATTGGTGTATATGTTTTTGTAATATGATATCCGTGTGGTGACGGAGTAAGAATACAAATCACCACCCACTCTTTTGCTCATGGGTATCGTTGACCTTAATTACCACGCTGGTCGGACAGGTTGATATTGAGTTTGGTTTCGAATTTACCTCTTCTTGCTATATGCGTATTATATTCCTTAGTCGTCTTTTACGATATTTAATTGTGCTGAATTGTACTCTAATTTCGTCAACATATGGACACAATTATAATTATTCATTGTTTGACCACATCGTTGACAGTTGTCTGTCTACAGTCGCGGGCCGACCCGTCCGTGGTAGTACCACACTGAGCAGAAAATCAATGTCTGAGTAGTGACGATTGTTTGGTGAGCGAAAGAGCCGGAAGCCCAATTTTCTGAGGGTGTTTGCGTGTGACTGGTTTCGGTGATGGCTCTAGTTTCACTGAACCTCATTGCGCGCTTTTTTTTGTGTGTGTGTACAGCTGTTGGCCGCAGATGGCCTTGACAGCTTGACGCGGACTATGGGTGAGCGCTGAGGGCTCTCAACCCGGAGCTCATTGCGCGCATTCACACTCCTTTCATTATCTTTATGGTAGGCAGGGGCCTAGCAAAGGTCCATGAGCGGCAGCAACGCTTACCATCAGGTGTACTGTTTGCAAGTTTGTCACCGTTTGAAATAAAAAAATAATAGTAAAGTACAAAGTGCGCCATAAATTTCACAACATATAAGAGTTATGCCATTACTAAAATTTAAAACGAACACAACGTTTTACAATATTGAGAAATTCAGAATTATTAGCAAGAATAGACTTGGCTAAATAATGGGATGCCGCGGGTGAGGAAGTAATTTGTATAACGTTTACGAAGCCGTTTACAAATTGTCTAGAAAACATTGTTTGATTTAAAGGGCATGACTTTAAAATAGCACGGAGTACAATGGTTATTCATGAAATAGTCTTAATTAGTGAAATATTTTGTCTGCTTTGATCATAATTAGAGACTTGGAGACGAATAAAGGCAATCTGTGCTATCAAAACTAATATTTATAACAAATGCGTGGTGACGGTATAAGAATAAAATTTACTACCGCCTTCCTTGCCCATGGATGTCGCGAAAGCCGACTAAGGGTACTGTTGTGGTAGGACCACACTGTTGACAGTTGTCTGTCTACAACTGCGGGCCGGTCCGTCCGGAGTACTATACTCTCGCAGAAAATCGACGTCTAATTAATAGTAAATAATTTGTTACTGCGCTTCGTTAGGCGAGCGAGCGAGCGTTTCCAACTCTTGCATAGATGTTATATACATAAAACAACACCCATGGGCAAAAGAGAGGCTGGTGAATTATATTTTTACTACTATATTATA
Organism: Lymantria dispar; assembly: GCA_032191425.1. Classification (NCBI taxonomy): domain Eukaryota; kingdom Metazoa; phylum Arthropoda; class Insecta; order Lepidoptera; family Erebidae; genus Lymantria; species Lymantria dispar. Next base: position 2,160,763 of record CM063442.1, on the reverse strand, counting down.
GGCTAGTAACCTGCCCTCGCCTCGCTTCGGTTTCAGTCGTCTTACCCCCGTAGTTCCCGTTCCCGTGGGAAAACTGGGATAAAATATAGCCTGTGTTACTCCCTTATATTATAGCTTTCCATTCGTGAAAGAATTTTTGAAATTGATCTCGTAGTTTCGGAGCCTATTCAATACAAACAAATATACAAATTTTTCCTCTTTATAATACACTAGCTGACCCGCGAACTTCGTACCGCCATATTTTTTTTCGAAAATGTATTTTCTAAATCGCTGAAAATATAGTCCCTAATAGAAGAACCATTACGGTTTTGTCGAGAAAGATTCAGTCGTCTTGGTCGCGGCATTGTTAATGATTATTCAAAGAGAATACAAATGATTGATTATTGATTTCTGACAAAATTATAATTAATAAATTTTCAAACATACTTAATCCTTGACAAAATTACGTTTAGCTGTCAATTGCATTTTATTATTACATATCCAATGTTTTTTTGTTATACCACCTTTCATTCACTTGTATTCTCATTGACGTTATATACATATATCACGTCATACGGGAACGCCATCGAATGGGATAAAAAATATCCTATGTCCGTCTACTGGTTCTAAGCTACCTACCAACCAATTTGCAGCCCAATTGGTACAACCGTTCTTGAGTTATAAGTAGTGTAACTATCATGACTTTCTTTAATATATTTAGACTAGCTGCTGACCCGGCGAACTTCGTACCGCCATATTATTTTTCGTAAATATATTATCTAAACTGCCGAAAATATAGTCTCTAATGGTAGAACCATTACGGTTTTGTCGGGAAAGATTCAAACGTCTTGGTTGCGCCATTGTCAATGTTGATTCAAAGAGAATACAAATTACTGATTATTGATTCCTGACTGAAATTATAAGTATCAAATTTTCAACCATACATAATCCATACTAATATTATAAATGCGAAAGTAAGGATGTTTGTTTGTTTGTTTGTAACGCTTTCACGCTTAAACCACCGAACCGATTTCAAAAATTCTTTCACCAATGGAATGCTATAATATCAGGGAGTAACATAGCCTATATTTTATCCCGGTATTCCCACAGGAACGGCAACTACGCCGCGGGTAAAGCGACTGAAACCGAAGCGAAGCGAGGGCGGGTTGCTAGTCATATATAAAATTACGTTTAGCTGTCATTTGCATTTTGTTATTAAATATATCAAATCCGTTTTTGTTAAACCACTTTTCATAGTGACTTGTATTCTCTTTGACGTTTTATGTCCCGTCACACGGGAACGCGATCGAACGGCATAAATAGCTCATATTATTGTATCTCATTGCCATTAAATAAGAACAAGAAGAACGGGATAAAAAGTATTTTATATCCGTCGCCTGGTGCCACGCTACCTCCCCACCAATTTTCAGATAAATTGGTACAGCCGTTCTTGAGCTATAAATAGTGTAACTAACACGAGTTTCTTATATATATATATAGACTAGTCGAGTAGTGCTGTGTGGTAGCGGCTTCGAATACTACCAACCCTTGCTTTGCTCGTGGGTGTCGTAAAAGACGACTAAGAGCCCTAGATTGACCCGGCCCAACTCCATCTGGTACCATTTGGGTCAATGATTACATTCCCAAGGAGGGTTGACGTCAGGCAGGCGGCCGGTCATAAAAGTCATTGCCGAAACTTTTTGCAATATGTCAAAACAGATGACATATTGCGTCGACCCCAAGTAATTGGGATAAGAGCAAGATGATGATGATATAGACTAGTCGACCCGGCGAACTTTGTACCACCATAATTTTCTTCGTAAATATATTTTCTAAATTGCCGTAAATATAGTCTCTCTATAGCTGTCATTTGCGTATTGGTATTACATGATAGATGCGTTTTTGTTATACCACGTTTTATTGTGATTTGTATTCACTTTGACGTTTTATGTCAAGTCCCACGGGAACCCCGTCGAACTGGATAAAAAGTATCCTATGTCCGTCTCATGATTCTAAGGTACCTCCCCACCAATTTTCAGGTAAATCAGTACAGCCGTTCTCGAGTTAAAAATAGTGTAACTAACACGACTTTCTTTTATATATATATAAGGTATTATAGTATAGCCAAAATATAAATGATTCTAATTTTAAGTTTGTTTCTAATAAAAACATGACCACTGTTTTGTTGATGTATTAGTGTCGGCGGGTGACATTGAGACCGGTTAAGCTTTAAGGCACAAGCTGTCTGGTTATCTGAGAAATTGTTGAACGCAATTATAGAAGTGTTTACTTTACAAGGCCTTGTTAAATTAGTAATAAGATGAATGTATTATGTTCAAAGATTTGCGTATGAGTTAAAGAGAGGTTGCATTGCGTATTTTAAATTAATCGATTCTCATGAATTCGTTAAACTGTTTGATAATTACTATCTTTAAATGAACTTTCATAAAAAGTGAGCCGTTGCTCAGAACGTCTGGTAGTTGTGAAACTTCGAAATTATTTTGTACAAATATATAATTATGTAAAAAGAACAGATTACCACAGGAACTAATATGGCGTAATGTATAAATAAAATATTACGATTTACATTATTGTTTAAAATATTATACAACAATCACATAGAACGTCAGATAAGAAAAAAAGTGTTAAATTATTTATTTTTTATCGATCATATATATTTTAATAAATTTATAATTTTTTTTTTATTTTTTAATTTTTTTATTTAAGACAACACCCTGCACTAAGGAAATAATCCTTGTATTGCGGGGGACTTTACAAACATATAATTAACGGACACAAATTACATCCAGACTCAGAACAACAATTTGTGGATCGCACAAAGTGTTGTCCCGCGTGGGATTCGAACCCCCGATACTGGCGCTGTAGGTCGCTATCTTAACCACTACGCCATCTGTGCAGTCACGGTTTTTAATTCTCTATTTCATGTTTAAATTTTAATTAGGTAACTAGTATTTACACGCAGGCATATTAACACTATAAAGTATTAGACATTGTCAAAAAAAGTTGAAGTGGGTAATTAATTATAAATAAAATTATTTTTACGGATTTTATGGTGTTTTTTTTTTGCGTTCATAGTCATAGGAGAACAGTCCTCACTTTTTTTCCTTTTCAGCGTTTGTGGTCATGAGAAGACAATACGTAATACTCGCGGAAACATCAAAAATCACGAGCAATTCATTAGACATTTCATATTCAAATTTATAAGAATTTAAAACTTTATAATCCTAGGCTCCACCTACAATTGACCACTAAGTTATCTGCAGTAAATTTATATTTAAAACATGTCAATGCTTTGTCTTATCCCTCCTGAACCAAGTGTACAGAAATTAAAACTTATATACAAATTATACAAATATAATACTTTCAGCAATTTTATTTGTCATTAAAAAAGTGTGTGTGTTCTTATGTGCGTACGTAAGAAGTTATATTTCTTAGATGTAACAAGATAAAAATCTTCCTAATTACATTCTAAAAATTCTACCATTCCCGTTATCCTACGTTTGTAGAAAAAACGTCACTAATACCTAATAGAAAAAGTTAAAATTTGTGACAGTGTGCGCAAGCATCGTAAATAATGTTAAGAAGCTAACTTCAGGGTGTCGATTTTTCGTGACGCTATGAGCGCACATCGTAAAAATTTACTCTCATAATTTTCTCTAATGCGCCAAAAGAAGTATAAAATTAAAAAATATCGTGAAATAATTGCACAAATTTAAGAGTTATTTCAAACGGACCTTGACCTTATACATTCATATTAGAACTTTCATAACTATAATCAATTTCGTCCCGTCTCATTACATAGCACTTACCACAGACTTAACTTCAAGATTCTGCCGTCATAAGTCAGTACAACTTTCAAACTTACTGGCATTTACAAGTACGATAATATTCTAATAGATAACTGACAAATACCTATCTCCTTATATGTATATCGAAGATGGTAGACTGACTTATGAACGCCGACGCGAAACTACTGAAATTAAAAACATTAAAGTTTGATTATACTTAGTTTCATTTTTTTTGTGTAGAATCTGACTAATAAAGGACGGACGATTTATCACAAAATTCAATCCCAACCGGAGTGAAATGCTGCGGCAATGTTTTTATTAGAAGAGAAAGAAACGTTATCGTTTATAAATCAAGCACAATAAAAACATATTTTACAATAAAAATTAATAAATTTAACATTTGAAAGTTTCATAAAAATTATAAGAAAATAAAATTGTAAGGCGAAGAGAGAATATTGGTTCGATACCCCCATCTTCTTGTTTTCTCAAGGATTTTCAACTACCCTCTTGAAATTTTAAATAAAACTACTTTACGGATTTTATCGCGTTTGTATTTGATTTTTGATTACCCGACGTTTCGAACACTTTACAGCGTTCATGATCACGGGTGGACTAAGATGTCTCACGTCCAACAAGTCATCGTCAGAATCATTTTCTTCTTACACTGGCAATAAATTTTGTATCAAAATGTGGGTCAATATTTAATAACTAATTTCTGTATCGGGTAGATAATTATAAATTTTCTGCAGTAACGATTGTTTTAAATAAATAGATTGACTTGGCAATCGCACTATGTTTAGTACAATTTCATATAATATGTATTACTTGTGAGGTACATTGTGTTTTCATGCGATTGCCAAATCATTCAGTTTATTTAAGACATAAAAGATCTTTAATATTGATATAGTCACTGTAAGAAGTTGTTAGGTTAGCTATTTACGTAATAACTTAAGAAGAAAGATCCCTTAAGCAGGGACTGAATGAGTTAACCGACTTGGAATAACATAGATCTCACAACTTTTTATGGTAGACGAACTCAGTTGCGAGGCTTGGCTTTTTTTACAAGTTTTGTTTTTGATGGTATACTATCTTAACCGTAAGGTACCTTACCCTTTCGGATATGTGATGGGTTCGGTTCCGGTACCAGAAAGAGTAATCCACTGGATCGCCCACGGATGTCAAGGAATCGTTAGCAGTATTTGGCCCAATGCCAATGGGAAGCAAATATAGTAGATTACTACCAACCCGCCCTCACTTCGCTTCGGTTTCAGTCGTCTTTCCTGCGTCGTTCCCGTTCCCGTGGGAATACTGGGATAGAATATAGCCTAGTTTACTCCCTGATATTATAGCTTTCCATTGGTGAAAGAATTTTTGAAATCGGTCCAGCCGTTTTGAAGATTACCCGGAACAAACAGACAGACAGACAAAAAAATATTAAGTCGATATCTATACCAATAAATAAAATTGGAGTGTCTGTTTGTAATGTCAAAATAATAGGCTTTTTTCATGCTCAAACGATTATTTGCACGATACCTATGCCTAAAATAGCAATTAAAAAATTTTTGTCTGTCTGTCTGTCTGTCTATCTGTCTGTCTGTTTGTTCCGGGTAATCTTCAAAACGGCTGGACCGATTTCAAAAATTCTTTCACCAATGTAAAGCTATAATATCAGGGCGTAAACTAGGCTATATTATATCCCGGTATTCACACGGGAACGGGAACTACGCGGGTAAAACGACTATAACCTATAACCGAAGCGAAGCGAGGGCGGATTGCTAGTTAGGCATATTTATAGTGCAAATAACCGTGTGAGCATGAAAAAAGCTCATTATTTTGACATTACAAACAGACATTCCAATTTTATTTATTGGTATAGATGTAGCCACATGTTATTCAGATATTTTAAAGATAACATGTTGTACTAAGAAACTAATTCTTTTATTGCGGGGGACTTAGTAAATATATCTTAAGGACACAAATTACACCCAGAGACAGGATAACAATTGGGTCGTACAAAGTATTACTGTGTGTAGAAATCGAACCCGTACCACCTAGCATGATTGTTTTCTATTACAAACGGTGGAAAATGAGTAAATAGTACAGTTGATGGTAAGTGTTGCTGCCGCTCATGGACCTTTGCGAAGCTGTTGCCTACCGCGAAGAAAGTGAAGGGAGGGTGAATGCGTGCAATGACGTTCGGTGATACTAACGGCATCACATCACATGCAAACACTCTCAGAAAGTTGGGCATCCGGCTCTCTCGCTTACCGAATGAAGCGTAGTAACAAATTGCTACTACTCAGACGTCGATTTTCTGCAAGAGTGTGGTACTTCCCCGGACGGATCGGCCCGCGGCTGTAGACAGACAACGATCAACAGTTTAGTCCTACCAATATTAAAGGTATAGTATCTTATTTCGAAAGTATTACCTGAGATTTTAACATTTGTAAACTCTTCAGCAGTATAAATTATTATAAGTTATTCATAACCATCACTTTATCTTATTAAAATATAAACTTCATCAAAGACCTCGCTATGGGACGTAATAGTCGTAAAGACCGATTAAAGGATCACCAGTTGAATGGACAGCAGCGATCTCCTGCAAAACACATCATTCATCGTCATCATTTCAGCTTCTATACGTATATAGGACGTCCCACCATTGGGCACGAACTTGCTCCTTAATGTGAGGGAAAACGACCTCTATCATGCTGGTCAGACGAGTTACTATAGGGTTTTATTTCGAATTTTCCTTCTCTTGCGTAAATGCTTTCTGCATATTATAATTCCTTAGTCGTCTTTTATGATATCCACAGGTAGTATAGGGAGTGATGAATTGTATTCTTACTCCGTCACTACATGGAAACATATACTTATCTATTTACCATTCTCGTTGTAACAGAAGTTAAATTAACGTGGGTGGTTTAATATAATTGTTTAAATTTGATTGATTTGAGTGAACACCCACGTTGTTCCAAAACTTCAGTAATATAATCAATTTTATTAATTTTATATCTTTAAACGAGCAATTCTTGTATATATATATATATAATATCTGGTTGACCGAGCTTCGCCGGCATATTTTTGTTGTATGTTTGTCGTATTTATTTAGATATATATTAATAAAGAATAAAAATTAAATAATTAAAAAAATATCAACAATTACAAAAAGAGAATAATAATAACACCGAGATTCGATCCGACGCTGTTTGAATGCCAAAACAATACAAAAAGAGAACTGAACAACTTCCCAACTGAGCTATTGTAACTCATGACGCTGACAACGAAATTTGAATTCATATTCTTTTAAAATTTAATGTCATTGTATTGTTTTGGTAAAAACACCGATAAAACAATATTTTCTATAAATGAATATATATATATATATACACATTATAAGAATACGTACATTAAATTACAATTTAATGTACGTATAATACGTATTAAGTTAATTAATTACATTATTTACATTAAAAAAATACGTACATTAAATTTTAAAAGAATACGAATTCAAATTTCGTCGTCAACCTCAAGAGTTGTAATAGCTCAGTTGGGCAGTTGTCCAGTTTTCTTTTTGTTTTGTTTTGGCATTCAAACAGCGTGTGATCGAATCTCGGTGTTATTATTTTTCTCTTTTGGTTATTTTTGATATTTTTTTCAATATTTAATTTTTATTTTTTATTAATATATATCTAAATAAATTCGACAAAAATACAACAAAAATATACCGAGTGAAGCTCGGTCAACCAGATATTATCCATAATACACCAATAATTTTCCCCGTGTGGTGACGGAGTAAGAATACAATTCACCACCCCTAATCTTGCTAATGGATGTTGTAAAAGGCTACAAAGATATATGATTTGCAAATGACATCTATGCAAGAGAAGGAAAACTCAATACAAAACCCTGTGTCAACACGTCTAACAAGTGCGGTAAAGTAGATACATTTTCCTCCTATTGTGAAGGAGGTCCGAGCGTAACAGTTATTTGTTATCTCCACAGTTGTCATAACAACTGCTATACCGGTTGTTATATAAATTTTTGAGTTTATAAAATAAGTACTCTTGTGATCGATAATAATTTGTATATTTATTATATGACAATAATATTTATAACTAGGAACCCGCCCTCGCTTCGCTTCGGTTATAGGTTATAGTCGTTTTACCCGCGTAGTTCCCGTTCCCGTGGGAATACCGGGGTAAAATATAGCCTAGTTTACGCTATAGGTTTTCATTGGTGTAAGAAGTTTTGAAATTGGTCCAGCCGTTTTGAAGATTACCCGGAACAAACAGATAGACAGACAGACAAAAAATTTTAATTGCTATTTTAGGCATAGGTGTCGTGCAAATAACCGTGTGAGCATGAAAAAAGCCTATTATTTTGACATTACAAACAGACACTCCAATTTTATTTATTGGTATAGATAGATAATTAAGATTGCTGTTACAAGGGAGGTACTGATATGTAAAACGTTGCATGATGTCAGGCCGAACTGTCGGCTCGGTAAACGTCGGCGTAGATCGGCTGCGTATATGCCACGCATAGGCAACAGCACTCCCTTCCCTCCAATGTAGTTGAGGGGAGTCATGGCTGTTCTAGTAGTTAGCTCGTGATCGGGTGCTGCTTGTGGGATCTGGTCCAACCATGTTTTCCTTTCCTTTTTTATTTGAACTAAATTAAAAAAGAAATAGTTATATCCTATCTCGAAGGGCATCACACTGGAGCTAAGAGTATATGTATGCACAATTGTATTCAAAAGATGGTAAAAAAATGACCGCTGAGTTTCTTGCCGGATCTTCTCAGCTTGTGGCCGCGTTCTGATCCGGTGGTAGATATTGTATTATATTCAAACGATGTTTAAATTTGATAATATGTAAGTGCCCTCAATGGGGCCTATGCAGAATAAATGATTTGATTTGATGGCGTGACACGTTCTCAACGTGCACAACGCATCTTCGCAAAACGTTTGACGGCTATTGTTAGTATATTTTGTCTGATTTGCTTACATTTATAGACAGTGCTCCTTTTACATTTATCGCTATGTGTTATAATCTATACAAATAAATAAAATTGAAGTGTCTGTTTGTTAGCTCAAAATCATTATCAATATTCAGTCTATAGCCGTTTATTGCTGGACATAGGCCTCCCTCATATCACAGAGGGCGGTCCTATTCTGTCTGCATCCAACGACGCCCAGGAACTTTCACCAATGTCCGTCCACCTTGTTAGGGAGCGTACAGAAATACCGAGCATAGCCCTCTCCATAACACGTTGAGTGACTTTGAGGCTTTTTATGAGGCTGACATTTAGAGATCACGTTTTAGTGCCGTATGTCATCTTTAGTAACACATATTGGTCATTAACCCTTGTTTTCTGACACTACAGTATATTGGATGAGATGATGCTCTTAAGTTTTCCAAACGCTGCCCAGCCTAATGGAAATTCAATTTTCAAAAAAAAAAAACTGGATATATTAAAAAATTTAAAGTTTGCCAAAAAATAATATAATTGTACTAATTGCGGTTTATCATTTTTGTCTATACACGTTTCACTCTTGAGCTTGGGCCTCCTCCACTATGGAAGGAAAATTGACCATACCACATTGGTATGTAGGACGTCCCACTATTGGGCTTGAGCCTGCTCCTTAATGGGAGGGAAAATGGCCTATATCATGCTGGTCAGACGTGTTGGTATAGAGTTTTGTTTCGAGTTTTCCATCTCTTGCATAGGTATTATATGCATATTAAATCCCTTAGTTGTCTTTTACGACACCCATGGGCAAGAGAGGGGGTGGTGAATTGTATGCTTGCTCCGTCACCACACGGAAAGCTTGAATATTCAAATCTTATTACTTAAATACATTGATCATTCCGCACAACTTTATCTATTTACTTTTGTCACATGTTTTCTGCGCGTACAAAGTCACGAATAAAAGCTAATATAAAATTCTGAAAGAGTATTTCATAATTTTCCATCGCTTTCAGTAGAGGTTCCCTTTAACCTCCCACGTCTATATAATAAAAATTTCGCAAAGGTTTTTAATCTGTCACGCATTTTCATTTTAATTAATGAGTTCACCGTTCAATGTTCGAAGAGAAATTGTTTGAATTCACGCCCAAAATATACGAACACATATTAGAAAAGCTAATTTCATTAAAGTTTATATATAAACTTTCCGTGTGGTGACGGAGTAAGAATACAGTTTACTCTCTCTTGCCCGTGGATGTCGTTAAAGACGACTAACTGACTGAATACTTATATAAGTTCTATGAAAGAGAAGGAAAATTTGAAATAAAACACGTCTGACCGGTCCGGTAGAACAATTTCCCTCCTATTGTGGAGGAGGCTTGACCCCGTGGGATGTATTTGAGCCAAGATGAAGACTTTCTAAATAGAGATTAGGTCATTATCGCCACGCCTAGGCCTGCATGCGCCAGTCATGAGCATGTCGGTGACGCGAATGTGCGCACGCGACGCAGCACATCATGGTGAATTATATTGCCGCACAGGCATCTTTGCAATACGAGGTACAGTTAGGTAGCTGCCTACTGAAAAGGATGTGCTCTTCTTAAGTCTCGTTTAAAGAAGGACATATCATAGTACTCACGAAACTTAGCGGAAAGTAGTTGTAAATAACTGCAATGACATTAAGGCAGAGATTTCCAAAGTGTCAAATTCAAATCATTTATTATGCATAGACCCCGAGAGGGCACTTACATATTGTAAATTTTACAAAATAAAATTAAATTATCCAAAAAATAAACTACCACCGGATTGGAACGCGACCGCTACTGAGACGATCCGGCAAGAAACTCAGCGAGCTTGTCTATTATTTTTAATTATTTTGTTTTCTTCTTACTAGATATACAATTGTGTACATGTTTTGTAAGAACTAGCTCCAGCGTGATGCCCTTCGAACTGCAAGATACTTAATATAATTCAAACGATTATGGCTGGACCAGATCCCACAAGCGGCACCCGATCACAAGTTAACTACTAGAGCAGCCATCATGTGTTCCACGGAACTTAAGGGTTCCGTAGAAAAGTCATTAGGGTTCCTCCAAATTTAAATAACTTTTAATATTACTAATTTGGCTGTAAAATAATACCGCGGTTATAAATATTATTTTAAAATAGCGCAAAATTAGTGATGAAGACACATCAATACTATTATGTAAGTAGGTAAATAGTAAGAATTCAGTTCCGACTATGCACAGAAGCGCTCGTAGCCAGTGACTATGCGCGACTTTGTGCCGCGGATTAGGACCATTAGACGCATCCCAAATTATCATTTGATATAGAGTTCCATAACATAAAAGGGTATTTGATTAGTGTTCCGTTATCTTTAAAGTTTAAGAACCCCTGCATTAAAGGATTGGATAGGGCTAAAATTTGGGGATGGGAGTGGCATAATTACTTGGAAATTTATTTCAGCAACAATTTATTTCAAAACATTATACCTGCAAAAAATATTTTTTTATTCTAAAAGAAAATAAATTGTTCAAAATAAAAATTGTTTTATCTCCATACTAAATATTAAGACAACGTTTAACTACAGATTAGGCCAAGTAATCTTTAGTTCTACGTATAAAAGACGTAGTTCAAAACCTTATCCGATACAGATCCAAATAAGTACCTACTAGGTATTTTGAGCATTAGGGTGAGTAGCTGTTGAGAATTAACCTTAAAATCTTGAGAATAAGCTCAATAATACTTTTAACCTTTGTTAGGTTAGGTTATCCAAACGAGCGTCTTTGAGCTTTTTAATTTGGATTTTGGTTAATGAGATTAGTTAACGTGTTCATACAAACAAACAATCTACTCAGCTTTATAATAATACTATGGATTAAGTTTAGCATAACAAAGCAAGTTATTATATCGCTTGTAATGAAATATGCTTGGAATATATCTCTGTATTATAAACTTGTGAAACACAATTTAAGTTGTAATATAATAAACTAGTTGTTTACCGCGGTTTTAGTCGGGTGAATTTTTTTTTATTGCTGTTAGTGGCAAACGAGCAAACAGCACAGCGCAGTGTTAGCATCGCCCACACATTTAATCGTTTAGATAAACGTACGGCAAAGATACGGCCAGCAGCAACCTTCTGCCGGTAATTTTGGTAGTGGTAGGATCACACTGTCGACAGTTATCTGTCTACAGCCGCGGGCCGGTCCGTCTGGGGTAGTACCACGCTCTCGCAGAAAATCGACGTCTGAGTAGTAGCAATTTGTTACTGCGCTTCGTTCGGTGAGCGAGAGAGCCGGCAGCCCAACTTTCTGAGGGTGTTTGCGTGTTGAGGATTTTGGTGGTGCCTTTGGTATCACCGAGCCTCAATGCATGCATTCACACTCCCTTCACTTTCTTCGCGGTAGGCAGCGGCCTTGTAAAGGTCCATAAGCGGCAGCAACACCTACCATTAGGTGTACTGTTTGCTCGTTTGCCACTGCTTGCAATAAAAAAAAAAAAAAAAAAGATTGCCACATTAACAACAATCCTCAGCATAAACGCGATCGTAGAACGTCCTTTCTAGAAATCGAACTGATGGTCCGACAGCCAACCTCGCTAAGGTACCGGTGCTGTGGGCGATGCATGCTTCACTCCAATAGTTTTGCTGTATCGTCCAGCAACATAATGGGCCTGTAAACCGTAGTCAAGTTCGGAGACCGAGAACCCAACCCAATGTTGGAATACCCAGGAACACACCCATATGCTAAACAAGGGTTGTATAGTTCCGTCAAGCGAAATTCCGGGTAGTCGAGGACCAATGTGCCATAACTGGTAAGGATCAAAAAAAATTGTAGGTTGATACTTATTTGTTGATGTATTTCACTTACACCGCTTAATCCATGACATACAAATGAGTGACACTATTATAGATTAATAAATGTAAGTGATACGAAGTCCACTGGGTCATCTAGTAAGATAAAAATTATATATAAAATATGTTATATTTTGAATTTATATTCAGTTTCATTAAAACAATTGAAATATTTAATTGAGATACCAATTATTTACGTTATGTTTAAATATGCGAGTAATTAGTGCGCAAAGGATAAAGGTAGTCGATATTGGATCAGCATTAGTGAACAAAGTTATAATCAATGTAGATTAAATTGAAATATATTTAATAAATTTCTATCCATTCAGTTCATTCATTTAAACGAATTAGTCTAATTCAAAAGGCAATTTGGGTGACGAATATATTCAAATTGAAGAGTTAATTTGATTTTTAGTATTGTGCCTTCGTTAAAAGTTTTAAAAAACTATTTCAATAGTAATAGGCGTAATATTCATTTACGTAAATGATGAACATTTTTGGTTTATATATATCCACTAAAACGTTTGAAATCTGTTTTTGATGGTATTTGAGTTTTGTATATTAAAAAGGTTTCGTTGCATCAAATATAAGAGTATAATGACTGCTTGTTAAGATCTCCAAGCTTTTTGAAGTATATATGTGGAAAATATGGAACATAATAAAACATGTAATAATGAAAAAGCGCTGTAGATTGCATGATAAAAGACAAAGATTGAAAAAGATATGCTCAGGAGGTGGAAGTTTGACCCGTGTGGTGACGTATTTAGAATACGATCCTTACTTGCCTGTGGGTATCGTAAAGACAATTAAGGACATAATATGTAGATAAGATCTATTTAAGAGATTGGCAACTCGAAATTTGAATAGAAATGTTAGACCGCGACGCTGTCATTCTCATTGGAAAAAAAAATGTATACAATTGTACATAAAGTCTTTGTGTAACTCATTTTCTTCATTGGTGAAGGGCTTATGTATATACCTTTTAAAATATCTGTTATATACGTGGTGCTGTACTGCTGCGCTTCACATAGCTGTACATTTCATTATTTACTGGCTTATTAGTGAACTAGCAACCCGCCCTCGCTTCGCTTCGGTTATAGGTTATAGTCGTTTTACCCGCGTAGTTCCCGTTCCCGTGGGAATACCGGGATAAAATATAGCCTAGTTTACGCCCTGATATTATAGCTTTCCATTGGTGAAAGAATTTTTGAAATCGGTCCAGCCGTTTTGAAGATTACCCGGAACAAACAGACAGACAGACAAAAATTTTTTAATTGCTATTTTAGGCATAGGTGTCGTGCAAATAACCGTGTGAGCATGAAAAAAGCCTATTATTTGGACATTATAAACAGACACTCCAATTTTATTTATTGGTATAGATTTTATGTTATGTCTCCAGGTTTGCATAGGAGGGTAGTGGAATCTTTCCAATTTCGTCCGTTTTTCTCTTTCAATTAAATTTGTTGTGGGTCCTAAGACAATTAAAACCGTTTCCCGGGGCTACTTGATGGTCTAAAATCGGTGTTTTCACGGAGACCGTTAGAGAACCTCGCTTATAGCAGTTATAGTGTTAGGAAATGTCGTTACATTTCTAAAAGAACAGACGTGAATCCATGTATGCATGTACGAGAACTATATGTTGACCGAATAATAATATAATTCATCCTTTTTATTTGTGTAGGTTTAATTAAATTTGACTAAGTGATATCAATAGAAAACATCAAGGCAAGAGGGACACTGATGACAATTTTCTGTCAGCAGCCGTAATTATTAGATACTATCCCGGGCTAACCCACCCGGGATAGTAGTACCGACATAGCCCGCAGAATTAGCATATTGAAATGGCTATGGGCTGGCCACATCGCTCGTTGAACCGACAACCGTTGGGGAAGAAAGGTTCTTGAATGGCGACCACGAATCGGATGACGCAGCGTAGGACGACCCCCACAAAGGTGGACTGACGACTTTCTCAAAGTCGCAGGGAACCGTTGGATGCAAGTGGCGCAGGACCGTTCCGAATGGCATTCTCGTAGGGAGGCCTATCTCCAGCAGTGGATGTCTGTAGGCTGATGGATGAAGTAGTAGTATACTGTCCATTTTTAAGACTATGAAGATATTACACATACGCATGTGTAAAATGAGAAATTAAAAAAAAGGGTTTGTATTGAATCAGTATTATGTGCATAAGTATAATAAAACTTTAAAATTTTTAACCTTTTCCAAATTAAACTCGATCTATTACTGTTCCACGAAAGACTCTTCTAGTTTCTTAGTTCCTCTTTTTCTCGATTTTTTCGCAGATATAGAATCTGCGAAAAAATCTCTTAACTATTTAGGTTATCTATTCATTTCCTGGGATTCCTGGCGTCGAAGAGGACGACACTTAAAAGAGTAACTTGCGGGATCGGCCAAGAATATCAAGGATTCGGTAATAGTGGTCGCCCCAATAGCGATGGATAGGGAACACGGTAGGTAGACCGGACCGGGGATTTTAGTCCGTCGCGACCGCGGGACGGCGACCGACGTGCTGGTACAGGGACGTCGAGAGGTGAGGATACCCGAAAGGGTATTCCGTCGGGCCGACCACTGAGGACAAGGAACTCCGCACTGGTGGTCGGCCCAACGACGAAGGCGACGTGAGTACGGGTGGGTTAAGGGTCCGCGCGCCGTCCTTTCGTCGCTCCGGACGGAATAGACCGCGTGTGCGCTTACCATAGCCTACCCATAAAAAAAGGGAACACAGTAATGGGGTTGCACGCCACTCTTCCTTCGCTCCGAAAAAAATAGGTCCATATAATACCCATAAAAAAAGTTGTCTATTCACAAATTTATTCTTGACTAGCAACTCGCCCTCGCTTCGCTTCGGTTATAGGTTATAGTCGTTCTACCCGCGTAGTTCCCGTTCCCGTGGGAATACCGAGATAAAATATAGCCTTGTTTACGCCCTGATATAATAGCTTTAATAATAATAATAATAATATCTATTTATTGCAGACCACATAGATCCATAAATGTTAGTAATATAAAAATACTTAGGTAGCTAGGATTAGTAAAAAATAAAAAATAACAAAAATAACACTACACACGGAATTAAAATAATTTAACAAATCATATTAAGACAAAAGCTAAATCACATTACATTTTGCGACTGGGGCGTGTAAATGCGTCCAGTGCTCCAGTATTGGACATTGGTGAAAGAAAGTGGGTTTTCCATTGGTGAAAGAATTTTTGAAATCGGTCCAGCCGTTTTGAAGATCACCCGGAACAAACAGATAGACAGATAAAAATTTTTTAATTGCCATTTTAGGCATAGGTGTCGTGCAAATAACCATGTGAGCATGAAAAAAGCCTATTATTTTGACATTACAAACAGACACTCCAATTTTATTTATTGGTATAGATTTTAAGCAATTTAGTATTCATATTTAAATATATCGTATTTCAGTTAATATACATAAAATTAACGAAATTACGAGAAGTCAGTTGAGTTTTTTTCGGTCTAAAGTTAATAGCCCTCAGAATTAATTATGGTAGCTTGATACCACAACATTAGCAATCCTCAATCTTCCATAGTGTTTTGGCACTTTCTAATAATAGGCTTTCAAAATCATTTGCCCTGTACATTTAGTGATTTATTCAGTGTGTGGTCGCAGCTATGATTACTATCAACCTTTACATTACTCAATTTCATGAATCTGAGGTAACTCCATCAAATGCCGTCAGGTCAACAATTGTCACCGTCCACTCGGTCGACATCAGCATCCGGGCCCATATGAGGTACTTGGGCCTGGTGCTGGACGGGCGATGGTGGTTCCGGGAGCATTTCCGCAGGCTCGCTCCACGGCTCGTCGGCGCGGCGTCCGCCCTATCGTGGCTTATGCCGAACGTGAGCGGACCGAGCGCTGCGTGCCGACGGCTGTACGCGGGGGTCATCCGGTCGATGGCCCTGTACGGTGCACCGGTGTGGGCGGGGTCCATGACCGTCCGACTTAGGGCCCTTCTATGGCGATCACAGAGGGTCATGGCGGTCAGGGCCATCCGCGGATACCACACGGTGGCGACGGAGGCAGCGTGCCTATTGGCCGGGACTCCCCCGTGGGACCTGGAGGCGGAAATTGTCGCCGGACTATATCGGCGGGTGACGGGGGTGCGAGTGGGGGGCGGTGTGGTCTCGTTAAGGGATCTCACCGCCTGGCGCGTCGACGCCCGCCGAGACGTCATTGCCCGTTGGGCGGTCCGGCTGGAGAGGCCTCGGTTCGGGGTGCGAACCGTGGAGGCCTTCCGGTCGGTGCTGATGCAGTGGTTGGAAAGGCGGCACGGGGTGCTCTCCTTCCGACTGGTGCAGGTTTTGACGGGCATGGGTGCTTCGCCAAATACCTGCACAAGGTCGTTAGGAGGGAGAGTACACCGTCCTGCCACCACTGCGATTGCGACGAGGCCACGGCGCGCCATACGCTCGAGGCCTGCGCGGCTTGGGCAGTGCAGCGCTGTGAACTCGTCGCAATCATCGGTACGGACCTGACGCTGCCGGCTATCGCTAGGGCGATGGTCGACAGCGTCGGGAATTGGGACGCGGTCGCAGCCTTCTGCGAGACAGTGATCTCACGGAAGGAGGCGGCGGATCGCCTGCGCAAGGAGCGCAGCCTCGATGAGGAGATCCGCCGCCGGCGACTGGGGTGGCGTAGGCGCAACTATCTGCGCCTCATGCCGCCCTAGCCGAGGCCGCGGTAGACGTGACCGGGGATTAGTCCGTCACCCGCTGAGAGGCCGACCGCGTGAGGAAAGACGGACGTCCTCCCTGAGGGGGGGGACGTCGGTCGATGGGAGGGTACCCCAATTAGGGGTATTCCGTCGGGCCGACCACTGACGACAAGTTAACGCTGCTCCAGTGGTCGGCCCAACGACGAAGGCGACGTGGTTTTTGGGTGGGTCGCGGGAGTTTCGTGCTGAAGCCCCTCTGTCGCCCCGGACGGAGTGGTGCGGAGGCGCGCCGACCGCGACCCACCCACAAAAAAAAAAAAAAGGTCAACAATTGTATTTCTAAAGAGGGTTGACGTCAGAAAAGCGGCCAGTTTTAAAACTATTGCAAAAATGCAATATACTAGTGAATATTTATTTATAGCAGTAGTGTTATTTTAACCTACCCCTATGGAAAAAAGGCGTGAAAAATATATACGTATTTTGAAAATTGCCTACTACACCAGGCACCATAGAGTTAGTAAAAAAAAAAATAAACTATCCTTTATTTCAAGATTTCGTCTTTTGCAATAATGTTATCGGCATTTCAATCAATCTATTTTTACGGTGCCCGTTAGAAAGAAAGCGGAGCGTTGTATTGTTATTCTTAGGATTATGATTTCTGATGTTTACCCAAGCATTACACGTTGTAAATAAAACTATTTTACAGATTTTATCACGTTTGTATTTGATTTTTGATTGTCCGAAGTTTCGAACTCTTTACAGCGTTCTTAGGATTTATAAAACTTATACACAAGAAACTCTTTTTCCACAAAGTATATAACAATGCAATTCGTCTTTAACAAAATCATTGCAGTTATTTCAGCTCATATACGTTCCACTGCTAGGTTCGAGCCTCGATCACAATAGAAAATTTGACCTACTATATCATTTTGATCAGACTGGTTGGTATAGGGCTTTATTTCTATTAGCTTTTTAATCTTTAGAAGATAATATATGCGAATTATATCCCCTAATCATCTTATACAATACCTATGGCCAAGATAGTGTATGGTGAATTGTATTCTTACTCCGTCAACACAAAAAAATAACATATTTATTTATCAAAATATTTATTGTTAACTCGTGTATAATTTTCCTTTTCTATATTGAATCTGACAGGGGTCTCACATTAAAGGACATCGCTATACAAAAGCCTTCTTTCCTTATTCTATTCCACTTTGTGCCGGTTTTTAGGTAAGCATTCAACTTTCTGAGAAATGTTAGCAGATTTTTTCCTTAAGTATAAACGTAAATATTTAATATTTATTTATCTTAATTTAGTTTTCATTCAAATATAACTTTTTTTTTTTTGTAATCTTGTAAGAGTATGCACAAAAATGTTATTCATGAAAAGCTATTCATGAGAGAAGATAATCTTTCTACGTAAATATGCTGGAGAACTGATGAAAACTACTGCGATCGTAGAGCCCACATTATGCAATGCATTTGGCAATATCTTCCTATGGTGAGGCTTATGTGAAGTGGATGGTAGTGGTGGTGTGTGGAAAAAAAAAAGCAATTTTAAAATAAGTTATTAACATAAATAAAAAAGAAAGGTGAAACTGTTCGGACTAACATAGAAAGATAACAGCACGGAAATGGCCCCGCTAAGTCGTGACGACTTAGCGGGGCCGTTTCCCACGGGGGTGAGCAGAGCCCTTGGGTTAACTATCTTTTCTCGTCTACTACCTTCTTCATCCATTTAACTCTCATAACTTGGGTTTGGATTATTTTAGAAAAATAAACGTCTCGCCAAATTCTGTTAATAGTAGACTTACTAAAAATATAAAGTTTCAATTCCATAAATCGTATTTTTTAGATTTTCTCGATATTTAAAAAAAAACATGATTTTGTCGCAGATTTTTGCTCATTAAAACTTTTAAGATGCTTTCTAAGGTCCTAGAAAGCTGAAATTCGATATATAAGCTATTAGTACATGAACAAATTCACCCCCAAACCCTTCAAACTAGGGGATGGGAGTTTTTAATAGACTTCTGCTAATGCTAGAAGTCTGAAAATTGATATAGTCTCCTTGTTTTAAATAATGAAATAAATATTCCAAGTACGACTTTTAGCGTTTAATTACACAGAGCGAAAATTGTCAAAATTCTAAGGTATTTTATGAAGTCGTAAATAGTTGAAATTTGACATATAAGCTTACTAACTTAACTAATAATACTTTATTAGATAAACAACAATATTCATAAAACTAAGCCATGCTGCTCTACACCAAGTAATTCTATACTCTCTGACTCTGCATGCTTTAACTTCACAAATTCTATGCATTTCTCATAATATGTGGCTTGCCTGTATTGTTTCTGTAATAATAATTATTTAACAGAAAAGTAATGAATAGTCAATAATAAACTTTTCACCTTACGTCCACGTAAAGGTAGCGAAACCAAGCCACATAATTTTAACAAATGTGCAGAGTTCGTGAACTTTAGGCCTGTAGAGTTATTACATGATCTAAATAGGAGTGGTGACGAGTTGATTAATTTAGCTGTACATCTCAAAGCTCGGGTTTCTACCACTGTGGGAGGGAAACTGAGTTACTATACTACGCTAGGCAGACGTGTTGGGTTTCCTTCAAGTTTTATGCATATAAGTTTTTTATACGCATATTACATACCTTAGTTGTCTTTTATTGTATTGTTATGCCGTCACCACACGAAAAATATTTTCTTTCTTTTTTTTTTTATTGCCAACGGTGGCAAACGAGCAAGCAGCGCACCTGATGGTAAGTGAAACTGCTGCACATGGACCTTTGCAATACCAGGGGCACAGCTAGGCCGCTGCCTACCGTGAAGGAAATACTCTTCTTAAACCTCGTTTAAAGAAGGACATGTCATAGCGCTCGGGAAACACAGCAGCAGGTAGTTCATTCCAGAGCTTGCACGTACGTGGGAGAAATGATCGCTGGAAACGTACAGTTGATGACCATAACGTTTCCAGGTGAAATGGATGAACCCTGCTACGATGTCGAGTGGTACGTTGGTAGAATGATGACGGTGGTACCAAGTCAAACAGTTCCTCGGAGCTCTCCCCGTGAAAGAGTCGGTAGAGTACACAGAGTGACCCAAAGTCTCTCCGCTGCTCCAGCGACTCCAATCTGTCCGTAAGATTGGGATCCCCGACTATTCGAACAGCCCGTCTTTGCAGGGAGTCAAGTGGGTCTAGCTGGTATTTGGGCGCACCTGCCCAGAGATGTGAGCAGTACTCCACATGAGGACGAACTTGTGCTTTGTATAGCACAAGACGCTGTCTCGGTGTGAAGTACCGCCTGGCTCTGTTCAGGACACCCAACTTTTTGCTTGCCAATTTGGCTTTGTCCTCCAAATGACTCCCAAACTGGACTTTGCTCGATATTTTGACGCCGAGAATCCCAATACTCTCAGAAATTGGGAGAGTTACTCCTTGGAACTGTGGCGCCATGACAAACGGGTCCTTCTTTGCAGTGAACGCGCAAACTTGTGTCTTTGTGGGGTTAAACTGGACTAGGTTCCGTTCACCCCATTCCGAGGCCCGCCCAGAGAGCACTCGACTTCAGACACAAGTTGAACCCTTCTTTCCTAAGTACTCCGAGGGATAGTCCGTTGCTCAGTGTACCGCTCATCACCCGTGCTGTCATCCGCATAGCAACGCATACTCTCGATAGAGAGCATGTCATTGATATGCAGGATAAACAACGTCGGGAAAAGCACCGAGCCTTGTGGTACACCAGCATTAATGGTCATGGTATCGGAGCAGGAGCCATCTACGACGACTTTTATACTCCGACCATCCAAAAAGCTGGCGATCCAATTACAGAGTCCCTCGGGGATTCCGTATGATGGTAGCTTCGATAGAAGTGCCTTGTGCCAGACCCTATCAAACGCCTTTGCGATATCTAGGCTGAACGCCAGCGCCTCACCCTTGCCCTTCAAGGCCTCTGCCCAACGGTGTGTGAGGTACACAAGAAGATCACCAGCCGACCGACCATGACGAAAGCCGTATTGACGATCACTGATAAGCTGGCGATCCTCAAGGTACTGCAGAAGCTGGCGGTTTATAACCTTCTCCATTATCTTGGAGAGCAAGGATGTTATCGCAATTGGCCTGTTATTCGATGGGTCAGACCGGTCTCCCTTTTTAGAGATTGGGTGGACATGGGCTACCTTCCACGAAGACGGAACCCTATTAGTAGCGTAGGAAAGTCGGTATAGGCGCGTGAGGATGGGAGTCAGTTCAGGGGCGCACGTCTTTAGTACCACTGCAGGGATGCCATCCGGTCCACTCGACTTATGGACGTCTAAAAGCCGCAGCTCCCACCTAACCGCTCGCTGCGTGATGCGGATTTCGGGCAGTGAGCTATATACATCGTTATTATTAAAAAACAAGTCACCAGTAATTATAACATGTTTCTTCCTTTTAAGTAAACGGCGCAACAAAAGGTCTAATTTTCCTAAAGGTGTAGGCATGTAAATTCAAAATTTTATTAGTTTTAAAAAGTTTCACTTACGTACATACGTACGGCGCTATAGATTTTTATACATTAGCTGACAGAACAGACGTTGTTCTGTTCAAAACTACGAATAACTTGATATCGATCACAGTGCCACCTATTGGGTCCAATTATTAATCTAAACCATTCCCTAATCCACTTGAATACACATAAAAATTTCATCAATATGGGTCCAGCCGTTTAAGAGGAGTACAGTCACATATACGGCAGTGCCAGATTATGGCAGCGCGGGGTCTGTAGCAAATTCTGTCGAGAGGTTGGTTTGTTTCAGGTTTTCAAGTTTAGCGTAATAAATTAAAAAAAAACTATTAAGGCATACAAGACATTTTACGCTCTATCTAAATTGATATTTTTTTAATTACAGACAGACAGGCGTTAGAGCGCGAGGCACCCCAATTCGCGGAGCCTGTAGCATTTGGTACACTTGGTATATGGCCAATCTGGCATTGACACAGACACAAGAATTATATATCTCAAAATTATTTCAGCGTCTATACGCAAATTCGTGTCCTAAGGTGTTCTTCTCCATTGCCTACAATTCAAGGCACAATTCAAAACTTATTGTATGTTAGTATGAACAGCTGGAATACACACCTACATAATACATTGAACATGTTCTGAAACCCATACAAAGTTTCAAACTTCGCTTGTATAGGAAGTTAGAGTAAGTTAATTAACTCGCGTCTTCAGTTTATAACACGCAATCAATTTATCGACGGTAAACGAAATGCTAAATCATATAGAATGCAATTATTTTTATGGATTTTCACGCGTCCATATTCGAATTCCGTGTGGTGATGAAGTAAGAATACAATTGCCACTATTCTGCCGGTGGATGTCTTAGAAATAACTGAGGGATACAATATGCATATAGGCTCGAGCCCAGTAGTGGGACGTATATAAGCTGAGATGATGATGATGATATTAAAATTTAACTTGTCCGACGTTTTGAACATTGTTCACCTTTTTTTTGGTGGGCCACGGTCGGCGCCCTACCTATACTGCCCTCCCTTCCTTCAAAACACCTCTAGAGAAGACGGTCAATCTCGGGCGGTTAGCCACTCTGCGGATGACAGACTAATCCTCGGTCCAGTCATCCACAACATTGTTCAACTTTTATAGTCGTGGCAGATAATGGGGTTTTTCAAAACCTCTATTATAACAATGCCTTGTTAGACGTGATATATATTATATCCGTGATCATGAACGCTGATAGGTGTTTGAAAAGTCGAAACATTGAAAAACAAAAAAAAAAATGTGACAAATCTTATAAAAAGATATTTCATTCGCTTCAGTGGGGTGATAAAGTAAGAATACAGTTCACCACCCACCTATTTTACCCGTGGGTGTCGTGAAAGATGACTAAGAGATATGATTTTCTATATAACATCCATCCATGCAAGAGACGGAAAACTCGATATAAAACCCTACCGCAACACATGGTCACACACACACCAGCGCAGTCAAGTCAATTATTTTCCATTTTGGATGAGATCCGAGCCCAACAGTGGGAGTTATGTAGACTAAGAGAAGAAGATATTTCATATAAAATGTTTGCGTAAACACCAGCACTTATTAACATTGAAAGATTTCAAAAGTCAATTTACTTTTTAGTTCTAAGTATTAATATATTTCGATTTTTTCTTACCTTGCAATGAAGTTTTCCCTTAACTGTCCATGATGATTGCGATGAGCAAGCAGCGCACCTGTAATCAAGTCTTCCATGGTAAGAGGATTTGAAGCAACAGAATGAAACTACGAAAATTTCATCCTCCGGCTTTTTCGCTCGCCGATTAAAGCGCTAAATTACGTTACAAATCGAATTTCTGAGAAAGTTTAATACTATACTAGAGTTTAATACTGTAAGCTTTAAGTAGTTTGGCCTATCGCCAAAATCTATTATGTAATCCATTTATATTCCCTTAGTCGTTTCTCACTACAGTGCTGTGTGGTGTTCAAAACTGTATTTCACTTTACCTAATTCCACCTTATGCTGTCTAGTACAATCACATTTTCAAGGAATGTTGACGTCAGCCAAGCGGCTGGTGATAAAACTATTACCAATAATTTTTGCAATATTTACGACGAAAGAGGATTACATTTTACGTTGGCACTGAGTAATTAGGAGGAGAACAGAATGATGATAATGATGAGTTGTTCAATACATCACCTTCTGAGACCAAAAGGGATAAGGAATTTATTTATTTATTTATTATTTATTTTTTTATTTAATACACAGCTATCATTACAGGTATTACAACCCAATTCGATAGAGAAAGACAGTCTTAGTAAATACAAACATATAGTAATAATTATAAATAACACAAAATTCTTATATCTATTTACTTAAAATTAAAATAGCTGTACGTGTGAATTCGTTCAGTGAACACGAAAATATATCGCTGTAACAAGTTGGTGCGAGACCGTGGCACGTCCAAGAGTGGAGGCCGCCGCCGCCGCCGCCTACCAACGTACTCGTCTGGTACATACAGCCGAACCTCTTGCAGAATAGCTGGGTTGTGGATTAGGCCCCGTAACACTTTAAATACATACATGACAAGAGCCATTTTTCTTTTTATTTCTAATTTGTAGTAACCTACCATACCTAATATAAATGTAGTCGGATATAATAATGAGTATCCTGGATATACCCCGAACTGTTTTGAATATAAAAATCTTAAGAATTTATTTTGTATGCGCTCCATCATTATTATATATTTAGTTTCATGGGGAGCCCACACTGCCGAATTGCATTCTAAGTGACTTCTAACTAATGTCTCGAATAACGCCTTTAACGCCCTGATATTAGTAAATTTATTTGCTTGACGCAAAACAAACCCCAAGTTTCGGTAAGCCCTCTTGCAAACATCAATAACATGTTGTCTAAAATTTAAATCAGCTGAATACCGAACACCTAAGTCTTTGACTTCAGTAACGCGTTGCAGCAGTTCACCATTTATGTGGTACTGATGATGACTAGGAGTGCGCGCTCTACTGAATGATAGAATTGAGCACTTAGACACATTAAATTGCAACTGATTTACCGAACTCCATGCCGCTATACTATTAATATCAATCTGAAGTAAATTATGATCTGTTTCTTCTTTAATTTCTAAAACTAACTTTAAGTCGTCTGCAAATAGCAAGGGAGTAGATGTCTTGACGGTTTTAGGCAAATCGTTGACCATTAAAATAAACAGAAGGGGCCCAAGGTTACTGCCCTGACTAACCCCAGATCGTGTATAGTAGGACTCTGAAAGATATCCACCACAATCAACGTATTGGCGTCTATCTCTTAGGTAACTGGCAAAGAAAGTTAACGTATGTGGAGTGAAACCCGTATTCGCTAGCTTCAAAAGCAGATGGTCATTATGGACCATATCGAATGCTCGCCGAAAATCAAAATAGGCAACGTCCACTTGCCGACCAGCATCGACCCATGGTACCAATTTTGTCATCAAGTGCAGTAAATTACTTGTAGTGCTCCTACCAGGGCGGAAACCGTGTTGTGCATCGGATAATTGGGCACTTACCTGTACTTATATGCAGCTGTGAATGGCGGACTCGAATACTTTAGCAGGAGTACAGAGAACCGCAATAGGTCTATAGTCACTGGGTTTTGAACCTGCGCTACCTTTTGGTACGGGTACAACTCTTGTGAGTTTCCAGCAATCGGGAAACACTGCACGTTGTATGCATGCATTAAATAAGTGTAACAACGGTTTAATTAATACCGAACTACAGTCTCCAAATATGAGCGCTGGTATACCGTCGGGGCCAGAGCTCGTTTTTGGTGGTAAATGAGAGAGAGCACGTTGCACGTCAGCAGCGTTCAAGCGAGCGAGACGCACCCACGCACCTGGCGCTTCTGTTGCCGTCGCACTCGCCGTCGTCACGCTCAGCATAGGCGGCTCCGGGTTATATACAGAATGAAAAAATCGAGCAAATTCATCTGCACATTCCTGTTCAGATAACGTTTTCCCTCGTTGATTAGTTTCGGCTTTTTTGAATTACCTTTCCTAGATCTCACATAAGCCCAAAAAGCTTGAGGTTCCGTTGCCAAATGATTTTGTACCCGATCGATGTATTGATCAAGTGCTCGGCCCATCTGCGCTTACACTCTTGCTCTGCACAGTGAGAACGCTTGATAATCACTGTGGAATTTACTGGATTTGTATGTTTTGTGTAATTTGTGCTTAAGCTTAATATTTGTAATTATTTCGGTGGTGTAATAAACAGGATAAGAATAACGTCTATCCGTCGAACTGGTTGTCTTACAAGGGACGCAAACATTAAATACTTCGTAAATTTTCTCATATAATAAATTTAATATTAGATCAGGGTCATTTAAACTGTATATTTCGCTCCAATCTAATATAGATATTAAATAATATAAACGGTTAAAATCAGCTTTTTTGAAATTCCATTGTTTTCTAACTAAGGACTTTTGAAGTTGTCATATATGTGGGTTACATAAGAGAAGATACGGGAGATGCCAAGAGGTTTTCATTCCATTGCGTACCGAAAGATAGACGAACGACAAGTGAGGGGTGATACGCGTCCACGGGTAGCAACGCTTCGTCCGCCAAGCTAACCGCTACACCGTCGCGCGCGCTCAATACAAGATCCAATTGTCTGCCGTTACAATTAGGAACCAAATTACACTGAACAAATTCACAGAACGCTATAAAGTAATCATAATAATTAGTTACATTAGTATTACACGAAAATAAATTAAAATCTCCTAAAACAATCAAGTTATTTCTATATTTAATACACATTTTTTCTAATAAATTAAATAATATCATATATCCACACTCATCAGTTTGTGGCGGAATATAAACCGTACAACATGTAAATAAGAATCTATTTTGCATATATACAGCAGCACAGATAATTTCAAAACAATACTTGTCTATTTCAAAATTACCGGGCAATGGTAATCGACGTAGCTCCATCCTCGTAGCTTTATAACACACTACAATATATCTCAATAACACCTTCTATTCAACAATTGTAGATATGTAAAATTGAAAATGTTGAATATAACCCGAGACTAAAATAAAACCAAAATAACAAACTATAATAATAAAAAATAAGTATATTTTTTCTCTTCAAAAGGAATTATTAATTAATTGTCATTTAACGATTATAACAAATTAATTCAAATGCACGACCACGCCGACCTCAATGGCGACCACGAATCGGAGGACGCACTGTAGGACGTGCCCCCCACTAGGTGGACCGAAAACCTGGTGAAAGTTACTGGGCGTCGTTGGATGCAGGCGGCACAGGACTGCATTTTGTGGCGTAACTTGAGGGAGGCCTACGTTCAGCAGTGGACGACGATAGGCTGAAATGATGATGTCGATGATGAATTCAAATGAAAAAAACTGCATTAAAATCGGTCCATCCGTTTGAGAGCTACGATGTCACACGCACACACAACAACCCTCTTTTTGCTTGTGTCGGGAGCTAAAATAAATAATATTAGATAGCCGTCTTCATCAGGCTGTTATGAAAGTTTTATAGGTTAGAACTTAGAATATGAAATTTTATTAGAACACAAAATTTATTACGAAATTAATGTAAGAAAAGTTTTATATTAAACTAGCTTTTGGCCGCAACTTTATCGGCGTAGCAGTCGAAAATGATCCTAGTAAGAAAATTAGAAAACCTTATAATTTCAATAAAATGAAACACGTCTTCCAACAATTTTGTTAAAGAATGTTTATGCAAAACTCGAAGTAGATTGGACCAAGGAATCACGTTGTCTCTAAAAATTTTGACACATAGCTTGACGCATATAGCTTGTGTCGATTATCTGTTATAATATTTTGTACTAGCTGTTCCGCGCCCGCTTCGCTGGGCTGAAATTGAAATTTATGTAGGTATAGTTATTAACAAACTATTTAAAAAAAAATATTGTATACAAATGAAAATGAAACTACTTTTACGGATTATATCGCGTTTGTATTTGATTTATGATTGCCCGACGTTTCGAACACTTTGCAGCATTCATGGTCACGGGCGGACTAAGGTGTCTCACGTCCAACAAGTAATCGTTATTACAGACATTTACAATTATCTACCCGATACAGAAAAATAGTTATAAACTTATTAAATTGTAACTCGATATAATGCAATTTTTAAATGTAATTTTGTGTAGCCTTATTCGCTGTTTCCAACTTCCAAACCCTCTCTTTATTATTCGTAATTGTATTGTTATCAATAAATCAAATCAGATTCAATAGATTATCAATTATTCAACATAGCGTAATAATATAAATTACTCTGTAAGGTAATTCTCTGTAATCCTATTAATTTCATATTATTAAAGTGAAATCTTCTATATTTACAATATATATTTTAACCGGTACGTTTGGATGGGGTGTAAATTCATGTAAGTCGTCATTAATATAATCAACTGCAAAGCATGGTGATGATGGAATTATCCTTTTTTTGAGGAGGCTATGTACAAGAACGTTGATTGGCTGATCAACTTCATCAAAATAATGCATGCTAAAATTCGCTTAGTCGTCTTTCCACATATTGTAAGCGGATGATTTGTTAGTAATCTTGCTCATAAATATTTATAGAACGTCAAACTGTTTAGTATATATGAAAGCACATCGAATATTTATTATATTTGAAGTTGTATACATCGCTATTGGAATTCTAAGTGTCGTAAGATCAACTAAAAAAGTAAATTTAAGCAGAATAACCGTAAAAGTGTTGGGAATCATGACACGGAAAAACTTACTTATAAAATAAGTTTTATTATTAAGTATATAAGTGTGTAAGCACACCTATATACTTATGTGTTGTAAAGACACGCGATAGAAGTGAAGATTTTAAATTACAAAGAAACATCTTAATTATTTAATTTATCTTAACTTAATTTATCATTCACTTATTTACATAAAATTATGAAAAGGAGAAGAACGTCTCGCTGTTCTTTGATAGCTGAAGGTGAGAGAAACATTGATTCCTATCTAACCGACAAAGTTTTTAACCCTTACAGTTTCTTTACATAAATAGTTTGATAACATTTTAACATGAAAAATGATAGTAATCAGTTCACTTTAATTGTGGTTAATAATCTATATATTAATACGTGAAGAAAAAACTGCATACCTATACCTTTTTACGAAAAAGACACAGTTGCACATATTATGTTGAGAAGTGAACAAAACTTGGTATATGTAATTTGATATAATAATGCATTAGGAATACAATAATTAGAATTAAATTGTGTTATAATAATTTATCAAAATGAATTATGGTCGAATTTCGGCTACTCGGCGACCACAAGTATTAAATAAAAATAGCATTTAGAAAAAAATTACGCCATCAGTTGGCATATCCTAATAAACTTTGTGTTTCATAAACTCGTACTTAATAATTGTAAAATGAATAAATTAAAGTAAATGAAATAAAAACACTACAACGGGGCTTAAGTATTCACCTGGGTCTTCTAGTATTACAAGTAGTTATATCGATCACAGATCACGCTGAAGGCAACCAGCAGATTGCTTTGACAATATTCAAATTGATATTCCTACCTTTATATTGCTTACTTTATGCCTTCTATAATATCTGACGTTACCAATAAAAGAAAATAGAACTTTATACGATTTCAATTTTATTTGATGTTTTTGTTTTTCTTTTGTTGTATAGAATACAATACAAAATGTATTTATGCAATACAATATTGTCACAGAAACATTGGTCATAAAAATTGTGTAATATTTTTTTATATTTAAATGTGTCGGTTCCATGGATATTCTTTTGCATATTTATGGTATTCGATTTTATGTGATACGAATTTTATAATTAAAATCACTATATAGCTATCATCCTGATAATGAAAAATTAGAACTGTAATAGCGATGCAAATTGACAAATTTCGTTTCTAATACCGTAAATAAATAATTTGTGGTATTTTTAGAATATTTCAAAATTATGGTTTTCAAAGATCTGGGGAAAATAAATATTTTGTGGTATATAGTATATTTCAAAATGATCGTTTTCAACTGTCAATGGGATTAGAATAGTAATAGTTATTGCCAAATCTTAATTGCCTATAGGAGTCGGAGAAATGGGCTGCAAGATCATCAGTAGAGTAAAAAATTAGCCTGAAGTAATTTTTAAATCTTTTTTAAATACATGTATAAAAAATATATCTAAAAATAATTTAAAATATTTAAAAATAATAATATAAATTGATTTTAACAAAAATAAACCAAAACCTACACGTGTATTTGATTACATGAAATTTAAAAAAATTACCACTCGGTCATTTTTTTTAAATTTCATGGGAACTCTCCCAGAATGTACGAAAATTATAAACTGTTTTTTACAGTTTTATTTTGCTTATATTCACTTGGATTGTATGTATTACGTTGAACCAATATATGTATATCTAAAAATACATCTACTTAAATGGAATTTAATTTATTTGCATGGAATTCTTATCCTTTTTTTTCATCACAGCTCATATACGTCCCCCTGTTGGGCTCGGGCCTCCTTCACAATGGAATGGAAATTAACCTATTATACCACGCTGTTCAGATATGTTGGTATGGAGATGGATTTATTTCGAGTTTTCCTTCTCTTGCACATATATATATGCGTGATATCCCTTAATCGTATTTTGCGAGACCCACACCCAAAAGAGGAGGGTGGTTAATTGTATTTTTACTCTGCTACATACGGCTAAAAAAACACATTTTACCAATAAAAAAAAATCAGGCTGTAAACTGAAAAAAATATAACGTAAGTTTAGTACCAGAATGACTGAGCTTACGACGTTCTTAACCCCGTAGTAGTTTATTGAACTTCTTTAAAATCATTATCATCTCAGCTCGTATATGTTGCACTTTTGGGTACGAGCCTCCTCCACAACTCACTTACTGTACCACACTGGTCAGACAAGTTGGTATAGGGTGATATCTGATGTTTACGCGAGCACTACACATTGTAAATAAAACCACTTTTATTCAGTAAATTTTTAAATCAAATACAAACGCCATAAAATCGTAAAAGTAGTTTTATTTACAATTGTATTGGTATAGGGTTTTCGAGTTTCTCTTCTCTTACTCAGTTGTTAGGCATGTCGAGTCCTATAACCGTCTTTTACGGCACCCACAGATAAGAAAGGGGGGATGGTGCTTTGTATTATTTAAGATAAAATGTTAAAATTAACAAATTGTAGGTAAGTATTTGCAAGAAGCTTATACATTACAGCCTAACCTGGCTTTGCTTCGGTTTCAGTTGCCTTATCCGCGTAGTTCCCGTGTTAATACCGGAATAAAATATAGCTTATATTACTCAGGAGTAAAGTAGCATTCTAACGGTGAAATCCGTCCAATAACTCTTGAATTTATTCGTAAGAAACATACAAAAATACAACGTTTCCTCTTTATAATATTAGTGTAGGTAAAATGTTTTGAATTCGAATCAAACGTGATCAACAACCCACGTATATCAAACGTTGTAATCATGCCAATAACACCCACGTAGCGGTGTTAATTATTTATTAATTCGTTATTTCATAAGCTTTATTATAGAACGATATTAAAACAATACATTTTAATAAACATTGTTACGGCTTCTGAATATTTTGTAACTTTAAAACAATAATTTAATAACGCCCACATTTGCTTATAATAACAATTGACGTGTGTTGTTCGTAGAAAACACGCGACGAATTAGTACGTGGAAGTGATAATAGACAGCTTTAATTGCTGGATGAACCACGATAACCACTGGAGAGTTAATTTGAGCTTGTGATAACCATGTATCAGAGGATGCAATGTACGCTCTCCTATCAGATTGAACGACGACTTAGTGAAAGTTGCTAGGAGAAGTTGGATGGTCGTGGCACAGAATCGCATTTTACTTGCTTTCAGTAATGGTAAATAGGCTGAATATTGATGATGTTTAAAAGTAGCAGATATTTTTTCTTTCGGACATACATGCTGCACTGAAGACATAATCAATTATTATTTTTTTTTATTGACGATGGTGGCAAACGAACAAGCAGTACACCTGACGGTAAGTGATACTGCTGCACATGAAGTTTTGCAATACCAGGGCACAGCCAGGCCGTTGCCTGTCTTAAAGAGGAATTCAACACAAACCACACCCAGATTCAGAACAATCATGAATTGCACAAAAATTGTCCTGTGTAGGGATGGATATCGTAATATTCCTAATTGAGGATAACCACTTAGACTCTCTAATACAGGGGTGGCCGACTTGATTAGACCCAGGATCTACTGTTTACTGACGAAATTCCTGCACAGCCCACATACGTTCCACTGTTGGGCTCGGGCCTCCTCCACAACGAGAGGGAATTTCACCTACTATACCATGCTGTTCAGATATGTTGGTATAGGATTTCATTTCGAGTTTTCCTTCTCTTGCACAGATCTTATGTACATATTATATCTCTTAGTCGTCTTTTACAACATCCACGGGCAAGATAGGGAGTGGTGAATTATATTTTTAATCCGTCACCACACGGAAAATACACCAATAAAAAATACCAATAAATATACCAATTATTCTTCTTGAAATCTTAAATGAAACAGCATATTTCGATTCACAATTGCAATTGATGCGTGCAGCGGTTAGTGATTACGATGCGCACTATGCTGTCTGTTTTACATATTTATATTTTTTGCCTTGCCATAATCGACAGACCAGCCACCTGTGGTCTAATACTTTTAAAATTATGAACTGAAATATTTATTATACTGGTAAAAAAAATAAATAATAGTTCGAAAAAACTAAAAAAATACGCTTTTAAAAAAAATCCAACTAAAAAGGAGAAAATAAATTTTTAAAAATTGAATTAAGAATGTATATAAGAAAAAAATATTTTTTATTATAAAAAAAGCGTGGAGTGCATGTTGTCAATAGTTATAAATATTTTATTGGCAGATATGAGTAGAAGGATTATCATTTTGATAATATCTTAAAAAGCACCCCACGCTTTTTTTTTACAATAAAAAATATTTTTTTCTTCTATACACTATTCTTAATTCAAATTTTTAAATTTATTTCTCCTTTTTATTTGGATTTTCTTTAAAAGCGTATACTTTTTTTTTTGAACTATAATTTATATTTAATTTTTTAGTTGAATTTTCGCTAATCCTGTTTATCCTAGTAAGGGAATTGTCATCGGTCCTAAATAAGTGTGGCAAATTTCGAGTTAATTCGACTTTTGAAGGGGGTCAAAATCATGTTCAAAGATTCCGTTACATACTAACATACATACGTCTGAAGCTAATAAAAGCGTATTAAAAAAGTATTACTTTCTCTTCAACAGGAATTGTCAATGAATTGTCATTTACACTGGTACGCAGGAAACACTTAATCGAGTAATCATACGATATTACATCATTTTGGAACTAATACTATTACACTACTGGATCGATATTAACCAAATATAGCTAAGAACCAACGTAAGGAAAATGGCTTTCAAATGAAATAAAACCGAATCGAAAACGGTATTTCCATTTAAAAGCAACCATGCCACAGACATACGCACACAGACAGACAGACAGACATCAAACTTATAACACCCCTCTTTTTGCGTCGGGCGTTAAAAATACGCCTTGTCTAGTTTCAAACTAATTTTGCTGATGTCAAAAACTAAATCTTTCTCTTTAGCTTGCAAAATTTGAAAACCTGAACTTTGTAAGCGTATATATTATTTCGCTAATCTTATATATTATTTCGTTAATCTATTTTTCAGTGGGTCTGTGAGATCTTCCTAATTATTTTATCAATTATCGTGATTTCACCCTCAATTTAAAGCTTATCGTACCGGCTAATAACGAAAAATAACGAATGAGGTTCCTAAAATTTACCTCTTTTCTTAAATTTGTGAATTAAAAGCCTCTAAGTGGAGACCCTTTGGTGCGCACTGCGGAATTCAGCTTAATTAGTCCTATTTTATTTATAATCCTTTTATATTAAATAAACAAGCACGTAGATTAACGAAATGTTGATAAAAATATCTATACAAATAAATAGAATTCAAATGTCTCTAATATCAAAATAATACGTTTTTTTTTTGTTTTGTCCTCACACGGTTATGTAGACGAAACTTTTGCGTGAAAACCATTTTTTTTTTGCATGTCTGTCTGTCTATTTGTTTAGGGTATATTCCAAACGGCTGGATCAATTTCAATAATATTTTATTACTAGGTAATTAACCAACTTAATCTATTTTTATTGAGAGGTCAATAAACCTCTATAAAATTTTGCCAAGTAATATTTTAGAAGATATTGGAGATTCAAAATGC
Organism: Lymantria dispar; assembly: GCA_032191425.1. Taxonomy (NCBI): domain Eukaryota; kingdom Metazoa; phylum Arthropoda; class Insecta; order Lepidoptera; family Erebidae; genus Lymantria; species Lymantria dispar. The sequence goes on along the minus strand of CM063442.1, from coordinate 2,126,587 downwards.
GGGGTAAGAGCGACTGAAATCTAAGCGAAGCGCTTTTAATTTCATAAAACTCACGTGAACTCAAATAAACGTCTGTATTAAAAACGATAAATGTATTACTATAGTTGCTGCATTGGTTTGAATATTAAGGTGATTGTAACGGATTTTCAAATAACATGCATTAAGTGTGATAATCTCGTTTTCGGTTCACAAATGAGTCCTTATAAAAATATTGCGCGTAATTGACTAGGTTTTATTACAAAGAGTAATATTCTAAAGTATTAATTATATCGAATAACTAGCAGAAGAAATGTGTGTACAAATTAAAATAATAATAATAATTTACTGCGTAGCGCCATCTTCTGGGTCGTAATGCTTTGTTTTAGCTGTCTAAAACCATTCGTATTATTAGTTTCTAGTGAAATCAGTCTGGTGCACATCTTATATCTTTAAACGAGTAATTCTTGTATATATATATATATATATATATATATATATATTCAGGATCTCGAAAACGGCTCCAACGATTTTGTTGAAACTTGGCGTACTAGAGGTTTCGGGTCCAAAAAATCGATCTAGCTAGGTTTTATTTATAGAAAATGTTGTTTTGTCCGTGTTTTTAGCAAATCAATACAATGACATTGAATTTTAAAAGAATATGAATTCAAATTTCGTTGTCAACGTCATGAGTTACGATAGCTCAGTTGGGAAGCTGACAGGTTCTAATTTTGGTTTTTTTGACTTTCAAACAGCGTCGGTTCGAATGTCGGTGTTATTATTATTCTCTTTTTGTATTTTTTTATACATTTATCATTATTTATTTTTTATTAATATTCCAAGCGAAGCTCGGTCAACCAGATATTTTATTTGATACTAGCAACCCGCCCTCGCTTCGCTTCGGTTAGAGGTTATAGTCGTAATACCCGCGTAGTACCCGTTCCCGTGGGAATACTGGGATAAAATATAGCCTAGTTTACGCCCTGATATTATAGCTTTCACATTGGTGAAAGAATTTTTGAAATCGGTCCAGCCGTTTTGAAGATTATCCGGAACAAACAGACAGACAGACAGACAAAATTTTTTTAATTGCTATTTTAGGCATAGGTGTCGTGCAAATAACCGTGTGAGCATGAAAAAAGCCTATTATTTTGACATTACAAACAGACACTCCAATTTTATTTATTGGTATAGATGATTTTGAAGTATATAACTGATATAGAATCATTTTTTTATTTATTTCATTTTGTTTTTCTCAAGTTGCATTTTTTTCTAAATCATAAAATGCATATCACGTATATTCATAGAATGATATTATTTACAAACCCCCAACCAAGCCGTTTGTCCAGCATGGTATAGTAGGTTTAATTTCCTTCCTATTTATAGACATTGAGCCCAACAGTGGGATATATACAAGCTGAGATGATGATTATGACCTTTGAAAATGGCTAATGATTGTTGTTGTTGAATGATGATAAGCCCAACTTTCTGAGGGTGATTGCGTGTGGAGGGTTTTGGTGGTGCCCTTGGTATCACCGAGCCTCAATGCACGCATTCACACTCCCTTCACTTTCTTCGCGGTAGGCAGCGGCCTTGTAAAGGTCCATGAGCGGCAGCAACACTTACCATCAGGTGTACTGTTTGCTCGTTTCCCACAGTTTGCAATAAAAAAAAAAATAATAATAATAATAAGTTTTTGGGAAACAGCGTTTATAAATAAGCAATTAATTAAGATTTATCACCTGATGTCATTATTGATTCTTTTAACATCATTACTAGAAATTTTCTGTGTGGTGACGGAGTAAGAAAACAATTCACCACCTCTTTTCTTGGCCGTGGATAGTAGACCGTATTTTTTATTTTGGACTGAATACATTTGTGTCAAAATATGGTTGAAAATTTAATTACCAATTTTGTAGCGGGTAAAAATAAATTTTTTTTGCTCGGAATAATTTTTTTAAGTAGTAAGTAAATCGTATTTTTGACGAACTTACTTAGATATATGTATATTAATCTATATCTATACCAATAAATAAAATTGGGGTGTCTGTTTGTAATATCAAAATAATAGGCTTTTTTCATGCTCACACGGTTATTTGCACGACACCTATGCCTAAAATAGCAATTAAAAAATTTTTGTCTGTCTGTTTGTTCCGGGTAATCTTCAAAACGGCTGGACCGATTTCAAAAATTCTTTCACCAATGGAAAGCTATAATATCAGGGCGTAAACTAGGCTATATTTTATCCCGGTATTCCCACGGGAACGGGAACTACGCGGGTAAAACGACTATAACCTATAACCGAAGCGAAGCGAGGGCGGCTTGCTAGTAAAAAATAAAAATGATGAAATAATGAAAAAAAATATCAAAAATTACAAATAGAGAATAATAATAACACCGAGATTCGATCTCACGCTGTTTGAATGCGACTGCACAACTTGTCAACTGAGCTATTGTCACTCTTGACGGCGACGGCGAAATTTAAATCCCTATTCTATTGACAATTTATGTCATTGTATTGATTATTTAAAAACACCGACAAAACATTTTCTATAAATAAAACCTAGCTGGATCGATTTGTGAAAAGTGACAAAAATCAAATAGGTACAAACGCGATGAAATCCGTAAAAAAATATTTTATTTTCGCGCAAACATCGGAAATCAATAAATACCGAAGCTCTATTTTTTTTTTTTTTTTGGATGGGCTGCGGTCGACGCGCCTCTGCACCACTCCGTCCGGGGCGACAGAGGGGCTTAAGCACGCAACTCCCGCAACCCACCCGAAAACCACCTCGCCTTCGTCGTTGGGCCGACCACCGGAGCAGAGTTAACTTGTCGTCAGTGGTCGGCCCGACGGAATACCCCCTACTTGGGGTACCCTCTCATCGACCGACGTCCCCCTCTCGGGGAGGACGTCGGTCTTTCCTCACGCGGTCGGCCTCTCGGCGGGTGGCGGACTAATCCCCGGTCACGTCACCCGCGGCCGCCTTTCCAACCACTGCATCAGCACCGGCCGAAAGGCCTCCATGATTCGCACCCCGAACCGAGGCCTCTCCAGCCGGACTGCCCAGCGAGCAATGACGTCTCGGCGGGCGTCGACGCGCCAGGCGGTGAGCTCCCTAAATACTGAAGCTCTAATATATTTTTTAATATGAGAGAAATTCTATTTTGTTGATAAAGTTTTGATAAATTTTAAGTATTTACTTAGGACTTCTATTTCATATTAGCAAATATTTACCTTACAAAACGTTTTATCTATCGAGGGCCTATCTTTGTTTTATCATGATGCTTATGTAAACGGTAGCAGTTCGATGAAAGTGTAGGACTTGTATTAACGGATAAGCTTTAATAAACGATTAAATCTAGAATACTTCGACGAGCTTGATTTCATAATCATCCACTAATCCACTAGAAAATAAATTTCTATTACTGAAAACATGTCTCTTCAGGTAAAAGTAGTCCTTTCATTGGACATGCTTGATGGTGGGCGTCATACTGCAGTTGATTTGAAAGGCTTATCCAGCATTCAAGTCCTTGCCATATAGGACTATGCAACGTTTGTCTAGCTTCTGGGCAGCAGAGCAAGCTGGTGCTCCTGGCAACGCTGAGACAGCCTACAGCCTCATCGTGTTTCTCGCCGATGCGGGCAAGCTATTGGAGAGGATACTGGCTGCTCGACGGTGGAGTCGACCCTGATCGGACGTTCAATTCTGTTTTCGGAAGGGGCAATGATCGCGGCCTTGCTGCGCCTGAGGGCCGTGTTTACGGGGACAGTCACCGTAGAGGGGTGCTTTTAGCGGTGTCTTTGGACATCGCCAACGCATTTCAAAGTTTGCCATTCAGCTGCATTATCATGGGCGCTCCATTATCACGGGGTGCCTCTATACCTGAGGCGGATAATGGAAAACTATTTGGAGGGGCGTGTGTCGTGTGAGGCGCAGTGTCCTCTACGTGGACCGAACAAGTGACGATGTGCCCATGTGTGCCACAGTAGTCGCTCTTAGGGCCACCTCCGTGGAGTATCACCTCCAAGAAGGATTTCGGGCTGCGCATAATTTGACTCTAGAAGTGGCGGCATATCTGTCAGCATCGAGGAGAAGTCCGGCTGGAGAAGCCTCGGTTCTGTATTCAAACCATTGAAGCCCTCCGGCCGGTGCTATTGGAGTGATAGGGTGAGCAGCACGGAGTCCTCTCGTTTCGATTAGTTCAGGTCTTGTCGGGGCATGGTTGCTTCGGCAATTATCTGCAAAAGGTTGCGCGGAAGGAGGAAATATCATCCTGCCACCACAGTCATTGCGACGAGGTAATGGTGCAGTACACGCTCGAAGTCTGTATGGTATAGGTAAAGCAGCACCGTGAAGCTGTCGTAATCATCGTGCCGACCTGACTCGTTCGACAGCGTCAGGAACTGAGAGGCGGTCGACGCCTTCTGAAAAGCAGTCGTTTCGCAAAAGAAAGCGAAGGAACGGGTCTGAAACGAATTAGGAAATAATGAAAGATGTTGGATTGCATGTCCCTCAAAAGGCAAACAGGCTTTATTGTGCTTCTTTAAAATCAATACGACATCCACATCATGTTATATTCTTAACACGTTGTTACTATGATTAAAATATTTTCAAACAATAATATTTGAAGATCCATACAGTGACCCAGATAAGGGCACATCCATTTATTCAGCCTTAAGTCCTTAACATATTTCATCAACATCAACGTTCACACGAGGGCACACTCGATTAAATCCAATATAAGCCTTGTTTATGACACGCCCACATGAAGTTTGCGCGTGGTATTAGGCATTCGATGGCCGATGCGTAAACCCAAAAAAGATTTCGTTAACACTTTTATATTCGTTATTAAAAATATAATTAAAACGTTAGGATTTCAACAAAGTATTATCATTTCATTCACAGATCATTTTTTCATGTGGTGATGGAGTAAGAATGAAATTCATCATGCACTCTTTTTTGGGTGTAGTAAAAGACCACTATGAGATTTGGCAGAAATAAAAATGTTTGTAAAGTCGGTTTACGGACGATGTTACATGATAGAATATGAAAACATTGTTGAAAAATTGCTTTCACGAATTGAATTATTATCACTGAATTTATCATTATTTTGTATAATACAAAGGAGTTGATTGAAAATTACAATATTATTTCGAAAATCTATCCATCCATCCATCAGTCTACGGACGTCCACTGCTGGACATAGGCCTCCCCACAAGAATGCCACTCGGAACGGTCCTGCGCCACTTGCATCCAACGGTTCCCTGCGACTTTGAGAATGTCGTCAGTCCACCTAGTGGGGGGTCGTCCTACGCTACGCCGTCCAATTCGTGGTCGCCACTCAAGAACCTTTCTTCCCCAACGGTTGTCGGTTCGACGAGCGATGTGGCCTGCCCATTGCCATTTCAACGTGCTAATTCTGCGGCCTATGTCGGTTACACCCGTTCGAAAATAATAAATTAATATTTATTTGCACCCGTTAATTCAAATGCGTCACAAGCCGAACGCTTAGGCCAATTGTGCCTCTCTATCGCTTATTCCAAGCTCTTGATTGCACTTTCAGCTCAAATGGAACGTGACAATGAATCATGTTTTTTAGTGCGTGCAGCCGGCGTTCATCGATTTAAAAGATAATATTGCATCAAAACTCAACAAAGATATCCTACACCGACCTGGGAGATTATAGATAAGGCTCCAGCACACACAACACCAGGTAATTATCACCGTTTCAGCTCACAAATATGAGCTATACGTACGTATGATCAGTACGATACATGAGCTGAAACGGTGATAATTACAATGGTTGTATGAAATTAGTAAATTCGCGTGTAGCGACCACTATGAAATTTCACACCCCTTACTTCTTGTTGGAGTCTTAAAAAATAACAATAGATGTGTTACCAAAGAGATTTACGTGAAGTTGTCCCCTTATCCTGATCGTGGGTGTTGACGATTAAGAGGTATAAAACCTATTCGAAATAATGAAATATAAAACCCTATACCATCTGACCAGCATAGCATAGTATATCAAATTATGGCATATTATGGAAGAGGCTCAAACCCAGCGGACGTATATAAACTAAAATGATGATTACCAAGAGAATTTGCACTCTTTTAGGAAACTTGTAACTAAATATACCCCGCTACCGCCAACAGCTTGCCAAGTCAATAGATTGATGAATCTATGGAAAGCGAGTGAAGTGGAAATTGACCAAACATGATGACTAATTAAAATTTTATTACACATAGTGCTGCTAGTGTAGCTTTCGTTCGGCGTTAAAAGTTTGATTCCATACTGAATTGGCATTCAATAATATTTATTTTTTACATTACTTATGATTTGTGTGTATCAATACATAACTTTCATTCATCATATACTACTATATAGAATAGAATACTCGGAATAAAGACTAATTAGTTGTACATACTACTCGTCCCCAAAAAACTAGCAGATCATTCATGGGGCAATGTATGCGCTTCTACAATAAATTACCTAAAGATATCCGAGACCTGCCAATGAAAAAGTTTAAACTAGCTATCCAGAATCGACTATGTAAAAAAGGTTATTATAAAATCTCAGACTACCTAGATGATCATACAGATTGGTTGTGAGCAGCTCCTAATTCAGCAATTACCTTATTATTTAAAAAAAAATACCCTTTTTTTACTTTCATTGTAAAGCATAGCGCGTTTTGCATAACAAATTTTTGTAGTTTCACTGTTTGTAACATATGGTGGTGGTCATGCTCACCGAAGGATCTACTTGCGGTAGCTGCGTGGAGCGGGTCTCTCCTTTCCCTCCATAGTGGTTGAGGGGAGTGATGGCAGCTCTAGTAGTTAACTCGTGATCGGGTGCTGCTTGTGGGATCTGGTCCGGCCATAATTGTTCCAATCATATTACGTATCTTGTAGTTCGAAGGGCATCACACTGGAGCTAGTACTAACAAGACATGTTATATTACACAATTTTATATCAAATAAGAAAAAAAAACTAAAAATAATAGACAAGCCCGCTGAGTTTCTTGCCGAATCTTCTCATTAGCGGTAGTTCCGATACGGTGGTAGTTTATTTTTTTGAATAATTTGATTTAATTTTGTTAACTTAACAATATGTAAGTGCCCTCTCGGGGTTTATGCATTATAAATGAATTGAATTTGCATTTAAAACTTTGTGGTGCCGAATTGTATCTTGAGTTAATAAAATGATGAGGCAATAAAAAGTGATATTTAGAACTATCAATTTTTTTAAATTTTCCTGGAAAATTCGATGTTCGCATTCATTCTATCTGGGCTTAGGCTATGCCTGGTTTCCACCCCATTACATTGACTTGAAAATTTATTGAGGTGCTACATGTCTGTATTATACATATACGTTTATTTTTTTTTTAGATTTGTTGGTGGAAAACGAGCAAACAGCACACCTGATGATAAAGTGATACTGTCGCTCTTGAACCTTTGCTAGACTACTGCCTACCGAAAAGAAATCAATGAGAGTGTGAATGCGTGCATCCTATGATACTAAACAATTCATCAAAACCCACCATACGCAAGCACCCTGAGAAACTTGGACTTTTGGCACTCTCGTTTACCAAACGATGTCTAGTAACAAAATGCTACTACTAGGTCTATTTTCTGCGAGAGTGTCTTACTCCTAATGGATTGGCCCGCGACTGTGAACACATAACTGTTGTGGCTGTCGAATTTATTCCTACCACTAGAATATTTCTTTTTAGTGGTGTGAAATTTCAAATGCAATGAAAATTTGCATTTGGTGACCGCACATGGAACCCTGCTATGCTACGAGCACAGCAAAACACTCTGTCCATGATGTGGGGTAGTCATACTATTTCATATTAGTCGTCCTATTTATTGCTGCAGACAGAAAACCAGCAGCGTGGCCTTGCTAATATTAACAAACCTGCTGTAACATAAGTAATAATGAAGGAAAAGTTTCCAAGGCTTTCTCACTTAGACAGTCTGGCTGGCACCGAATTTTTTATATTGTTTACCAAAAATATAAATAGAATATTATTTGCAAGTCTATATTGAATGAAAATGATGGGTAATTATCATACTAGATATTAAAACTGACATCAGTAAAGGAGGCACCAAGTTTATTAAAATTTCCTAATTGTCACGTCCATCCTGATTTAGGTGTAATTTTAATTCAAAATCTACGAGGAGGTAAAGAAATCCACTTGGGTGGTGAAAGTGTAGACAAATCATCAACCATCCACTATATATATCATAGTGGTTAAGATACTGACCTGTAGTGCCGAGTGTCGCGGTTTCGATGCCCAAATAAAACAATATTCTGTGCGATTGTTGTTCGATTCACAAATTGTGGTACTGTATCTGAATGTAACTTTTGCCTGATAATTGTATATTTGTACAGTCCCTCGCAATAGAAGACTTAGTTATTTAGTTCATGGTATACTAGAGCGTGGTGTGCTAAGGCAAAAAAAAAGACGCTTTCATTTTTATATCGTAAGCGTAAAAACCGGCTGAAGGAGTGCCAAAGAACACCGACTGAGATCGGCAATCCAACAGCCAAGCGTTTAGTCTTTTTTTCTCCTCTGCCGTACAAAGATAAACTGCTTAGTGTATTTATGCTTTGGTGCAGTTTTTTGTAAAATAAATCATATAAAATTAATTAGTCATTTTAAAGTGCCTGTGTAGTTAATTAGGTAACACCAGAAATGCCAAAAATGCGAATAGCGTGGTAAACATATAACACAAATTAATTTAGACTAAAAAAAATAAAGTCCTATTTGAAATAAAACATTTTTTATAGATTTTATCAGGATAGGAAAGCTGAATCTCAGTGTGGTGACGGAGTAAGAATACAGTTCACCACCCCATGGGTGTCTTAAAAGACGAATAAGGGATATAATATGTATATAATACGTATACAAAAAAAAAGAAAACTGAAAATAAAACCTTATAACAACCCGTCTCATCGGCGTAGTTTACTAGGTCAAATTCCCGCCCATTATGGTGGAGGGTCGAGCGCAATAGTGGGACGTATATGACCCGAGATGAGGATGAATCCTTCGTGAAGATTAACGGTAAAATTTGTTCATAATGTTGGGAAATTATAAAACAAATACAAACGCGTTAAAAGCCGTAAAAATAGTTTTTATTTAATTACACACTATAAATAAATAACATTTTATTACACACTATTTATAGGAATAAAAATTGTGAGCCGTCGCTCAGCACGCCTGGCAGATAAGAAACATCGAAATTATTTTGTACAAGTATATATACATAAAAGAACAAACTTCGAAAGGAACTAATATGGCATAATGTATAAATAAAATATTACGATTTTTTTTCCAGAAAACAGTGATTAATGATGAATGATTCAATAAACATTTAGGTATTTTCTTTAAATACAAGAATTAAAAATTCAAAAATATTTCAACTTATGACAACTCAATTCTTTTATAATGATTTCTGATGTTTACGCGAGTATTATACATTTTAAATAAAACTACTTTACGGATTTTATCGCGTTTGTATTTGATTTTTGATTACCCGACGTTTCGAACACTTTACAGCGTTCATGATCACGGGTGGACTAAGATGTCTCACGTCCAACAAGTCATCGTTACTGCAGAAAATTTTATAATTATCTACCCGATACAGAAATTAGTTATTAAATATTGACCCACATTTTGATACAAAATTTATTGCCAGTGTAAGAAGAAAATGATTCTATATGAAAAAATTATATTGTTTATGGTTAGTAATAATTAAACATTAAAATTAATAGTAATTATATTTAAAAAACTAACTAATAATCTAGTATACTACCACCGGATCGGAACACGGTTACACTGAGAAAGATCCGGCAAGAAAACTCAGGTAACATGATGCTAAATTAAAGTTAATTTTGAAGGCGGCTTACTTTATGTTACTAAAAAGGTTTTAATTTATAAAATTATCTTTAGTTATTATTATTGTGGGTCAAATCTATACAATATGAGCTCACGGTGTCTTGCAGTCTTGTGGTGGTCTTATTGAGCTCATATTGTATAGATTTGACCCACAATAATAATAACTAAAGATAATTTTATAAATTAAAACCTTTTTAGTAACATAAAGTAAGCCGCCTTCAAAATTAACTTTAATTTAGCATCATGTTACCTGAGTTTTCTTGCCGGATCTTTCTCAGTGTAACCGTATTCCGATCCGGTGGTAGTATACTAGATTATTAGTTAGTTTTTTCAATATAATTACTATTAATTTTAATGTTTCATTATTACTAACCATAAACAATATAATTTTTTCATATAGAATCATTTTCTTCTTACACTGGCAATAAATTTTGTATCAAAATGTGGGTCAATATTTAATAACTAATTTCTGTATCGGGTAGATAATTATAAAATTTTCTGCAGTAACGATGACTTGTTGGACGTGAGACATCTTAGTCCACCCGTGATCATGAACGCTGTAAAGTGTTCGAAACGTCGGGTAATCAAAAATCAAATACAAACGCGATAAAATCCGTAAAGTAGTTTTATTTAAAATGTATAATACTCGCCTAAACATCAGAAATCATTATGTAAGCCAGTACGGACTAGAATTTGCAAATAAAATACGCCGGTTAGAGTATCTTCATACCAAGCGCGCAAGATATATAACATCACTAAATTTCTTGAAGAGATGCCGAGACCATGACCTCATTCCTACGTGTGTAAGGATTCTTTGCAAGAAAAACATACGTGGAAGCGCTAAGATCTTAGAACAGGCGAGTAAAAAGTTATTGCAGACGGTAACTCATGAGACCCGATCCGATCTATACAATATTAACCGTGAAATCGAGAAAAATTCTAGTGTGATTGAGTTAGTTTTAACGACAGCCGAATTTAAAAGTTGCATCGAACATCTAGGTAAGCGCGAAATAACTAAATATAATAGATGCAAAAATAAACACGTTACAAAATTTGAAAAATGATGTAACAAAAAATCTCGCGTTGAACATGGAACGCAGCACGGGGTCGGAACGCGCCCGTCAACCATAGACTCTTACGCAGACCGCGCTGTCATAAATCTGTCAACACAACATTTAGACAACACCGAAATTCAAGTTTTATCGAAAGGTCTAAATTTTGCTGTAACACCTACGCGAATTCCTTATGAAGAAATAATTTGTGCTGTCGAAGATGTTCTGATTAAAAATACCGTGCCAAAGGAAGATATGGAGGCTATTCGGCAGGATGTCTCGTCCTTATTGCGTCGTAGCGGTCTACCCAAAAATAATCTTCCAAAACAACAATATTTAGCCTTAAAAAACCTACGGAATAAATCAGATATCGTCATCCTGCGCGCAGATAAAGGAAACGCGACCGTGGTTATGAATACGTCGGATTATAATGATAAAATTAACCAACTTTTGTCGGATGAAACAACGTACAAGAAGGTCAAAACAGACCCCACCAATGTCGTTCTAAAGAACACAAAGAAACTAATAATAAAGTACTCCGATACATTACATCTAGACGTGAAAAATCTAATACCATCATGCGTCAAACCACCTAAATTATATGGGTTGCCCAAGATACACAAATCAAATGCACCACTGCGACCAACAGTAAGTCAGATCGACACGCCGACTTATAAATTAGCACAGAAGGTTGCGAAAGTCCTCTCCCAACTCCGGGGACACACTAGTGCATTTGTGAAAGACTCTTACCATTTTGTCAGTGAAATCAAAGATCTACATCTCGCTGACAATGAAACTATGGTCAGTTTTGATGTCACATCACTCTTCACCTCTCTACCTGTGGAGGATTGCATCGAAACCATATCCAAGAAGCTATCTGACAATAATATGCCATTGGGATATGCGGAACTGTTACGTCAATGCCTAACAACTGGCTATTTAATGTGGAATGATGACTTCTACAAGCAAGTAGATGGAGTGGCTATGGGCTCGCCGGTCTCCCCTGTCGTTGCCGATATATTCATGGAGGACTTCGAGGAGACGGCCTTATCAAGCTCACCTGTCACACCCAGGTTCTACAAGCGGTACGTAGATGACACTTTCACAATATTACCCACAGACAAAATAACCATATTCCTAAACCATCTTAACTCCATTAATCCAAAAATTCAATTCACTATGGAACTGGAGTCAAATAACTCTTTAGCCTTCTTAGACATTTTGGTTATACGTAACCCTAATAACACCTTGAGTCATACAGTGTATCGTAAAGCAACACATACAGACAGATACTTGAACGGTGATTCTCATCATCCCCCTTCACAGTTAGCTACCGTGTGTAAATCTTTGTTGCAGAGAGCACGAGGTATCTGTGACGATGAACACCTGGCTGGGGAGCTGCAGCATGTCAAGCAGGTGCTACGTGCAAACAAGCTGCCAGTTCCTCGCCCCCGTCGCAGAGACCGAGTGAAACCACCCACAGTTGAGCGCCTTCCTGCAATACTACCTTATGTCAAAGGAGTCACTGACAAGATTGGCTACATCCTGAAACGCTCTTCCATTAAAACTTATTTTAAGCCACTGAAGAGGATTAGCCAATTCTTACCACCTGTCAAGTGCCAGATCCCTTTACAAGATGCAGGAGTATATAAACTTGACTGTGACTGTGGTCTCTCTTACATTGGACAAACAAAGAGATCCATAAGAACTCGGATCAAAGAACACATAGCCGATGTGAAGCACCGCCGGGACACTAGGTCTGCAGTCTGTGAACATAGTCAGGACCGCGCCCACCATAACATCAGGTTTGATAAACCACAAATCCTCGCAAAAGAACACCGATACCTGCCTAGATTGGTACGCGAGGCTATTGAGATTAAAAAACACAAAAATTTCAATAGAGAGGATGGCTGGGTGTTACCATCACGCTGGGATCCTGTTATAAACATTATTAAAAAGAAATCCAAAAAGACCACCACAAGACTGCAAGACACCGTGAGCTCATATTGAATAGATTTGACCCACAATAATAATAACTAAAGATAATTTTATAAATTAAAACCTTTTTAGTAACATAAAGTAAGCCGCCTTCAAAATTAACTTTAATTTAGCATCATGTTACCTGAGTTTTCTTGCCGGATCTTTCTCAGTGTAGCCGTGTTCCGATCCGGTGGTAGTATACTAGATTATTAGTTAGTTTTTTAAATATAATTACTATTAATTTTAATGTTTAATTATTACTAACCATAAACAATATAATTTTTTCATATAGAATCATTTTCTTCTTACACTGGCAATAAATTTTGTATCAAAATGTGGGTCAATATTTAATAACTAATTTCTGTATCGGGTAGATAATTATAAAATTTTCTGCAGTAACGATGACTTGTTGGACGTGAGACATCTTAGTCCACCCGTGATCATGAACGCTGTAAAGTGTTCGAAACGTCGGGTAATCAAAAATCAAATACAAACGCGATAAAATCCGTAAAGTAGTTCAATTCTTTTAATCAGTGATTTCTGTAATAATATAATAAAACAGTTATATTCGATGCCTATGACGATATTACTATGATAATTGGCCAGCACTACACTTACTATCATATAGCGTGGCGATGCCTCACCACGGCATGCGTCATTTTAGGCCACGGCCTGTTTACGCCACGCCAACGATTACGTTTAGCCTTGCCTATAGATGTTTCACATCAAAAAAGAACACAAAACAATAATGAGGACTGGTGACAGAAGTGACAACTTAAAATGAACAATTATTTGTTATTTTTGAATATTCATATCATCGTTTGATTTTAAATTAGAATTTGTTATTGTTGGTTACTCAAATTTATCGTTTGATCTTAAATTAAAATTTGTAAATTAAAACGTTTTTACTTGAAACATATTTGACATTAGAACAATTAGGCGATACAATTTACAATCATCATCGTCAACATTTCAGGTTATATAAGACCCACTGTTGGGCTCGAGCTTCCTCCACAATAGAAGGGTACCACATACTATACCGCGCTGACCATAGTCGTCTTTTACGATACCCACGGTCAAGAGAGAATGTGGTAAATTGTATTCTTATTCCGTCACTACACCGATTATACATATAAATTAATATTTACAATTATTTTATACAGGAAATCCTTCCAGAGAAGCCCAAAAAAAAAACTCGCGTAAAAACCAGATTTTTCCTCAATTACCGCTCTTTAATCTTTGCCTTTTAAATTATTATTAGATTATCTTGCCAATGTTACATTGATTATCTTTGTTCCTTTTGTTTGTTACTCTGTAAACTTTCTAATGCATATTTAATTGAGAAGTAAATTTAGTCAAAAGCTTTATAATTGCTGTTCCATATTTATCAAGATCTTACTTAATTCCAACATTTCTGCCGGATCTATAAGTTAATATAAATTTATTAGCTATTAGAGAATCCACAAGAATACTTCGTATCATTAGCGGAGGATTTATTACGTACCTACTAGCAACCCGCCCTGGCTTCGCTTCGGTTTCAGTGGCCTTACCTGCTTAGTTCCCGTGAAAATACCGAGATAAAATATAGTCTATGTTACTCCCTGAAATTATAGCTTTCCATTGGTGAAGAAATTTTTCAAATCGGTTCGATAGTTTGAGCGTGAAAGCGTAATAAACAAACTTACTTTCGCATTTATAATATTAGTAAGGATATAACTGTAATCTAGCAACGGTTGGTTTAGGTCCTTTTACGACCTTGTTTATGAATAACAGATTTTTTTATGAAAACAGTAATATTAATGTATAAAATATGTTTCTTGTTCTTGGATGAGTAAATAATCTTCAGGGTGTTTTTGTTTTTTGGGACTAATCCCACTACACATTCCCACCATTGTAACTCCTGTAAGCCAGGATCCACAATGGTCTCCATAAATGACACCGAGGTTTGACCCTCAGGCAGTCCCAGGATATGATTTTAATTGCCTTGGGACCCGCAACAAATTTAATTAGAAAAGATTAAAGAGGAGGAGTTGGAAAGAGAGATTCCACTTCCCTCCTAGGCAAAGCGGGAGACAGGAAAACAAAATGACTAGTCAGCCAATAAGTAAACAGGAGTACAGCTACGATAGCGCAGCAGTACGGCACCACGGATACGGAAGAGCTTAACGGGGCCTATATGTGAGCGTTAAGATTGATTGCTACAGTAGGTATGGCAGAAACGCATGAACGCACGGAAATTTTCTCGAGTTGCTACAAGGTCCGTATAGTATACTACCCCACAGGTGACTTGCAAACTGTTTAACATAAGGTTACGCTCGTTTCGCCAGAGATCGCACTCCCAGAGAATGTGATGCGCTGATTGTTCATACTCGTGGTCAGATGTGGAACATTGACATAATGGTGATGGTACGAGTTTAAAAGAAAATAATTTACTTTTAAAGTTGCCATGGCCAGTTAAAAATTGGGCCACGAAGTGGTCAACCTCCATTATCTTCAGTGTATCAAATATCAAGAATTACGCTTGATAATGAAATAAATTCACAATTCTTCGTGTGATGATGGAATGAGAATACAAATCATCACTCCCTATGGTGCCCGTGCCGTATGGTAACCAGTGTGTTACCAGTGATGACTTACGGCACGGAAACGTGCTCCCTAAATGTAGGCCTCATAACAAGGCTCAAAGTCGCTCAGCGTGCTATGGAGCGGGCTATGCTCGGGATTTCTCTGCGAGAAAGATTCCGGAATACGGAAATCTGCAGAAGAAAGGGTGTAACTGACATAGCACGAAGAATTAGCACGCAGAAGTGGCAATAGGCAGGCCACATCGCTCGACGAACTGACAACCGCTGGGAAAGAAAGGTTCTCGAGTGGCGACCACGTATCGGACGACGCAGTGTAGAACGCCCCCCCACTAGGTGGACCGACGACCTGGTGAAAGTTTCTGGGCGTCGTTGGATGTAGGCGGCACAGAACTGCACTTTGTGGCGTAACACGAGGGAGGCCTACGTCCAGCAGTGGACGGCAATAGGCTGAAATGATGATGATAATAGTGCCCGTGGGTGTTGTATAAGACAAATAACGGATTAAATATACTTATAACATCTATGCAGAGGAGTGAAAACTCGAAATAAAATCCTATACTAATAACCGCTCTGATCAGCATAGTACTGGGACGAATTTGGACTGTTGATATTTTTTAAAATATAGATTTTTCGATATATCGATATTTTTTCTCCATAATTACTCTTCTTAACTTCCTTCCTTGCGGAGTTCCCGTGATGAGCTTTATTTTAGCTAAGTTCCAGGAGGCAGTAATAACTTATTATCAATTTCATGCCAGCATTTATATTTGTGAATTGCTTGTGAAGACGGAGTGTAAATACAATTCGCCATTCCCTATATTGCCCATAGATGGCGTAGAAAGTGTAAAACATTTATGTAAGAGATGATAAACTCGAGATGAAACCCTAATTTAACCCGTTTTACCAACATGGTCAAATTTCCTTTCTAGCTTGGAGGAGGCTCGAGCCTTGCATTGGAACATATACGAGTCTAGATGATGATGATTACAGAGTAGAAATTTAATTGTTTAACCCTATCTTCAATCCCCCTTCGGGTACCGTCCTTCCTCGACACCCCTTCGAGGGCGTCGCTCTCGCGCGGTCGGCCTCTCTGTGGGTGACGGACCCTTACCCAGGACTGTCACCTGCGGCCTCGGCTAGGGTGGCATCAGGCGCAGGTACTCCAGCCTGCGCCACCCGAGCCGCCCTAGAGGACTTCCGTGCACGATTAACCGCCTCCTTCAGTGAGACGCCTGTCTCGCAGAAGGCGGTGACTGCGTCCCAGGTCCTAACGCTGCTCAGCATCTCCCTAGGGATGGTTGACAGCGTCAGATCGGCACCGATAATTGCGAAGAGTACACGACGCTGCTCTGTCCATGCGGCGTCCGACTTATATGGCCTGAAACATAATAATGATGTTATATTTGTATTACTAATGTAATCTCATTTTAACCTCCTAATAATCCATCACGCTGGTTAGCTAAATCTGATAGACCTTAATAAATAACTATTGTCTTAAAACCTTCGTTTGACGTATGATGCTTTCATAAATAAAATCCTTATTAGAATATGTATTGTTCGTAGTCTTTAATATAAATGCTAATACTTCAATCCCGCGTCAACGTATGAGTCGGTGTAAACCGGTATAGACCAGTTCTAACCGCTTTTCACCGCTCCAAACCAAATAAGAATTCAAAAGAGATTACGTAAATTTTACTGCAACTTAACATGGCATTTTATGTGAAATCTCGAGATCAGAAATATTGTATATAGCTATATCTCTGATCAGTTGAGTTAGTCAAGTCTAAAGAAAATCACGAATACGAAATTCACTTGTAAAATTATTAAAAAAAGAAATTTTGCACTGATGAATAACAAACAGACAACATTGTATCGTTGGGCCTTTACAAATATAGTTAATAGACATGAATAACAAACGGATTTTCAACAACTATATCGAAAAATGAACCGAAGCGGATCTATGACGCTCGGAATCGCTCTCTACTTAGTCTATTACGGGCTATCTGTTTGATATCAATTTAAGCCTCTTTATGTATTCCAGTACAAGTAAACGATTGGAACTTGCAACCATTCCCAAAAGTTTTGTTTAGATGCCAAAATATGCCTCTGAATATTTGAGCCCTTAATATGAATTTTGTATTGAACGACGCGGCGACGCAGTAGATAGGACGCCCCCGTAAGGTGGGCCGACGATCTGGTAAAAATCGCTGGGTATCGTTGCGGCATAGGACCGCACTTTGTGGTGATACATGAGGGAGGCCTACGTCCAGCACTGGATGACAATAGGTTGATTGATGATGACTATCAATTTTAATATTGTCCGCGTCGCACTTTTCTATTTCCCATTAGAATAACAGTGGAAAACAAAATCTTCTGATTTTTAAAATGAATGAACTATAAGTTGTAATGCAATGTCCATCAAATATTTATGTAGCGTGTACCATATATGTACATACTTACACAGAGTTACACTATGACAAAATAGTACATATTGAGTCGTCCGAAAAATAGTTATAGTAAATTTGCCGTGTATTGGCTAATTAAAAATACCAGATGCCATCACCCCTTCCTTTCTCGTCGATGATTGTATATGATAAAGACGTAAGCAGATAATATTACTACAAGGCAAAGAAGACTATACCAATCCGTCTATCATGAAATATGTCGATTTGAGGTCTATGTTGAAGAAGGCTTAAACCCTACCTTTACGGCCTGGCCACGACTTTGGTCTTAGCGGCGAGCGGCGCGGCGTGCCGAGTGGCACACGCTGGTAAAGCCCCATAAAAAGCTGTCTCAAAACCGTTTCATGTGAAAGTCGTTGTAATGGAATAAAATTAATATATAATACATATATAAATAATTAATACAAAGTAAAAGTAGTTTTATTTACAATTTTTTTTCTAGTTTGGTCTGCCATTTTAGTATATATAGTATGTAGTAGTAGTGTAGTATACGTTTATAATCTGTTATTACATGTTCTACCATTTTATGTAAATTAAACAAGCATATTTTGTATTTTTTTTTTATATAATTCATGTATTTTTAATTAATTTATAAACAGATTTTTTTAAAATCAAAGTTGATTCTTTTAAACTTTAAACATTCAAGTATATGTGTGCAAAATTACAGCTCATTTAGTGTTGAAACTACTGAGATACGGAGTTTTGAGACGAAACATACGCGATTTTCCCACTGTGCGCCGCTCCGCGCTTAGCCCCTTGCTCATAGCGGCAAGGTCGTGAACGAGCCGTTAGGATGTACACGAGCTGAAATTATTTTGATGATAGAGTAAAACTTTGATTAGTACACTTGTTTATATCGATACTCTGTGACGAAGAAGGTACTAGGCATTTTAGGGTGACAGGAAATTTAAATAATGTAGATAAAGATTGCCTTAAAAAATAACAATATTTTCATATCAGAGTATATGTTGAGTGTATAATAAATCTTGATAAAAAGCCAAGTATTCGGTATATATGCAAATATAATTTTCATAAACTCTTCTATATGTATTATAACGTAAAAATACCTTTGAAGATGAAGCAAATGTAACACAGTTCTCGGAATATATTTTTAAGGAAATATTTGATTTCATTTTTTTGAGGATGATATCTGAATATATATATTTTACAAGTTGTTTTATGTTGTTAATATTATAAATAGATTTGCTCGTTAATTTTCCGCGTACGATTAAAAATATCAAATTCACGCTCTATTTTACAAAAAATAAGGAGGAATTCATATTTTTGAAGGGAATTGGAATTGGGAATGAATTCATATTTTTGAAGAAAACTTGAATTTTCATTACTTTTTTATTTTTTCTTTTTAGTGAGTCTGTATTGTTAAAGATAATGGTTAGCATTTTTTTTCCACACATACAAATATTGATATTGTGTTTCACCTCCTGTGGGGTGAAATTTAATCAAATCATAACTTAAGGAGAATTGAAATGCGATGGTCAGCAACGCCAAGTCATCATCGATGATTGCCATGAATTCATGGCGTTTCTCCGTGCAGGCCATGCAGGCTTCGAGCATGTACTGCGACGTGGACTCGTCGTCATCGTAGTGGTGATAGGACGGTGCCTTCTCATTCCTGGCGATCTTGTGCAGGTACTTGACGGAGCAATTACACTCGAAAATCTTTCTTCCCCAACGATTGTTGGTTCGACGAGCGATATGACCTGCCCATTGCCATTTGAACGTGTTAATTCTGCGAGCTATGTCAGTTACACCCAATTTTTCTTCGGATTTCGGTATTCTAACTTTTACTAGGTAGAGAAATACTGAGCATAGCCCTCTCTACAGCACGTTGAGCGACTCTGGGACTTTTTATGAGGGTGGCATTTAGAGACCACGTTTCAGTGCCGTATGTCATCACTGGTAACACACACTGGTTATAAACCTTTGTTTTCAGAAAAAAATAGTTCCAGATGTATATCAATATCAATAAACGTTTATATTTAAAAATTAATATGTCTTCATACGTTACATTGTTTCTCGAAATAGTCCGAAATATGTCTCCCAAATTGAATTAGTTAAGGCAATACATCAAACGATGTTCTGACGTCAAAATCAATTACGAACTTTGGACATTGCTCCGCAAGCTATGTGCTTAGTCATTTTTAATATTGCTCAAAGTTAAAATGCTTGGTTACGATATTGTCTACGCATCGTTGACCCAAACAATTGTTTTTGATGAAGAATTCAGTGGATTTTTTTTTTTACATAAAATATATCAGCTTTCTGTGCGTAGACGGAATAAGATAACTCACCAGCCCCTCTCTTAACTATGGGTGTCATAAAAGAAGACTAATGTATATAATACGCATATAACATCGATGCAAGAAAAGGAAAGCTTGAAATAAAACCCTACGCCAACACTCCCACGCGCGACGGCGACCGACGTCCCAGGACGTCGAGAGGTGACGTTACCCGAAAGGGTATTCCGTCGGGCCGGCCACTGACGACAAGTCATATCTGCTCCGGTGGTCGGCCCAACAACGAGGTGACGTGGGTACGGGTGGGTTATGGGCCCGCGCGCCGTCCTTTCATCGCCCCGGAGGGATTGGACCGCCCGTGTGCTTACCATAGCCCATCCATAAAAAAAAAAAAAAAAAAAACGCCAACACTCCCACAATGGAAGAGGCCCGAGCCCAACAGTGGGACGTATAGGTTGAGCTGAAGTACATCTTTATTGATATACAACTTTTTTATACATGTGAATTTCACTGTACCCATTCTAAACGGCTTCTATAAAAGAGAAAGTGTGTGGGTATGTTCCATATAGGCTCTGAAACGGCTGGACCGATTTCAATGAAACTTTCAGGGAATCTCCAGATTGACCTGGGGAGTAATCCTGTAAAGTTTGGTGAGGATCGGAGCACTCCTCTTTTTAAATTGTCAAATACAGCTTTTATTTACTATAATGATATTAAAATAAAATAAAGCAAAATCTAGCCCGGCGAAGCAGGCTGGGTACGCTAGTGTTTTATATTAATAGTTATACCAAAGTGACCAATTTGTTCTTTCTCTTTGGAAAATACATTTGGACTAGCTAAACCAACAGACGTTGTTCTTTTCAAATCGAAAAAAAAATACTAAAAGTAATTCTCCTTTAAATTGATCGCAGCGCCATCTACCGGTTCCAATTATTAATTTAAACCATTCTCAAATTCATCGGAACAGCTATAAAATAATCATCAAGTTCAATTAAAAACACATGAACAGAAGATTTATATATATATATAAAGATATCACAAGGTTGTTTCGGAGTTTCAGAGTATATTTAAACACTAGCAACCCGCCCTCGCTTCGCTTCGGTTTCAGTCGCCTTACCCGCGCGGTGCCCAATCCCGTGGAAATACCAGGATCAAATATAGCCTATATTACTCCCTGATATTATAGCTTTCCATTGGTGAAAGAATTTTTGAAATCGGTCGAGCCGTTTTAAATATTACCCAGAACAAACAGACACGAGGGGCGTAAGCACGCACATCCGCAACCCACCCACGATGCACGTCGCCTTCGTCGTTGGGCCGACCACCGGAGCAGGGTTACTTGTCATCAGTGGTCGGCCCGACGGAATACCCCTACCTATTTGGGGTCAGTGGCGGCTGGTGGATCATCAAAGTGGTGGTTCACTTTACTTCCTCACTAAGTATTAAGATCAGAAATTGCAATGGAACAACAATTTACGTAAAAATTTTTTTTTAATTATTTTTGAACGCATTTTGTAGGTGTACTTGCAAAGAAAAATAGGTATTTTGTTTGTTTTTCACACTTCAAAAAATATTTATAAAAGAGGGCCTTGGCGGTCCCGCCAATTTATATCAACTTTATTTTAAAAAGTTTTGTTATTGTCTTTAATATAGTCTATATTTATACTCATTTTCACCCACTGTATACGCAGTATAAAATAGAACTAAGACCAAAATAAAAAAAAAAAAAAAAAAACAATTAATGTAAACAAACCATATTTAACTCGTCACAGATATATCGAAACTATATCTACTTACTGTACTTAACGAGACATCATCAGCGAATTTCATCGTAAGTCGAGTTTTCTCGGCAATGTTCGGTTCGCCCGTGCGCCGTACGGGAACAGACTCATTTTTCAGCATATTTCTATGAACCAGGTATCTTCTGTCTCACGCGCCAGGCGTTTTAACTCATTTCTAATACAAGTTGTATGGGCAGTCCCCGTGTGCTCGCCTCAGCGCACGAGATTTTTTTTACAAGGAATATAAGTTTTAATAGTTTAGTAAAGCGCTTATATTGTTTCGTCATAATTTGAAATTTTATTTGTTATGTTTTTTTATGTTCAAAGAATAAATATTAATGGTAATTTAAAAATAAATACGAAGTTAAATTTTGTAGTTTTTAAATATTTTGATTTGGTGGTTCAGCGCACGAGCGCACCTAAGGTACAGCCGCCACTGTTTGGGGTACCCTCCCATCGACCGACGTCCCCCCCCTCGGGGAGGACGTCGGTCTTTCCTCACGCGGTCGGCCTCTCGGCGGGTGACGGACTAATTCCCCGGTCACGTCACCCACGGCCTCGGCTAGGACGTATTATACCATGATCATCATCATCACAGCTCATACACATTTCACTACTGGACTCGAGCCTCCTCCACAACGGAAGGGAAATTAACTTGCTATACCACGCTGGTCAGACGGGTTGGTATAGGGTAAATATTTGTATACACATACCCAACACAAACTAAAATAAAAAAAAGTATTACGTTTTCTTCAACAGGAATTATCAGCTAACTAGCTGACCCGGCCAACTTCGTACTGCCATATTTTTTTTCGTAAAAGGGTATATTTTCTTAATTTCTAAAAATATAGTCTAATGTAAGAACCATTACGACTTTGGCGGGAAAGATTCGATCGTCTTGGTCCCGGCATTGTTAATGATGATTCAAAGAGAATACAAACTACTGATTATTGATATCTGACAAAAATATAATTATCAAATTTTTGTTAATCATAGACAAAATTACGTTTAGCTGTCATTTGCGTTTAGTTATTACATATCAAATGCGTTTTTGTTATACCACGTTTCATAGTGACTTGTAGTCTCTTTGACGTTTTATGTCACGTCACAGGGGAACGCGATCGAACGGGTTAAAAGTATCCTTTGTCCGTCTTCTGGTTCTAAGTTACCTCCCCACCAATTCTCATCCAAATCCGTACAGCCGTTCTTGAGTTATAGTGTAACTAACACGACATTCTTTTATATATATATATATATATATATATATATACAAGGTATCCCAAAAGGTTACGTAGCTGGGAAGGGGGGTGATAGGGGTGGTCACAAGGGTCACTAGAAAAATAAAAATAAAATTCCCCCTGGGTATTTAAAAAAATAAATGGCATTTTTTAAAAAACTAAAAATTTTACACCTTGTGGGGGGGGGCTATTTTGCTAACTGGACCTACAAATATTGCTTTATTAAAAAAAAAAAGCTGTTATGTAATCGTCAATAACCCTTTATTAAATTGAAATAAAAAAAACAATACATATCTAACCAAGATTTTAAAGAAAATTAAGTTCTTGTCCAGTCAGGAATTAAGTTCTTGTCTTAGTAATTACGATTTCACTCAACTTCCTCCAAGTGTACTGAAAAAAAAAAGTACTATGCAGCTCCGGCGAGTAACTTAAAAAAATAGGTAATTTTATTGCAATTCCAAAATAGTATAACACTTATTTGATACTAGGACATTTAAAAATAATTTTCGGCAACAATACCCCTACAAAACAACACATATCAATAAAACAATAGTCTCAAATTCGTACGCAAATACATTTTTAAATGTCTATTCTGTTCCTTTGATTTTACTGCCCGTTATAATTCTCAAGATTGGAGTACAGACATACCTCAAACACTCAAGTACAGTCTAGGCTAGATCAAGCTTTACCTTATGATAGGGAAAATAACCTTTACTGCATTTACTCAAGTACGCAAAAGTTGTAAAGGATCAAGCTTCATCTTGTCTCGTCTGTACAAAAGCAAAGGTTGATTGATTTGATTGCCTTATCCAGCTGGTCCCTACCCTAAAAGTGGCTTATTTATTAATAGTTTCAGCTCATCCCCAAAATAATTTTGGTAATATTCATCGTCATTTCAGTATAGGCCATAGACATCTATTACCCTGTACAGTCTAACACTAGGTAAGCTGTGATAACAAAGAAAAAAATTATTCCTATTTCCATACAAAAAAAGATTGGTTAAATTAGTTTCATAACGGTCACAGCATACAGTGTCTTAGACTGTACATTACAGTTCGGTTTTAAATGAAACTCGAAAATAAAACAAAATTGTAATTATTTATTTAAATAAAATGCTCGAAATGTCTACCACCAACATAAATACACGCCCTACATCGTTTTAAAAATGAGCGGGAGATATGGCGAGCAAATCTTCTATTGTTAATTGATTCCGCGGTCTCTGTGACCCTCGCCCTCAAGTCAGCCAAGTTCCCGATGGGTTTTCCATAAACTTTTTCTTTTATAGCACCCCAGTAAAAGAAGTCTAACGGGTTTAAATCCAGTGAACGAGCTGGCCACGCTATGGCACCGGCCCTTCCCATCCACCTACCAGGGTATTCTTCGTCTAGGAAATCCCTTACAGGACGTGCATAATGTGCTGGGCACCCATCATGCTGGAACCACATATTCCTTACTGTTTCCAGCGGCACATCTTCCAATAAATTTGGTAATTCGTTTTGTAAGAAGTGTAAGTACGCCTCGCCAGTCAGTGCCTCAGGTAGCTCAAGGGGTCCGATTATTTTACCATTCAGTATTCCAGTCCACATGTTCACTTTAAAACGATATTGGGACCGATCTTCTCTAAGTAGGTGGGGATTTCCTACGTGCCACTCGTGTAAATTGTGTAGGTTTATGTATCCGTCCTTTTTAAAAGTAGACTCGTCGGACCACAATATTTTATTGAAAAATTGAGGGTCCTCCCTATGCATGCGCAACATTCTACGACAAAATGCAAGTCTCGCAGGATGATCGCGTGGTAACAGACTCTGTACGCGTTGCACGTGGTACGGGTGGAACTTCTCAGCTTGTAATATGCGATGAGCAGTACTTTTTGGTACACCTGTACTTGATTCAATTGCCCGAACTGAAGTACTCGGGTCGTCTGCGACGGCTTGAAGCACTTCATCTTCGACATCGAACCGAGGTCTGCCTTCATTAACCGCTTGATGTGGAAATCGACCCTCAGACAATAGTCGGTGGACATTGACGAAAACACGGCTATCCGGGTGACGTACGGCGTTCGGATATCTTTCTCGATAGTCTTGCTGCAGCACCGGCATTACATCTACATTCGCCGTAAATGAGATGCATGTTCGCATATTCTTGTGGAGTGTACGTGGGTGGCATGGTGGCACTGTATCACACACTTTGGTCCTTGAGAAAGCCGGGTCGTTGGAAGAAATCACAAACAATGTCCAAATCACAAAGAAATAATCAAGTCCAGAAAGCGAATCAAAGTTGTTAGTACAAAATGAACATAAACGAATACAAAGGATGCGCAATAAACGAGAGCACTTAATGTACTGACCGACTATGTATTTGACTAACCAAGAGATAGCACACCTACTTTTCTCTTCCTTAGTGTATCTACCTGTCTCTCTCACTCACCAAACTTGTTTTGTTTGGTTTCATTGTTCTCGCGCATGACTAACGGTACGATAGGGGTACCTGCCTGTTAAAGGAATTAATTTTATGTGCTTTAAGATGGATAAGTAAGCCATTTATTTCAACCAACATTTGCTTTTGTACAGTCTAGGCCAGATCAAACTCCATATTTTTACAACTTTCGCGTAGATCTGTTGATCTAGCCTAGACTGTACTTGAGTGTTTGAGGTATGTCTGTACTCCAATCTTGAGAATTATAACGGGCAGTAAAATCAAAGGAACAGAATAGACATTTAAAAATGTATTTGCGTACGAATTTGAGACTATTGTTTTATTGATATGTTTTGTTTTGTAGGGGTATTGTTGCCGAAAATTATTTTTAAATGTCCTAGTATCAAATAAGTGATAAACTATTTTGGAATTGCAATAAAATTACCTATTTTTTTAAGTTACTCGCCGGAGCTGCATAGTACTTTTTTTTTCAGTACACTTGGAGGAAGTTGAGTGAAATCGTAATTACTAAGACAAGAACTTAATTCCTGACTGGACAAGAACTTAATTTTCTTTAAAATCTTGGTTAGATATGTATTGTTTTTTTTATTTCAATTTAATAAAGGGTTATTGACGATTACATAACAGCTTTTTTTTTTTAATAAAGCAATATTTGTAGGTCCAGTTAGCAAAATAGCCCCCCCCACAAGGTGTAAAATTTTTAGTTTTTTAAAAAATGCCATTTATTTTCTTAAATACCCAGAGGGGAATTTTATTTTTATTTTTCTGGTGACCCTTGTGACCAACCCTATCACCCTCCTTCCCAGCTACGTAACCTTTTGGGACACCCTGTATATATATATATATATATATATATATATATATATATACACTCATTTGCAAAAAAAACGGGCACCTAAGCAATGAACCATTTCAAATGTTAATATTTCTTTGTTTGATAATTATAGGTAGTTTTATCCACACAATTTGCTAAATTAATAAGAAAATAATCGTTTTCATCAGTATTTCATAAAATTTAGATACAATTTATGGGAAATAATGCTAAACCTCGCTAGTAGTGTATATTCGCTAGTAGTGCATATGCTCATGAAGTAAAAATAAAAAAGTTTTTTTGTTTGTTTTTCTTTAATAAAGTAAAAGCAGATAAATGTTTAGTATCGAGTGTGACCCCCTCTAGCTAAAATCACAGCTTGAATTCGTCTGGGCATGCTAGCGAGTATATCCCGGATACTTGCTTGCGGAATACGTTCCCACTCCGCAGTAATCACATTCTTCAGCTCTCTGATGGTCTGCGGAGCCGGGTGTACTGATCTCACACGCCGTTTCAGAACGTCCCAGACATGCTCTATGGGATTGAGGTCGGGACTTCGAGCTGGCCAATCCAAACCACGAATGCCGACCTCTTGCACATACGCATTAACATCGCGGGATCGGTGGGCGCGAGCATTGTCGTCCATAAAAATCGAGTCTTCACCTAGAGCGGCCAATGCGGGTTGTGCATGAGAAATTAGAACTTCCGTTATGTATCGATGCCCAGTCAGTGAGCCGTTTTCAATGAAGACTAACTCTGTACGATCCATTGAATTTATTCCTGCCCAAAACATAACAGAGCCCCCACCATAAGGTGTGATTTCTTCGAAACATGCCTCTGCAAAGCGTTCTCCTTGTCTTCTTAGCACTCGCCGACGTCGATCTTCACCGAACAGAGATATCCTGGCTTCATCAGAGAACAAAACCCTATTCCAATCGTCTTGAGTCCATGATTCACAATTTCTAGCGAACCTAAGCCTGTGAACTCTGTGCTCACGGAGTAATTTGGGGCCGCGGGCCGGGCGGTGACTGCGTATATTGGCAGCGAGAAGCCTCCTCCTGACCGTCCATAGACTAATATGCACATTTCTTACTTCTTGGAGGTTGTTCTTAAGATCCACATACGAAGATTTGCGATTTCTCAATGCGCGACTCACAAGAAAACGATCATCCCGTGGTTGGGTACATGGTTTTCTTCCAGAACCAGGCCTTCTCTCGACGGAACCAGTCTCCTGATATCGCTACCAGGTCCTTTGGACTGTCGAGCGACTAACATTTAGCCTCCTAGCCACGAAACATTGGCTGCAACCCTCTTCAAGCAGCGCGATAATTTTGGTAGCTTTTACCACTTTATCCACCATTTTTGATACAGCCAAACAGCATTAAATAAAGCTTTGACAGTCAAGGATATGAAATTAATCGATAAAAATTGAATAAAAGTTATGAAAGTCGATGTTAACTTCTGGAACTTCGCGCCAAAAATGTAGGATAAAAAGGGGTTTTCTGTAAAAATGAACATCAAATGAAAAATTGAATTTAGAACGTACTTTTTTAAATACCACAGCATTTTTAAAACCGGCCAGTAACGTGTACAAACGATTGAAACCTTTTTGGTATTGTATCTTTTTAAATATGAATGAAAATCAAAACCGCCCGTTTTTTTTGCAAATGAGTTTATATATATATATAGATTGTCACTTAACGATTATATCATGAAGCACTTAATCGAGTGATTATTCATCATTATCATTTTGAAAAAGAAATCATACTCTTAAACTGCTAGACAGATATTAACCAAACATAGCTGAGAACCTCCACAAGGAAACTGGCTTTCAAATGAAAAAAAAAACGCATCGAAATTGGTCCATCCGTTTAGGAGCTACGATGCCACAGACAGACAGACACACACATAAACAGACAGACATCGACGTCAAATTTATAACACCCCTCTTTTTACGTTGGTGGTTAATAATTAAAAATGGATTAAAAAGACAAACTGAGAATGTCTGGATTAAGGCATGCTCGATTTTCCTGGCTTTTTTATTCTAGACTAGCAACCCGCCTTCGCTTCGCTTCGGTTTCAGTCGTTTTTCCTGAATAGTTCCCATGAGAATACCGAGATAAAATATAGCTTAGTTTACTCCCTGATATTATAGGTTTCCATTGGTGAAAGAATTTTTTAAATTGGTCCAGCCGTTTTGAAGATTACCCGGAATAAACAGACAGACAAACAGACAGACAAAAAAATATAAAGTGTATTTTAGGCATATGTATAGTGCAAATAACCGCGTGAGCATGAAAAAAGCCTATTATTTTGACATTACAAACAGACACTCCAATTTTATTTATTGGTATAGATAGCAGTGCCTAAATTTAGCTTCACAATTTAATTATATTTCATTCACTACTTGAATACATTGATGAAACGATTTCTCTTTGTAAATGAAACCTAACTAGATCCTTTCATTGCCCTTTAAACCTGCAGTCAGCTAAATTTTATTTCCATTATTGGAGGATATAAATATAAAAATATACTTCCAAATGGTAGAAGCACACTATCGGCAGTTGTCGGTCCATAGTCTCCTACTGGTCCGTTTGGGATAATACCACACTCTCGCAGAAAATCGACGTCTGAATAATAGCAATTTGATTCTGCATTTCGTTCGCTTCGGTGAGCGAGAGAGCCGAAAGCCCAACTTTCTGAATATGTTTTGTTTATTGTGGTGTAATTTGGTGATGCCTCTACTATCATTGAATCTCATTGCACGCATTCATACACCCTTCATTTTCCCTAGCCGAGGCCGCGGGTGACGTGACCGGGGATTAGTCCGTCACCCGCCGAGAGGCCGACCGCGTGAGGAAAGACCGACGTCCTCCCCGAGGGGGGGACGTCGGTCGATGGGAGGGTACCCCAAGTGGGGGGTATTCCGTCGGGCCGACCACTGATGACAAGTTAACCCTGCTCCGGTGGTCGGCCCAACGACGAAGGCGACGTGGTTTTCGGGTGGGTTGCGGGAATTGCGTGCTTAAGCCCCTCTGTCGCCCCGGACGGAGTGGTGCGGAGGCGCACCGACTGCAGCCCACCCACAAAAAAAAAACACCCTTCATTTTCTTCGCGGTAGGTAGCTAGCCTAGTAAAGGTCCTTGAGCAGCAGTATCACTTACCATCAGGCGTGCTCTCTACTCATTTGCTATAAAAAAAAAAATTGCTGGTTTATTAAAGCTATTAGATAGATTCTTATACTTTTTAGCTCCAAACTTTATAGTCTGATATTTTTTATATAGTTTCTTCAATATTTGTTTTGTCTTCCTAAATTACTAAGACGTAATTAATGTAAATAATTTTTTCTCCCAAACAAATGTTTAGGCGTTAACAAAAGAAATTGGTTAATCAACGAGACGCATTTTAATGCTCCATAATTATTATCTCGTTCGTTGAGTGAGTAACTGTCCGAATGATAAGACAGTTTATTTCGAGGTCTATAATTTATAAGCTATTTCATTTCTTTGTTTACGTTGCTTTATTACTTCCTTTTGACGTGACAACGTCTTATAAATTGGTTTGCCGGGTGACACTTCAAGAAACTGCGTTACGCTCCGCTCACGTTATGCGCTCACAATGAGAGCGAGTGAGAGGCACGCGTCCCTTCCACTCGGGCATGGTTAGCCCGCCTAAGAGCGAGAGAGACAGACATAAAAATTGTATATTTGTATATAAATACGTATGTAACATGTAAAGGTAAAAATAAAATTTTGTTAATATGAAATTCAGTGCGAGATTCTTTGTATAAATTAATGTTTTAAATATAATTCTTTGTATAAATAAATGTTTTAAATTGTTACTATTATTTCATCCTTCTTCCTACTATACGAATGAATATTCACATTAAAATTATTTTACCACTCAAAGTCGTTGTCACGTAAAACTTTCGCCCGTATACCGACTTTACAGGCAACCAATATTTTTTAAAACAAAGTGATTACAGGAGATTTGGGAGAATCAAATTATATTGAAGTCGTCTTCGCCTTCTTTAGGCGCATTAGAGAAAGGTGATGAGAGAAAAAAATATGATGCGCGTGCACACCGTCACGAAAAACTGACACCCTGAAGTTGGCTAGTCAACATTTTTTACGACGCGCGCGTACTATTGTCGACTAGATAGTGCGTTATAATAAAACTTACAATGTATTACATATTTTTTTTTATTAATGCATTTTTTTTACATATCTAGCATACCGCGAAGGATATATTTTTTAGGAAGATTTTTATCTTGTTACGTTCTTTGACTCTTTGTACTAAGTACTTGATGATGAATCTTTATGTACGTGATCAGCCCAGTGTATTACTCTTTTGCGTATCTACCTTCCCTCACCGACGCCCCCATAGGGCGTCGCCCTCACATAATCAGTCTCTTCTCAAATGACGGCCTTTTCACTGATCTATCATAGAGAAGGGAGAAATCCCACGCACGCTCTTCTGCCTTCTTAGATATGTATGCCTCGTAGAAGGTGGTGACCGCTTCTTAGTTTCTGTCACTGTGGAGCATTGTCCTAGCGATGGACATGGATAATTCGTATTAAACATCTTGCATACAATTTGACTGCACAGATGGCGTAGTGGTTAAGATTTTACCTACAGCGGCAGTGTCAGGGGTTCGAATCCCACGCGGGACAACTTGTGCTTTGTGCGATCCACAAAATGTTGTTCTAAGTCTGGATGTAATTTGTGTTCGTTAATTATATGTTTGTAAAGTCCCCTGCAATACAAGGATTATTTCCTTAGTGCAGGGTGTTGTCTTCAATAAATAAATTAAAAAAAAATTGTACCAAAGAAGTCAGTTATACAAAAATCAAAAATAGGCAAACATTTCTTGTCCTATCTATTCAATTTTAGTCTCGCTGTCTACCAGTAACACTCTCCAACATAAGAAAGCCCAGAAAGCGCTATTCGTAGGCGACACTGGCATCTTCCATGCAGGTCGATCACCTGAAAGCATAACAATAATTCTCCAAGCACCAGCTACCGCCCTAGATAAATAGTCTAGGAAATGGAGAATCGGTATAAAACCCCCTAAGAGCCAAATGAATATGATCCATAGGTGGAAGCATCACCTCTATCCCATGGCTCACTTGCCACAGATTAAGATATTTAGTGAAACTATGGACAAGGAAAGTCAAATATTTGGGCGTAACTCTCCCTACACGATTGGCCTTCGGACCTCACATAAGGCAAGTCCGCGTGCGCGCAGCCTTGATATTAGGATAGTTACACAGCTGGGTACACGCAAAATCTAAACTATATCTCATTAATAAAGTTAGATTATACACCATTTGTATGCATCCAATCATGAAGTACGCCAGCGTAGTGTTTACACAAGCTAAGCCCTTCAGGCTCCACAATCAGCAAACAATCCAGAATAGGTTTATGCGCTGAGCGATGAGATTACCGTACTTCATATGGAATATGGATCTTCATATAGACCTGGGCCTCCTGACTATTAGGCAGTATATCATGCAATGCTTCCATCGCTACTTTGACTCTGCCGCTACTCATTCCAACCCACTGGTAGTAGGGGCTTCTTTTTTTTTTTTTTTTGGGATTAATCCCACCACACATTCCCACCATTGTAACTCCTGTAAGCCAGGATCCACAATGGTCTCCATAAATGACACCGAGGTTTGACCCTCAGGCAGTCCCGGGATATGATTTTAATTGTCTTGGGACCCGCAACAAATTTAATTAGAAAAGATTAAAGAGGAGGAGTTGGAAAGAGAGATTCTACTTCCCTCCTAGGCAAAGCGGGAGACAGGAAAACAAAATGACTAGTCAGCCAATAAGTAAACAGGAGTACAGCTACGATAGCGCAGCAGTACGGCACCACGGATACGGAAGAGCTTAACGGGGCCTATATGTGAGCGTTAAGATTGATTGCTACAGTAGGTATGGCAGAAACGCATGAACGCACGGAAATTTTCTCGAGTTGCTACAAGGTCGGTATAGTATACTACCCCACAGGTGACTTGCAAACTGTTTAACATAAGGTTACGCTCGTTTCGCCAGAGATCGCACTCCCAGAGAATGTGATGTGCTGATTGTTCATACTCGTGGTCAGATGTAGAACATTGACATAATGGTGATGGTACGAGTTACGAGTAGGGGCTTCTATTTATACCCCCCTCTAAATTATTGGCGATAAAACAATCACGTATGTTTAATTCTCGACGAATCAGGTGCTTCAATTATGCTCGCCCAGATCGAGGCATACACAGCCCTCCGGGCCCTCACAAGTAAACGTCCATGAGATGCTTGTTTATGTGTTGGGTCTTGTGATGCTTTTAGTATCACAGAATCTCAACGCATGCATTCGCACTCTCTTCACTTTCTTCACAGTAGGCGGCGGCCTAGCATAGGTCTATGAGCGGCAGTATCATTTACCATCAGGTGTCGTTCAATGATCAATTTTGTTCGCTTGTCACTAACAGCAATAAAAAATAAAAGAGGCTAGATTATTATATTAAACACCAGGCCACCTGTACATTGGAATTTGTGATATACAGGAAAAGGTTTATCGTATCTCATTGCTGTAGTGTATACAAGTTATTTCCAGTTTATGTTTCTCTTATGAACACACATTTCCTTTATTATCTATTTATATAATATTATTTATCATATCTTTATTATAAAAGAATTGTATTACGATATACTCATATGGCATTATAATTATGTATTTCAAAATGTATGGTATTATTTGCAATGAGAAAATATGTTATATATAAGAGGATTTCAAAAGGCTGTGAGTTGTACGGGTCAAGAGTTTTCCTTATGTTACCTATTGAATAGGTTAAAAGACTTTTCGTATTTATAGATTTAGAAAGAGTAATAAATAGTTATATTTTTTTATATATTGCTGGCTGATGAATAATTACCTTCTTAATAACGGTTGATAACAGGAAGGTAATAAAACTCTTGCCAAAACTTTTTCAATATGTATAATGGAAGAAGAGGAAGAAGTATGATGATAACAATGATGAACAAGAATATGCATTTCTTGGCTACGGTGATGGAGTAAGAATACAATTTACTCCTTCTTTTCTTGTCCATGAGAGGCAAGGTAAGAGATGGAAGTTTGAACTAAAACCCTATGTCAACCCATCTGTTCAATTTCAATAACTCGTACTTTCTCGACGGGTTGATAAAAACCATACGGGGGACAACCAAAAGAATGGATAGCAGTAAATATGGGCGTTACCTGCTTTTCTGCCGGCTACTAGCCGATATTTGGGGTCAAAAACCGATATTGATAACCGTCGCCAAATATCGATATCAAAGCGGGTTTTAAACTGATAAATACGTGTAAAGTAATTGCCAGCTTATTTCTACTATGGTTAA
Organism: Lymantria dispar; assembly: GCA_032191425.1. Classification (NCBI taxonomy): domain Eukaryota; kingdom Metazoa; phylum Arthropoda; class Insecta; order Lepidoptera; family Erebidae; genus Lymantria; species Lymantria dispar. The sequence goes on along the minus strand of CM063442.1, from coordinate 2,092,712 downwards.
ATCGCGCTTTTAATCATTAAAATCTCTCATAAATCAAATTAGAGCTCATGAAATAATAGCGGCTTCGACTTGTCCAGGGCTTCCCTCAACCCTAGCGCCTCGATTTGCCTGACAATATTCTCGGCACCGAAAGTTGGCAGGGGTGCCGCCACCTCTAGCGTCCCACCTAGGGCTGCCACCTTTCAAAAACAGTAGACCCGGAGATTTTAGAAATATAGTTTTTTTTAATTAAAATAAATCATTTTTATAAGGTTTAAGTATTTAATTAATTAAGGTAGGTAGGTACAAAGTAATGGTAAATTACTATTGGTAATGTTTATTTTTTTATAAAAATTACCTAGTTAGTGCTAGGCTGACTTGAACTAGCTTGACACTTAAAACTATATTTTTTATTCTGCAGGGATTGTTTTAGCATTTCTTCGTGCTCAAGTTTCTTCAAAAACTTCAAAAATTCTTGGCAATTCATATTGTAATTAATCTTTACAATTAACTCAGCCTTCACCATGTCCACTGATAAGCAGTTTCGCTCGTCTGTTCACAAATTTCCCATTACCGCCCGTACGTCGCACTCAGACTGGCCATGCGCTCGTTGCGAGATGATCGGTTGTCGCTTCCCGTTCCATCTGACCCGGAGATATCGATGTTAAACCCGTAGCCCGGACATGCACCATGCAAACCCGTAGAATCCGGGTCAAACCCGGAGAGGTGGCAGCTCTAGTCCCACCCCGGGCTGTGACGAGTGTATCATTGGCATAGCAAATCACGAGTAAGGAGGCTTTCTCTCAACGCTCAGTCGTAGCCGATGTTCCACAGGGTGGGCCTCATAACCGACCTCTGCGGGATACCGACATCATGGGCGTGCGCACAACGTCCCCTACTCGATTAGTGTAAAGGATGCTGTGCCCCTCCAAGTAGTCTGCCACCAGCCCCCTCAGGTATACGGGCAACCCGTGATACAGAAGCACTTCCCCGATGCAGTTGAATGGCAGACTGTTAATTTAATACTCTACAGTCGTTTGCTTCAAAATAAAGTAATTTACACATATTCAATACTCTCTCTTATTAAAAAAATATGTGATTTTAGTATGATTTAATAATGATATCTGATGTTTACGCGAGCACTACACATTGTAAATAAAACTACTGTTACGGATTATATCGCGTTTGTATTTGATTTATGATTGCCCGACGTTTCGAACACTTTGCAACATTCATGGTCACGGGTGGACTAAGATGTCTCACGTCCAACAAGTTATCGTTATTACAGACATTTATAATTATCTACCCGATACAAGAAATTAGTTATAAATTTATTAAAATTTGTCCCACATTTTAGTACAAATTTATTGCCAGCGTAAGAAGAAAATGATTCTATATGAAAAAAATTATATTGTTTGTGGTTAGTAATTATTAATTATTAAATTTGTAGCAATTATTGTTACAATTTGTTGATTTAAAACTAACAAAACTAATATACTACCACCGGATCGGAACGCGGCCACACTGAGAAAGATCCGGCAAGAAAACTCAGGGGACATGATGCTAAATTAATATTGATTTTTATTTTTAGATGCGGCTTACTTTGTCTTACTAAAAGGTTTTTGATTTATAAAATTATCTTTAACTATTATTATTGTGGGTCAAATCTATACAATAAGTGTTCACAGTGTCATGCAGTCTTGTGGTGGTCTTTTTGGATTTATTGTTATGGCGTGTTATGGATTTATGTTATGGCGACAAACCTAATGTTATGGCGGGCGCGGTTCTGGCTATGTTCACAGACAGCAGACTTAGTGTGACGGCGGTGCTTCACATCAGCTATGTATTCTTTGATCCGAGTTCTTATGGATCTCTTTGTTTGCCCAATATAAGAGAGACCACAGTCACAGTCAAGTTTATAAACTCGTGCATCTTGTAGAGGGATCTGGCACTTGACAGGTGGTAAGAATTGACTAATCTTCTTGAGTGGCTTAAAATAAGTTTTTATGGAAGCCCGTTTCAGGATATAGCCAATCTTGTCAGTGACTCCTTTCACCTAAGGTAGTACTGCAGGGAGGCGCTCAACTGTGGGTGGTTTCACACGGTTTCTGCGACGAGGGCGTGGAACTTGCAGCTTGTTTGCACGTAGAACCTGCTTGACATGCTGCAGCTCCCCAGCCAGGTGCTCCTCGTCACAGATTCCTCGTGCTCTCTGCAACAAAAATTTGGACACGTTAGATAATTATAAATGTCTGTAATAACGATGACTTATTGGACGTGAGACACCTTAGTCCACCCATGACCATGAATGCTGCAAAGTGTTCGAAACGTCGGGCAATCAAAAATCAAATACAACGCGATATAATCCGTAAAAGTAGTTTTATTTACAATGATTTAATAAATTTATTGTTATGGAGGTTGATAGGAGCGCGAGATTGTCTTGGTACACGTGATGAGGAGGGATGAAGGGCATGTGACGAGGAGGGTTGTCAATATGTTTGTGGATGGACGTAAGAATCGTGGGTGACCTTAAAAGATATGGATAGATTGTGTAAATGAGGATATGCGTGTGGAAGTAGTGAGTGCAGATATGATGGCTGATAGAAGGTTACGGAAGGGAAAAACATGTTGTGCCGACCCCTCTTAGTGTGGGAGGAGGGCAGGCAAATGATGATGATGAGGTTGGTAGGAGTACAAATGCTCCAGTTTAATTAAAAGATCATAATTTCAGTACAATTTGTAATAATTTTGTTGAATTTTATTGGAATTTGGTTCTCATTTTTGCATGTGAAGGCTTTAATCATTATTATAACTTCTTCTCCTTCAGTGTGATGATTAAGTAAGAATACAATACAGCACCCCTATTTTGCCCGTGGATGTCGTAAAAGACGACTAGGAGAACAATATCTATACCAATAAATAAAATTGGAGTGGTGTGTTTGTAATGTCAAAGTAATAGACTTTTTTCATGCTCACATGGTTATTTGCACTATACATATGCCTAAAATACACTTTATATTTTTTTTGTCTGTCTGTCTGTCTGTTTGTTCCGGTTAATCTTCAAAACGGCTGGACCGATTTCAAAAATTCTTTAACTAATGGAAAGCTATAATATCAGGGAGTATACTAGCCTATATTTTATCCTGGTATTCCCACGGGAACGGGCACTACGCGGGAAAGACGACTGAAACCGAAGCGAAGCGAGATCGGGTTGCTAGTATTGAAATAAAATCCTATGCCAACCCGCCTGACCAGCGTGATATAGTTGGTCAATTTGCCTCCCATTTTGGCGGAGGTAGGGGCCCAGCAGTGATACGTATATAATCTATGAGGAGGACTTCTTAAATAAAAAAAATATAACAACAAAAAAAGCAAGCAGTCACGAGGACTACCATCCGAAGTGAAAATTTCAGAACAAATGAAACAAACAGTTATTATTTATTGTAAATAAAACTACTTTTACGGATTATATCGCGTTTGTATTTGATTTATGATTGCCCGACGTTTCGAACACTTTGCAGCATTCATGGTCACGGGCGGACTAAGGTGTCTCACGTCCAACAAGTAATCGTTACGATCGACATTTACAATTATCTACCCGATACAGAAAATAGTTATAAATTTATTAAATTGTTACCCACATTTTAGTACAAATTTATTGCCAGTGTAAGAAGAAAATGAATCTATATAATCTATGTCAGGGGACATGATGCTAAATTAATATTGATTTTTAATTTTAGATGCGGCTTACTAAAAGATTTTTGATTTATAAAATTATCTTTAACCATTATTATTGTGGGTCAAATCTATACAATAAGTGCTCACAGTATCATGCAGTCTTGTGGTGGTCTCTTTGGATTTATTTTTAATTATGTTTATAACAGGATCCCAGCTTGATGGTAATACCCAGCCATCCTCTCTATTGAAATTTTTGTGTTTTTTGATTTCAATAGCCTCGCGTACCATTCTAGGCAGGTATCGGTGTTCCTTTGCGAGGACTTGAGGTTTATCAAACCTAATATTATGGCGGGAGCGGTCCTGACTATGTTCACAGACTGCAGACTTAGTGTGACGGCGGTGCTTCACATCAGCTATGTGTTCTTTGACCCGAGTTCTTATGGATCTCTTTGTTTGCCCAATATAAGAGAGACCACAGTCACAGTCAAGTTTATAAACTCCTGCATCCTGTAGAGGGATCTGGCACTTGACAGGTGGTAAGAACTGACTTATCCTTTTGAGTGGCTTAAAATAAGTTTTTATGGAAGCCCGTTTCAGGATATAGCCAATCTTGTCAGTGACTCCTTTCACATAAGGTAGTACTGCAGGGAGGCGCTCAACTGTGGGTGGTTTCACACGGTCTCTGCGACGGGGGCGTGGAACTTGCAGCTTGTTTGCACGTAGAACCTGCTTGACCTGCTACAGCTCCCCAGCCAGGTGCTCCTCGTCACAGATTTCTCGTGCTCTCTGCAACAAAGATTTAGACACGGTAGCTAACTGTGAAGGGGGATGATGAGAATCTCCGTTCAGATATCTGTCAGTATGTGTTGCCTTACGATACACTGTATGACTCAAGGTGTTATTGGGTTTACGGATAACCAAAATATCTAAGAAAGCTAATGAGTTATTTGACTCCAGTTCCATAATAAATTGAATTTTTGGATTGATGGAGTTAAGATGGTTTAGGAATATGGTTATTTTGTCTGTTGGTAGTATTGTGAAAGTGTCATCTACGTACCGCTTATAGAACCTTGGTGTGACAGGTGAGCTTGATAAGGCCAGCTCCTCGAAGTCCTCCATGAAAATGTCAGCGACAACAGGGGAGACAGGCGAGCTCATAGCCACTCCATCTACTTGCTTGTAGAATTCATCATTCCACAGAAAATATCCAGTTGTTAGGCACTGACGTAATAGTTCAGCATATTCCGGTGGCATATTATTGTCTGATAGCTTCTTAGTTACAGTTTTAATGCATTCCTCTACAGGTAAACAGGTGAAAAGTGATGGGACATCAAAACTGACCATAGTTTCATTGTCAGCGAGATGTATATCTTTGATTTCACTGACAAAATGGTATGAGTCTTTTACAAATGCACTAGTGTGTCCCCGGAGTTGTGAGAGGACTTTTGCGACCATCTGGGCTAACTTGTAAGTCGGCGTGTCTATCTGACTTACTATTGGACGTAGTGGGGCACTTGCTTTGTGTATTTTTGGCAATCCATACAGTTTTGGTGGCTTACAACACGGTGGTATGAGCTTTTTCACGTCTAGATGTAATGCATCGGAGTGTTTTATTATTAACTTTTTTGTGTTTTCACACACAACATTAGTGGGGTCTGTTTTAACCTTATTGTAAGTCGTTTCATCCGATAAAAGTTGATTAATTTTGGCATTATAATCTGACGTATTCATTACCACGGTCGCGTTTCCTTTGTCTGCGCGCAGGATGACGATATCTGATTTGTTACGCAAGTTCTTTAATGCAAAATGTTGTTGTTTTGAAAGATTACGTTTTGGTGGCTCTCCCTTCACTTTCTTCGCGGTAGGCAACGGCCTTGTAAAGGTCCATGAGCGGTAGCAACACTTACCATCAGGTGTACTGTTTGCGCGTTTGCCACCGTTTGCAATAAAAAAAAAAAAAAACTTGTTGGACGTGAGACACCTTAGTCCGCCCGTGACCATGAATGCTGCAAAGTGTTCGAAACGTCGGGCAATCATAAATCAAATACAAACGCGATATAATCCGTAAAAGTAGTTTTATTTACAATATGCAGTGCTCGCGTAAACATCAGATATCATTAATTATTATTTATGGTTATATTTTTTGTTTGATCTTAAAATTTGTAAATTAAAACTTTTTAGATCAATCTGGTTTTAACATCTATCGGCACAAATATAGTGATACATTGACATATCTACAAATAGAGTGTTAGCGTTAACACGTTACGTGATCATGTTAACGATGACTTACATAAATTTACTCCCCAGACAAACCTGTCTATAAACGTTTCGCTTCAATAGCGAATAATATTTAAAGACTAGCAACCTGCCCTCGCTTCGGTTATAGTCGTTTTACCCGCGTAGTTCCCGTTCCCGTGGGAATACCGGGATAAAATATAGCCTAGTTTACGCCTTGATATTATAGCTTTCCATTGGTGAAAGAATTTTTGAAATCGGTTCAGCCGTTTGGAAGATTACCCGGAACAAACAGAGAGACAGACAGACAAAATTTTTTTAATCGCTATTTTAGGCATAGGTGTCGTGCAAATAACCGTGTGAGCATGAAAAAAGTCTATTATTTTGACATTACAAACAGACACTCCAATTATATTTATTGGTATAGAAAAGAGCGTGCGTACAAAGTCAGAAGTGTAACTTCTTTGGTCCTTTGGGACGCTACGCGAATTTATCTCATTCTCTCACCGGCTGAATCCTATATATATATACGAGTTTGTATCTCTATGGACTCGCTCTTTCGTTTCATCGTGTTTGAAATCACAACGATTCTAAAGAAGTTTCACATCAAAAACAATCATCATCATCACAGCTCATAAACGTCCCACTGTTGGGCTCGATCCTCCACATTGAGAGAGAAATTGACCTACTATACCACGCTGGTTAGACGTGTTGTTATAGGGTTTTATTTCGTGTTTTCCTTCTCTTGCATAGATGTTATATGCATATTATATCCCTTAGTCATCTTTTACAACACTCACTAGCAATAAAGGAGGTGGTTAATTATATTCTTACTCCATCACCACCGGGAAAGAAACAATAATCATTAATCTTTATGCCCCAGATGCGTTGAGCTTTAGAAAATAACTAATATCTTCCCGGAAATAAATTGCTTTTAAACCCTTCTAAATATCCAGCTGCGGCTAGTGAATTGTTTTGGTTTAAACCAATCACTGTTTAAATGGGATGTTGGTTTATTTGATGACCCGTATCGAATGTCATTGGGTCTATGACCACGTAGTATAAATCGACGGTCAGTCGTATGTAATTAAAAATTAAGGTACGTATTTCTAATAAAATGATAATAATTTTGTACACTTAGAATAATAACGTATAGAAGGATATTGTCGGTAGTTAAGCGATCAAAAACATGAAGTCAAAAATACTACATGCGTGCAGGCGATTACACACGCACACCATTATACAAATTATGAAATCAAATTTTGTTTTTATTCACATAAATCGTCGATATACTATTAAAAATAATGTTAATACTTTAATGTTTTTCAAATGTGTTGCGACACCATTTGAATGCACGTACCGTCATAATTACCTATTCATTTTTTAGAGTTGCGTACGTACATGACTACGTACGTACGTGCAGCACGGTGACTTTGTACACTACGGAACGATCCGGCGTAAGCTCCAATTTAAATATTTCATTTTTTGTGCTCGGTCTTACCTTCTATACGTTATTATTCTAAGTACGTATATTTATTTAACCCGACTGCCAAGGTAAGATTCGCAGGTGGGATCTAATTGCAGATTATATTCGTCATTCATTCATCTCGGCTCATATATGTTCCCCAGCTAAGCTCGAGCCTATTCCACAATAGAAGAAACTTGCTATCCATGACCTTATACACGACTTTGGTCAGATGAGTTGATATAGGGTCTTACTTCAAGATTTCCTTCTCTTACAAAAATGTTATATGCATATTATATCCCTTAGTCGTATTTTACGTCACCCACGGGTAAGATAGAGGTAGTAAATTCTATTCTTACTCCTCACGGGTAGCAAATTATATCATCATTTCAGCCTATCGGCGTCCACTGCTGGACGTAGGCCTCTCTCATGTTATGCCACAAAGTGCAGTCCTGTGCCGCCTGCATCCAACGACGCCCAGAAACTTTCACCAGGTCCTCGGTCCACCTAGTGGGGGGCGTCCTACACTGCGTCATCCAATACGTGGTCGCCACTCGAGAACCTTTCTTCCCCAGCGGTTGTCGGTTCGTCGAGCGATGTGGCCTGCCCATTGCCACTTCAGCGTGCTGATTCTTCGTGCTATGTTAGTTACACCCGTTCTTTTGCGGATTTCCGTATTTCGGATTCTATCTCGCAGAGAAATCCTGAGCATAGCCCGTTCTATAGCACGCTGAGCGACTTTGAGCCTTGTTATGAGACATACATTTACAGACCAGCAAATTATATACTGAAGGAAAATTAAAAGGGTTGAAACTTGCAACTAAACTTATTGCAAATATATTTAACTTAAGCTTCCAGCATAAGACGTAGACTATATTAAACAGTTGTGTGTTGACTCTGACTTTATTTTCAGTTTATTTTAATATTTATTTATTAGGTTCATTCACAGCAAAAGTATTAAAGATTCACACAAAAATACAATTTAAATGTAATTGCTGTTTTAGTTACCAATCACGGATAGATCCTCATCATCATCGTCATCGCAGCTCACCTACGTCCCACTGTTGGGCTTGGGTCTCCCGCATAATGGGAGGGAATTTGACCTACTATAAGCTAGTCAGACATGTTGGTATTTTTTTTTTTTTTTTTTTTGGGTGGGCCATGGTAAGCGCACGGGCGGCCCTGTCCGCCCGGGGCGACGAAAGGACGGCGCGCGGGCCCATAACCCACCCGTACCCGTCACCTCGTTGTTTGTTGGGCCGACCACCGGAGCAGATGTGACTTGTCATCAGTGGTCGGCCCGACGGAATACCCTTTCGGGTAACCTCACGTCTCGACGTACTGGGACGTCGGTCGCCATCGCGCGGTCAGCCTCTCTGCGGATGACGGACAATTCCCCGGTCCGATCACCCGCGGCCTCGGCTAGGGCGGCATTAGGCGCAGATACTCGCGCCTGCGCCGCCCCAGTCGCCGGCGGCGGAACGTGTCGCCGAATAGGAGCTCTACTCGCACACGATCCGCCGCCTCCTTCCGTGAGATTACGGCCTCACAGAAGGCGGCGACCGCGTCCCAGTTCCTAACGCTGTCGAGCATCTCCCTGGCGATGGTCGGCAGCGCCAGGTCGGCACCGATAATCGCGACGAGTTCACGGCGCTCCCCCTCCCACGCAGCACACTCCTCGAGCGTGTGCTGCGCCGTGTCCTCGTCGCAACTGCAGTGGTGGCAGGACGGTGTGCTCTCCCTCCTGACAATCTTGTGCAGGTACTTCCCAAAACACCCGTGCCCAGTCAGCACCTGCACCAGTCGGAAGGAAAGCACCCCGTGCGTCCGCTCCAACCACTCCATCAGCACCGGCCGGAAGGCCTCGACGGTCCTGACACCGTACCGAGGACTCTCCAGCCGGACTGCCCAACGGGCAATGACTCCTCGGCGGGCGTCGACCCGCCAGGCGGTGATCTCCTGAGGGGAGACCATACCGCCGCGGGCGCGCGTCTCCGACACCCGCCGATAAATGTCGGCGAGCATCTCCGCCTCCAGGTCCCACGGGGGAGTTCCGGCCAGGAGGCACGCTGCCTCCGTCGCCACCGTGCGGTAACCCCGTATGGCCCTGATCGCCATGACCCTCTGTGGTCGCCACAGGAGGGCCCTAAGACGGACGGTCAGGGACCCCGCCCACACCGGTGCGCCATACAGGGCCATCGACCGGATCACCCCCGTGTACAGCTGTCGGCACGTAGCACTGGGTCCACCCACATTCGGCATCAGCCGCGAAAGGGCGGACGCCGCGCCGACAAGCCGGGGAACAAGTCGATGGAGATGCTCCCGGAACCAAAAATGCCCGTCGAGCACCAGGCCCAAGTACTTCATGTGGGCCTGGATGCTGATGGTGACCGACTTCACGGTAATCGAAGCGCCGGCGGGAGGCCCGGCGGTACGGAGGCCATGGAACAAAAGGGCCTCCGTCTTTTCCAGGGCTACCCTCAACCCCAGCGCTTCGATCCGCCTGACAATCTCCTCGGTGCCGAGAGTTGCCAGGCGTGCCGCCTCTTCTAGCGTCCCACCCCGGGCTGTGACGAGTGTATCGTCAGCGTAGCAAATTACGCCCAGCCCGGGTGGGAGACTTCCTCTCAACGCCCAGTCGTAGCCGATGTTCCACAGGGTCGGACCCAGAACCGACCCCTGTGGGACACCGCACGTCATGGGCGTTCGCACAACGTCCCCTACTCGGTCAACGTAGAGGACGCTGCGTCCCTCCAAGTAGTCTGCCACCAGCCGCCTGAGGTACACGGGCACCCCGTGATACCTCAACCCCTCCCTGATGCAGCTGAATGGCAGACTGTTGAAGGCGTTGGCGATGTCCAGGGACACCGCCAACAGGACTCCTCCGCCGGTGACGGCCTCCGCTACCACGGCCTTCAGGCGCAGCAGGGCCGCGATCGTCGAACGCCCTCTCCGAAAACCAAACTGGGCGTCCGACAGATCGGGCCCGACCCCGACGAGGTTCCGCTCGATGCGGGCAGCCAACACCCTCTCTAGCAGCTTGCCCGCATCATCGAGCAGCACGATGGGCCTGTAGGCCGAGGCCGACTCGGGAGACCGTCCCGGCTTCGGCAGGAGAACCAGCCTCCCCTCTTTCCAGCACCCAGGGAACTGCCCGGACGTCAAACAAGCGTCGAACAGTCCCCTGAGGCGTGGTCCCAGGTGCTCGAGGACCAGGGCCAGCACACGGTTCGGAATACCGTCGGGCCCGGGGGCGGTGGATTTGACTCGCATACGCGCCACCGCCGCTCCCATTTCCGGCTCCGTGATGGGTGGAGCACTTTCATCGTCGTCGGCCTCCCGGTCGCTGTCCGGCGAAGCCATGACCGGGGGCGTGTGCTCCGCCCGCCATGGAAAGAGGTCCTCGACAACTCTGGTGAGGAGGCTGGGCTGGAGAGTCTCGGTGAGGGGGGGGCCCCGCCCGCGGAGCTTGTTCAGCGCCACGAGGTAGGGGCGACCCCAGGGGTCACGCTCGAGACTGTCCAACATCTCCCGCCGACTAACGTCCTTGGCGGTACGGACGGCCAGCCTGAAGGCAGACCGCGCACTGCGGTAAGCCTCGTACAGCTGGCCCTCCCGCTCAGCGTCGCGGTGACGCGCTCGGCTGCGGGTGTAGGCCCTCCGGGCACGTATGCACGCGGCCCGAAGGTCCGCCAATTCTCGGGACCACCAGGGGACCGCACTCTTCGGGGGCAGACGCCGCACACGGGGCATGGCCGCATCGCAGATCTGCGTTAATGCACAGCGGATGCGGCCAGCCTCGGCATCTACCCCGTCCGCCTGGGGCGGTGAGGACAGCCACGACTGAACGATGGCTGCCTCCGCCAACAGGTCCCGATCCAATCGACAGACATGTTGGTATAGGGTTTCATTTCAAGTTTTCTCTCTCTTGCACAGATGTTATGTACATATTATATCCCTTAGTTGTCTCTTACGACATCCACGGGCACGATAGGGACTGGTGAATTGTATTCTTACTCCGTTGACAATGGAATAGGACTACGGATAGATCAGCGTGTGTAAATTAAATGTAAAAATTTGAAAATAACGCTAAATAATAATATTAACCTAAAAGAAACATATTTACTTCTTATAGAGTATACAATATAATCCTCATCATTATCATCCCGGCTCATATACTCGTACGTCCCACTGTTGGGCTCGAGCCTCCTCCACAATAGAAGGGAAATTGACCTACTATACCACGCTGAATAGACATGAAGTTTCATTTCGAGTTTTCCTTCCATTTAATGGTAATACGACTTGAGACCTAATTAAAAAGCTTGGTATTAAATATTAGATTGATGAATTATAGTTATTGCTGCACGTAAGTCTCAAAGAATTTATACATTTTATTTTACAGTTTGCTATTTGCATCATTGCCAGGTAAGTATTTAGTTATTGTAATAAATTCCTAACAGAGACGACTTTTTTTTTGGGCATGAGCTATGGTTAACGCACCCACATCCCGGCTCCGTCCGGGGCAACAGAGCAGAGGAGCAACGCGCGGCCCCATAATCCACCCATAGCACGTCGCCTTCATCGTTGAGTCGACCACCGGTGCCGAGTTCTTTGCCCTCAGTAGTCGGTATACCCTAAGGGGGTACCCTCTCTTCTCGACGCCCCTTTCCCGGGACCTCGGTTGGCGTCGCGTAGTAAACCTCTCTATGGGTGACGGAATAAAGTCCCCGGTCCGGTGACCCTCGGCCTCTGCTAGGGTGTAGAGTCGATGTAGAGGAGAACTGGAGCTGTTGTTAGCTTTATAAGTGGAATTAATATTAGTTAGAGGATACTTTGGCATTTTACTTGGAACTGAGACATCTATACGCGACACTAACTCGCCAAAGTCACTTTACACATCATTCACTAGCGTATGAAGGAAAGCGTATGAAAGAAAGGGTTCTTAGATATGGCATCTATTGTGTAGGGAACACATATTGAAATTTTATATCCGTGCGAATTAAAATCTTTGCATATCCACACAAATTTTGGAATACAAGTTTTTCGTTAATTTTCTTACATTTGCGTGTAGTTATGCGATGAGCGTAGACCCTCGATAACGAAAACAGGTATTTGGTTGTTTATATAAAATAATTTGCCGTGTAGTTACGGAGTAAGAATACAAATCAGCACTATAGATACTATCTGGCCCGTGGATGTCGTAAAAGACGACTAAGGGATATACTACGAATGTAACGTCTATGCACGAGAAGAAAAACTCGAAATTAAACCCTATACCATGCTGTTTGAACAGGTTGGCATAGGGTTTTATTTCGAGTTTATAGTCCGCTATTGTGGAGGAGGTTCGAGCCCAACAGTGAGATATTTATGAGCTGAAATGATGATAATGAATGATAATGATATAAAAATGGATATGTTGGAATATAATTGTCTATTTTCAATAATGTTTTTATAGGGTTTTCTTCACACTAGTATTTCAGAGATAACGTTCTGTTATACGGGGTATGTCGAGAGTCTTTAAAAAAAAGCACTTGACTTCACACTTATTTATTTGAGAATAAAAATGATTTAAAATAAAATAAACGTTAATATTTGAGTCTACAATAATTATATTTAAGAGACCAGTTCTTGAGACGGCGGTTGGAGGTAGACTGATTGCCCTGCATGGCCCCGCCAGGGAGGTCAGGAAGAGAGGGCTGACGCTGCGGTCTTTGTCAGCATCTTTCCTTCATATTCAAATATATAACAGTTCGCAGTTTCTTGAAGGAAAAAATATCTTACCAATTTTTGAAGTACCGTACGTATGGTTATGGATATAGTCCTAGCTTCATATATGATGATAAGTTTTGGCTATGGTAGTACTGGAATGTATATTAATATTCTCTTGAGAAACTTACTATCTACTAAGCCTGCGAATGTCATCCTCCTTTATGGAGATACCCTAGAGTTGGAACGTCTGATAGACTAATGTTGCCAAGGTTGGTCTGGTCACCCCCTAAACAATCCCTCAGGGTTTAAAAAGGGGTGCGTGCTGCCTTTTAATGCACCGTATTATTTTTTATTACCAGTAATTAAGCTGGTGATCCGAACCGATTTTTGGACTTGCAGATCAGCTATGAACAAGATACTATTTTCTTAACTAACAGGTAAATTCCGAGGACGAATAAATTTTAAAATAATTTAACTTCAAATTGCAGTAAATTATAGCCTTTATTTTCTTAAAGGTAAAGCTTTTAATATTTTGCGGGTTGTTTTCTTTCATAAGCACACCGCTTTAAGATTTTAATTAAGATCATGTTTATAAATATACTTCTGGCTTTATTTTAATTTATTTAAGGTTTGCGCAGTATATTTTCTCTATAATGGTACGAGAGGAACATTATAATGTATTGCAATGCGTGTTGTTTGTTTTTAAAAAAGTCATCATAATTTAAGTTTTAATTATTTGGCAATAAGTTGTACAGTTGAATTCTTATGTATTTTTTTATTACAAACGGTGGCAAACAAGCAAATAGTATACCTGATAGTAAATGTTGCTGCCGCTTATGGATCTTTATAAAACCGCTACCTACCGTGAAGAAAGTGAAGGGAGTGTGAAAGCGTGTAATGAAGTTTGGTGATAAAGGCATCACCAAAACCCATCACATGCAAACATCCTCAGAAAGTTGGGCTTTCGGCTCTCTTGCTCATAGAACGAAGCGCAGTAACAAATTGATACTATACGGACGTCGATTTTCTGCTCTGTGTGGTACTACCCCGGACGGACCGGCCCGCGGCTGCAGACAGACAACTGTCAACAGTGTCGTCCTACCACTATGTCAACAGTGTGGTCTACACCATTATCAAATACGAGTAATAAGCTGAAGTTAATAATTTTGCTGTACATTTCACTCGTTTGAGCCAGATAAAAAAGTTAACGAAGCTAATTCGCTAGCTACCAATAATAGGCTTAGCTAATTTAATCGGTTATTTTTTTTTTATTGCAACCAGTGGCAAACGAGCAAACAGTACACCCGATGGTAAGTGTTGCTGCCGCTCATGGACCTTTCCAAGCCTCTGCCTACCGCGAAGAAAGTGAAGGGAGTGTGAATGCGTGAGGCTCGGTGATACCAAAGGCACTACCATAACCTTCCACACGCAAACCCCCTCAGAAAGTTGGGCTTCCGGCACTCTCGCTCACCGGACTAAGCGCAGTAACAAATTGCTACTACTCAGACGTCGGACCCCGGACGGACCGGCCCGCGGCTGTAGGCAGATAACTGTCGACAGTGTGGTCCTACCGCTAGGGCAATTAAATTAACTTAGCTAATGGCTTAACTGGTTAGTCAAGTTTAACTCAGTTAATTAGCTTACGGATAACCAGCTATTTTCACGTATATTTATCATTTAATCATTTTTCTTTCACAAAAATAATACTAGTGGCTTTAAGTACAAACAAGACGACGATAGTTTTTTTGTTTGGTTTGGTAGAATGACTGATAGAATATCAGTAATACCATCAAAAACAAAACTTGTAAAAAAAGCCAAGCCTCGCAAATGAGTTCTTCTACCATAAAAAGTTGTGAGATCCATGTTATACCAAGTCGGTTAACTCATTCAGTCTCTGCTTAAGGGACCTTTCGTCTTAAGTTATTACGTAAATGGCTAACCTAACAACTTCTTATAGTGACTATATCAATATTAAAGATCTTTTATGTCTTAAATAAACAGAATGACTTGCCAATTGCACTATGTTTAGTACAATTTAATATAATATGTATTACTTATGAGGTTAGGTGTATTATTATCATACATTTCCCTGGCAAGAGCTGCTGCCCACTCTCCTGTTGAATCTTTTTTTTTTAAACGACAACGTTCTGCACTTGGGAATAATAATATTGTGGGGGACTTCACAAACATATAATTCATCATCGCATCATCATCGCAGCCCTCATACGTCCCACTGTTGGGCTCGGGCCTGCTATTGCCTCGAACCTCTTCCACAATGGGAGGGAATTTGACCCACTATACCATGCTGGCCAGACATGTTGACTTATACGCCGTCTATGGGCAAGATAGAGAGTGGTGAATTGTATTCTTACTTCGTCACCACACGGAAAGAACATATAATCAACCGACACAAATTACATTCAGACTCAGAACAACAATTTGTGGATCGTACAAGGTTTTGTCTTGCATGGGATTCAAACCCGCGACACTGGTACGATACGTTTGTATCTTAACCACTACGCCATCTGCGCAGTCTTTAGCCGGTTTTTTTTTACGATTCCCATAGGGAAGCAATCATGGCGACAAATTAATGTGTTCTTATTTTTTACAAAGTTACATTTCATTAACAGCAAATGTAACTTTGTAATCCTATATATTTATATGGGTTTACAAAATGATTTATGCAGTTAGTGTATCTCGGAAACTGGACGAAAATTACATTGTTCCATAATTTTTCCTTCATTTATATCCTAAATACTAAATGTATTCTAAATTTGAAGTCTCTATGTCTGCTAGAAGTGCCTCTTTAATATTGATGATCGGTCAGTCAGTCAGTGAGTTGTCACTCACAAAACAACGTCTGTTGGGTCAGCTAGTATTATATAAAAGAGCTGGGTGACTAACTCATCAACGCCAAACAAACTGCTGAAGCTAGAAACATGAAATTTGGACCGTAGTTTCTTTTGTGACGTAGAGACTCATTAAGAAAGTCTTCTAAGAAATTGAATCCCAAACAGAATGAAAAGCAGTGGCAATGTTTGTATAACCAAAAAATATTGTCCATTTCCTCCAAAGGGGAATGCCCATTTTCAGTATCGCTTGATGCATCTAATTTTAAATTGTGACACGAGTTCATGACATGGAAAATTTTAGTTTATTATTAAAATAATTTTATCACGTATTGTGGAGTCTTACATCTGCCGGGTTTATGCACGTGTAATAAAAGTATTTTTTTTGTATCGTAATTTTCCGTTGAATAGATCTTTGTTGTAGCGACATTATTACAGATAATTATGATTAATCGATGCTCTACTGATATAATAAAATATCGATTAAACGTAATTATTTGTGATTATTAACAGTTCAAAACAACAATAATATTTTTATTCAACGAAAAAAAAATTGTTTATTAAAATATAATTTTAGTTTAGTTTCGTACAGTCGACAAGCAACTGTACGAAACTAAATACAGCTTTTAGTTAGCCAATGTAACAAAACATTAGCTTTGAAACACTAAAAACTAGGCGAGATATGAGATCGTATTATCATAAACAGAAAAACTTACAAAAATATTTCGCCTTCTTTCTTATTGTGAGTGAATACTTGGTGTTTTTACATCGATAAGAAAAATCGAAATAATTAATCGTTATCGATTTTTGATGTATTTTTTTTTTGATGTGAAACATCTATAGACGAGGGTGACCGTGATCATCGCGTGGCGTTTAACGCCGCGCCTCGCGGTCCCCTACTAATTAAATAATAAATAAATATTTGGGTGCATATACCTACATTTTTGTAACAAAACCATAGTGCGATTTAAAATTTTGTACAACGCCATCTAGTGAACTCAAAGTAAATTGTTACTTATAATGTATATTAATGAAAATAAATGTTTATTGAATAAAAATCATCATTTTTTGGAAAAAATCGCGATATTTTATTAATACTTTATGACTTAGTTTTATCGTATTAGTTCCTGTCGTAATCTAATGTTATTTTATGCATATATACTTGTTTTATAAATTAATGTAAAATTCTCTAACTTAGTAATATAAATATACCAGTAGGTATGGTATTTAGTTTACTTTCAGCTACGAAACTCGTTTTTTTATAGGCTTTTATTAGTTTCTGGTGTATATATATTTATTTCTTTGTATATTACCGACTTCATAGGAATTGGATTTTGACTCACTTTAAACAGTCAATTTTTATTTAAAAGTTGAAAATTTAAGGAGGAACATGACGTTAAAATTATTTAGATAGTTTGTCTTATTATCATTACAGGATTAAAAATTTCTTTATTAAATATATTGAAGCTGAGAGTTGGTCGTTAGCTCGATAAATGCCGCCATTTCTGTTTCCTACATCACACTCTTCGTGCGGAAAGAATGTCTGTGAATGGATGAAAGCATTTCATTTTTTATAGGCTTTTATTAGCTTCAGCTGTATATTTATTTGTTTGTATGTCACCAACTCCTTAAGAATTGGATTTTGACTCACTTTAAACAGCTTGTCTTATTGTCATATCAGGATTAGAGAGTTCTTTATAAAATATATTGTAGCTTAGAGTTGGTCGTTTGCTCGATAGATGGCGCTATTTCTGGTTTATAAATCGCAAATTATTTCAAGTTACGTTTTAGAAGGTTCATTTCGTTTGTACTAAATGACGTTACCATAAATATGAGTCGTAAAGTCAATTTTAAAATGGATAATTTATTCGATACGATACCTACCAAAAAGTACTTATTGACTAAAATATCGAAATCCAAATGTATCGGTATCGAAAGAAAAGTACTCAATACCCAAAGATAAAGTAAATAAAAGTACTCAATACTTTAAACAGTACGTTACTTATCTTTCGATACTATTCATGAGTTTAGTATCGATACTTTATATTCGATACCATGTCTCTACTCGTACAAAATGGTTTCGATGTTTCACATCTGTCAGGCGTCCTGGGCGACGGCTCACTTTTTTTATTTTAGTAACACTGTAACCTTACTTGTCAATCTTATCATGTTTGTTGTTCGCAGCTAAACAGATTGGCGCGAATATGGACATGTCATGCTCTTGTATTATATTCATTTCTTTAGTGATTTGTAGTGTTATATTGAATAATTTTGCAGGTATTTTATGGAATATGATACAGTTTTTTTTTTTTTTTGTGGGTGGATCGCGGTCGGCGCGCCTCCGCACCACTCCGTCCGGGGCGACAGAGGGGCTTAAGCACGCAACTCCCGCGACCCACCCAAAAACCACGTCGCCTTCGTCGTTGGGCCGATCACTGGAGCAGCGTTAACTTGTCGTCAGTGGTCGGCCCGACGGAATACCCCTAATTGGGGTACCCTCCCATCGACCGACGTCCCCCCCTCGGGGAGGACGTCGGTCTTTCCTCACGCGGTCGGCCTCTCAGCGGGTGACGGACTAATCTCCGGTCACATCACCCGCGGCCTCGGCTAGGGCGGCATGAGGCGCAGATAGCTGCGCCTACGCCGCCCTAGTCACCGGCGGCGGATCTCCTCATCGAGGCTGCGCTCCTCGCGCAGGCGATCCGCCGCCTCCTTCCGCGAGATCACTGTCACGCAGAAGGCTGCGACCGCGTCCCAATTCCCGACGCTGTCGACCATCGCCCTAGCGATAGCCGGCAGCGTCAGGTCCGTACCGATGATTGCGACGAGTTCACAGCGCTGCACTGCCCAAGCCGCGCAGGCCTCGAGCGAATGGCGCGCCGTGTCCTCGTCGCAATCGCAGTGGTGGCAGGATGGTGTACTCTCCCTCCTAACGACCTTGTGCAGGTATTTGGCGAAGCACCCATGCCCCATCAAAACCTGCACCAGTCGGAGAGAGAGCACCCCGTGCCGCCTTTCCAACCACTGCATCAGCACCAGTCGGAAGGCCTCCACGGTTCGCACCCCGAACCGAGGCCTCTCCAGCCGGACTGCCCAACGGGCAATGACGTCTCGGCGGGCGTCGACGCGCCAGGCGGTGAGATTCCTTAACGAGACCACACCGCCCTCCGCTCGCACCCCCGTCACCCGCCGATATAGTCCGGCGAGCATCTCCGCCTCCAGGTCCCACGGGGGAGTCCCGGCCAATAGGCATGCTGCCTCCGTCGCCACCGTGCAGTATCCGCGGATGGCCCTGACCGCCATGACCCTCTGTGGTCGCCACAGAAGGGCCCTAAGTCGGACGGTCATGGACCCCGCCCACACCGGTGCGCCGTACAGGGCCATCGACCGGATGACCCCCGCGTACAGCCGTCGGCACGCAGCGCTCGGTCCGCCCACGTTCGGCATAAGCCACGATAGGGCGGACGCCGCGCCGACGAGCCGTGGAGTGAGCCTGCGGAAATGCTCCCGGAACCACCATCGCCCGTCGAGCACCAGGCCCAAGTACCTCATATGAGCCCGGATGCTGATGTCGACCGAGTGGACGGTGATCGAGACGCCGATGGGGGGCTCATATGGCGCCCATGGAACAAGAGGGCCTCCGTCTTGTCCAGGGTGACCCTCAACCCCAGCGCCTCGATCCGCCTGACGACCTCCTCGGTACCAGAGGTCGCCAGGCTTACCGCCTCTTCTAGCGTCCCACCGCGGGCTGTGACGAGCGTGTCGTCGGCGTATCAAATCACGCCCAGCCCGGGCGGGAGGCTCCCCCTCAACGCCCAGTCGTAGCCGATGTTCCACAGGGTGGGTCCGAGGACCGACCCCTGTGGGACACCGCACGTCATGGGCGTTCGCACAACGTCCCCTGCTCGGTCGGTGCAGAGGACGCTGCGCCCCTCCAAATAGTCTGCCACTAGCCGCCTCAGGTAAACTGGCACCACGTGATATCGGAGCGCCTCCCTGATGCAGCTTAATGGCAGACTATTGAATGCGTTGGCGATGTCTAGGGACACCACCAACAGCACTCCCTCGCCGGTGACGGCCTCAGTCGCCACGGCCCTCAGGCGCAACAGAGCCGCGATCGTCGAACGACCCCTCCTAAACCCAAACTGGGCGTCCGACAGATCGGGCCCCGTGCCGACTAGGTGCCGCTCGATGCGGGCAGCTACCACCCTCTCCAGTAGCTTGCCCGTGTCATCGAGCAGCACGATAGGCCTGTAGGCCGAAGGCGACTCCGGAGACCGTCCCGGCTTCATATGATATGAGTTAAAGTGCTGAAGTGTAGTGAATATGGTATAATTGTGGTTTACGTGTATTTTCGTGTTCTTAAAAGATAAGTTTCATACATTTTAACTACAAAGCTCATCCATCGATTTCTCAGGAACCCGGCAAATTACGCATATGATGTTTATTTTTACTTAAACTACGTACTAATACGAATCTTAGGCAGTAGTTCGTCTTGCCACTGTAATATTTACCGATACTATTTTCCTTAGTCACTTGGGCATTCCCCTTTCGCATACAGACTATTGAGTAAAATAAATAAACACGTGTTTCAGTATTTGTCAATTATTTTATTATATTTATTAATCTTCATGCAACAAGTACAATGGCGGACTTAATGCCAAAGGCATTCTCTACTAGTCAACCATAGGTGATGCAGAGATAAAAAAAAGGTAGGTGCATGTTCCGAGATAGTTATATTATTCTAAAATGAAAAAGAAAATACATTCTGCATAGATAAATAGGTTTATACGAAAATTTATAAAACATACTAAAGATACATATATACGCAAATACATAGATAGATATGATATATATTAAGATATATAAATATATACATACACATATATACACAGTATATATACATAATTATAAGGACATTATATCAGTTGTGATGATTCTGCCAACTCGTTTAAGAGATGCAGACGAACGCTCTTCTAAAATGTTTGACGGCTGGTTTCAGCCTATTATCACCTTATAAGGATTTTAATGGTGCAGAATGGCACGGCAAAGGGTTTTTATAAGAAGAAATTAATATGAATCTTATTTTCATAGTATTCATCATCATCATCTCAGCTTATATACGTCCCACTGTTGGGTTCCAGCAGCCTTCATAATAGGAGGGAAGTTGACCTACTATGCCCTTGCCTAACAGACGAGTTTGCATAGGATTTTGTTTCGAGTTTTCCTTCTTTTATTCATTTAATTTTATTAGCACACAAATTTCATACCTATATTGTGGAAGTTAAAAAAATATGTAATTTATCGTTTTTGGGTCAAGCGCCATCTTGGTGTTACAATGATACTAAACTCCGACAATTGTAGGTATTGTTCTTAGAAGCAAAGACGTGCATCAAATTTCAAATCAATCAGTCAGTGGAGAGAGGTTAAAATTTCAATTAGCAAATTGACCCAAAAAACAAGCAGGGCAAGTTAAATAAAACCGTTTAATAATAAGTATGATTTCACAATTCACATAAATTTGAAACCTTTAATAATTTCTTTTTTGAGTGAAGGTATGCTCAGATTAAATGTCTAATAACTGGTTGACCGAGCTTCGCTCGGAATATTTTTGTCGAATTTATTTAGATATATATTAATAAAACATAAATAATGAAAATTATATAAAAAACTACAAAAAGAGAATAATAATAACACCGAGATTCGAACCGACGCTGTTTAAATGTCACATAATCCAAAATTAAAACCGTCCGCCTCCCCACCTGAGCTATCGGAACTCATGACGTTGATAACGAAATTTAAATTTATATTCTTTTAAAATTTAATGTCATTGTTTGTTTTGCTAAAAACACGGACAAAACAACATTTTCTATAAATAAAACCTAGCTAGATCGATTTTTTGGACCCGAAACCTCTAGTATGCCAAGTTTCAACAAAATCGTTGGAGCCGTTTCCGGGATCCTGAATATATATATATATATATATACAAGAATTGCTCGTTTAAAGATATAAGATTGGACCCGAAACCCCTAGTATGCCAAGTTTCAACAAAATCGTTGGAGCCGTTTCCGAGATCCTGAATATATATATATATATATATATATATATATATATATATATATATATATATATATATATACAAGAATTGCTCGTTTAAAGATATAAGATATTAAGAAAAAATTTGGCGAAAGAACTTTGTCATAATAAACTTTTTCGAATTCAGAAATTCTGTGGAAAAGTGCACGTTATTTTTATAATTTGCTCTGTTACGGCAAATGTTATGACGTATCTTCCCATTTTTCCTGAGAAGCGTGTCATTATTATCTTAACTAATATACATTCCATGCCGCCTCCTTTTAAATAAAAGGAAAACCGACATACTATACAAGTAGAGAACCGTCAGCATAATATTTTACCCCTAAAATATACGAAAGTTTACTCGGAACATAAGATGAAACTCTTGCTCGTTTGCCAACAAAGCTATAATTATATTCATCTCGGTCTATATAAGCGCTACTATTGGATGCAGCGCTCAAACAAAATGGGAGAGGAGTTGACCTACTATTCCACGCTGGTCAGACGTGTTGGAGTAGTGCTTTATATCGAGTTTTCCTTCTCTTGCATCAATATTACCCGCATGCCTCCGTTCATCGTCTTTTAGAACATTGGCTAGGGGTTGGTTATTTCCGTCGGGCCAACCACTGATGTCAAGTCACCCTGCTCTGACGGTCGGCCCACCGACGAAGGCGACATGTCATGGGTAGTTTACGGGTGTGCGTGCTTACGCCCCTCTGTCGCCCCGGACGGAGTGGTGCGAGGAGTGCGCCGACCGTAACCCAACCCCAAAAGAAACAAAAAAGGGGGTTGGTTATTTGTATACTTACGCCATAACCACAAGGATAATGATGAGGTTATTTAGACTTTTATTTAAATAAGGCTGCACGATAAATGAATTTAAAAAGAAAATGTCTTCACCCTCCTTCTAAATCCTTGTCTATTACCTTTCATTGAATGACTGTTAATTAAGATTACATTTCAGTTTATTTTCCTTGCCTTTATTTTTGTTTATGAAAATATTAATTAGAGACTTGATCTCTCAAAACCATTTCGGGATTAAATAATGTTGTTAAATGAATATAATTAGCACTTTAATGAGATACCTTATTATCTTTAAATCCGATTTCTTTTATAAGTATGACTTGAATGAAAGTATAATTAAATTGAAAAGTAAATACATGTTCCAGTAAGAATTCAATTCACTATCCCCTTTCTTGCTCATATGTATTATAAAAGACGAGTAAAGGATACCAATATGCAGAAAACAACTATTCAAGACAAGGAAAACTCGGAATAAAATCCTATGCCAATCCACCTGACCATCGTAGGTCAATTTCTCTTCGGATACAAGATGTGCGTAACATTCATTCAAGACAACCTGCCTGACCAGCGTGCTATAGTAAATCAATTTCCCTCTCATTGTGGAGGACAACCGAGACCAGCAGTGGAACACTAGAGATACGAGATACGAGCTGCGAATGATGAATTTAAAAATAAAAACATTGACAAACCCACTCGGCTTCTTCCTAGATCTTTTCGATTCTCACTGCGGTCGCGTTCCGATCCGATGCTAGATGTTTGAATTAATTTAAGGTAAAATGTAAAACTGGAAGCACCGGATATAATGACGTTTTCTATAAAAGAAACCTAGAATGAAATCAAAAACATTGTAAAAAATAGTTACTTTCGCTCGCCTATCCTCTAACAACATCCATGAAAAGATCATCCATATTAGCAAGTAACGTCACAGGCGACGACACATACACACACACACGCAAGCACGCACGCATGCACGCACGCACGCACGCACGCATGCACGCACGCACGCACTCACGCATACACACAATTACAACTTTTATTTGGTAGGCTATAGTCTGGACTGGACACACCCTGCTCAATTCGCTCGGGGTGACGGATGAGCGTCGTGCGGCCCCATAACCCATCTTATTCCCTCCCCATTGCCATTGGGCTGACCGCTGGTACCGATTCCTTAATATTTGTGGCACATAGGAATACTACAACTTAATACTAAGTTTTGATGTCACATTCTTTAATGACCTACTAATACTTGTAAACTCGCAGCACCGGCTCCTGAGTCTTAGCTAGTTTAGAGACTGCTGTAAACTTGTTCTGCAAAATATTTTGTTAACATAAATCATAATTTGTATTATTTATTTGTATTTACATCAATTAATCGCCTGCGTAACCTTCTTACTAAATTTAATGGAAATCCTTGGAATCATTTCCGAGATTCTGAATATCTAGTAATATAGAAAAGGTCGTTGAAAGATGTTATGATTTATAAAGCACAGTTGAAGTTTCATATTTCTTCCAAGAAAATCTAATATAATGGCCGGCACACTCAAAACGCTTTTCTATAAGTACTGCTAAGGAGATTGTTATATTTTATTGATATCGGTGGCAAACAATAGACAACTTACCTGATGGTAAGGGATACTGTTGCTTATGAACTTTTGCTAGGTTGCCTGCCTACCGTGAAGAAAGTGTGAATGTATGGTCTTCCATAGTGTGTGGAATGAAGTTCGGTAATACTAAAGGCATCACCAAAACCCACTTCACGTAAATAGCCTCAGAAAGTTGAGCTTCCGGCTCTCTCACTCACCAAACGAATTGCAGCAACAAATTACTCAGACGTTGATATTCCACGACAGCATGGTACTGCCCTGGACGAACTGGCCCGCGGCTGTAGACAGTATTGTCCTACCATATAAACATATTTATTTGTTTGCTTACAAGCAAAATAAAGCCCAGCCTTTATTAGATTCTCCGTAGTCGTGTGGCTCAGAGCCAAAAATTCCGTAACTTCCTCAAACTATTACTATTATTATTCACTTTGCGTGTAATGCAGAGGAAATTCATATAAACGAATATATATAATGAAATTATTTGTAAATGTTAATTACTGGCAAATGCCATTTCACGTAACATTTGTGAACTGGTTGCTTAAAAGAAATTATATCTGTATGATGACGAAGTAAGAATGCAATTCACCATTGGATTTTCATCTTCAATTTATCTTGCCTGTGGATGTCGTAAAAGATGACTGAGGTAAATAGTATGCGTATAACGCAAAAGAAAGAAAACTCTAAGTAAAAGCTTACATCAACTCGTTTGACTAGGTGAATACTACTATATTGACCTACTGGTCAAGATCTCTCCTATCATGCCGGAGGCTCGAGCTCAGCAGTGAGACGTAAATAAGCCGAGATGATGAAGCTAGAAAGGATAAAGTGTAAGACTCGGATAAACATCAGTAATCATTAATAGGTCATGTCAAAGTTAATACAATTTTAAGTGACCGACGTCCTCCCCGACGGGGGGACGTCAGTCGATGGGAGGGTACCCCAAATAGGGGTATTCCGTCGGGCCGACCATTGACGTCAAGTCACCCTGCTCCGGTAGTCGGCCTAACGACGAAGGCGACGTGCATCGCGGGTGGGTTGCGGGAGTGCATGCTTACGCCCCTCTGTCACCCCGGACGGAGTGGTACATACAATTTTAAGTGTAATATTAGAGTTATAAATCTGAATATTGTGTAAACAGTTTTCGGTGAATGGCATTTAACACTCCGCCTGTAAAAAAGATAATGCTACATTTTGGTTATTGTCATTCAAAGTATTCAAAGTACAGGAAGGAGGTGCGCATATCGATACTTCCTCCTACCCGGTCGCCGCTGCCAAAGCCAGTCAATGGACGTCAATACCTCCCTTTTATTACCACAATTAATGCCCAGGACAATAGGCATGCATTTTTCACCATACCCAAGGTTTTTTTTTCGCGTGGTAAAATACAATTTTATGCATCATCATCATCATCATCATCATCATCATTTCAGCCTATCGCCGTCCACTGCTGGACGTAGGCCTCCCTCATGTTGCGCCACAATGAGCGGTCCTGTGCCGCCTGCATCCAACGACGCCCAGCTACTTTCACTAGGTCATCGGTCCACCTAGTGGGGGGGCGTCCTACACTGCGCCGTCCGATACGTGGTCGCCACTCGAGAACCTTTCTTCCCCAGCGGTTGTCGGTTCGTCGAGCGATGTGGCCTGCCCATTGCCACTTCAGCATGCTAATTCTTCGTGCTATGTCGGTTACATCCGTTCTTCTGCGGATTTCCGTATTCCGGATTCTATCTTGCAGAGAAATCCCGAGCATAGCCCGCTCCATAGCACGCTGAGCGACTTTGAGCCTTGATATGAGGCCTACATTTAGGGACCACGTTTCCGTGCCGTAAGTCATCACTGGTAACACACACTGGTCAAAGACCTGTGTTTTCAGACACTGAGGTATGTTGGACGAGAAAATTTTATGCATCACCTCTGGTAAATGGGGCATGCTGGGCTCAGTGTCGCTTTAGTATCAGCGCCACTACCAGCTAAAAACTACATGCTGTTCCACGACCAAATCATGGGACTGTTTTCACACGCATCACAACTCCGACAAGACCCAAGCTAATCTTACCCAACATAACCAGTTTAAAATAAGTCATTTGAAAGTTACCAGTACCCTTATCACAATTACTTATGATCAACGCAATGCATTCTCTTCTTCTATGCAAGTCTATTATATATTATCTCTGCGTTCACTCTCTCGCTATCCATGTTACACATAGTAACAATATTTTCGTCGGTATACCCTTGTCTTTAAAGCTTACAACATTCACACTTAGAACTTTCCTCACAACACAACTTACATCTCGTTTCATTACATATGCACACCACGTCAGGCCTTCTCTCTTTAACTTTTTCCATCGCGTGCAAAATTTTCAAACTTTCTTCTGCGTGTTCATTATTTTATCCATTCTCGTCACGCCGTGCATGGCCCAATTTTCATATTTATTTCCTTATTGTGATTGGATAAAGCTTTTATATATCATCTATTGCTTTTGTAGTTTGTTGAAAGTAAGGCGATAAAATCAATTGGAAATATTTACACATTGTTCATATTTAATATTCTAATATTTTATCTAGCTTTAATAATGTCAACCGAAAGTTAATTATTATACTTAGTTTCCAGCTTGAATGGCAATTGGAACGGATTTTAAATATGTAAAGGTTCAATGGGTTGAAATGGGTCTATGGTACAATTTTGCAGTTTACAAAAGACTTTTATTAAGTCTAATATGCAAAATCAGTAAAAGTAATTAATTACTTAAAATATTGAGTCGGTTCATAATTTATTATAGTTGAAAATATTATAGTACTAAATCGAAATACTTTTTTTTTTATCTGATAAACGGCATAGTAAAGTTTCTCCTGTATAGTCGAATATTTAAGCAGATCTATATATATAAAATTATTTGTCCTGAACGACTGACTGACTGATGAATCAATGTCCAGCCTAAAGCTCTGATCGTAGAGATCTCAGACTTAGACAGTATGCTCTTTGTATGACGTACGGTATCCGACAAGAAAGGATTTTACGAAATCCTACCTCTAAGGTGGTGAAAACGGGTGACAAAGTTTATATGGAAAAACCTGATTATTTCATCCAACCTACTTCAAATATTGTATTAAAATTCTTTCATAGAATTGATGGAAGACGCGATTCGAATTTTATTGAAATTCAATTCATAAAATATTACCTACAAAACATTATTTTATTTTCATGTTTATTTAACCTTCAAATCTCTATACTAATGGAACCTTAAGTGATTAAAACGCCTTTAAAAATACGCTAATTTTTATATCTAACTTTTAAGGATTAAAATGTTTGCTGTAAGGTATCCTTAACACCTCCATATTGAGAGGGAAATTGACCTACTATATCACGTTGGTCAGGCGGGTAGCTATAGGTTTTTATTTTGAGTTTTCCTTCTCTTGCATTATTGTTATATGCAAAAGATATACCTACCTGCCCATATACATAAAGGCGACTAAGCCTTTTAACATACCCACGGGCAAGAGATCTTACTTCGTCACCACATGGAATTGGTGTAATTTACACATAATACCTAAGTTCAATCTCGTGACTTACCTAGTACTGGAGGTATTTAATTTACTGGTTTATCTACGCAAATAAATCGCGATAAGATTTTATCTTTATATATATATACTAGCAACCTGCCCTCGCTTCGCTTCGGTTTCAGTCGTTTTACCCGCGTAGTTCCCGTTCCCGTGGAAATACCGGGATAAAATATAGCCTAGTTTACGCCCTGATATTATAGCTTTCCATTGGTGAAAGAATTTTTGAAATCGGTCCAGCCGTTTTGAAGATTACCCGGAACAAACAGACAGACATACAGACAGACAGACAGACAGACAGACAGACAGACAAAAATTATTTTGACTATTATTTTGACATTACAAACAGACACTCCAATTTTATTTATTGGTATAGATTTCTTGTGTACATGTATATATCACTAAACTTCTCCTAAACAGCGTGACCGATGTTGATGATTTTTTTGTGCATATTCAAGGGGATTCGAGAATGGCTTGGATTCACAATTGGACCCGGTAGGTGTCGCTTATTTGAACAGAACAACATCTGTTGAGTCAGCTAGTATCATATAAATTGTCGTAAGAATTTGATAGTAAAAGTTTTAAAATAAACTTTATTTTCTTCTTTTTAGCGCATTTAAATAAAAGCTTCTTTTTTAAAAAGCTTTTCCACTTTTAATTTCTGTTATCAAGATTTAAAGATATCAATGTCCATCTAACAGTTCAGATAAAGTTATCAAGTTGTCATAGCCATTTGTGGCTAAGAACTTACAATAACATAAAAAATGCCATGAAAAAATCATAGCACATGAGTTGTCGTATATATCTGCTAGATGATAGAGTTATATTATAGGCTAGCATAAAAAATATTTTATAGAAATGGGATAAGCAATTATCCTAGTGTAATTTCTACTTTTCATTTTGTCTCAGTAATAAAAACCGAGGGGATGAATCGGGCAAATAATAAAATATCTTATTAGTATTCTTCAGTAGGCTTCTCTTGCGTGCATTATATTTTATACATACTAATAGAAATTTTTCTTTGTGACTATGACTGTTCTGTTTTACTTTACTTTGCACTTTTCTAGCTCGTACCAATAAAAAGTGTGTGTGTGCACTTATGCACGTAAGAAATTGTAGTGCTTTGGCGTAATAAGATAAAAATCTTTCTAAAAATGTTATCCTTTGAGTTATCCTACTATTGTAGAAAAAAAACCTCACTATAATTTAAAAGAAGCTATTTAATACATTGAAAGTTTTATTGTAGCACATTATCTAGTTGATGTTCGTGACGGTGTGCGCGTGTATCTTAAAAATTTTTGACTAGCTAAGTTCAGGGTGTTGGTTTTTCGTGACGGTGTGCGCGCCCATCGTAAAAATTTACTCTCATAATTTTCCCTAACACACCAAAAGTATAATCTCACCGATTCCGTTACTCGGATCGAACTACATATATTTAGTAATGGCAGTCTTCATTTTTACTTCCGTTTCTAACTGACGAATATCGGATCAAGAACTCGGCAGTTACCAGTGGTCAGCCAATTGGCGAAAGGAAGAGGTTACGGTTGGTTATGGGGGTTACACACCGCCATTTTATCGCCCCGGATGGGGCACACGGCCTATGTCCAGACCATAGCCCGTCCCAAGGAAACCTTCCTTGAAAAACAAGTTACTTAATAAGAGTTTTTGAAACCCAAATTGTAGTACTTGAGATTACCGCATTGAAACATTAATAAACTCTCAACTTCATAGTTGTACATAGATTATTAAATTTCAGTCAGACTTCAATAATATTTTGAATTGAAAATTTGTAAATTGTATTTATAAAGGTTATTTTTAATTGTTATGAGTAAGCGAAAAGGTCGATGAATAAAGTTCATTTATACTTTGACTACTATTAAAATTAGCTAACTTAATTTTGTTTGAAAGTTTTTAAATAAAATTAGAATAGTAAGGTCTACAAAGGCATCGTGATTTTGCTTAATTCAAGCTCTAATGCATTTGGTGATGATTTTGCATTATAAAGTTAAGCATGGCTCAAGTTAATCAATTGAGTTACTCGAGAAAAGTTAAGAGCGTAGACCTGCCAGTATAATTTATATCAAAAGTTTCGAGCTCGTAATATTTTTATTATTTTTCTATCCATCCAACTTTGAGCCTATCGAAAGCTGTTGGATATAGGCCTGAGAAAAGGTGCGTAATGTCAGATTCGTCATTCCCGGTAGGTAGGTATTGCTTTATGAGCAATCTTTTCACATATTCCCATTACTATAACTCTTATAAACCAGTTTTGACTAAGGTTTTCAAAAATAATACCCAGACTTGGTCTTCAGGCAGCCTCGAATAACATTTTCAATTGTTTTTGGAATAATGTTAGGCTTATATATACGAATGTATTGGGGGTTTATTGAAAGAGCTGCTATTCATTCATTAGAGATATATTAGTCGGTTTTTACGACTTCCACGGATACGTAAGGTTAGAATTTAAATTCCTACCAAACTTACAGAGAGGAAAACTCAAAATAAAACAGGACATCTTGATCAGCGTGATGTAGCAAGTCAATTTCACTTCCAATGTGGATGAGATTTCAGGCCGATCATGGAGAACAAGGAACTCCGTACCGGTGGTCGGCCCAACGACGACGGCGACGAGCTGCGGTGGGTTAAGGGACCGCACGCCGCCCCTTCGTCACCCCGGATGGAGCCGGGCAGCGGGTCTGCCGACCATGGCCAGTCAAAAAAAAAAGAGTGGATGAGACTCCACCCAAGCAGTGGAACGTATATGAGCTGAGATGATGATGATAATGAAAGCGTTTCGCTATTTCAGCTATTTATTTTTTTTTAATCTACTGTTCCTTGTTAAAAAAATTCTTACTTCGCGAAAGACTCTACAAAGATACAATTTAGATATACAAGTTACACATGAAAACAAAAATTTGCGTAATCGACAAAAAATGTTTGGAGTAATTATCAAACCTGTGACACTGGGCACGAAAAGTCTTTAAATAAATTACAACGCTATCGTGTTGCGGTACGCTACGATGAGCGGATCACTCCCTTTCCTCCATTGTGGCTGCAGGGAGTGATGGCTACTCTAGTAATTAACTCGTGATCGGGCGCCGCTTGCGAGATCTGGTCCAGCTATGGTAATTTTTTATTATATTTAATAACTATATAATGGTTCGAAAGGCATCACACTGAAGCTATTAATAGACATGTTGTAGTATGTAATTTTATTTAAAAGAAAACTAGCAAATTAATTAAAAGGAAGACAATCCCACTGTATTTCTTGCCGGATCTTCTCAATGCGGTCGCGTTCCGATCTGGTAGTAATTTAAGTTAGAATGTAAAAAAAATTACCATATGTAAGTGCCCCCACGGGGTTTATACATAATAAATGATTTGAATTTGAATCTATACAGTGAGCTGTTAATTTAACTTTTTTTCTTTGTTCCAGTGTCACGAACATATTCCTGGTGAATTTATCAGTCGCTGATCTACTGGTGACACTATTCTGTATGCCGGTGCAGATTGCAAAATCAGTCACCTTGTTATGGTATTTCGGCGAAGTTATGTGCAAGGCTGTTAATTTCCTACAAGGTAAGCTATTAAACTAAAAATATAGTGATCATTGAATAAACATACAATTCAGCATTCCTTTTCTTGCTCTTGCCTCTTCCTGTCTTGTCCGTTGGTGTCGTAAAACACGAATAATTATGCATATAACATCTATGCAAGAGAAGGAAAACTGGCAATAAAACCCTATACCAAGATGTCTGACTAGCGTTATAGTAGGTCAATTTAAATCCTATCGTGGAGACGAACTGAGCCCAACAATGGACAGAGATGATAATGATGAAGGGATACACTACGTTTATAACGTCTATATAAGAGAAAGAAAACCAGCATGCTATATGAGCGGGTGACGTGACCAGGGAATTAGTCCGTCACCCACCGAGAGGCCGACCGCGTGAGGAAAGACCGACGTCCTCCCCGAGGGGGGGACGTCGGTCGATGGGAGGGTACCGCACTAGGGGGTGTTCCGTCGGACCGACCACTGATGACAAGTAACCCTGCTCCGGTGGTCAGTGCAACGACGAAGGCGACGTGGTGTTCGGGTGGATTGCGGGTGTGCGTGCCCCTCTATCGCCCCGGACGGAGTGGTGCGAGGAATGCGCCGACCGCAGTCCACCCAAAAAAAAAAAGCATGCTACATGAGGTCAATTTTCTTCCTATTATGGAGAAGTCAAGCCCGACAGTGGGATGATAATGATAAAGACATAAATCGTCTGGTGGCATGTTAAGAAAACAATGTGTCATTATTCCTTATTTTCCTTTGAAAGTCCTTAAAATCGGCTAAAAGATAACACAAATGCTCTCATGACACTTATGACATTTGCTGCCATTGCCAAACAGCATTATCTTTATTTATTTATTGGCGACAATGGCACATTAATAAGTTGAAATATGACAGTTATTATTATTATTTTTTTTAATAAAGATGACTATACTAAGGAAATGCTCCTTGTATTCGGGAAGAATTTATAACGGTACAATTACCGGCCACAAATTATATCCAAACTCAAAACACTAGTTTATGGATCGCACAAAATCTCATGGGAATCAAACCTAGGACACGTTAGGTCGGTATCTTAACCATTGGTCCATCCGTGTATTTATTTTTTTAAAGAGAACATCCTGCTATAAGGAAATAATCCTTATCTTGCGGGGGACTTTACAAACATAAAATTAAAAGTCACAAAGTATAGGTACTCGGACTCGGAACAACAATTTGTGGATCGCACAAAGTGTGGTGCTGCGTGGAATTCGAACCAACGACGCACACAGTTGATCGGTGTCTATATATTAATACGTGAAGCAAAAACTTTGTACCCCTTTTTACGTAAATTAGGTGGATGGACAAGTATGAAATTTGGCACAGTTGAAGTATATAGTGACGAGAAGTGCGTAAAACTGAAATTTCATATAATAATGGATTAGAAATACATTAAATGCTTATACACTTTTGTTTACGGTTAAAATCTTTGGCCAAACCGAATGTCAAATAATCATAATTATGATGACAATATCTAATAGGCATTTGTACTTATTAGTTTATATATTAGTTATTAGTGAAATACAGCTTGCTCAATTTACAATTATACATAAATAAAATTAAAAGAAAATTGTGTAGCAGAAAAATTAATTTAAATGAAAAAATGGCCGAATTTCGACCACTCAGCGACCACTAGTTTTAATCATTACGCCACGCCATCTGTACAGTCAAACTTACCACAATCTCTCTCTTTCCTTTTAATCGTAAGAAAATATTTCATGATGAAAATGTATCTATTTTAAGAACGTAAACAAATTTTCACTTTTGTTAATGAAGCAATTTGCACACCACGGTTTATAGGAACTGTCAAGCAGTTTTACTGTTAACACGACCCTGACCAATTATTCTAATTATCTCTACGTTGCTGCAGGTTAATTTCTCAGCACTGTAACTACTGACATTAATTTATTCTAAAGTGTTTAATTTAAAACAGCTAAGATTTTTAAATCTAAAATGTCTTCATATATTTTTTTTGTATTCACAACGTTTAGTACTTAGAGCTTATGTAGCAAAATTGTCTAGTTTATGATGATCTCTTTTGATCCAGTCATCCTCTCATGTGCATTGCAACTGGGGCAACGGAAAGGTGGCTTTTCCTTTGGCAAGCTATGGTTGAAACACGCTTAATTCATATCACACAGAGCGACGGAAGATCAGCGTAAAGCATCAAATCTAACCTTGTTCCCTCTCGATTGCCCTTAGGCCGATCACTAGTACCAATTCCTTGACATTCATGGCCAGCCTGGAACGTAAAAGTGGATTCTGGATTCACTAATTTGTCGTGTTTCATCTCTCCGCTCACGTTTAAAAGTAGCATCATAATATCTCTGAGAAAGTAAACTAACAAAAACAAGATGCCATGTCAACATATTTAGTCAGTGTAGGTAGATCAGTTGTCTACTAGACTGAGTCTTCTTAAGTTTCCAATTAGCGCTTAATATCAAATCTCAGACAATTTGCTTTTACTTATCTGACGTTACCACATTTCGAATACTTTTTTATGTTGATTTTCAATAATCTTGGCAACACGATTGAATTGAGATTGAAATCAATCGCTGGAGTAGAAATAATAAACAATAAAGGTCCGTAAGACTAATCTAATTTCAAATAAATTAAACCGTAATAAATTAATAGAAAAATGTATTTAACCTTTTTCTAATCGATGTAATAAAAAATCTAACAATAAGAAAAAAACGCCATGAAATCTTTAAAATGAGACCAATTTTACATTAATTTTAATAGGTACTTATGGACTAAGATCCGGCTGCAGGATCACTACGTTCATCGCGTACATAATCAAACTCAGATTCTTACATACATTTATGTAAATGTACATACATTACAATACATGATTTTGACCCCCTTCAAAACGTCGGATTAACTCCTCGAAATTTGGCATACTTATTATAGCGATAGGCTGCATCCATATTACCTACTTGAAAAAAAGAAAGAATGTTGGTATACTTTTATCCATTTTTATATAAATCTATTGACGTCCGCTGTTAGTCATCGGTCCAGTCCGGTCCGGTTCGAGCATCGTCGTCGTCATCATCATCATCACCGTCATCGTCATAATTATGATAGCAGTTCAATGATTCTTGCGATTATATATAGGACATTGAACGAGACTCATTGACGACTGGTTAGACGGAGGGTTTTGTTTCGAATCTCCCCCCTCTTACATTGTTAGTAATATCTTTTACCATCCCATGGTGCACGTGTGATGAAGTAACAAATTCTAGATATGTGGTAGCGCGTCAAGTCAAGTTCAAGCTATTATAATTAACCCTCCTCCTATCGTAAAAGACGATTAAGGGCAAATAACATCAATGCAATTAATTGAAATCTCGAAATGAAATTTTATACTAACACAGCTAGGCCGGACTGGGGATTTAGTCCGTCACCCGCAGAGAGGCGGAGCGCGACCGACGTCCCGGGACAGGGACGTTGAGAAGTGAGGGTATCCCAAAGGGTATTCCGGTGGGCAGACCGCTGATGTTAAGTCACCCTGCTCCGGTGGTCGGCCCAAAGACGAAGGCGCGTGGGTACGGGTGGGTCCGTACCGCGCGCCGTCCTTTCGTCGCCCCGGACGGAATGGACGGCGCGTGCGCTTACCATAGCCCACCCATAAAAAAAATCACTAACACGTCCAACCAGTGAAATATAGTGGGTCAATTTTCCTCCTATTTTACAGGAGGCTCAAGTTCATCAGTGGGCCGTATATGAGCTGAAATGATGATGATAATGAATTATTACTATCATAAAAACTAATTTATCATCATCATTTCAGCCTATCACCGTCCACTGTTGGACGTAGGCCTCCTTCATGATATGCCCCAAAGTGCGGTCCTGTGCAGAAACCAATTATCCAACTTATTTTTCTGCTACTATGAATTGTAATACATACGCGAACAAAAATTCAATAAAAACTTTTACATACAGTGTATTACGTATTTATTTTGTAAAAAGAGCTTTTAAAACTAAGATAAATTTATTTCAAAGCGAGTCGTGCTCAAGTCGTAATAGAAAACTAAATTAATGTTATATAAATTTAGTTTGTTAATACTACTGAAGTAAGATATTATTCAGAATTTTTGAAACGAAACTTCTTCACTGTTACAGTGAAAATATCGTTACTATTTCCTCAAGCTCACGTATACGCTGTCGGGTAAACTTATAAGTGACATACATATGTTACACTAACTTAAAGGCGGTATGTGTCATGCTTACTGTAAGTACTTTTATTTAAACTACCTACAAGTTACATAAGGTTTACTTTTTATTCTTGTACACATTGACACATGTATTATTTTTAAAGT
This sequence comes from Lymantria dispar, assembly GCA_032191425.1. Taxonomy (NCBI): domain Eukaryota; kingdom Metazoa; phylum Arthropoda; class Insecta; order Lepidoptera; family Erebidae; genus Lymantria; species Lymantria dispar. The sequence continues at coordinate 2,056,842 of CM063442.1, read as the reverse complement.
TTTCCCTTGCTAAAAGAGTTTATAAAGTAAATAATTATCTATGCATATAATAAAACTTATTGTGCAATACAGGTATTAGAAAATGTCTAATACAAATCTAATACAAACAAGTCTTTATTAAAGCAACAGAAGGTAAAATAATTTTTAAAATTTTCACCTGTGTATTTGTCGTTGTGGAAGTAGAACTTCATCATCATCATCATCGCAGCCCACATACGTCCCACTGTTGGGCTTGGGGCTCCTCCACAATGGGAGAGAATTTGACCCACTATACCATGCTGGTCAGACATGTTGGTATAGGGTTTCATTTCGAGTTTTCCTTCTCTTGCACAGATGTTATGTGCATATTAGATCCCATAGTCGTCTTATACGACATCCACGGGCAAGATAGGGAGTGGTGAATTGTATTCTTACTCCGTCACCACACGGAAAGAAGTAGAATCTATACCCCTGTAAATAATACTAATTAAGACATAATCTCTATGTTTAAAATGAAAATCATTCATTATGCATAAACTCCGAGAAGACACATATTGTCCATTGTAATACTATCAAGTTAAACCAATAAACTACCACCGAATCGAATGCAACCGCTACTGAGAAGATATGACAAGAAATTCAGCGGGCATGTCAATAGTTTATTTATTTTGCTAACTTCTTTTATCTAAAATTGTATACAACTTATCTTGTGAGTACTAGCTCTAGAGTGATGCCTTTCGAAACACAAGTTAAGTAGTATAATTCACATATACAATTCAAACGATTATTACTTGATTCTGATCTTAAATCCTAAGCCTTAAACGTAATTCAAAAGAAAAAATATACAAGTAGCACCCGATTAAAGGTTAATTCCTAGAGTAGCTATCACTCCCCTCAATCACTACGGTGGGAAAGGAGAGAAACGCTATAAGAGTCCCAAATCCAGCATTGGAGATAGGCTGATGGAATGTCAAATATATAAAAAAAAATACAAAAAACAATCATCATTATCATCATCACAGCTCATACATCCCACTGTTGGGCTCGAGCCTCCTCCGCAATGAGAGGGAAATTGACGTACTACACCAAGGAGGTCAGGCAGTTTGGTATAGGATTTTATTTCGAGATTTCTTTCTCTTCCGCTGTTGTTATATACATAATATATTCCTTAGTCGCCTTTTGTGACATCCAAGGGTATAAGACAGGGGGTGGTGAATTGTATTCTTACTCCCTCTTCACACGGAAAACATAATACGAACAATGTTTACATATAAATGAAAAGAAAATGACAAAAAAAATATTCTGATGATACGTTATTCTCTCAAACTTGAGCGTGCAATATTCCGCTAAAATATCGAAGAGTGATTCGATAACTATTTCATTTCTGAATGACACAGCGTTCGAAGATATTATATATAAAAGTTTTGTTGGAAGTTTTGGTTGTATTGGAAAATTTCAGATGTTTATCACAAATTTTCCTTATATTTACTCTTCCATCTAGGTTATTTATTTTATTACGAAAGGGATTATACAGACATTATTGATGTGAAACATTGAGGGGGACCCTGTTCGTTAGCGTGGCGTTAACGCCACGTTTGGATATTTACCTACATTTGTGTAAAGAAACCATAACCTGTTTTGTAATTTTATACAATGCCATCTATTGAGCTTAAAATGAATTATTAACCTAAACACATACCTATAGTGTATACCAATAAAAATAAATGTTTATTGAAAATTCGTCTAATTCTGGATAAAAAGAAATCGTTATATTTTATTAATACTTTGTACCATATTAGTTCCTGTCATAATCTGTTCTTTTATGCATAACAACTTGCAATAATTTCGATGCTTCACATCTGCCAGGCGTCCTGAGTGACGGCTCCCTTTTTTAGGAATTGTCCTTACTACTAAATAATACTCGTATGTTGTACGTCATCTATCTTCATTTAGCTTTCATCTTAATTTCTTGGGATCGACGCAATATGTTCTATTTGTACATACTGTAAAGGTTTTTAGTAATAGATATATGGCTCGCTGACTACCTAATCTCAACACTACTTAAGTATGCAATTATTGACAAGATGGCATCAGATTCAATTGGTCTAGCTCAACTTAAAGATGTTCATCGTTTTTTACAACACGAACAATACAGGGGTTGATAACATTCCTAACCGCCACTACATAGTATACATCATCATCATTTCAGCTTATCGCCGTCCACTGCTGGACGTAGGCCTCCCTCATGTTACGCCACAAAGTGCGGTCCTGTGCCGCCTGCATCCAACGACTCCTAGAAACTTTCACCAGGTCGTCGGTCCACCTAGTAGGGCGACGTCCTACACTGCGTCGTCCGACACATGGTCGCCACTCGAGAACCTTTCTTCCCCAGCGGTTGTCGCTTCGTCGAGCAATGTGGCCTGCCCACAGCCACTTCAGCGTGCTAATTCTTCGTGCTATCTCGGTTACACCCGTTCTTCTGTGGATTTCCGTATTCGGGATACTATCTTGCAGAGAAATCCCGAGCATAACCCGCTCCATAGCACGCAGAGCGACTTTGAGCCTTGTTATGAGGCCTACATTTAGGGACCACGTTTCCGTGCCGTAAGTCATCACTGGTAACACACAATGGTCGTAAAGGTATGTTGGACGAGAAGATTCCCTTAAGTTGCCCGAACGCTGTCCAACCGAATTGGATTCGTCGGCTGATCTCTTTCTCGAAATTGGATCTATCTAGGTAAACATAATGATCAACAACTTCGAGAATCGCATTGCCAATTAGGACCGATACAGGAATGACATGGGCATGTCAAATACATGACTTTCGTCTTGTCCATATTCAAATAGTATACATTACCAATTTATTCAAATTAATAATGACAGCAAAATGAATTAAGCCAAATTAAAAATTTTCATAACCCCGACATAAACTAAAATTTAAAAATAAAAAGTATACGTTGTCTTCAACAGGAATTATCAATTAATTGTCATTTAACGATTATACTGACACGCATGAAGCACTTAATCGATTAAGCATACGCCATTACATAATTTTGAAAAAGAGCTGATACTCCTACACTGCTGGACCGATATTAACCAAACATGGCTAAAAACCACTGCAAGGAAACTGACTTTCAAATGAGAAATCGAAATCGGTCCATGCTTTTGAGAGCGAAGGTTACATAGTCACACACACACACGCACGTTCACGCGCACACAAACTCACACAAACAGACATGGACGTCAAACTTATAACACCCCTCTTTTTGTGTCAGGGCTTAAAAATGATCCCTAGCCGAGGTCGCGTGTGGACGTGCCGGGGATTAGTTCGTCACCCGTAGAAAGGCCGACCGCATGGGAGCGATGCTTCTCCAACACTATCTTGCTGCTGAGCGTCGAATGGGACGATACCCGATAGGGTAACCCGCCGGGCTGGCCACGGATGTCAAGGAATTGGTACCAGTGGTCGGCCCAATAGCGATGCAGAGGAAATACGGTAGGTTTTGGGTTCGCACGCAGCCCATCCATCGCCCCGGGCGTATTGAGAAGTATGTGCCCAGACCATAGCTTACCAAAAAAAAGAAAGTTTAGTCCAGTGAGAACCCGTTGAAACCCTCTAAAATGGCGGCAGCGTCGGCGTGTGACTCTCATAACCTGTCCTTGTGTATAGATCTACCGCTATCTGGGTGAACCATCCGTACCAAGCCCTTGTTTTGAATAAAAATAAACTTCTAACCCTTTTTTTTTGGGTTGATCTGCGGTCGGCGCGGTCCTCACACCACTCCGTCCGGAGCGACAGAGGGGCGTAAGTAAGCACGCACACCCGCAACCCACCCGAACACCACGTCGCCTTCGTCGTTGGGCCGACCACCGGAGCAGGGTTACTTGTCATCAGTGGTCGGCCCGACGGAATACCCCCTACTTGGGGTACTCTCCCATCGACCGAACTTTTAACCCTTTCTAGGAAGTCTAGTTAAAAATAATAATTTGAATGTATAATGATTTCTAATGTTTACGCGAGCATTATGGGTCAAATCTATACTATAAGTGCTCACATATTAGTCCGCACGTGACCATGAACTCTGTAACGTGTTTGAAACGTCAAGCAATCAAAAATCAAATATAAATGCGACAAAATGCTTAATATAATTTAAATAGAATTGAAAATATTGAATAACATTTTGACACAAACTAAAATAATACAAAAAAAATATCACGTTCTTTTCAACAGGAGTTATTAATTAATTGTCATTTAACGACTATACTGGCACGTGTGAAGCACCTAATCGAGTAATCATACATCATCACATCAATTGGAAAAAGAGCTGATACTCTTACACTGCTGCACCGATATTAACTAAATGTAGCTAAGAACTACAACAAGGAGGCATTTAAAATAAAAAAAATAAACCGCATCAAAATCACTCCATCCGTTTGAGAATTACGATGCCACAGATGGAACACACACACACACACACACTCACATGTGTGTTTTTGAGGAGTTGGGTTCTCTGGAGACCATCCAAATTGTAGTACCAGGTCAACGTGACCATATTGCAAGATCATAACCTGCAAGGTATATCTACACATGCGAGGGGAGGGCGGTGTTGTCTCCTTAAGGGAGCTCACCGCCTGGCGCGTCGACGCCCGCCGAGACATCATTGCCCGTTGGGCAGTCCGGCTGGAGAGGTCTCGATACGGTGTCTGGACCGTGGAGGCCTTCCGGCCGGTGCTGATGCAGTGGTTGGAACGGCGGCACGGGGTGCTCTCCTTCCGACTGGTACAGGTCTTAACGGGGCATGGATGCTTCGGCAAGTACCTGTACACGGTCGCTAGGAGGGAGAGTACACCGTCCTGCCACCACTGCGATTGCAACGAGGATATGGTGCAGCATACGCTCGAGATCTGTGGCGCTTGGGCGGAGCAGCGTCGTGAACTCGTCGCAATCATCGGTGCCGACCATCGCTAGGGAGATGCTCGGCAGCATCAGGAACTGAGATACGAGATCACTCCCACGTAGCCTTCTGCGAGGCAGTGATCTCGCAGAAGGAGGCGGCGGGTCGCGCGCGCGAGGAGCACAGCTTCGACAAAGCGACCCGCCGCCGGCGACTGGGGCGGCGCAGGCGCGACAACCTGCGTGCCATGCCGCCCTAGCCGAGGCCGCGAGTGACGTGACCGGGGAGTTAGTCCGTCACCCGTCGAGAGGCCGACCGCGTGAGGAAAGACCGACGTCCTCCCCGAGGGTGGGACGTCGGTGTGATGTTGGTGCGGGTGTGCGTGCTTACGCCCCTCTGTCGCCCCCGGACGGAGTGGTGCGAGGAGCGCACCGACCGCAGCCCACCCCAAAAAAAAAAGGTGTATCTACGCATTGAAAACGATCTATTGAACTCAAAAATACAAAATGTCTGTTGCGAATTTTTGAAGAGTTAGGTTCTTTGGAGACCATTCTGGTTGCAGAATCAGGTTGAAGTTATTCATTAATTGCCATTTAACGATTAAGTACACTGGGGTGAAGAACTTAATCGAGTCATCATACGCCATTACATCATATGGGAACAGAGCTGCTACTTTTACACTGCTGGACCGATATTAACCAAACATAGCTAAAAACCACCGCCAGGAACCTGGCTTTCAAATAAAAAACCGCGTCGAAATCCGTCCATCCATTTGAGAGCTACGATGTCACAGGCACACATATATACACACAGACAGACAGACATCGACTTCAAACGTATAACACCCCTCTTTTTCCGTCAGAGGTTAAAATAGTTTTATTTACAATTTTGAATGTATTTGAATTTTAAATACAAGCGAGTGCTTATTGAAAATAACTGCGAAACGGGAGTGAGGTTTTGATGAAATTTATATTGTGAATTTAATTTCTATGTAAATTGATGAATCATAAATGCGCAATTCTGTTGTATTGTTAAAGAGTTCGGATCAGTGAAACTTAATATTGACTTGCTAAATATTTTCTTTTAAAAATATTGTACGCATATCAATGATCGCCGTCTACTTTGGAAAATAGTAAGAATATAATTCACCACTTTTCATTCAAACTTCAGCTTCCAATAGGATATTAAGATAGTTTATTGAACCAACATGTTCTGCCTTTTCCATGTAATGACAGATTAACATGTTCCCTGCACCATCATTTTCAAAGAACTTTCAGCTTTGGAGACCTAAAAGATCTCGTAACTAACCTACCGTTTGACACCTAATCAGTCTCCTAAAAATACGGTTTTGAATATAATTTATATACTACTATATAATAATTATACTACTGTGCGTTAGGGACTTAATCCATCTCTAATTGTTATTTTTATGTCCTTGAATTCACCTTTACGTCGGAAGCAAATACGTATATTTGTCTTACTTACTCATACTTAGGAGTGGTAGGACCACACTGACGACAGTTATCTGTCTACAGCCGCGGGCCGGTCCGTCCGGGGCAGTACCATGCTCTCGCAAAAAATCGACGTCTGAGTAATAGCAATTTGTTACTGCGCTTCGTTCGGTGAGCGAGAGAGCTGGAAGCCCAACTTTCTGAGGGTGATTGCATGTGGAGGGTTTTGGTGGTGCCCTTGGTATCACTGAGCATCAATGCACGCATTCACACTCCCTTCGCTTTCTTCGCGGTAGGCAACGGCCTTGTAAAGGTCCATGAGCGGCAGCAACACTTACCATCAGGTGTACTGTTTGCTCGTTTGCCACCGTTTGCAATAAAAAAAAAAAAACTTAAAGTATTTTACACGTTAGCACCTCCCGCAAGGAGTGAAAAAATAGGATTATAGTCAACGCATAATACAAAAGTCCTGCAAGAGATCTGATAGATCTCGTACCGCAACGAACGTGTTAAGATACTATTCACCCCGTGGGTGTCCTAAAGACAACTAAGGGATATGATATGCAGATAATATCCACGCAAAAGAAAGAAAACTCGATATAAGACCCTATTCTTTTATGTTTTTTTTTTTTGGGTGGGCTGCGGTCGACGCACTCTTCGCACTACTCCGTCCACGGCGACAGAGGGGCGTAAGAACGCATACCCGCAACCCACCCGAACACCACGTCGCCTTCGTCGTTGGGCCGACCACCGGAACAGGGTTACTTGTCATCAGTGGTTGGCCCGACGGAATACCCCCTATTTGGGGTACCCTCCCATCGACCGACGTCACCCCCTCGGGGAGGACGTCGGCCTTTCCTCATGCAGTCGGCCTCTCGGCGAATGACGGACTAACTCCCCGGTCACGTCACCCGCGGCCTCAGCTAGGGCGGCATGATGCGCAATATAAGACCCTATGCCAATACGTCTGACGCGATATGCTATGGTACGGTGACATCCCGCCGAAACCGCTCTGAAGGGCAGCAGGAACAGGGTTCAATTTCTTAAACTACCTGTCTCTGTATCGCCATTTGAGTAGGCCATCGGTAGACCTTATCTCCAGTGGCATAGATTACCATACTATGCAAACATTCTTTGAATATGGACACGACCATCACACTTGGCGATCATAGTAAGGCATTATACGTTTTACAGTTATTTCTGCCCATCCTCCTGGTGAACTCTTTGCTGAAATATACGACTCCCACGGGTAAGAATGGCGAGAACTGTATTCTTATCTCATTGCCACTCAGGAGATAAATAAATAGCACTCAAATGTTCGTACCTATAATACCAACTCTTACAACCCTCGGGTATTGTGAAAATAACTAAGAGTTTCACATCGATCTGTGCGTATTCCATCTGATACTATCTGATCAAGAATTATATTCACACATTATGGATTGACGTCAGGCTGACAACTGGTCATAAAAAACTGAAAAAAAAAAAACTATTTAATGCGAGGAACAAATTATATAATTGATTTAAATTGAAGAATAAAATAACAATCAAAAGTGATGCTCATTACAATGTCTACATCTCGGAATATTGCAGGTTAAAAGAATTTGCACTGATTTTCCGTGGAGGCAATTTAATGACGTCACGAGTGCCAATTGGGCGAGACAACATCATCAACGTTTTTAAAATAGATAAATGAAAATCGAAGATAAACACATGAAGAAAATAATAAGTGTAATTAAATATTTTGAATAACCTAAACTAATAAAATACAAACTAAAATAATAAAAAAAAAGGATTGCGTTCTCTTCAACAGGAATTATCAATTAATTATACTGGAATTATTTTATTCTTTCACCATAGCTATAGCTTTCCATTGGTGAAAGAATAAAATAATTGAAAGAATAAAATAATAATGGAAAGCTATAGCTTTCCATTGGTGGTTCTTTTTGAAAGAAATTTTTGAAATCGGTTTGTTGGTTTAAGTGTGAAAGCGCAACACACAAACAAACTTACTTTCGCATTTATAATATTAGTAAGGAAGTAAGGATTGTCATTTATCTTATATCCTTAAACGAGTAATTCTTATATATATATATATATATATATATATACCTATATATATATTCAGGATCTTGGAAACGGCTCCAACGATTTTGTTGAAACTTGGCATACTAGAGGTTTCGGGTCCAAAAAATCGATCTAGCTAGGTTTTATTTATAGAAAATGTTGTTTTGTCCGTGTTATTAGCAAAACAAACAATGACATTAAATTTTAAAAGAATATGAATTCAAATTTCGTTGTCAACGTCATGAGTTACGATAGCTCTGATGGGTTGTTGTTGATGTCTGTTGGGAAGTTGACAGGTTCTAATTTTAGTTTTTTTGGCATTCAAACAGCGTCGTAGCGAATCTCGGTGTAATTATTATTCTCTGTTTGTAATTTTTTATATATTTTTCATTATTTATTTTTTATTAATATATATCTAAATAAATTCGATAAAAATATTCGGAGCGAAGCTCGGTCAACCAGATATTTAATAATTATACTGGCACGGGTGAAATATTTAATCGAGTAGTATGTATCGTTATTATGTCAAAAAAAACTTGAGAGGTGTCAAGGAACACCCGGATGGAACGAAGTTCCTTTCGATTATTAGTGAAGGAATTGTAATAAAATTTTATTTTTTTTAAGTTATAATAATATTTATTATTATTATTTTTTATTATTTACAAAAAACCTGTATACACTCAACAAAAATAATCGTCGCGACACCACACTGTTCAATGCGAAATAGAAATGAAAATATCTGGCTTGCTTTCTATAAGAGAGAGAGAGACAGACAGAGAAACATGCGACGCCGCACAGCTTACAATAGCTTACTATAGCAAAAAGTGTCGTGACAACTTTTCGTAAGAATTTTTTCCGTCTAGCCCCCTTTCACAACGCGCGATAAGGAACTTCGTTCCAATATAATTTTAGAAAAGAGCTGATATTCTTATAATGCTGGACCATTAACCAAACATAGCTAAAAACCACTGCAAGGAAACCTTTCAAATGAAAAGGACCGCATCGAAATCGGTCCATCCGTTTGAGAACTACGATGCCGCAAACACACACATACACAGACAGACAGTCGACGGTTGACGTCAAACTTATAACCCCTCTTTTTGCATCGGAGGTTAAAAAGAAAACAAAAAAAAAATTAACGGCCGTGTCACATTGTACTGGGACCGATCTATTAATCACTGATAGGATTATTGTGTCCAATAAACCAGACATCGTGGTAATAGATCGGCTAGAGCGCCCTACAATGATTGTTGATGACACTATTCCGCATGACGGGAATCTCGTGAAGGCTGAGAAAGATAAACAAACAAAATATCAAGACTTAGCTCACGAGATTGTCGACATGTGGGATGTGGACACGACAATCGTTGTACTGATAGTCATTTCGACCAATGGGATAATAGCCAAGAGCTTCGATCAACACCTAAAGAGGCTCGCGTTAGGTAGTTGGATTACGGGTCTGATGCAGAAGGCAGTGTTATTGGACACTGCTCACATTGTGAGGAAGTTCCTCTCTCTGGAGCCCTAACCACCGTCGGCTTGGTGCCTGTATTCGCTGACGATAGGTTAAAACGCTTTTATATTTTTAAATATATTTTTTTTTAAATTTAATATTTAAAAATGTATAGAGTAGTTAGCATGTTAAATAAAGGTAATAATAATAATTAAACTGGACTATTATATACCATAGTATAAATTATTTTTCTCCCAATAATATTTGCAATACGTACAATGGAAGAGGAGTACATATTGCTTCGACCCCCGAGTAATTGGGATAAGAGTAGGATGATGATGATGATGATGATGACGTGTACCTTTAGGATCATAATACATCTGATATTTTTGCAGGTGTGGCAGTTGCCTCCAGCGTATTCACAATAACGGCTATGTCGGTAGACAGATACCTTGCCATAACGCAGTCGCTCCGTCAACCTTGGATGCCATCACGGCGAGGAGCTTGCAGTCTTCTAGTAGGACTATGGCTGGTTGCGTTTGCAATATTCGCACCACTGCTTGCAGTTGCCACCGTAGAAAGGGAATACTTGCCATCTTTATCCAGGACAAAAAATGGATCGGTAAGTTGTAATTAATTCATATATTTTTATTATTTAAGATATTATCGATATATTGTGTATATCATGTCCATAGGTTTCTCTTATGTGGACTATTTATCTTTTTAATTATTATTTTGTTTAAATATCATCATTAATATTATCGGCAATATGTCAATAACCACATTTTGTTAACTCAACAGTTGCCATGATAACAGCAACGGCGCGAATCTTTGCTACATGATGTCCCAATATTGCCAATTTGTTTTCCGTTCCGTTACTAATTGTAATAATGTTACGACTTTTAGGAGTGGTAGGACCACACTGTCGACAGTTATCTGTCTACAGCCGCGGGCCGGTCCGTCCGGGGCAGTACCATGCTCTCGCAGAAAATCGACGTCTGAGTAGTAGCAATTTGTTACTGCGCTTCGATCGGTGAGCGAGAGAGCCGGAAGCCCAACTTTCTGAGGGTGATTGCGTGTGGAGGGTTTTGGTGGTGCCCTTGGTATCACCGAGCCTCAATGCACGCATTCACACTCCCTTCGCTTTCTTCGCGGTAGGCAACGGCCTTGTAAAGGTCCATGAGCGGCAGCTCACTTACCATCAGGTGTACTGTTTGCTCGTTTGCCACCGTTTGCAATAAAAAAAAAAAAAAAAAAAGACAACCTGTTTCGATAAATACAGCATATTATGCGATAGATATTTTTATAATCTATGTGGTAGTTCCAGAGATAAACACGTTAAAAAAGAAACAAATACTTTGTATTAGATAATAGATTACGGCAGAGGAATACTAATCTGTGAACTAGTGAAATTGCCGGCATACATTATGTCAAAACCGATTGTACTTAGGTGAAAAAAAAATATATATGTATATAACACACTAGGGAATAAATAGTTTTACCTCGGCAGACTTTAAAACAATGGCGAATTTGAAGCATTCGTGAATGACAAAACCGCCATATTTCAGGTGTAGGTTTGAAGGATATTCCGTACTCGCTTGCCGTATTATTCCGGCTTGCTATATATACACTATTAATTATCAGTTTTATTAATTATTATTAATTACTTATGTTAAAAATTCTTTCCTAATATCTGATTCTATCTTGATCCAATCCTGTAATCTTTCTTTTTGAGCTGATAACGTCCTATAAATCTATGAACGCAGGCGGGACGCATGAAAAAGAATGACTCATTGTCACGTTTCGCCTGAGCCGATAGAGAGGCAAGATCGAGCTAAACGTTCGGCTTGTGACGCATATAGTTCTCTTCAAAAATATTTGAATTAAGGAATGCGAATAAATGTTAATTTGTCGAAAAAAAAATGTGATGTACATTTAATTCATTTGTAAATAATTCATCGATAATAATTAAAAGTTTGCAATTTTGCATCAATGTTTTCTTGTGACGTAAGATTTTTGACCTAACGCTGCCAACCATCGCTAGGGAGATGCTCGCCAGCACCAGGAACTGGGATGCCGTCGCTGCCTTCTGCGAGGCTGTCATCTAGCGGAAGGAAGCGGCGGACCGTACGAGTGAGTAACGCCTCCACGCAGACACGGTCCGCCGCTGGCGACTGGGGCGACGCAAGCGCGAGTACCTGCGCCTGATGCCGACCTAGAATAGGCTACGGGTGACCAGACCGGGGAGTTTAGCCCGTCACCCACGGAGAGGCTGACTTCGCGACAGGGACATCGATGGAAGAGGGTACCCCAGTCAGGGTATTCCGTCGGGTCGACCACTGAAGACAAGGAACTCTGCACCGGTAGTCGGCATAACGACGAAGGTGACGTGCTATCGGGTGGACTATGGGGCCACGTGCCACTCCTCTGTCGCCCCGGACGGATCCGGGCGGCGGGTGCACTAATCGTAGCCCACCCAAAAAAAATGATGTAAAATTATCGTCATCCATATCAAAACCAAATTCGGTTTCCGTCTAATTCAATCAATTATCTCCTATAAGATTCACTGAACGATAATAATTACAAAACTACACATTACTAATGAATTTCACAAACGTAACTAAGGCGACTGATATACAAATAAGTCAAAGCGATACTAGATTCCAAAGGCTCAATCAAACCACATCAAACAACACCTGAATATTAGTCTAAATAGTTGAGAAGTTATTCTCAATTAGGTAAAATGTCTCGATTCTGATATTAAATTCATGTATCTTTATTCAAAATAATCGGAAGTATAATATTTTTGTCCAAGTTATCTTATATCTTTAAACGAGCAATTCTTGTATATATAATATTCAGGATCTCGGAAACGGCTCTAACGATTTTCATGATATTTAGCATACTAGAGGTTTCGGGGCCAAAAAATCGATCTAGCTAGGTTTTATTTATAGAAAATGTTGTTTTGTCGGTGTTTTAGCTAATCAATACATTGACATAAAATGTCAATAGAATGAGTATTCAAATTTCGCCATCGCCGTCAAGAGTAACAATAGTTCAGTTGGAAAGTTGTCCAGTCGCATTCAAACAGTGTGAGATCGAATCTCGATGTTATTATTTTCTTTTTTCTAATTTTGATATTTTCTTTCATTATTTCATCACTTTTATATTTTATTAATATATTAGATATATATTAAATTAAAAGTATACTTATAAGGTCGCCAAAATACATAAAAAAGATATACCAGATATTAGTGATTGAAGTGAAAACTTTTATAGTGTCATCAAATACTTCCGGCCTCCGATGTACGGCTAATTTTGGTACACCTTAATTATTAACCGACTTGATTATAGTTCTATAATTTAATTGGTTATTGTATAATTAAGTAAATAGTTGATTCATAGTTCTTGTAAGTTGTATCAATTCTCATACAATGGGCGCCTTCCGCTTGTAAGCTTCTGGCGCGACTATTAAATAGTACTTATTGTTACAGACCCCCGTACTTTCTTACACTATGTTGATTAATCAAACCTATAATCATTGTTTTACTGTATATTATCATCATCATCATCTCAGCCCATATACGTCCCACTGTTGGGCTCGAGCCTCCTCCATAATGGACGGGTAATTGACCTGCTATACCACGCTGGTCAGACGTGTTGGTATAGGGTTTTATTTCGAGTTTTCCTTCTCTCACATAGATGTTATATGCGTTTTATATCCCTTAGTCGTCTCGTACGATCACCCACTGGGAAGATAGGGGGTGGTGAACTGTATTCTTACTCCGTCACCACACGGAAGTTACTGTATATGTTAGATTCTTATTTCACTAATTTATGATTTCATTATAATAATACCTGCATGTCAACTTCCGTCGTAATAAATATTTAATGTTACGTAATCCTTTACCGGATATAAAATGCACATAACATCTGTGCAACAGAAGGAAACTCAAAATGAAACCCTATACCAACATGTCTGACCAGCATGCTATAGTAGGTCAAATTCCTTCCGATTGTGGAGGAAGCCCAAGCCCAACAGTGGGACGTATGTGGGCTGCGATGATGATGATGATGATAATCTTGTACAATATTTGCACGTAAATGATTATTACTATAATTAACATATTTTATATTTAACATTATCAATTAAGTGTGTGAATTTAGTATTAGCTCAGGCCACGTGAATGTATAAATACCGCCATTAGAATATTTTAATGCACTCTCATTATAACCACTGTAAGGTGAATTACGAATTAGAAAGTACAACGTGTTTCTTCATTATCTTTATGGCCACCTAGGGACACGATATCGAAACGAAAGTATCGATACTGTACTCATGAGTAGTATCGAAGAAAAAGTGTCGTACTCAATAAAGTATCGAAACAAAAGTATCGATACTCCAAAGTATCGAGCATTGAGTACTTTTCCTGGAATCTAGGTCGTGTTGAGCTTTTTTTTTTAGGAATTTTGCCGTCTGTGTTCGGATTAAAATATCTTGAACCACTTTTTCGAAGGTTCATTACGCTTAACTAGATGGCGTTACCATAAGCATAAGCCGTAAAGGTCAAGTTTAACATGGATATTTTCTACAATTTTTTCGATACGATACCCACCTAAAAGTATTCATTGAGTAAAAGAATCGAATAGAAAGTATCGAGTACAAAAGTATCGGTATCGAAAGACAAGTACTCGATACCTAAACGTATCGATACTTTTTTCGTGTCCCTACCGCCACCCTCGCCACCTTCATTCTACAATAGACACGTTTGGATAAGGAGTCAATTCATGTATCATTGATATGGCAATATGAAATGTTATCACTAACACTACATCTATAACTATGTCAATGTCACTATATCTTTGTCGCTGGATATAAAAATTAAAAAATGTAAAATGTTTTAATTTACATATTTTAATTGATGATCAAACAATTAATTTGAATAACCAATTTGTTTGTTCTTAGTTTTCATTTCTGTCGGCAATTCTCATATAGTCAAAAAATGCTATTAGCCATTCTTTTAGTGATGCTTAAGTTGATTATAGGACTTTCCTGGACCAGTAAAGAATATTTGCATATGGTATTCTAAACTCGTCACCAAATGTGGTAGGTGTCGTTGGTGGTAGGACCACCGCGGGCCGGTCCGTCCGGGGTAGTACCACACTGAGCAGAAAATCTGAGTAGTAGCAATTTGTTACTGCTCTTCGTTTGGTGAGCGAGAGTTCTGAAGGTGTTTGCGTGTGGTGAACACTAAATTATCATTATTTTGTATAATACAAAAAAGGAGTTAATTGAAAATTACAATTTGCTTTTCGATAATCATTTATTTGCACTGGTTATTCCAAATCTATATATTAATACGTGAAGTAAAAACTTCGTACTTTCAGGTAATTACGTGGATGGACATGACATGACAATATGAAATTTGGCACCGTTGAGGTATATAATGAGAAGTGCATAAAACTGAAATTTCATATAACAATGCATTATAAATACATTAAATTAATTAGAAAAGGCATTACGCACAAATGACATACACACACACACGCACATACGCACGCATGCACGCACGCACGCACGCACGCACGCACGCCCGCCCGCACGCACGCACGCACACTAGTGTTGCCCAAAAAAGTCTTGGTCTTGCGGTCTTGGTCTTGGTCTTGCGAGAAATGCGAGACCGAGACCAAGACCAAGACCGCTTAATTTTTGCAAGACCAAGACCAAGACTAGCCCTGCAAGACTTGAGCAAGACCAAGACTGGGCCTGCAAGAGTCTCGCGGTCTTGCATTTAATTCAAATCACCATTTCAGCTTATATACGGTTGAGCTCGTGTCTTCTACATAACAGGAGGAGAATCGGCCGTGGCCGGAGGGGAATCGCCACGGTGATCGGCCGTGTTGTTACAGGTCATACATGTCAAGTTTTCCTTCTCTTGCACCGATGTTATATATTATAGCCCTTAGTCGTGGGTTCGCAGTCACGGGTAAAATAGGGGGTGATGAATTATATTCTTACTCCGTTAATACACGGCAAGTCAAATCAGTCTTGAGATATCCATCTATTGGCCAATCGATTCCCAATGTTGGTGTTGGCTTTTCAGAATTACTCTTCGGAAAGGCTTAAGGACAAAAATACCGTAATCACGAGAGTGCTCTTGCCCATTATACATATTTATATATCCGTTTATTCATTAGCCCAACGACGTTCACTGTTGGACATAGAAATATGCCTACAATTAATCTATATAAATGTCCATGTAGGGACAGAGTACGATCACCATCAGGCAGTACATGAAGCGTTGCTCCCAGCGCTATTTTGCCTCTGCCACGACTCACCCCAATCCACTAGTGGTTGGGGCGGTAAACTACGTCCCCTCAAAAATATCCGCGGTCCGACGTCCTCGTCATCTTCTTGAAGAAAAAGATGACGCTATTATGATCGCCCAAGAAAGGACCTACACAGCTCGCGCAGCGATAACAGATAAAACTCCGCGGTATCGGCCTCGCCGTCGAGGTCGAAAACCGCGCCGCGTAAAAGTCATTAACCTAAACTTGGCCACGCCCACTTTGCTCTCAGCGACGCCCCGAGCCGAGGTCCGTTCCCCACAGGGGGGAGCCCTCGGGCGATGTTCGCTTAACTTACTTACCGAGTTGAGAGCCATCAGCACTCACCCATTGACCGCGTTAAGCTGTCAAGGTCATCTGCGACCAACAGCTACACACACACAAAAAAAAAGACAGAGTACGAATATAATTCACCACTCTCTTACCCGTGGATGTCGTATCAAATCGGATCGGGCAACGGTGTTAGGAACCCATGAAAAAAAATTGAAATAAAAATATCGATTCGTTAATGAATTGAGAGACATGTAAGTTCTCAATTTTGTCATCGATTTTCGTGTAAATTGATTAAAATGTATAAAGGAATGATACTTAATCTACAACATATTCGTATTTTGTTAAATGTTCATTAGAATTTGAATAAATCAATGATTACGTTTGCATAAGCAAGACAAACTTAGCTTTAACATAAATCAGCTGATCGGCCGATGACCGTTGATGAGTCGCCTTTGTACCTACGTAACCATTGAAAGGTTCGCGCAAATCTAATACCTATTTATACTGTCGAAATTTTACATGCTTACATATATCCTGTCTGTACATACCTACATAATGCATAAAATTTAAGGCATAAACTCTTAGATACACATTTTTGTAATCACTATAACTTTTAGGTTATATTGTTTTTGTGTAATATACATTCTAATTATGATCTATGACTGATGAACTACAACATACATGAACAGTTGTCCCATAACCTGATACACCCTGTGTATATAACATATGTGCAAGAGAAGTGAAACTAGAAAGAAAACCCTGTACCAGCATGTCTGACCAGCGTGGTATAGTAGATCAATTTTCCTCTTACTGGAAGGAAGCTTAAGCCCAGCAGTGGCACTTTTATGAGCTGTGACGATGACGACGAATATCATACATTTTACAAGTATTAAAACCATAAAATTTTAAATCAGTTTTATATGTTCTTGAATAAATAGTATATTAAGAGCTACATGGATCCAGCGGCAAAAGTATTTATATAGGCAATAGAGCAACAGGTTTTTTCAAGTATCCAGAGTATCAGTAACTAAACTGGAAATACAATAGATACATACCACTTAACTTGAAGGGGAATATAAACAATCGCATTAATTGTAAAATATCGCATTGATTATAAAATGACATAAAATTTATTGTATCAACTGCCTCGTGTGGTGACGTCTTAAGAAAATAGGGTCGAAAGTCCTGTCATAAGAGTAGTAACGCTGTCTAATGGAACACCAGGGGAATAGAAGAGTAATTTTCTCCAGTGGTAAGTATTGTATTCAATAGTGAACTATAGGCTAACAGATGGATAGATAGGATAGGATATTTGATTAATTTAGTTGGATTTTTCATTGCCATGATAAATTACTGTTACGTTATTCTAACTGCAAAACTTTGCGAGACTCTTGCTGCAATACCAAGACTCGGGTGCGCAAGACCAAGACCCGGGTGCGCAAGACCAAGGCCAAGACGAGACCAGGTGTGATGTTGCAAGACCAAGACCAAGACCGGTCCAAGTCTCGTCTTGGTCTTGCATTTGGGCAACACTAACGCACACACACACACACACACACACACACACACACACACACACACACACACACACAATGATAACAATGTCTAATAGACATTTGTACTCATATATTAGTTATTAGTGAAATACAACTTTCTCATTATACAATTATACATAAATAATTATAATTAAAAGAAAATTGTGTAGCAAAAAAAATATTTGAATGATTTATTCCCGGCGACCGCTAGTAATTTAAAAGAGAAATAAATGTTCCAAGTCAAACGCTTAGGCCGATTGTGCCTCTCTATCTTACTAGCTTACTCCACACTCTTGCTTGTACGCCCGGCTGAGACAGAATAAATATCTTTTTACTTAAATTATACAATTAATTTACTTCTTACTTTTACTTCTAGTAAACATGTCATAAGTCCAACGCTTAGGCCAATTGTGCCTCTCTATCCTTTTACCGCGTTCTCTCTTGCACGCTCGTTGCAAGCGAACGTGACAATGAATCATGCTTTTTTTGTGCGCGCAGCCGGTATTCATTGATTTATAAGACATTATCACGTTAAAAGACAGTTTGATTTTTAAACAGGTAGTTACAAATAATAGTTAATTAATTATTATATTTTATATTTGGAAATATGTACAGTAAAACTCGATTATCTGATCCTCGGTTATACGGATTCGCGATTATCCGAACTGCCAATCGCGACCTATGTATCTACAAATCGAATTTATGTAAGCATGAACGTGTCTGGAATGGAATGTCTCGCGGGATCACTTCCCTACGCGGTTCATTATTGTTTTAGTTAGTAGCATGCCCCGCCGGATATATATTCGTCTTTTAATAAACGTATAAAATATATACTACATATGCACAAAGCCGAAGGAGGTTTTTTTATACATTCGATTATCCGGATTTTCGATTATCCGAATGCCTTACAACAACAATTAGTCCGGTTAATCGAGTTTCTACTGTATTAAACTTTAATTCTCATAAGTGAATCTGTTATGGTAACCCAATTCAGTTTACACACATTTCACATCCAAATGTTAACTTTTTTTTTTTTTGGCGTGGGTTGCGGTGAGCGCGCTCCTCGCACCACTCCGTCCGGGGCGACAGAGGGGCATAAGCACGCACACCCGCAACCCACCCACGATGCACGTCGCCTTCGTCGTTGGGCCCGACCACCGGAGCAGGGTTACCTGACATCAGTGGTCGGCCCGACGGAATACCCCCTACTTGGGGTACCCTCCCATCGACCGACATCCCCCCCTCGGGGAGGACGTCGGTCTTTCCTCACGCGGTCGGCCTCTCGGCGGGCGACGTAATTTTAGCATTTGTGATTTTTATGTATTATTTTTACTTAAAGCTCTTTCAACTAGATAAAATGTAAATATTCTTCCTTTACAGAAGCATTTTATTTTAATGTATTGACCTATTTTGGGTTGAAAGCTGTTTTAATTAACCAACAGTTACAGACAGAATAAATTAATGAATTAGTATAAATAATTTCTTAAAAGGTGCTTTTTGTCATTATAAAATTATCTTTGATAATTATTCATCAATATTAATGTATAATACGCGAAGCGAATTCGAAGAATATTTTCCGACGAAGAAAGAATACAATTCATCACCCCCTTTCTTGCCTGTGGATGTCGTAAAAGACTACTAAGGGATTATAATAAGCATACAACACCCATGCAAAAGAAAGAAAACTCTAAATAAAACCCTGTACCAGCCTGTCTGACCAGCGTCGTATAGTGGGTCCATTATCCTCTCATTGCAGAGGAGGCTCAAACCCAGTAGTGAGATGTATATGAACTGTGATGATGATGATGAGTAAGTATTTTCAAAGCAATGTTTTAAGTGGGAAATCTACTCATGTTTATGAACCTTTAAGAACACCTGTTAACCAAATCTAAAATTATTAGCCTTTGTTGGATTATTGTTATATGTTAAGAAGTTGCAAGCTCTCCCTTCCATCACCTCGGGCAGTTTAGGAAGGGTGTTACGAGATCATAGTCTGTACCCATAAAAAGGTTTTCGTGCGCTCCCGCGCTCGCGCCACCGTGACTAGCGCGTCCTTTTCTACACTCTATCGAAATCTACGGTACGAATAGGTGTCTAGATACGAACCTTAAACCTAAATTGTAATCTATTTTTTATTGTAATTCACATATAGTTATTAGTCCTTTTCAAATGTTCTGTGTTGTTTACTATTATTATTAGTCAATATAAATATAAATAAATCAGTTTTCTCGTCAAATCAGTACTTTTTTGGCGCCAACAGTAATTACATAACTCTTCACCGCCATGCAAACCGGTGAACCCTTGGCGTCGCCTTCGCTTGCGTTACATGGGCACATACTAACTACCTATGAAGCTAATAAAAGCTTGTTCAAAAAGAGCTAAATAACTCCAATTACAAAATAAATAATAAATATTGTAATTTGTCGTAAAAGATAATATTATGCTTCCATCTGGTGATTGAGTAAGAATCCTATTTACCAACCCTCTCTTGCCTGTGGGTGTCGTAAAAGCAAATAGCTATGCAAATAACATAGAAGCAAGAGAAGGAAAACTTGAAATGAAACCCTACGTCAACACATCTGACCAGTGTGCTACGGTAATTTAAATTCCCTGCCAACATTGAGGTCTGAGTTCAATAGTGGGACACGTAGGAGCTGAAATGAAAATTTCGAAATAAAATACTATACTAATCCTGACCAGCGTGGTACCTATAGGCAATAGGTCAATTTCTCTGCTAATCTGGAGGAGACTTGAGCCTTTGAGACTTGAACTTTGGTAATTTTATTGTAGCTGATGACCAATTGTATCCTATATTAAAATGCTTCCTTAGTTAACGACAGCTGACTTTAATAGAAGGAGTATTACATAGCGGAGTCGGAGAGAACTGTTTCATTCATTACCTATAAAATAAGGTACACACAGATAGCAGAGTGGTTAAGATACCGACTCACCGTGTCAGTATCGCGGGTTCGAATCTCACGCAGGAAAACCCTTTTTACGATCCATAAACTGTTGTTCTGAGACCAGTTCTATATCCAGATATAATTTTTGTGCGTTAATTACAAGTTTATAAAGTCCCCTGCAAAACAAGAATTATTTCCTTAGTTTGGGGCCTTGCCTTAAAAAAAAGATATTTCCACTTCAAAAAGATATAATGTTTCTGAAACATCAGAGATAGCAGTTTTAGGCGATGCTTATTGAAGAGATTATTTTTTAAAAAGCATTTTTAAAAGGTATTACTAAAATAATTTACAGAAAATCTGTTTTCGAAGTCAAGAATTTACCAACTAAACTTTTATAAGAACCAGATGACGGCTCTAATCAACATGAAAGTTATTTTCATCTTCATCCGAACAATCTCTGAAACTTGGCTATTCTTATTACAAAACACATTTAAAAATGGCTTTCTTGTAATGCTTTCTGATTTCTAAGAATTCCTAAATAATAAAAAATTAAATACCTATTATTAACTTCTATATGTCTGTATATAAGTTATATATAATTGGTTCTGTTCTATATAAGGCTCTAATTAATCTATCAATGTACAGGCGAAATTATTGGTACCTGGAACGTGAATCTTGAGCACGAGTATCTTTTATAACGCATTTTCAAAACGAAGTCTCTAAGGGAGTGAAAGTTATACGGCTAAAACTTTTATGCCTAAGAACAAAAGATCAATGAATATACATAAAAAATATACATTCAGTGGAACAGAACGTCTTTTTAAATTCGGATAAAACTTGAATACATCATTTAATTTCGGCTCATATACTTCGCACTGCTGGGCTCGAGTCTCCTCCATAATAGGAGGGAAATTCACCTTACTATAGTAAGGTACCGGCATGGTATAGTAACGTCAATTTCCCTGTTATTATGGAGGAGGCTCGAGCCCAGCAGTGGGACATATATGAGCCGAAATGATGATAATAAGGTACCATGCTGCTCAGACAGGTATAGGATTTTGTTTCAAGTTTTCTATCTCTTGCATAGATGTCATATGCGTAATATATCCCTTAGTCGTCTTTTACGACACCCACTGGCATGAGAGGGGGCAGTGAATTGTATTCTTACTGCGTCATCACACAGAAATACAAATCAGAAACCGTAAAAATACTTTTATGCCGAATGTGTTATTCTCGCGTAAACATCATAAATTATTACAGATACCAAACTTATCGTTTTACTTATATGTATAAATAAATAAATTTCAACCCCGAAGGTTTGAAATAAGTGACGAAAATTTATTATTTAAATGGAGAAACTGGGTTACATTTTGGCCATCGTAGAAGTACTCGTACCAGGAACGTAAATTTTACCCTTTTTTTTTTTTTTTTTTGTTGGGCCGACCACCGGAGCAGATGTGACTTGTCATCAGTGGTCGGCCCGACGGAATACCCTTTCGGGTAACCTCTCACCTCTCGACGTACTGGGACGTCGGTCGCCATCGCGCACGTAAATTTTACCCTCCGCTTCTTTTTATATATGCCTAAAGGAGTGAAATAAGGGATGTAATTTTACTATGCGAGCGTCTAAGTGACATATTATCAAATTGACCACATAAAAGGTATAATGGTTATAATGCCGTGCCAAGTGTCGCAGGTTTAATTAATTGCATTTTTTTTTTTGGTGGGTTATGGTCGCCGCACTCCTCGCCCGACTCCGTCCGGGGCGACAGAGGAGCGCAAACGCGCTCACCCGTAACCCACCCGTATAGCACGTCGCCTTCGTCGTTGGTCCAACCACCTGTGCAGAGTTCCTTGACTTCAGTGGTTGACCCGATGGATCAACGTCCCCTACTGGGACGTCGAACAAATTCAATGCATGACAGTACTTTGTATGAACCACAAATTATAATTCTGAATCTAAATGGATTTATGTCAATTGCTTGTATGTTAGTAAAATTCTCTGCAATACAAAAATTACTATCACATAATATAGTGCCTTAAAAAAAATTATGATATGAGCGTTGGGCCCTAGGCCAAACGTGAAATTTTGGTCACAGCTTCTTTTATGGCGAATTGAAGTAGAAATTTTAACATTTTAAAGCTTAAAGCAGTGAAAAACGTACTGCTAAATCCAATGGGTCTTTTTTTTTGTGGGGTGGGCTGAGAGTGGCGGCGCGCTGCCCCGTAACCCACCCGTGGCACGTCGCCTAAATCCACGGGATCTAGGAGTATAGTATAATGTACATAATATTATTATACTGGCAACTCGCCCTCCCTTCGCTTGGGTTCCACCCCGGTTCTACCCGCATAATTCCTATGGGAATACCGGGATAAAATATAGCTTAAGTTACTCCTTATATGGACAGCTACCTGGTAGTAAAATATTATCAAAATTGGTCCAGCCGTTTTGAAGATTATCTCAAACAAACGGACAGACAGACATTTTTTAAACTGTATTTTAGGCATATGTGTCGTGCATATAGCCGTGTGAGTATAAAAAAGCCAAGTACATTACAAACAGACACTTCAATTTTATTTATTTGTGTGGATGAACTGTGCTGAAATTAAGATACACAGTGTAATAATTCGTCATCATTAGGGCGAACTTCGTTATTCAGCCTTTTGCTATTCACTATTGGATGAAAAATCTTATCTAGTGGAGGAGAGTATCCACTGAAGTCAAGGAACTCTGCGCCGGTGGTCGGCCCAATGACGAAGGCGACGTGCTATACGGGTGTGCGTGCTTACACCGTAACCCACCCCAAAAAAAAAACAAAGAGTGGAGGAGAGTATCGTCATGCTTCGCAGGCAGTCGGCGATCGCAGTGAGGTATTATACATTTTCCCGGTTAGAGCTGCTGATGAAAATGATTTTTACTTGAAAGGGAAGTATGAAGTAGCAACAAATGTATTCTTATCCCGTAGCCACAAGGGGGAACGGATTTTTTTTAACAAAACAGCATCCTGCACAAAAGACATAATCCTTATATTGCGGGGGACTTTTATAAACATATAATTAACAGACATTAATTACATCCAGACTCAGTACAACAAGTTGTGAATCGCACAGTGTTGTTTTGTATGAGATTCAAACCCCGTCGCTGTAGATCGGTATCTTAACCACTACGCCCTCTATAAATAAAAATAAAAAATACAGTCAATGTCAAGTCAAATTTTGTAATGAATGTCAGTAAGACATACTTATTATAATTTGCCACCAACCCCCTTACTTTTATATAGCCATAAAACCAACAAACTAATCATTAGAAAAATAATGAACAAGACTCTTTTGGGAAAATTGTACAAAGTTGTTTATTTGAAAGTTGAAAGAGAATCTACCAAGAGTGGCGATGACGTCATATTTTCTTTTTTAGCAATGTTAAATATAGGCAGACTAAGAGATAGATTCCAGTCACTTTGACTATTAACATTTAAGATATTAAATTTATTAAGAGCTTAAGTTTACCCACAGTTTCACAAGATTCTCAGGGGGCTGACATATCTGCCCGAGGCAAAAGTAGCTTTTGAATTAATCAGGTTTTACACTACAATCGAATGACTTTTCTTTAGCAGATCCATGCGGTAAGCTTTTAAAATATCTATTACTAATATTGTAAATGCGAAATTAAGTTTGTTTATTTGTTCGTTTGTTTATTTGTTACGTTTTCACGCTTAAACCACCGAACCGATTTCAAAAATTATTTCACTAATGGAAAGCTATAATATCAGGGAGCAACTTGGGCTATATTTTATCCCGGTATGCCCACGGAAACGGGAACTACGCAGGTAAGGCGAGTGAAGCCGAAACGATGCGAATGTGGGTTGCTAGTAATATAATAAAAAAATTAATGATTTCCGTGTGGTGAAGGAGTAAAAATACAATTCACCACTCCCTCTCTTTCCCATTGGTATCTTAAAAAACGACTAAGGGATATAATATGCATATAATATCTATGCAAGATAAGGAAAACTCGAAACAAAACCCTATACCATCACGTCCGACCAACGTGGTATAGTAGGTCAATTTCCCTCCTTAATGGAGGAGGCCTGAGCCCAACAGTGGGTTGTATATAGGCTGAGATGATGATTATAAAAACATGAATGTGAATTTAGCCATTCGCATCTAGAATGAAAATATCATTTAGAAAATTGATCTCTCCCTGATCCTGATTTGATCCTGAAATTAACCCCGAGGGTTCACTTAATCTAGAGTTTAAGTTTATGCCTCACCAGTTTTTTTGTTTTCGAGAAAATCTTATATGTGTATAACATATGTATAAAAAAAATACACATTTTGAAAAGAAATAAAAATACCGAGCTAAGCGATCGCCCGGGTATTGTAATGTTATAAATAATATTATATATATATACATCATCAAAGGATGGCATGTCCTTGGATTGAGACCTTATCCGACCACCATTATGTCCGGGTAGAGGTGTCGCGGTCTCTCCGTAACCGCAGTAGGGCGTTATACACCGGAAGGAGTTTCCGTATTTCCGCGGTGGACTGTGAATAATGAGTACTTCAAATACTATTTCTCGTAAACACAATGTCTAGTGGCTTTTCATTGAATGTCGCTTCGTCGCTTCACTTCAGTTCTTTTGAATCTGAATGTTTTTACTATCTCTCTCGTTTACAAGTGATAACGGATCAATCGGTAGCTTTGTAGGCGATATTATTTTTGCTATTCTTTCTGTTTCTCAATAACAATTTCTGTATTATATTTTCAATATTTTCTTTTAGTTCAAGAGTATTTAGTTAAATGTAACGTTTGAGAGTTTTAAGTACACGAGTGGTCGCCGAGTGGTCGAATCTAATTCATTTGAATAAAATTATTATATATATATATATATATACAGCAGATATATATATATATATATATATATCTCTGCTGCACAATTTTCTTTTAATTTTATTTATGTATAATTGTATATTCAGCTGTATTTCACTAATACCTAATATATACGTACAAATGTATATGAGACATTGTCATCATAATTATGATTGTTTGATATTCAGTTCGACCAGAGATATTAACCTTAAACAAAAGTATATAAGCGTGTTTACGTATGTGTGTGTGTGTGTGTAGCAATTGCATGGTAGTGTGCGTAACACCTTTTTTAATGAATTTAATGTATTTCTAATCCAATTGTTAGACCGCTCAGCGATGTTCATTCAATAAATCACTTCATTATAGGTATACAATATTTATTACTGAACTTTAAACTATTACTACTGGACACTGAACTCTGTTACCAATAAACACTCACTGAATACTACACTTCACTGAATAGCGAGACACTTTACTGTTTTAACTAAACACTTCACTTAATATTAAAACTGATCACCACTATATAATACAACTTCGCTCTTCCACTGCACTCGAGCAACTGACGCTAGGCGGCCGACCAACGAGAACATGTAGACTCAACCGCCGCCACGTTGGAGGGGTAGAAACTCTCAACTGACTAAATTATTGTTAATCAAAATATGAACTAAATTATTAAGTAGATCAGTAAAAATATTAAATAAAATAACATACAATTTTTAAACCCTAACACTCGACCGTCCTGACAACGTGCGCGTCCTCGCCCACGTCGCCACGGGCACCCTAACACTTGGTCGGCCGTACAAGCTTAACAATAAATACAGCATCATAACTTAAATCTATACTTAGGTTCTAACTTTTAAACTTTTCCCTTATAGCTCTTGATGGAATACAACGATAGATTTATGTATTCCATTACAAATCATTATCATTATCATCATATCGTCATTATCATCATATCGTCATTATCATCATATCGTCATTATCATCATATCGTCATTATCATCATATCGTCATTATCATCATATCGTCATTATCATCATATCGTCATTATCATCATATCGTCATTATCATCATATCGTCATTATCATCATATCGTCATTATCATCATATCGTCAATCATTTGGGTTCCGAACGATCAATTTATCGGAGTGCCCAACTAATAAGCCAACAATACTTTCAATCTTCTTGTGGCAGCCTTGTTAATATCTAGGGACAAACCAATCAATTCTTGTGCTTTGCTAATATCTAGGCACAAACCAATCAATTCTTGTGCTTTGCTAATATCTAGGCACAAACCAATCAATTCTTGTGCCTTGCTAATATCTAGGCACAAACCAATCAATTCTTGTGCTTTGCTAATATCTAGGCACAAACCAATCAATTCTTGTGCTTTGCTAATATCTAGGCACAAACCAATCAATTCTTGTGCTTTGCTAATATCTAGGCACAAACCAATCAATTCTTGTGCTTTGCTAATATCTAGGCACAAACCAATCAATTCTTGTGCTTTGCTAATATCTAGGCACAAACCAATCAATTCTTGTGCTTTGCTAATATCTAGGCACAAACCAATCAATTCTTGTGCCTTGTTAATATCCAGACACAAACCAATCAATTCTTGTGCCTTGTTAATATCCAGACACAAACCAATCAATTCTTGTGCCTTACCTGTAACAAAACAAATTTTATCTGTAGCTTGGTGTTAAAAAAAACGCCATCAGAAAAACTAATCATCTAAATTCTCTTCATCCTCGATGCTACTAATATCGGATTCGTACACCTCTAGTGCTGTTACATGTATCCACGGCCTCATTCGGTCCGCGGCTACAGTTGTAGGACGTTTGCCGTGTATGCTAGTTAAGCCTGGAACAGGAGCTTCCATTACACTTATCTTTGCCCAAGACTTATCACTCGATATGATCCTACGTATGAGGGCATAAGCTTTTTACTTTGTTCATCACTTATGAAGCCTAAAAAGAAGCGTTCTACCTGACCGTTGGATCTGCGACTTACCAAATAGTTCAGGATATGCTTAATGCCTTTATTTAGACAAAATTTATGAAAAACGTGGGAGGTAAAGCAGCAACCACGATTACTAATTAGACGGTCAGAGTTTCGAAAAGTGAAAAAGATATCACCGAGAGCTCTAATTGTGTTAAGGCTTATTTCTAATAAGTTTAGGGAAGCAGAATTTGGTAAATGCGTTAATGATCACGAGCAAATAAATATAACCCCGTTTCGATTTGACGAACGGCCCAAGGTGGTCAACCTTCCCGTACATTTAAATTGTTTTTAGCATATGTGCATTCGATACAAGAGTTTATATGTTTTTTTTTTTTAAACAAACTGACATCTTAGCAAACCAATAAGTCTTCTTTATTCTTTCGAGAGTTTTCTCTACCCCAAAGTGACCGATAGCATCAAGGTTCATGCGGCACAGTACTACTCAGTGAATATTATCTTTATTGGTACCTATGTAACGAAACGAAATTATCAAAACGAAATTATCAAAACGAAATTATCAAAACGAAATTATCTTTGATAAATTTAAGACCCTTCTCATCTAGATCGCTACTCAAGATATCCTTTATTCGACAGAGTTCCGAGTCACCAAGCTGGAGTGTATGCAGCCAGTCCTCGCTCGTGATATACATTACCGTGGGGAAATATTAGACTAGATTCTCTTCAGAGTTCGTTGCCGGATTCCGAGATAATGAGTCTACATGCCCCATCTCAGTACCGGGCCTATCTATACCAATAAATAAAATTGGAGTGTCTAATGTCAAAATAATAGGCCTTTTTCATGCTCACATGGTTATTTGCACTATATTTATATGCCTAAAAATCACTTTATATTTTTTTGTCTGTCTGTCTGTTTGTTCCGGGTAATCTTCAAAAACGGCTGGACAGATCTAAAAAATTCTTTCACCGATAGCAAGCTAATATCAGGGAGTAAACTAGACTATATTTTATCCCAGTATTCCCACCGGAACGGGAACTACGGGAATAAGGCGACAAAAAGCGAAGCGAGGAGGGTTGCTAGTATTCTATATAGACATTGAAACTCTTGTAATAAAAGCCACCAGCGTTTTATCCTTGGAACTAGATCTCGTTTAGAAAACATGGAGCGAAGAGCACTGCAATCTTGACTATCCTTTGCTAAGAGAAGAAGCAATCCAAGCGAAATCTTTTACAAACTTTTCGAAAATAGCTTGCTAACCTGAGAAATTGTCGCACGTTATGCACATTCACCGGTCGTGGGAAGTTAACGACACTCACCATCTTCCTTCACCTTCACTCCTTTAGTATTTGCTACACTTCTTCGAGTCGACTAAAACACTATTGCATCCCTAGCATATATTCAGACATCATCCATATATCCCGTCGCTTTGCTGAAACGAGCAGAGCCTAAGATAGACCGTTGGTGCATTAGCCAAGATAACCTGATGCAAGACCGAGAGTAATGAAACATGCTTGCCCGGCAAGCTTAGCAATCTCGTGTTGAATGATTGACATAGGATATAGTTCTTTAATAGTGATCGAATTAGGTATTCGATAGGC
Source organism: Lymantria dispar (assembly GCA_032191425.1). Classification (NCBI taxonomy): domain Eukaryota; kingdom Metazoa; phylum Arthropoda; class Insecta; order Lepidoptera; family Erebidae; genus Lymantria; species Lymantria dispar. The sequence goes on along the minus strand of CM063442.1, from coordinate 2,027,504 downwards.
CACGTACATCCTAAGCGAACCATCGTTTTTATGGACAAGCAGAATAGGACTAGCATACTCTGATACAGATTCTCTAGCGACACCTGCATCTAACGTCTTGCTCACCATTGACCGTACTTTCTCGTGCTCATGATATGATAGCCTGTAAGGGCGATAAACAAATGGATGCTGGCTATTTAACTCGACATTTATTTCGCTAACATTGATTCGCCCTAAATCCTTAAGAGATGATGCAAAACAATCCTTTATATTTTCTGAATATGTCGAACAACCTCTACTTTACATCACTGGGCACCTTACATAAATTTGACTTTCATCAACAGTTATAAGCCAGATACTGCTGGGGGTTCTACGACTATTAACGAAAATCAACTTGATTTGTACGACATATTACGGTATCGCGTGGAATCCAACAGCGTTCTGAACATGAGGACATAATTATCTTATATCTTTAAACGAGCAATTCGTGTATATATATATATATATATTCAGGATCTCGGAAACGGCTCCAACGATTTTATTGAAACATGGCATGCTAGAGGTTTCGGGTCCAAAAAATCGATCTAGCTAGGTTTTATTTATAGAAAATGTTGTTTTGTCCGTGTTTTTATCAAAACAATACAAAACATTAAATTTTAAAAGAATATGAATTCAAATTTCGTTGTCCAACGTCATGAGTTACGATAGATCAATTGGGAAGTTAACAGATTCTAATTTTGTTTTTTTTTTTTTTGCATTCAAACAGCGCCGGTTCGAATCTCGGTGTTATTATTCTCTTTTTGTAATTTTTTTCATGTATTTTTCATTATTTATTTTTTTTATTTTTTTATTAATATACATCTAAATAAATTCGATAAAAATATTCCGAGCGAAGCTCGGTCAACCCGATATTGTCATTTATACGACCACCTGCAGTATGATAAAGTCCGCCACAAACGAATTACTGTTTAGTTGGCCTGCCTGCAATGCTATGCCTAAGAAGCTTCCGTTAAAGAAAGGTTCCACACGGGCCCTTATCGACGCCTGACTATAAAGTTCTATCGACCCCTCGATTTTAAAATCGGAAGTAATGATTCACTAACATCTGCATCTATAAGTGGCATTTTTCTATCAATATCGACAACCTAGCCTTACAGGATCCTTGAAAATTGAGATACGAAAGCTGATCGGTGTAGGTCTGACCAATAAGTAGGTCGTAACGTGCGTCTAACAAATAGTTACACATATAGTACACATGCACAATAGTACAACCGCATTTCGTACTTGAGCGAGCAGTCACTCAAGTCAACGTTAATCTCGAGTATTAAATGCCTTTGTGATTATGTCGCCGAATCCCTTCAGTAGTGACAGACAATGACCACGAGCGACCTTCAATTCGCCGATAACAAAATCTTTCACAAGCGATACTTCGCTCCCGAAGTTAACGAATGCGCGATATAATCTATCATTAACAAAGACTTCACTGAGAAATTTCAAATTTGATTTCGAAATACATAGTGTTACTGAGAAAAATTATGCAGCTTCTCCTTACAGTTGAAACAACCGACAGCAACGCTATTCCTATCACTGGATTTACAATTCGATTGCGTATTAGCAACATTACTGTAGGGTTGTCTATTTTGCTTCCGAATTGATATCGATCCCAGGTTTGGAAAGATTCTTTACTGCTTATAAAAAAAACTGTAAAAGCTGATGGAGGTATGAGTAACGCAATTCTAAAGCCCCGATTTGAGAGTTCCGTCACCGATACTATTAATATTTTCTGGCATGGAAAGACTCGTTAGTTTCTTGCAATGGCAAGAATGCTGGACAGAATACAAGAGCCGAATTCAAACTCCCAAACCATGTACTAGCAAGGCCGTGCAATTTCTACATAGCAAAATAAATATTAGTTTTGTTATCCCAACCATATACGCTAGCACACGCGTCAATTCGTTGATTTTTACTCTATGGATCAAAGCTAGGTAATATGTTTAAATGATTCAACCTTTTGGGGTCGATCGAGCATCATATGAGTCGAGGGACGAGAAATGAAATGTGTTTTCTTTGATAAAGAAGGTATACGTGACCTTTCAAAATATGCCGCGATGCTACGTTGCTCAACTCGATCAGAGCGCTGCTCATGCTCTGCTTCGCGGCGATGCGACGACCATCTGCGCCGGCTCCGTCTATGGCTGCTCCTCAGGCTGGTGCGTCGTGACGTTCTTCCCTGGATGCTGCGGCTGCGGTTCGTAGTTCGATCTTCGTGCTCCAGACGTCGTTCACGTTCCGCCAACAACTGTCGCTCCAAAATTTTCACTCGTTCTCTGCTGGATGCTCGATCCTGCGTTGACCAAGGCTCCTCACTTGGCTTCGGCTTCGATCTTCTGCAGGATCTAGCGTCTCAATTCTTCCTCGAGTGGAGTTTCGACTTTCACGCTTGGAGGTGTCGTCCATGGTCTCCAGAGTTATGAAAAGTAATAAACAAAAATTTTTTTTCAAATCTATGGCTATAATTTTCGTACGCTAGCGGTTCCATAATGCCGATCCCTTTAGGGACCCCGTAAAATTAAGCAGATAGTCTTTATAGATTACTTTGAAGTTACAATATCGTGTAAAAGAATGTTTACGACGGCTAAAACCGATCACTGATATACAAAGATGTTATTAAATATTTATTGGGCGTGTACTTACGCGTAGTTAACGCTGTCCATCCCACTTCTGAAATTGTTAGACCGCTCAGCGATGTTCATTCAATAAATCACTTCATTATAGGTATACAATATTTATTACTGAACTTTAAACTATTACTACTGGACACTGAACTCTGTTACCAATAAACACTCACTGAATACTACACTTCACTGAATAGCGAGACACTTTACTGTTTTAACTAAACACTTCACTTAATATTAAAACTGATCACCACTATATAATACAACTTCGCTCTTCCACTGCACTCGAGCAACTGACGCTAGGCGGCCGACCAACGAGAACATGTAGACTCAACCGCCGCCACGTTGGAGGGGTAGAAACTCTCAACTGACTAAATTATTGTTAATCAAAATATGAACTAAATTATTAAGTAGATCAGTAAAAATATTAAATAAAATAACATACAATTTTTAAACCCTAACACATTATTGTATAAAAATTCAGTTTTATGCACTTCTCTTCATTATATACTTCAACTGTGCCAAATTTCATATTTGTCCATCCACGTAATTTTCGTAAAAAGGGGTACAAAGTTTTCGCTTCACGTATTAATATATAGATCTATCAAATTGTAGGGAATTAAATCTTTAGATTTTCAGGAATCAACAGACGAGACTCTATCACTCACATGGTTAATTTTGCATATGATCGCATATGGCGTATTGACTGCACAGATGGCGTAGTGGTTAAAGATAGCGACTTACAGCGCCAGTGTCGGGGGTTCGAATCCCACGCGGGACAACACTTTGTGCGATCCACAACTTGTTGTTCTGAGTCTGGATGTAATTTGTGTCCGTTAATTATATGTTTGTAAAGTTCCCAGCAATACAAGGATTATTTCCTTAGTGCATGGTGTTGTCTTAAAAAAAAAATAGCAGTTAATATCTATGCACAGAAGGAAAACTCTAAATAATACTCTATACCAACCCGTCTGATCACCGTGGTATGGTAAGGTAAATTTCACTCTTATTGTGGAAGAGGCTCAAACCCAGGAGAGGGACGTATTTTATGAGCTGAAATAATGAAACGATCAAATATATTATTCATTCATTATTACACTTTTCGTACTGTGACAGACTAAAAATACAATTCGTCACCGTAGGTGTAGTAAACTATTACTAATATGGTATGCATATAACATCTATGCAGGAGAAGGAAATCTCGAAATAAAACCCTACATCATCCATTCCGTCCGGGGCGACGAAAGGACGGCGCGCGAGCCTATAACCCACCGGTACCCACGTCGCCTTCGTCGTTGGGCCGACCACCGGAGCAGGATGACTTGTCGTCAGTGGTCGGCCCGACGGACTACCCTTTCGGGTACCCTCGCTTTTCGACGTCCCTGTCCCGGGACGTCGGTCGCCGTCGCGCGGTCAGCCTCTCTACGGGTGACGGACTAAATTCCCCGGTCCGGTGTTATTGTAATGATAATGATGACTCATTTCATTACAATAAAGACTAATATTGAAAGTATCAGGTGATGTGTCGAACACTTACATTTTGTCACGTATTTTATGTAAAGATAAGTATAGTCTCTTTGGTCTCCAAAAGGCAAGTCTGCATGGTCAGAGATATCACTTATACCGATTTTAATATATATAAACTACGCAAATTCGGATTACGTAACTGTTAAAATTAACAAAAAAATAAAATTTACTTTCAATATTAGTTGCCTAACTTTGAGGAAAGTTTGCAATACCCACGCGAAAATATTTTTTATCATTTTATTGAAATATAGTAATTTGCTAATTCAGTGACTTTGTTTGATGGTAGGGTGCTTGAAAATAATTTCTAGGCAAACTTGTTTCTTTTTAATACGCTTTTATTAGCTTCAAACGTATCTATGTTAGTATGTTGGTATGTAACGGAATCTTTGAACATGATTTTGACCACCTTCAAAACGTCGGATTAACTCGAAATTTGGCATATTTATTAAGGACCGAAGACAATTCAATATTTTAAACAGTTTGACCCGTTATCCTAGTAAGGACTAGGATAATCAGGATTAGCGATTTAAGCGTTCTTTTTTTAGTTTTTTTGAACTATTATATTTATTATTATGCATACTTTCTTAAATTATATATATTTAATTTCAAAAGGAAATTTATTCAGCTGAAAGCTTTGCTACAGTCTAGCCTGACTAACCTTTGACCATGGCCTTTTTCGCACGTTCTTATCGTACGTGATCCACTTTCATAGTTAGTAATTAAACACTTCAATAACGGTTTTGTTACGTTTCAATAAAGAATCGCAAATGAGTACACGTTTCATTAGGTTTCTATCAGTGAGCTCGTATTGCACCCGAATATCGAACTCTTTTGTATACCTAGCTTTTTTCAAATGGGTCAAAATTGTTTTGTGGCCAATTCCCAGATCTTCAGCTACGTCATACGCGAGAAATGGTCGGTAGTATTTGCAGCCACCACATATAAATTATGAAGTTAAATAATAATAATATATGTATATCCATACCTATGCTGTGTGGTAGCGGCATCGAATACTACCAACCCTTGCTTTGCTCGTGGGTGTCGTAAAAGACGACTAAGGGACCTAGATTGACCCGGACCAACTCCATCTGGTACCATTTGGGTCAACGATTACATCCCCAAGGAGGGTTGACGTCAGGCAGGCGGCCGGTCATAAAAGTCATTGCCGAAACTTTTCGCAATATGTCAAAACAGATGACATATTGCGTCGACCCCAAGTAATTGGGATAAGAGCAAGATGATGATGATGTATATCCATACCTGTAATGAATTCAACTAATTTGTTGGATAAAAAATTATAAAGCTCTTTGATGCATAAAATTCATTACAATCCAAAGACCCTTAAAACTAATAAAGATTATTCAAGACGTAGACTATAGTATTAGTAATAATTTACAGCGATAATTGGCTTGAAAAAGCCTTTGGATTAAGTTTGCATCATTCGTGTAACTCCAACCTTTCATGCTTCAAATTAATTGGCAATTATGGAAGATGATAGATTACTCATTTTATTTTATCATATTTAGAAAATGTATTCATTTTGTATTCGGGTAAAGTATTCTTGTAAACTTTATTATGGCTACTAGTTGAAACTTTAGTAAGCTTTGACTAGTGTAGGTATTAAAGTCCTGCAGACAAGCTGTCTGGGAAATAAGTTAGTTTCATTTTATGATAAAATGAGTTAGTGGTAGGACCACACTGTGAGCAATAAATAAAAACGGTTCACATTGTACAGAGATGTAACGAGGCGGAATGATAGTAATGCTGTGAGAAGAGTTTTAAGTATAATTGTTGAAGTCTTTAGGGGTAAGAAAAGGGCAAATAAACGATGGATGGACTGCGTGAAGCATGACATTAGTGCCCGACCGAAACTCCTTTTTACAACCGAAACCGAGTTTCTGCTTCAGTCTCAGTTTCGACCGAAACCGAAATTTCTGTGGAAATCGTAAGGTCAATATTTTTGTGGGAAGAAAAATAAACAGTCTATCATAATCAGTCAGCTTTTACTCTTTTCTAATATAAACATAAAATGAAATATACAAAACATAAATATTATTATTACAAAAAAGTGAGCAGTCGCGCAGGACGCCTGGCAGATGTGAAACATCAAAATTATTTCGTACAAATATATATAGATAAAAGAACAGATTGGAGAGTGGAAAGGTAGTCGACCTACCGACCAATCTGGGTTTGGTAGAAGAAGTAAGCTTAGACGAAGTAAGAATGGCTGTCCAGAGTATGAAAAGAGGTAAAGCGGTTGGCCCAGACAATATACCTGTAGAAGTATGGAAGGTTTTACAAGCGGATGGATGGAAGTGGCTGACTTTATTCTTTAATAAGTTGTTACATGAAGAGTCGATCCCGAACGAATGGCGTACCAGTTCACTGGTGCCTATCTTTAAAAATAAGGGTGACGTACAAGAATGTAACAACTACCGAGGAATAAAGCTCATGTCACATAGCATGAAGATTTGGGAGAAAGTGATAGAGAAAAGAATGAGAGAGGAAAGTGAAATAACCCAGAACCAGTTTGGCTTTAGGCCAGGACTGGGAACCACGGATGCAATTTTTGCTTTACGCCAACTCATGGAGAAATACCAAAGTGCGCGTAAAAACCTGCACATGGTATTTATTGACCTAGAGAAGGCGTACGATCGAGTTCCCAGGGAAGTTCTGTGGTGGGCTTTGAAAGAACGAAGAGTGCCGGGGAAGTATGTGAGATTAGTGAAAGCTATGTATGCAGAAGCACGTACGAATGTCCGGTCCGAAGCCGGTGTCACTGATGAGTTCAGTGTCACTGTAGGCTTGCACCAGGGTTCGGCCATAAGCCCTTATTTGTTCCTCCTGGTGATGGATGCTCTGACATCAGACCTACAGGAGGAAGCACCGTGGTGTATGCTGTTTGCAGATGACATTGTCCTCGTTGGAGAGGAGGCAGCTGGAGTACAGAGTAGACTGGAGAAATGGCGAGAGAGGTTGGAGAGAGTAGGCCTTAGGATCAGCCGCACCAAGACTGAACATCTGTTCTGCAGCTTTGGTGACTCTTCCCAATTCTTTCACATTGGCCTAGATGGGATACCCCTACCGGTTTGCTCCGACTTTAAGTACTTAGGCTCCCTTCTCCAAGACGACGGCAACATCGACCGGGAGGTAAATCGTAGAATGAATGCAGGATGGATGAAGTGGCGACAGGTCTCGGGAACAATTTGCGATGCACGGATGCCCCTTAAACTTAAGGGGAAAATATACAAGAGTGTCATCAGACCTGTTGCTATGTATGGATCTGAATGTTGGGCATTGAAAAAGACGGATGAGAGAAGATTACATGCCACAGAGATGCGTATGCTAAGATGGATGTGTGGGGTCACAAGGTTAGATAAGATAAGAAATGAGTATATTAGGGGAAGCCTGAAAGTAGCACCAGTGATAGAGAAGATTAGGAGCGCGAGGTTGTCTTGGTATGGACATGTGATGAGGAGGGATGAAAGCCATGTGATAAGGCGGGTTATCGATATGAATGTGGATGGACGAAAGAAGCGTGGGCGACCCAAAAAGAGATGGATAGACTGTGTGAATGAGGACATGCGTATGAAAAGGGTGAGTACAGATATGACGGCCGATAGGAGGTTATGGAAGGTAAGTACATGTTGTGCCGACCCCACTTAGCGTGGGATAAGGGCAGGCAAATGATGAATGATGATGAAAAGAACAGATTACGATAGGAACTAATATGGCATAATCTATATATATAAAAACGAATTGCTGTTCGTTAGTCTCGCTAAAACTCGAGAACGGCTGGACCAATTTGGCAAATTTTGGTCATGATTTATTCGTGGAAGTCCAGGGAAGGTGAGAAAATATGGAAAATTGCGAGTAAAATACTAAAAAAACAAAAAAAAAATCTCCCATACAAACTGATCTTACCTGTCAAACATTTGATGTATCAGCCCATACACGTCCAACTGTTGGGCTCGCACCTCCTCCACTATGGAAGAGAAATCGACCTGCTAGTTAGACGTGTTAATATAGGGATTTGTTTCAGTTTTCCTTCTCTTGCATAGATATTATATGCATATTATATTCCTTAGTCGTCTTTTTCGACACCAACGAGTGATGAATTGTATTCTTACTCCATCACCACACGGATAATACTAAAACTAAACTGATAAATATTAAACAACATAATTACGAAAACAGGCGGTACGAAGTTCGCCGGGTCAGCTAGTGTATAAATAAAATATTACGATTTTTTTTGCAAAAAATGATGATTTTCATTCAATAAACATTTATTTTCATTAAATAAGTACAAAAATTGAAAACTATTTCAAATTGTGACAACTTAATTCTTTAAATCAGTGATTTCTGAAATAATATAATATAATAGTTATTTTCGATGCCTCTGACGATATTACTGTGACAATTGGTTGGATCTACACTTACTATCATATAGCGTGGCGACGACTCGCCACGGTATAATTCGTCATGCCGGCAATCGGTTTTACATACGGCTATAGATGTTTTACATCAATAATTTCGATTTATAATAAACCTAGGTGATAAGCCACTCTTGTGTTTGCCTTGTTTCTAAAAAGTTGCAAAGACAAAAAATGTTCTGTATGATTTATGAACTATATCACATAAATAGTGAAATAAAATATACCTGTTTTGAAGTGATAATCTCAAACTGCGAAATTTGCGATGCGCAGACAAACGAAAGAACTAAAATTGTGAGATGACTATGAGCGCGGTAAAATGACAATTCGTCTCTCGCACCAAATTCACAGAGCATGTCCTAGCGCGAATTTAGTTTCGATTTCGGCCGTAGTTTCGACTCGATTATTAGCCGAAACCGAAACTAAGCTGAAACTAATTTTTTGCCCGAAACTAGGCCGAATTCGATACCGAAACCGAAATTTCGATCGGACACTACATGACATGGATAGATAAAAAGTGACCACAGATATGAAGGATGTAGGGGGTATATTGCATCGACTCTAAATAATTACGAAAAGAGTAGTTTGATGATCACGATTATCACAAAGTTGAGCAAAAAGGCAACACTCGCGTAACATACATTGCTCGAACCAAACCAGGCCATTTTTGACCCCATATAACTTCGTTGTGAATAAAACTAGAAACATTTTTAGTAACTAAGCAGGCATTATATACACATGGTATATTCAATTTGAACCAATAGTTTAAGAATCATAACTAGTTAAAGTTTCGTAATTTTTTCACTCACTCGAAATATTATATAAAATTATTTCGTTTGGGACGTACAAATGAATATATTTAACAGAGTATCAAAAGGGCCTCTTTTTGGGGTGGGTTACGGTCGGCGCACTCCTCGCACCACTCCGTCCGGGGCGACAGAGGGGCGTAAGCACGCACAGCCGTGACCCACCCGCGACACGTCGCCTTCGTCGTTGGGCCGACCACTGGAACAGGGTGACTTGACTTGACGGAATAACCTCTTGAGGGGTACCCTCCCATCGACCGTAATTGGGGAGGACGTCAGCCTTTCCTCACGTGGTCGGCCTCTCGGCGGGTGACGGACTGATTTCCCGGTCCAGTCACCCGCGGCCTCGGCTAGGGCAGTATGAGGCGCGAGGTGAATATTAAGTACGCATGTCAGAAGTAAAACTTCTTTGGTTCCATGTGTTTTTATCAGTATTAAAAAAAATATAATAATAAAAGAATGAAAAAAAAAAATCTCTTGCACTTTCTCACTCGCTTGCTCCCTACTTTCGCCCCATGGCTGTGCTTCGTGCTATATTCGCCCTTTCTCACTCGGTCTCAATCGCTCTCTCCCTCTTCTTCGACAAAAACGCTGCACATCTTCGTGACGCTAAATTGCGTTTCATCCGTAAAAAATTTACCCTCATGCGCGCAAAGAAATTTCACTTCAAAAAAAGGCTTGTAATTGTCGGCGGCATCCGATGGATACCCACGAGCGATTCAAGAGTTGGGGTAGTATTTGTAGCAGCTACAACACATCAAAATTACTTTTGTACGTGGGCAATAATATAATATTTACAAAGCAAAACTCCATCGAGATTTGGAATTTTGGTATATTTATGTAATGACGAATAAAGCGTTAAAACGACCGCTGGGTACATTCAGTAAATTTATAACCGAGTATACAATTTAGTTCTATTATATCGTAAATTGATGTGCTTAGTGAAAGTCACGTAACTTTTATAAATTCTTGATGTAGCAATGAAAAGTACAGTTATATTTTTAAGACTTATTTTGTTTTGATTGTAAGCAAATGACCATTTTCATCAATTTTACATGCATCCATCAGCGTCCACTGTTGGACATATGCCTCCCCATGAGAAAGCTACTCGAAACGGTTCTATGCCCCAACATCCATCCAACGATTCCCGGCAACTTTTAAGATGTCGCCAGTCCGCTTATGGAGTCATCCTACACTGTATCGTTCGATTCATGGCCGCCACTCGAGAACCTTCTTCCGCGACGGCTGTCGTTTCGACGAGCGATGTGGCCTGCCCATTTTTTTTAGGGTTTTTTTGGGGTGACTGAGGGACGTAAGCACGCACACCCGCAACCCAGCTGAACACCACATCGTCTTCGTCGTTGGACCCACCACCGTCAGTGGTTGGCCTCATGGAATACCCCCTGAGGAGTACCTTCCCATCGACCGACGTCCCCCCCTCGGGGAGGATATGTGGCCTGCCCATTGGCATTTCATCGTGCTAATTCTGCGGGCTATATCGGTTACATCCAAGCAAACAAAGCCCTCTCCATAGCACGTTGAGCGATTTTAAGCCTTTTTATGAGGCCAACATTTAGAAACTACATTTCAGTGCCATACGGCATCGATGGTAAAACACACTGATTATAAATCTAACCTAACAGTTAAATTGGAATCGTCGGCTGACCTCTTTCTCGGAATAATCAATTTTAGTAGTACCATTTGTTCATTTTCCGTGTGGTGACGGAGTAAGAATACAATTCGTCACCCCCTATCTTGCTCGTGGATACCGTAAAGGATGACTAAAGGATATAATATGTACATAACATCTGTGCAAGAGAAGTCAAAACTCTAAATGAGACCTTATACCAACATGTCTGACCAGCATGGTAGGTCAAATTTCCGTTCATTGTGGAGGAGGCGCGAACCCAACAGTGGGACGTATGAGGGCTGCGATGATGATAATGATGATGAATATTTTGTAAATAAAACGACTTTACAGATTTTATCACGTTTGTATTTGATTTTTCACTGCCCGACGTTTCGAACATTTTACAGCATTCGAAACGTCGGGCAATTAAAAATCAAATACACACGATAAAGTAGTTTTTTTTACAACTAGCAACCCGCCCTCGCTTCGCCTCAGTTTCTGTCGCCTTATCCCTGTAGTTCCGTTCCCGTGGGATTACCGGGATAAAATATAGCCTAGTTTATTCCCTGATATTATAGCTTTCCATTGGTGAAAGAATTTTTTAAATCGGTCCAGCTGTTTTAAAGATTATCCGGAACAAACAGACAGACAAAAAAAATATAAAGTGATTTTTAGGCATATGTATAATGCAAATAATCATTGAAGAAATTGACTTTACTACATCCTGCTATTCAGACATATTAGTATAGATATTTGATTCAGGATGTCTTCACATTGACACTACTGCCCAATAGTCATAAAAAGACAATATGAACAATATTCATCATCATGAAATCTGATTTTTACGCGAGTATTACACATCTATACCAATAAATAAAATTGGAGTGTCTGTTTGTAATGTCAAAATAATAGGCTTTTTTCATGCTCACACGGTTATTTGCACACGACACCTATGCCTAAAATACAGATTAAAAAATTTTTGTCTGACAGACAGACGTCTGTCTGTCTGTTTGTTCCGGATAATCTTCAAAACGGCTAGACCGATTTCAAAAATTCTTTCACCAATCATCATCATCATCTCAGCCCATATACGTCCCACTGTTGGGCTAGGGCCTCCTCCATAATGGGAGGGAATTTGACCTACTATACCATGCAGGTCACTGGTATAGGGTTTTAATTCGAGTTTACCTTCTCTTGCACAGATGTTATGTGCCTATTATATCCCATAGTCGTCTTGTACGACATCCACGGGCAAGATAGGGAGTGTTGAATTGTATTCTTACTCCGTCACCACACGGAATAGCTTTCACCAATGGAAAGCTATAATATCAGGGCGTAAACTAGGCTATATTTTATCCCGGTATTCCCACGGGAACGGCAACTACGCGGGTAAAACAACTAAAACCGAAGCGAAGCGAGGGCGGATTGCTAATTAAACATATTATTAGTGAAATTTCATGAACCCACTAAAACACCTTTCACAAATAATAAACATAGATAATTATAGACTTGATAAATTTGATAGTCAAAGCATTTCTCATAGTAGTATTACATGTCAAGTACACGTTGTTCATTAAATTACTGTAATTATATCTGAATTAGTTTGCAAACTTTAATAAAGTGTTTAATAACTTTAAACTTGAGAGTCGAGAATGCCAAATAACTTGCGCCTCGTTGTACAACTTGATACCCGAATAATGGTTTACCGAAACGGAGGTTGGAATGTCGTGAACCTTTATAGCTCATATTGCAAGGATTACAAATACAGTAAAACCCGTTTAAGACGATTTCGCAGGGACCCGACCAAAAAGGCGTCTTAGGCGGGAAAGCGTATTTTGCGGGAAAGGGGAAAAACCGTGCCATTATTATTTATTATATTCTATTATTATTTTGAATACCTACGTATTGAATTTAACATTTAAAAATTACCTAAAATGAAATAATCACTTATTTAGTTTGACAAACACATTTTGAGACATTAGCAATTACAAGATTTTCAACGTAATTTAATTTTCGCAGTGCGTTTTCGCTTTGATTCAAAGAAGTTACGTAACGTCTTAAATCATTAACTGCTAATAATGCCTGGGCATGTGACAAAATCGGAGTTGACTCGTCTTCTTCTTGGTCATTATCACATAGGGTCGCTCGACAGTCTTCACTTCGTCAGTCGCTGGCCGCTGCCACAAGGGGTAATATGTGTATTTGAGTGGCACGTGTTGGCGTATTAAACGGGATGACGATCGTATTAAGCGTTAAGAAATGTATGAAAACATGTCTCAAGTTGCTGGGACTGACGCAAAGTGGCGTATTAGGCGGGAAATCGTATTAAACGTGATCGTATTAAACGGGTCCTACTGTATTTCATTGTAATCGAATAATTGTGTAAACTATGTGCCATTCACTATCTTACCCGTGGATGTCGTAAAAGATGACTAAGGGATATCATCATCATCATTTCAGTCCACATACGTCCCACTGTTGGGCACGGGCCTCCTCCACAATGGGCGGGAATTTGACCTACTATACTATGCTGGTCAGACATGTTGGTATAGGGTTTCATTTCGAGTTTTCCTTCTCTTATACAGATGTTATGTGCATATGATATCCCTTAGTTGTCTTGGACGACATCCACGGGCAAGATAGGGAGTGGTGAATTGTATTCTTATTCCGTCACCACACGGAAGGGGATATAATAAGCATCTAACATAATATATCATCATCATTCATCATCATCATCGCAGCCCACATACGTCCCACTGTTGGGCTCGGGCCTCCTCCACAATGGGAGGGAATTTGACCTACTATACCATGCTGGTCAGACATGTTGGTATAGGGTTTCATTTCGAGTTTTCCTTCTCTTGCACAGATGTTACATAATATATATGCAAGAGAAAAGGTAAACTCGAATGAAAACCCTATTCCAACATGTTTGACCAGCGTGGAATAGTAGCTCAATTCCCCTCCCATTGTGAAGGAGGCTTGAGCCCAACAGTGGGAATAGGCTGAGATGATGATGAAACTATGTGCACGAACTTGATTTTTATTTTATTATTGTTGTTTGTTATTGTTGGTAGTAAGCGAGCAAACAGCACATTCGATGGTATGTGATACTTCCATTCATGGACCTCTGCTAGACCGCTAAAGAAAGTAAAGTGGGACTGCGTGCAAGGCTTGGACCCTGCAATAGTAATGCCCTGTTGCCTTTCAATATAGGCTCTTCTCTACAGCCATACACATCCGCTGTTAGACATAGGTCTCCCCACAAGAATGCCACTCGGAACGGGACTTCCCCACGAGAATACCACTCGGAACGGTCCTGTGCCACTAGTACCCAACAATTCCCTGCGATGTTCAAAATGTTGTCAGTACACCTAGTAAGGGTTGCCCTACGCAGTGTCTCCCGATTCGTGATCGTCACTTGAGAACCATCCTTCTGCAATGGTTGTTCGTTCGATGAAAGTGCTATGAGATGGGCTATGCTTGCTATTTCTTTACGTGAATAGAATAGTAGTAGTAGAATCCGGAATTAGGGATGTAACTTGGAGGGAAAATAATCGATATTTCGTTCTTTAAAATAAATCGATTATTTAAAAATAAGTAATCGATTTTAAAATAATCGTTTTATTCGCCCAACAGGATTGATGACCTTTTTTTTGGTAATGTGAGCTTATTTTCTAATATAGCATGAAACATTGCACGCAGTAGGGTGATGACCTTTATTTTTCTTTTTTGGGAATGCTGCCAGTGAAAGAATCGATTAATTTTAATATAAAAATAGTCGGTTATTATAAAAACGATTATTTTTTCACATCCCTATCCGGAATACGGAAGTCCGTAAAAGAACCCCTTCTTCTGTAACCGTTTTAGCCCGAAGATTTAGAGAGGGTGCGTGCGTATCCTAAAAAGCGTTGCCTAGCTAGCTAAAGGGTGTCGGTTTTTCGTGACGGGGTGAGTGCGCATTGTAAAAATATTCATCATCACAGCTCATATACGTCCCACTGCTGGGCTCAAGCCTCCTCCATAATGGGAAGGAAATTGACTTACTATACCACGCTGGTCAGACGTGTTGTTATAGGGTATTATTTCAAGTTTTCTTTCTCTTTTGTTATATGCGTATTATATCCCTTAGTCGCCTTTTACAACACCCACGGGTAAGAGAGGGGATGGTGAATTGTATTCCTATTCCGTCACCACACGGAAATGTAAAAAATTAAAAATATAATCTCATCATTTTGCTCTAATACCCCATGAGACATATAACTTCAAATGAAAAATAAACAGCGCTTTGCGCCACATTTTCGTGAGTCGAGCACCCCACGCTTTTTTCACAATAATATTAATATTTCGTTCATTATTATTTTCTGCCTATATTGAAAATTATTTTACACTTTTTAGTGAATAGCCACCGGAATGTAATTAGTATGCGTATTCGATTTGTCGGTACATCGATGAATGTATACGGCTCAAGACGCAATTATTACCATAGGAAAGCCTCTACGCGGTTGTGTTATGCCGAGTGCCTGACTAGCGCTATCTCTCTTACTCTTATGCAAAGGATGCGGAATGAAGTTGATGAATCCTGGCGAATCTAATTAGGACAATCGATTTTTTTAAGCGGATTATTGCATCCGACCACTGAAGTCAAGTCTCCTGCGGGTGGGTTACAGGCGTGCGCGCTTACGTCCCTCTGTCGCCCCGGACGGAGCGCGCGAGGAGTGCGCCGACCTTAACTCACCTCCGAAAAACTGACCCAAAAAAAATAAAGCGGATTATTGCATTGTCATCGGTCTTTGACAGGTGTGCAAAGTTTAAATAAAATCGAATCGCTCAAGTAGAAGAAAATCGAGCTCAAAGAGTTTGATTACAAGCATACATACAGATGCAACTAATAAAACCGTGTTAAAAATAATCCCTACTAATATTATAAACCATCGAACCGTTTTCAAAAATTCCTTCAACAATGGATATCTATAATATCAGGGAGTAACATAGGCTATTGTACAAGTCCCAAAAATCCCGTAGAGGTGTTACAGTAAAACTACCACTAGCGGGTAAACAATACTTGTATTTTTTAATTATTTCCTAATAAACTTAAAACAGTTTTGTTAGACACACAGGACTACATCATAGCGCGATGCAACATTATTAGACAGCGCCATCTAGTTGCAACTGATGAACTATTAATTAATATACAATTGAACAGCTATATATTATCCCGGTATTCTGACGGGAATGGGAACTACGCGAGTAAGACGGCTGAAACCGAAGCGAAGCGAGGGCGAGTTGCTAGTAATATTATATATCTATGTACTTAAAATTCACGCAAGCGAAGCTGCTTTTATAGCCAGTTATGATCGCCAAACAAATTAACTTAATGCTCTAATGACAGATCACGGCGAATAGCTATTTTTGTTGACAAAAATTGAACCTCTAAATTGGTAATCCGTCAATGTCAGATAGCAATTTTGTTGAAACATCAGGGATCAGCCGTCTGATTAATTTTGATATTAAATTTTATGGATTTTAAATCATATTACATTTTATTTTCATATAATTTGATGTGACGTAGGTTATATTATTTTTAGTAATTTTGTCCGCGTGAATGTAAAAATAAAATCTATTACCCCATCTCGTGCCCATTGGTGTAGTAAAAGATGATTAAGAGATATACATATCGAGGGTTGGCGTCGTGCTGGATCACTATCAGATGGGTCACACATTGCGATGGAATAAAATAATACTTCGGATGGCTACTTTTTAAACTATATTCAATAACTAAGGTTAACACTTTTTTCTATTACTATTACTTTTTTCTTTTACTATTATTAAAATTAAGATTCTGAGAAACGCGGTGAATTTGATACAACGTGGCAGCAACAACGACCGATCGCCCTCGAGGCTCGCTCTAAAATGAGTATTCAACGGACCGCTCTCTATAACGAAAACTCGGTAATATTTCAAACGTTAACGGTCAAACAACAAACATCAAAAATCATTGCCAACGAATTGCCAAACGATTGTATCGAACACACCCAAGTATAATACTTGACGTTTCCGTAATCGATTGATTCTTAAAAACTATTAAGATATGGCGCCAGAGGTAGTGACGCTGCGACATACATATACCATTTAAGCAAGAGCCGAAGAAGTCGATGTCCTTAGAACTCGGAGAAACTCGAATCCTATATGATGGGGTGTGAACCCATCCTATACGTATGACTAGCGCGATATAGGCCGTCTATATTCTTCCCATTGTAGAGGACGTTTAAGCTTAGCAGTGTGACGTATATGGGTTTAGATGATGATTGTATAATATTATGAATTGCGTAAGATTTTAAAAACTTTGACTCGATATAATATCTATGCTAGAAGGAAGAAAAACTCAAAGGTAAACTCTATACCAACACGACTGATCATCACGGCTGTTGAGCAATAGCCTTCTTTATATTGCGAGAAAAATTTACGTATTATAACATATGTAGTAATTTGATGATCATTAAGATTTATGATGTTCATGGTCACGGCCGCACTATGAACGCTGTTCGAAACGTCGGGCAAACGAAAATCAAATAGAAACTCGATAAAATCCGTAAAGAAGTTTTATTTACAAAATGACTAAAAGCGTCTTTCTCGAAGTTGTCGATCACTATGTTTACCTATGATCACTATGTTTCGTCCGTGTGGTGACGGAGTAAGAATACAATTCACCACCCCCTATCATACCCGTGGGTGATCGTACGAGACGACTAAGGGATATAAAACGCATATAACATCTATGCAAGAGAAGGAAAATTCGAAATAAAACCCTATACCAACACGTCTGACCAGCGTGGTATAGTAGGTCAATTACCCTTCCATTATGGAGGAGGCTCGAGCCCAACAGTGGGACGTCTATGGGCTGAGATGATGATGTTTACCTAGGACAAATAGTCTAGTTAGGTAGATCCAATTTCGAGAAAGAGATCAGCCGACGAATCCAACTCGTTCGGGAAACTTAAGAGGATCTTCTCGTCCAACATACCTCAGTGTCTGAAAACACAGGTCTACGACCAATGTGTGTTACCAGTGATGACTTACGGCACGGAAACGTGGTCCCTAAATGTAGGCCTCATATCAAGGCTCAAAGTCGCTCAGCGTGCTATGGAGCGGGCTATGCTCAGGATTTCTCTGCGAGATAGAATCCGGAATACGGAAATCCGCAGAAGAACGGGTGTAACCGATATAGCACGAAGAATTAGCACGCTCAAGTGGCAATGGGCAGGCCACATCGCTCGACGAACCGACAACCGCTGGGGAAGAAAGGTTCTCGACCACGTATCGGACGACGCAGTGTAGGACGAACTAGGTGGACCGATGACCTAGTGAAAGTCGCTGGGCGTCGTTGGATGCAGGCGGCACAGGACCGCACATTGTGGCGCAACATGAGGGAGGCCTACGTCTAGCAGTGGACGGCAATAGGCTGAAATGATGAAAAGCGTCAAGCAGTTAATGTCACTCAAGAGAAGCAAACATGAGCGAGGCCTTTTTGGTGAAACATGAGGGAGGCCTATGTCCAGCTGTAGATGGCGATAGGCTAAATGATGATGATTAAGAGAAGCAAATTTTAAGATTAAACCCTATACCAAACTGTCTAACCTATGTCAAACGGGGAATTGTCCGTCACCCGCAGAGAGGCTGACCGCGCGACGGCGACCGACGTCCCAGGACGTCGAGAGGTGAGGGTACCCGAAAGGGTATTCCGTCGGGCCCACCACTGACGACAAGTCACCCTGCTCCGGTGGTCGGAGCAACGACGAAGGTGACGTGGGTACGAGTGGGTTATGGGCTCGCGCGCCGTCCTTTCATCGCCTCGGACGGAATGGATCGCGCGTGCGCTTAGCGGTCGGCGCACTCCTCGCACCACTCCGTCCGGGGCGACAGAGGGGCGTAAGCACGGACACCCGCAACCCACCTGAATACCACGTCGCCTTCGTCGTTGCTCCGACCACCGGAGCAGGGTTACTTGTCATCAGTGGTCAGCCCGCCGGAATACCCCCTAGTGGGGCACCCTCCCATCGACCGACTTCCCCCCCTCGCAGAGGACGTCGGTATTTCCTCACGCGGTCGGCCACTCGGCGGGTGACGGACTAACTCTCCGGTCACGTCACCCGCAGCCTCGGCTAGGGCGACATGACGCGCAGGTAGTCGCACCTGCACCGCCCCAGTCACCGGCGGCGGGTCGCTTCGTCGAGGCTGAGTTCCTCACGCGCGCGACCCGTGGCCTCCTTTTGCGAGATCACTGCCTCGCAGAAGACTGCGACGGCGTCCCAGTTCCTGACGCTGTCGAGCATCGCTCTAGCGATGGTCGGCAGCGTCAGGTCAGCACCGATGATTGCGACGAGTTCACGACGCTGCTCTGCCCAGGCGGCACAAACCTCGAGCGTATGCTGCGCCGTGTCCTCGTCGCTATCGCAGTGGTAGTGGCAGGACGGTGTGCTCTCCCTCCTAGTGACCGTGTACAGGTACTTGCCGAAGCATCTATGCCCCGTCAAGACCTGCAGCAGTCGAAAGGAAAGCACCCCGTGCCGCCGTTTTAGCCACTGGATCAGCACCGGTCGGAAGGCCTCCACGGTCCAGACACCGTATCGAGGCTTCTCCAGCCGGACTGCCAACGGGCAATGACGTCTCGGCGGGCGTTGACGCGCCAGGCGGTGAGCTCCCTCAAAGAGACCACACGGTCCCCTGCTCGCACCCCGACACCCGCCGATACAAATCGGCAAGCATTACCGCTTTCAGGTCCCACGGGGGAGTCCCGGCCAAAAGGCATGCCGCCTCCGTCGCCACCATGCGGTACCCACGGATGGCCCTGATCGCCATGGCCCTCTGTGGATAGATAATGGCCTAGGAAAGGTCTATGAGCGGCAGGATCACTTACCATCAGCTGTACTATTTACTCGTTGGCGATCAACAGCAATAGTAAAGAAAATACTTTTTGACTCAACTTTAGATTTTGTAATAAAAATTAATGTTATTTTTATCACGTATAAAACTTGTACAGTTCATTTGGCCTCTGCAATAATACTGACTGGCGAATTGGCAATCGAAGTAGCTTGCCAAAAAAGTAACCGAGTTCATAGAATAGATTATAAATATAAAATTTTATAGCTTAAAAAAAGCGAAAATTCACGCTTATACTTAAAAAAAAGAAAATGATTTCGTGTAACCTTTACTCGCGATTGAAGTAAAACTTCTTTATCTTTTATTATTCGTTTGGTATTTAATATTTTTACATACATACATGAATAAACCAAAGTTTTTAATATTATATTAAAGTATTAGATAAATCCATAGAGTTATATGTATAGAGAAGCTATCCCGAATAAATATATTGCTCCATTTGATAACGGTTATTTACACTAACGTTCGCTGCAGCGCTAAAACAATAAATAGTTGTCTAACACAAACATTGAAGTACACAGCGCTAGATCGCTTTAAAGTGAAGTAACGTGTGGTTACTATAGATTTTACACCGCAGAATAGACACAGTTTTGTACCTATATTCATTAAAAAAACACATACTATATTTCAGTGTTTAATTAGTAATTAAACAAAGCCTGAAGCTTTTCTTCAGCATATTCTGAAGGATTACTCTATAAGAAATAGCTGACTTAAGATATTGGATGTATTTTTGCAATATCGAAATGCGCACATCGTCATATTTTCTGACCTTTGACAAATAAGTATTAATTGATAATATACACAATAGAGAAAAGAATATAAGCAATCATAATACTTTCGAGAAACACTAAGTCAAGTTTGTTTTTAGTCATATAGTTTTACCTCCAACCGGTTGTGTAATTGAACATCTGCGGGTTTTAGTCTATGATCGAAGTTGCCGTGACATTTAAATGTAGAATAATTTTTGCTATTGTAGTATTTCGATGTAATTACCTATTTATTTACTTTAACAGCAAAACATTTTACTTACTTGACTAAAGAATTTATATTCACATTCAGATTTACGTTTTGACTCGAATTATTCGAGTTTTCGTATTTATACTGCTGCTCTGTATGCATCCACACTACATGAAGGTCGTAGGCACACTAAAGTAAGGTGTATGGATTGCAGTACAGTTCAGTCGAACAAAGCAAGTGTTCGGATCGCGAAATCTAGTACGTAGAACATATATATGGGCGCATATCGCCCTCTATCGGCAATATTTGTAAATTGTTGATGTATGTGTTATCAATTGTAGTTATAAACATGTTTGAAATATTTGCAACTAATATTTAAATAATTATTTGTAGTAACAACACTGCTATTTACCATGCTATGATATTTAAGACACTTTTTGAATGTATTTCTAGAAATCTTTGATTTAATTGTTTAAATATTTATATAATTGATCAAATTAAAATCGATTAGAATTAATGTAATTATTTGTAACCATATTTAGTTGTTTTTACATAATAAAGATTGTAATTTATTTCTAGTTAGAGCGCCGTCTGTTGAACAATATATGAGAACAATATTTCCTTTAATTACATTAATGTAAATTGTGTAAAATTGACTATTTGGAATTATGTTAAATGCATTAGAATATTTATCATTATTATTTAGCTATATTCAGATAGTTAACAATATTGTTTTATTGGTTTGTTATAAAAAGTAATTGTAGTTACTAAGACTAGACCGTTTCATTGTAAAGCGAAGGTTATAAAAACATTGTAAGATTAGAATAGAGGACAGTTTTACTTCACTCACTTCTCCGGCAATAACTTGTAATAAATACAGTGATTACATACACGGTATTTTACTATCATCGTCCAAATTCCTGGCGCAACGCCGACAGCAGCGGTGGGATCACAGCCCCCAAAACTCTTCAAGATCTACGGATGACCTTCACTATGGAGCAAGTGATGGATCTCCTGACCTCCATTACAAAATACTGCTGCAACAACAGCTGCAAGAGCCGCATTTTCTACGAAGGCTACAATGTAACGGCGGCACCAAAATTTTTATCTACCGCTGTTCAACCCAGACGAGAGATCGCATCGATAATCATCGACATCGGGGGATTGGTGCGCAAATGTTAACGAGACTATCAAGCTTCAACATATAAGCCGCAAGAAGCAAGAATGGAAGCTATTCTTGAACTCGACGGTACGCCAGACACATGGGCGCTTCAATCAATTACATGGCAACAAGTGGAAGATGACGTCGTTAGAACCTTCGGCAAGGAGTTCCGGTATGCTGGCTACGTCCAGAGGTGGCGCAGCGGCATCTCTGAACAAGCGGACAGTTACGCAGACTACGCTACAACGGGCCGTTCTCTGTTCAAACGTTTGAGACGTGAAGCTACGGACTCCGAGGTGATCGACGCCTTAATAACAGGTATTTATCTTGAATTAATAGATCTGAGCTATTGCGAAACACGCCTAGATTTTGTCTAGGCTCGTGTTTGTTTTGTTAACTTTTCTTTAGACGAAAACTACCGTCTAACAGTATTGTAACTGTATGAAGGCGACGCCGGGGGTTTCACCGGTGTGCAGGCGGTGAAGAGTTATGTAATGACTATTGACGCCAAAAAGTACTGATGTGTTGAGAGAAACTGGTTTATTTAGATAACTAGCAACCCACCCTCGCTTCGCCTCTGTTTTAGTCGTTTTACTCGCGTAGTTCCCGTTCCCGTGGGAATACCGGGCGTAAAATATAGCCTAATTTACGCCCTGATATAATAGCTTTCCATTGGTGAAAGAATTTTTGAAATCGGTCCAACCGTTTTGAAGATTACCCGGAACAAACAGACAGACTGACGGACAGGCAGACAGACAAAAAAAATTTTAAACTATATTTTGGGCATAGGTGTTGTGCAGGTGACCGCGTCAGCGTGAAAAAAGCCATTTTGACATTACAGACACTCCATTTCTATTTATTGGTATAGATATTGACTAACAATAATAGTAAACAGCACGGGACAATGATAAGGCCCGTATTTGGCACCTTTCGTGACGTAAAAGGCGCTCAAGTCCCGGTGACGTGAGCGCTGCAGCGAGCGAGAACCTCTACCCGCGCGACCAATTACCCCGCGCGCCAGTTACCCCGCGCGCACTTGCATAGCAACAATAGAATGCCTACTACATATTTACATTTATTAAATAGTTCTTATTTTGGATAATTCGCGTCGCTTACACTGTCTAGTAATTGTGTTAACTGTAATAACCTAGGAACTTTTTGTGATGCAAATAGAAGCGTCTACTTATCACGCTTGCAGAGTCCTTGATTTATAACTTTCATAACCCCTTTAATACGACGAAGTTTTTAGTACCGTTTTTGTTATAGAAAATACCATAGTGAAAATAATTATTTCGATAAATATATAATTTTGATAATATCGATTTAAATCGATAAAATTTATGGTTAACTAACAATCGGACTATTATTTTTTACTTCTAGAGATCGCATTATCACAAGGTAAAGTTTTCAATAGCTTATTCCATATTGGTGTTGATTGTTCTCCGATCCGAAATAAGTTTACTGGTTCGATTCCGGGCAAACGCCAGATCGTTGATGTTGCTTATATTATAACCAAAGTTAGTTTCCATGACGTGTCGAGGTAGAATTGGTTATGACATTATTAGTGCTGTTTGGTATTACCGTAAGTCTTAAAGAGGGTATATATAGAAAACTGTAATTGCTGATAAATGAACCCTCCATGCTATCTATAACTTTGATTTTAACTTCAATCTAAAAGACTCAATATTGTTTTAAGTTACATGATGGTCTCGAGCTTTAAATCTAGTTTCATATACTCTGCAACTGTGTATCGCAAATAAAGGCCAGTGCGTTAACAATAAAACTAAATGGCTGATTAAATAGTTCAACGCAGACCCTATAGATTATCACCTCTATAACGCTATGAAAATGAGATAAGCTGCCATCACTTTAAATATCACTAAATGCTCAAAAGTCCTCGCGTAGTTCAGTATGCGAACCATGTGCGTTGAAATAAATACCGCTCGTGAGCTGAAGACGCTAGACTTCGTATAAAGCTATTAAGCATTTCGGTCACTTCTTAGGTGGTCAATTATTTAAAGTGGTAACTGATTATGTTGTAACTGAAATTCACTTAAGGTTTCAAGGCAAGGCAGAAAGAGCACACTCCAGGAGTGCATAACTGGTAGCATTTCTTTAAAATTTTTAGTTTAAAGTAGAATATCGAAAGGGTGACTGCTTAATTAATACAGATTATAGTCTTAATCTGTGTTAAGTAAACCATATACTCTAAAACGTAGTAATTGTTTATCTCGTCGTAAATTCATCCACTCTTGACCATACTTGGCTTCATGTAGGGCAGAAGAGTGATCCTTCAATAAAGGAGATAGACTCTGGCAGTAGTCTATACTTTGTCATTTAACAAGATATTGCTGAGCTATAATGTTTAAATAGTATCGTTTCACGTAATTACCGTTAGAAACTCGTGTTACGATCACACTGCACTGCACAGATGACGTAGTGGTTAAGATATCGTACCAGTGTCGCAGGTTCGAATCCCGCGCAGGACAGCTCTGTGCGATCCATAAATTTTTGTTCTGAATTTGGATCTAATTTGTTTCTATTAATATGTGTTTATTACCTCCACCGCAATATAAGGACTATTGCGAAACTACCACAACTTTTGTTGCGAAAAAGTACTGGCTAAAATCGGCGAACAATATTGGTACCCGAATATGTTCGAAAATTTGTGAAGAATTGTGTTAGCTAACATTCGTAAAGCTGAAATCGGGCGTAAAACAATAGACTTCCAATCTATAAAATTGCAATATAATTTTCATACTATGTTCGCTGACATTACAGGCTACATTCATGGCAGGCGTCATCAGCCAGAATACGCATTTGTCTTTATAGTAGTTTACACTAAAGACGTCACAATCGGCTATGAGGTCTTTTGTGAAGTTGTAACTATATTTGGAACTCGTCTCTTCTTATAATAATGAATAAATACGGTATTGAATATACCTTGTGGCTAAGGGAACTAGTAGAGCAAATGGTTAAGTGAGACTAGTTGTGAAAATTATCAAAGATATTAATGTCCGTAGTTGAGCTTGAAAACCATGCCACAGTGCTATTCACGATTTCCAGTTGGCTATAAACTATGCAATATTTATTACTGGGAGTATTGTTCAGCAAAAATATTAACCGCTGTTTTATCGAGATGTTGCAGGTAGAGGACGACGAAAGGACAAAAGATTAAGCGTCTGTAAGAAAAGGATGGACGAGCGATAGAGTTAATTGATGACAAAGGTAAAGCCAAAATAAATGTATTTTTTGGCAATTTTGTTTTCGTGCATCGTCATGATCGACGCACTCTCTTCGAGGGTCCCATGGCACTTTAGGAGGTATTGCCTAATGACCGATATATATTGAAGCATAATTATCTCCGCGGATGTGGTGTAAGTATCGCTAGCCATGACTTTTTATGACAAGCGCCTGTTGCAAAAACTGTTTTTTTTATCAAAGTAATGCCGTATGGGCGGGTGAATACTAATTTGGAAACATGCTTTTTATTTTTCCTATCCGAAACATCCTTCCTAAAGCGCTGACTGGCCACTATGCGTATCCTTAAACCTGGTCTTGTGTTGGCTAGATCCCAGGATGGGTGATGCCTTGTGGTTGGCTAGATCCCTTGGTGGGTGATGCCTTGTGGTTGGCTAAATCCCTTGGTGGGTGATGCCATGCAAATGCTTTTTCTATCCAAAACATCCTTCCTAAAGCGCTGGCTGGCCATCATGCGTATCCTTAAACCTGGTCTTGTTGGCTAGATCCCGTGGTGGGTGATGCCTTGTGGTTGGCTAGATCCCTTGGTGGGTGACGCCTTAACAGCGCAAGGGACGCGCTGGAGTCAGTATGGCCGTATGGGCGCATATCGCCCTCTATCGGCAATATTTGTAAATTGTTGATGTATGTGTTATCAATTGTAGTTATAAACATGTTTGAAATATTTGCAACTAATATTTAAATAATTATTTGTAGTAACAACACTGCTATTTACCATGCTATGATATTTAAGACACTTTTTGAATGTATTTCTAGAAATCTTTGATTTAATTGTTTAAATATTTATATAATTGATCAAATTAAAATCGATTAGAATTAATGTAATTATTTGTAACCATATTTAGTTGTTTTTACATAATAAAGATTGTAATTTATTTCTAGTTAGAGCGCCGTCTGTTGAACAATATATGAGAACAATATTTCCTTTAATTACATTAATGTAAATTGTGTAAAATTGACTATTTGGAATTATGTTAAATGCATTAGAATATTTATCATTATTATTTAGCTATATTCAGATAGTTAACAATATTGTTTTATTGGTTTGTTATAAAAAGTAATTGTAGTTACTAAGACTAGACCGTTTCATTGTAAAGCGGAGGTTATAAAAACATTGTAAGATTAGAATAGAGGACAGTTTTACTTCACTCACTTCTCCGGCAATAACTTGTAATAAATACAGTGATTACATACTTGGTATTTTACTATCATCGTCCAAATTCCTGGCGCAACGCCGACATATACATCGATGGATAAATCACAATTAACTAACTTTGTTATTATTATTATTTTATCTTCCATTATTTTCACGGGATCTTCCAATAGAGAAGATACCCGATCCTTACATAGGCCTTCATGGAGATGTGGATTGAGCACTTAGAAATCTTTGGAGAAATTTAATTTAAAAATGGGATGGGACATCTACCGATGACAGTCCACGCCTGCATACAATGTTCGTGGACTGCCAAAGACAGGTATAAAATTATTTTGTGATGATGGAGTCTATCTGTAATGATAAATGGCTTTGAAAAAGACACTTTGCCCCCGAGCATATGCCTCTGGCGATATCTCTTTAAGCAGCCGTTTAAAGCAAGCCAGAGTTGAGAATCTTGGAGGCACTCTTCGGTTTCCAATCCAGCCAGCCAATAAAGGCGCGCTGAATATGAAGCTCTGGACATCTCTCCAAGGTATTCAGGACCGCAGTGTCACCATTCACATTCAGCTCGCCACAAGCTGTTTTTTTTTCATCATGAAATTTGGAATACTAGAGGTTTCGGGTTATGGCTATTGCGCCCCCAATGGTTATTGTCGATAACCACAATAACCATTGGGGAAGAAACTCGAGTGGCGATCACGTATCGGACGACGCAGTGTAGGACGCCCTAACTAGGTGGATCTATGATCTGGTGAAAGTTACTGGGCATCGTTTGATACAAACTGCACTAGATCACGATATCTGGTGAAATATGAGAGAGACCTACGTCTAGCACTGGACGCCGATATGCTGAATAATAAAGATGATGATGCATATACTGAGTTCTATATATCTAATTTCAAACCTGATGGATTTTCATAGTAATGATATAGATATTATATATATACGGTATAGATTTACTTAATCATTTTTAGAGTTCCGTACCCAAAGGGTAAAAACGGGACCTTATTACAAAGACTTCGCCGTCTGTGCGTCCGTCTGTCCATCCGTCTGTCTGTCACCAGGCTTTATTTCAAGACTCACAATAGCTAGACAGTTGAAATCTTTACAAATTATGTATTTCTGTTGCCGCTATAACAACAAATTCTAAAAACAAAATAAAATAAATATTTAAGGCCCCCCTTAACCCACACAACAGACGCAATTTTTTTGCCCTTTTTATAGATAATGCTACGGAGCCCTTTGTGCGCGACTCCAACTCGCACTTAGCCGATTTTTCGTTTTACTCAATATATTTTTTTCTTAATTCAATGATTATTATCATCATCATCTCCTCATATATACGTACACTATTGTATTCGAACTTGCGTCACAATGAGCCAAATTACTATACCACGACGAATAGGTATAGGATTTTATTTTGAATATTCTTGTAAGTTATCTTAGATACAAGTTATACGCATATAATGTCCCTTAGTCGTCTTGTACGACATCCATTGACAGAATATTATTTATATTCTTACTATGTAACTACACGCTTAGTTTTATGATAAGTACCTGTCAATTTATAATTCGTGCTAAACCTAACTGTTAACATTTTTGTTTGAGGTTTTCAATTATAATCCATTTGAAAGTAATGTAGCAGGCGCAACTTTGACGCTGAGCTTACAACTTAAGCTTTTGAGATTCCTAATTCTCAGAAATTTAATAAATTGACTGTTATGAAAATCTTATTTGATATTTTATATCGCTAAGTATCTATCCGGATAATGAAAACAATAATAGCCACTCTTTTTTTGTGGGTAATTTTAAAAGTCGAGTTGGAGGCGTAAGACATTTTTCATATGGTAATGAAGTAAAAATACAATTCATGAGTCCTCAATTTACCTGTGGATATCGTACAAGACACCTAAGGGATGTAAAATACACATATTTGTTTTTTTTTGGTTTGGCATACGGTTGGCGCACTCCTCGCCCGACTCCGTCCAGGGCGACAGAGGGGCGTAAGCACGCACACCCATAACCCACCCGTGACACGTCGCCTTCGTCGTTGGGCGAACCACCGGAGCAGGGTGACTTGTTGTCAGTGGTTGGCTCTACGGAATACTCCTTGTCCTCAAGGTACCCTCTCCTCGATCGACGTCCCCCCCTCGGGAAGGACGTCGGTCTTTCCTCGCGCGGTCGGTCTCTCGACGGGTGACAGACTAAGTCCTCGGTCCAGTCACCCGTGGTCTCGGCTAGGGCGGCATCAGGCGCAATAATATACATATCTGAGGAAAACTCGAAATAAAATTGTTGTCGCCCATCGGTAGGTGGTAACTCAAATGTGATTATACATTTGAGTAACTTGGGCAACATGCGGTTCGTCACACTTCAATAGTTTAATGGCAAGAAACAGGTATAAATCGATGGTCTCGAATGATTGACTGCGGTTACCGGGTTTATAGTCCTCAGCACTCACCCATAGTCCGTGCTAAGCTGCGAAAGCCATCTGCGGCTAACAGCTATACACACAAAAAAAATTACTACGTTCGCAGGTCGGACATAGAATAAGTAAGGAAGCAATGAAATAGTTGGATGTTGCAAGTGCATATTAAAGTTATATTATAGTCGTCCTCGTCGGATCCGACGACGGAGACCCTGCAATCTAAATGGTGTCTCTTTGGTGAGCACGTAGGTGACTTGCAACGCCGAACTTGGTTTTAAATGTTCGGTCGCATTGTGCGCAGTAGAGCTGTCCTTGGTCCTTATATTACAATAACTATTAGTAAGGTTATGTTACTAAGTGTATATTTATGAAGATGTAATTGTGGAGACATATATGTAACGATTTATTATATAATACACGGGATTGACGTACTTCTTATAAAACCCTATACCAACATGTCTGACCAGTACGGTAGTATGTCAATTTTCCTCCTATTTGAGGAGCGTGTATGAACTGAGATATATTTTAAAGCAAAACATTTTATTTATAATTTGGTTATTATCATTTATTTTAATATGATATTGGTTGAGTAATTTCGTTGATTAATTTGGACACAATTAACGTGGTTGGATGGACCAATGAGCATTATTCGTGTTGACTTCGATACTGTATTTGTGTAGAGACCCGCAAATTAATATCAGAATACAGCACAATTTTGTGGTATTAACTGCTAGCTTGTTTACGCTTAAAGTTTGAATGGAATATCAAAGTTATTTTTCTTTTACTGATAAAACTTTTAGTTATAAATCCTTGCATTTATTAAGCCATCGATGTCTAAGTTGAAATATGTAGTAATTAAACACATCAACACAGCATCAATTTTTTGATTGCACAGATGGTGCAGTGGTTGAGATAACGACTACCAAGCCAGTGTCGCGGGTTCAAATCCCACGCAGGACCACATTTTGTGGGATCCATAAATCGTTGCTCCGAGTCTGGATGTAATTTGTGTCTGTTAATTATGTTTGTAAAGTAGGCCACAATACAAGGATTATTTCCATAGTGCAGGTAGGACATTGTCTTAAAAAAAACTGTTAGACGTAGGCCTCACATACATGGTTGGACGGACCGGGGATTAGTCCAATGGTGATGGGGAAGGATTACGGTAGGTTATTAAGAGGCACACCTCCCATCCTTCGCCTAGGACAGATTGGACGGATTGTGTGTACAGATAGACCACGAAAAAAGGCCTCAAATACAAATGAGGAGATAGTACCGTAATTTTAGCTTTGCAGACGAAATAGCCATGGCTAAGACGTTTTATAGGTTTGCCAGCATAGAAATGCTTCCCAGACTTCTGGTAGCCGTAACTTACGACTTCATGGGCAAATAAAGGGAGGTGACAATTATATTATTATCTCGTCGCCTGGAAGAGGTAACATTTAAGGTGCAATGAATGATATGCCAAATAGAGTTTGACAGTAAGTAGTTCGTGTAGTAACGGAGTAAGAATATAATTCAACTTCTTGCCCTTTATGAAAAAGGACGACTAAGGGGCATATTATGAAGATAACAGTTATACAAGAGAAGGAAAACTTGGCATAAAACCTTATGCCTACACGTTTGACTGGCGTGGTATAGGATGTCAATAGAAAATTTATCTACACTAATATTATAAAGAGCAAAGATTTGTTTGTTTGTTTGTATTAAATAGGCTCCGAAACTACTGGACCGCTTTCAAAAATTCTTTCACCAATGGAACGCTATAATATCAAGGAGTAATATAGGCTATATTTTATTACGGTATTCCCACGCCAACGGAAACTACGCGGGTGAAACCGAAGCGAAGCGAGGGCAGGTTGCATGTCAAAAATAAAAAGTTTCAATTGCACACTTTTTTATACTTTAGATTTTAATCATGTTTAGACCCCCGATTTTGGCATTAACTCACTTATGATAATCAAAATACGTAAAGTACTTGCCGAGGTTCTAGTAAGTTGAAGTTTTATCTCTAAGATAATATTAGAATATGAACAACAATAGAATTATTAAACTCGTAACTTTTACCCTCCAACTCCTTATTATTATAGAGTTGGAAATTTTGATGCCAGAGATGTGAAAATTGATATCCCTATATTTAACTCTGCGTTATAAATAATGAAATAAGTGTTGTAGGACTTTGAGTGAATCGTTTTATATATCTTATAATCTAGATTTATTTATTAAATATCTATTATTGTCTATTACTAATAACAATATTTATAAGGCACTGATTTCGTCACTAACTTACTCAAGATTATCAAAATTATTAGGATAGGGTAAAATTTCTGAGGTTCTAGAAGACTAAAATTTGATATACATATAAGCTAGTGTTACTACACAAACATTAGCTTTAAAAACCTCACAAACTAGGGGATATGATTTTATATCAGACTCTCACAAATTTTGAGAGGTCTGAAAATTAATATAGGGACTCCCTATTATAAATAATGAAATACTTATTTTAGGGTTTTTCCTTAATCAATCCTTACCCTTAACACGGATTAATTTCATCCCCTGTTAAGTCTGAAATCAAGCGCACATAAAACACCGTAAGAGAGTGGATTGCTGTCCTTTCTGGCTATCGATTTAATTTATGAACAAAAGCATAATTATAAGCTTACTGCTGGGAAAAAGCAACTTGAAATAAAATCCTTTTTTTTTTGGAGTGGGTTGCGGCTACGGTCGGCGCACTCCTCGTCCGCTCCGTCCGGGGCAACAGAGGGACATAAGCACACACACCCGTAACCCACCCGCGCGATACGTCGGCTTCGTCGTTGGGCTGCCCACCAGAGCAGGTGACTTAACATCAGTGATCGGCCCGACGGAATACCCCCGGAGGAGTACAATCTCCTCAACCGAGGTCCCCCCATTCGGAGAGGGTCCCCTCAGTCGGGTTTGCGCCGCCCCAGTCGTCGGCGGCGAAGCGTGTCACCGAAGAGGAGTTCCTTTCGCGTAAGATCCGCCGCCTCCTTCCGTAATATGACGGTCTCACAGAAGGCGGCGACCGCGTTCCAATTCCTAACGCTGTCGAGCATCTCCCTGGCGATGGTCAGCAGCGTCAGGTCGGCACCGATAACGCGCGCGATGACGGCGCGACGAGTTCATGGCGCTCCACCGCCCACGCGGCACACACCTCGAGCGTGTGCTGCGCCGTGTCCTCGTCGCAATCGCAGTCGTGGCAGGACGGCGTGTTCACCCTCCTAACGATCTTGTACAGGTACTTGGCGAAGCTGCCGTGCCCCGTCAGCACCTACACCTGAAGGAAAGCACCCCATGCGTCCGCTCCAACCACTCCATCAGAACCGGCCGAAAGGCCTCGACGGTCCCGACACCGTATCGAGGCCTCTTCAGCCGGACTGCCCAACGGGCAATGACGTCTCGGCGGGCGACGACGCGCCCAGCGGTGAGCTCCCTCAAAGAGACCACACCGCCCTCCGCTCGCACCCCCGATTCCCGCTGATACAAACCGACGAGCATCTCCGCCTCCAGGTCCCACGAAGGAGTCCCGGCCAACAGGCACGCTGCTCCCATCGACACCGTGCGGTACTCGCGTTTGGCCTTGACCGCCATGGCCCTCTGTGGTCGCTACAGAAGAGCCCTGAGAGGGACGGTCAGGGACCCCGCCCAAACCGGTGCGTCGTACAGGGCCATTGACCGGACGACCCCCGCGTACAGCCGTCGACACGTAGCGCTCGGTCCGCCCACGTTCGGCATAAGCCAAGACAGGGCGGACGCCCTGCCGATGAGCCGGGGAGCAAGTCGGCGGCAAATTCAAATTCAAATCCTTTATTATGCATAAACCCCGCGGAGGCACTTACATATGATCACTTTTTTACATTTTACCTTAAATTACTACCGGATCGGAACGTGACTGCACCGAGAAGATCCGGCAAGAAACTCAGTGGGATTGTCTTCTTTTTTATTCATTTACTATTTTTTTTTAAATAAAATAATATACAACAACACGTCTATTAATAGCTCCAATATGATGCCTTTCGAACCATCATACAATACAGTTATTAAATATAACGAAAAAGTACCATGGCTGGACCAGATCCCGCAAGCAGCACCCGATCACGAGTTAACCACTAGAGCAGCCATCACTCCCCTCAACCATAATGGAGGGAAGGGAGTGACCCGCTCCTCGTAGCTACCGCAAGCAGACCCTTCAGTGAGCATGACCAATACCATGTGCCACAAACATAAAACACAGATTAAATAACAAATTCGTTTGGCAAAACACGCTACGCTTTACAATTATACTAACAACAACAGAATACACATGTATGTAACACCTTTTGAAATAATGTAAAAATGCCTGAATGAAGAGCTGCTCATAACCAGTCTATATAGACTATGATACTATTATTTATATTATTATACATATATAGACTATGATACTATAGATGATAATATTATCATCAAGATAATTCGAAATTTTGTAATAACCTTTTCTACAAAACCTACTCTTGATTGCTTTTTGAAATTATTAACTGGCATATCTCGAATATTAATAGGTAATTTGTTGTAGAAGCGTATACATTACCCCATGAAGGATCTGTTAACTCGTTGAAGACGAGTACTATGTACAACTAATTTATCCTTATTCCGAGTATTTACATGATCAATGTCACTATATTTTTCAAAGTTACCGATATTTTTCTTTACATATAATACATTTTCGTATATATATTGAGATATAACAGCAGAATATTTATCTCTTTAAATTACTCTCTTAGTGACACTCTTGGGCCTAAATTATATATCGCGCAGACCGCCCTTTTTTGTAGAATAAAAATTCTATTCAATTCCGCGGAGCAACCCCAAAGTAATATGCCGTATGACATGAGACTATGAAAGTATGCGAAATAAACTATTCTGGCTGTTTCAACATCGGTTAACGCGTGAATTTATTTTACCGCATAAGCCGCTGAGCTGAGCCTATTTGACAGTTTTTCAATATGAGGCTCCCATTGCAGTCTATTATCTATAGTGATGCCTAAAAAGGTGGTTGATTCCACAAGTTCCAGAGCCACCCCATTCATTTGAACATTGGTTCCCACTTGTCTCACATTGGGAGTAGTAAATTTAATACATTTAGTTTTTGTCTCATTTAGAACTAAATTGTTAGAATTAAACCAATGAACAACGTTAGACAGTGCATTGTTCACATCGTCATAGTTGAGCATGTGTCGCTTAATCTTAAACAGTAAAGAGGTATCATTTGTGAACAACACAATGTTTTTATTGTCCCCTACATAATAGGGTAAGTCATTGATATATACAAGGAACAGAAATGGCCCCAGTAAAAGCTCCCGGAACCACCAATGTCCTTCGAGCACCAGACCCAAATACTTCATATGGGCCCGGATGTTGATCTCAACCGAATTGACGGTGATCAAGACGCCGACAGGAGGGCCCATGCGGGTCCCATGGAACAAGAGGGCCTCCGTCTTGTCCAGGGCCACTCTCAGCCCCAGCGCCTCGATCTGCCTGACGATCTCCTCGGTGCTGAGAGTCGCCAGGCTTGCCGCCTCCTCTAGCATCCCACTGCGGGCTGTGATGAGCGTTTCGTCGGCGTAACAAATCACGCCCAGCCCGGGCGGGAGGCTCTACCACAACGCCCAGCCCGGGCGGGAGGCTCTACCTCAACGCCCAGTTGTAGCCGACGTTCCACAGGGTGGGTTCGAGGACCGACCCCTGTGGGACACCGCATGTCATGGGCGTTCGCACAACGTTCCCTACTCGGTTGGTGTAGAGGACGCTGCGCCCCTCCAAATAGTCTGCCACTAGCCGCCTCAGGTAAACTGGCACCCCCTTGTATCGGAGCGCCTCCCTGATGCAGCTAAATGGCAGACTATTGAATGCCTCGACGATGTCCAGGGACACCACCAACAGCACTCCCCCGCCGGTGACGGCCTCAGTCGTCACGGCTCTCAGGCGCAACAGAACCGCGATCGTCGTACGACCCCTCCTAAACCCAAACTGGGCGTCCGACAGATCGGGCCCCGCGCCGACGAGGTGCCGCTCGATGGAGGCGGTCAGAACCCTCTCCAGCAACTTACGCATGTCATCGAGTAGCACGATGGGGCTGCAGGCCGAGGCCGAATCGGGAGACCGTCCCGGGAAATAAAATCCCTTAGGATTATTACCAACTAAACAAACTAAGTTCGAGCAATTGAAATAAATCTCTAACAAAATAAAAAAGAAATCTAATGCAATACATCCCTCCCTTTCTTGCCCGTGGGTGTCGTAAAAGACATGAAGTGATATAATATATAGATAATATCAAGATAAAGAAACTTTGAAATAATAATCTATATCCATAGGAGAAACCTATTATGGAGGAGGTTCGAGCTATGTTGAGCTGAGATAATAATGTTGACTACAGACACCATTTCTTTTTGGGGGGTGCGTTACGGTCGGCGCACTCCTCGCTTAACTCTGTCCGGGGCGATAGAGGGGCGTAAGCACGCACACCCGTAACCCACCCGTGACATGTCGCCTTCGTCGTTGGGCCGACCACCGGAGCAGAGTGACTTGTTGTCAGTGGTCAGTCCGACGAAATACCCCTTGAGGAGTACCCTCTCCTCGACTGACGTCTCCCCCCTCGGGGAGGACCTTGGTTGACTACAGACACCTACAAGTGATTCCATTTTAAATATACTATTGATTATACTAAAAATTCACATACGCCATCTTGAATCGTCGCGAAAGAGAGCATGTGTTAAACATATTTTACTAAAAGTAATTTTCCTTGGAATTACTTTCATTTGGAAAAGATCTGTATTAAACCTCGCATTGCGAAATTGTTCTTTAAAATATTGCCAATCCTCTCCAAGGGTATATATTTGTATATTAAAATCGTATTCTATTATATTAATGTTCTAGCGAATAGTACTTACTTAAATAGAATTTTCTCCATCTAGTAATGCAGTTAGCCGTGGCCGCGGGTGACCGGACTGTGGATTTTAGTCCGTCACCCGCAGAGAGGCTGACCGCGGGACGACGACTGACGTCCCAGGACGTCGAGAGGTGAGGGTACCCGAAAGTGTATTCCGTCGGGCCGACCACTGGCGACAAGTCACTCTGCTCCGGTGGTCGGCCCAACGACGAGTACGACGTGGGTACGGGTGGGTTATGGGCCCGCGCGCCGTCCTTTCGTCCCCCCGGACGGAATTGACCGGAGGTGCGCTTACCATAGCCCACCCAAAAAAAAAATCTAGTAATGCAGTAAGAATACAATGATTTACTGCCTCTTCTTTCCGCGTGAGTGTTAGCAAAAATGACAAAGGGACGAAAAAAAACTCTACATAAAACATTTTACCGGTTCCTCTAACCAGCATCGTATAGTAAGTCAATTGTCTGTACATTGTAAAGGCGGCTTACGGTTATTTTTTTTTTAAAGACGAATCACACCACAAAGATATCCTTGAACAGCTAGGGACTTCACAAACATTTAAATTAACGGACACAAATTACATCCAGACTCAGAACAACAATTTGTAGATCGCACAAAGTGTTGTTCTGAGTGGGATTCGAACCCCCAACACTGGTGCAGCAGGTCTATATCTAAACCAATACGCCATCTATGCAGGCATTAGAATACATACGAGCTGAAGTGACATACATCCCCAATGGTGAACGAGAGAGCTGGAAGCCAAACTGTCTGTGGGTGTTTGTGTGTGGGTTTTGGTGATGCCTTTAGTATCGTCGAACCTCATTGCACGCATTCACACTCGCTTCACTCTCTTGGTGTTTGCTCATTTGCCACCAACATAAATTAAAGATCTTCTAAGCTTGAGCATGCTCCACGCTGATCTAGAGAAATCTGACTGTTACGCCACGTTGGTCAAATGAGATGACAAAGCGGTATTTTGAGTTTTATTTCTCTTGCAGTAATATTATCTGCATATTCCTTAGTCGCCTTTTACAACATCCACTGGCAAAATAGGGGGTGA
Organism: Lymantria dispar; assembly: GCA_032191425.1. NCBI lineage: Eukaryota > Metazoa > Arthropoda > Insecta > Lepidoptera > Erebidae > Lymantria > Lymantria dispar. The sequence continues at coordinate 1,990,550 of CM063442.1, read as the reverse complement.
ATTGTATTCTTACTCTCTCACCACAAGGTGAAATAATAAAACCGAATCTTTGATTATCATTAGTGTCCCTGATGATCCATTCAAGTAAAAAAAGAGCGTCCAAAGTTCGCATGTTAGAAGTGAAACTTTTTTGGTGGCACGTATTTTTGTCAGTATAAAAAAAATTATGATAAAACAAAGATAAAATGAAACATAAAAAAAAAGAAATTGTACTCTCTCACTCTCTCGATCTTTCTCACTCGCCTGTTCCCTAATTTCGATCCATTACTATGTGCTTCGTGCTACGTTCGCCCTTTCTCACTCTCTCTTAATCGGTCTCAATCGCTCTCGCCCTCTTTTTGGACAAAAATGTCCACATTTTCGTTTCAATAAACTACGTTTCATCCGTGGAAACTTTACCCTCATGCGCGCAAAGAAGTTTTACTTCAATAATTGGATTCTAAATCGATTTTGTCAGATTAGGTTTATTTTTAGTTAGGCAATATGGTTTATTAAATTTTTTATGCGTTTTACAAATTCTAGTCGCTAATTTTTATCCATTACTTACATTTTACTTATATCATTAATTATTTTTCTATATAACTACTTATCTTAGATTTATTTAGGTACCTTCTAATTACTTCTACTCGTTATTTTATTTATTAGATAATTAATACTTTCCTTTTTAACTCTAACATTAATTTGAGCATAGTAATGTATTCCTTAATGTTGTGCACGTCTGTAATTGATGTAAACACTAGTTTTAAGCCACTGGAATGTTTTTAGCATATGTTTGTGTTTATGTCGTAGATAGATTATATAAATAAATAAATATTTAATTCTTTAATTCTTCCATAATATGCGCTCATATACATCCCCCATTAGGCTCAGGTGTCTGCCACTAGGGGAGAAAAATTTATCTACTAGGACGATGATCAGTGGTTTTGATTTTCATTTTCATTCATCACTAGCAACCCACTCTCGCTTCGCTTCGGTTTCAGTCCCTCGTAGTTCCTATTTCCATGGGAATACCGGAATAAAATATAGCCTATGTCACTCTCTGATATTATAGCTTTCCATTGGTGATAGAATTTTTGAAATCAGTGCAATGGTTCAAGTGTGAAAGCGCAACAAACAAACAAACTTACTTTCGCATTTATAATATTAGTAAGGACTTCAACTCTTGTACGTCCCACTGCTGGGCTCGAGCCTTCTCCATTATAGGAAAGAAATTGACCTTACTATACCATCCAGATCAGACAGGTTGGTATAGGATTTTGTTTCGAATTTATCATCTCTTGCATAGATGTCATATGCGTAATGTATCCCTTTTTAGTCTTTTACGACACTACCAGCAGTGGTAGGACCACACTGCTGACAGTTGTCTGTCTGTCTGTCGCGGGTCGGTCCGTACGGGGTAGTACCAGGCTCTCACAGTCTGAGTAGTAGCAATTTGTTATTGCGCTTCGTTCGGTGAGAGCTGAGTTCGAGAGAGCTGGAAGTTCAACTTTCTGAGAGTGTTTGGGTGTGGTAAGTTTTATTTATTTTATTTATTTATTTAAACTTTAGCACACAAAAATAAGGTACATGGCGGACTTAATGCCTTAGACATTTTCTGCCAGTCAACCACGGGTGGAGCAGAAATAATTTAGGCAGGTTCAATACATAGTAAGGGGTAATTTGTAAAATTTGGTTATCCAAGTATAGCAATTATATTCTTATACACTATACACACAAACAATACACATAGAAATATACATAGAAATACATATATACTTACATAAACATACATATACATACATATAAATTGTATTAAAAGTAGAGGAGAGCCATCATTGATGAGTTGACTCGGTCAGAAAGTTTTGGCGATGCCTTTAGTTTCACCGAACCTCGTTGCATGCATTTACACTCCTGTCACATTCTTCATGATAGGCAGCGGCCTAGCAAAGGTCCATGAGCGGCAGCAACACTTACCATTAGGTGTACTGTTTGCTCGTTTGCTATCATCATCGCAGCCCACGTACGTCCCACTGTTGGGCTCGGACCTCCTCCACAATGGGAGGGAATTTGACCTACTATACCATGCTGGTCAGACATATTGGTATAGGGTTTCATTTCGAGTTTTCCTTCTCTGGCACACATCTTATGTATATATTACATCCCTTAGTCGTCTTTTACGACATCCACGGGCAAGATAGGGAGTGGTGAATTGTATTCTTACTCCGTCACCACACACACGTACATACATATATGTATGTTTTGTACTGCTAATTATTTAATGTTACATAATCCTGTATAATTTGCAAGTAAATAATTATTAGATTAATTAAGATATTTTATATTTAATATTACCAATTAAGTGTGTGAATTTTGTATTAGCTCAAGCCACGTGAATGTCTAAATACCGCCTGTGTAAATACACCTGTAGTTAGAATAATTTAAGGCATTCGTGTTGTAACCGCTTTAAGGTGAATTTCAACATACGAGTATATAGGGACAACATTTGCTTATAGTATTCATACAGACATACACATACAAATAATACAGCACATCCACATGAACATTCACACACTCGCACAGACACACACACACACACACGCACGAACACATACACACACACACACATACATACACACATGCACGAATTCACGCAGAAACGCGCACTAATACATGCACACATACTTGTACGACTTCAGATACATTAACTCATGCACAACTCACACACTTTTTCTGTTATTGATGTAAAACATCTATTGGCGAGGGTGACCGCGATCGTCGCGTGGCGATTTGACGCCACGCCTTGCGGTCCCCTCTTAATTTACTGTAAAATAAATATTTGGATATACATATCTAAATTTGTAACGAAACCATGGTGCGATTTAAAATTTTGTACAACGCCATCTAGTGAACCCAAGGTAAATATACCTATAATGAAAATAAATGTTTATTGAATAAAAATTATCTTTTACTGGAAAAAATCGCTATGTTTTATTAATACTTTATGCCATACTAGTTCCTGACGTAATCTGTTCTTTTATGCATATTTACTTGTTTTATAAATTAATGTATAATAACTTCATAATATAAATATACCAGTAGGTGTGGGATTTAGTTTACTTTCAGCTACGAAAAATGGGTAACCGTTTTTATAGGCTTTTATTAGTTTCAGCTGTATTTTTATATATTTATTTCCTTGTATGTCACCGATTTCTTAGGAATTGGATTTTGACTCATTTAAAACAGTCAGATTTCATTTAAAATTTGTAAACTTTGCAATTTGTAAAATTGCAAGGACCAATAACGCTAAAATAATTTAAATAGCTTGTCTTATTATCATTATAGGATTAGAGGTTTCTTATATTCAATATATTGGTCTGAGAGTTGGTCGTTAGCTCGATAGATGCCACTATTTATGTTACCTAAATCGCGCACTTCGTGCTTGATGCTGCATAGCTCGATAGATGCCGCTATTTCTGGTTTATAAATTGCACCTATCGTGCAAAAGAACCTCTGTGAACGGATGAAAGTATTTCAAGCTACATTTTGGAAGTTTAATTACTTTTATACTAAATAACGTTACCATAAATATAAGCCGTAAAGTCAATTTTAAAATGGATAATTTATTCGATACGACACCTGCTAAAAAGTACTTATTGACTAAAAGTATCGAATGCAATGTATCGGTATTGAAAGAAAAGTACTCGATACCTAAAGATAAAGTAAGTAAAAGTACTAGATACTTTATAATCAGTACGGTACTTATCTTTCGATACTACTCATGAGTTCAGTATCGATACTTTATATTCAATACCGTGTCTCTACTCGTACAAAATAGTTTCGATGTTTCACATCTGCCAGGCGTCCTGAGCGACGGCTTACTTTTTTTAGAAGTACATACATTATTTTTCTTTTGTTTATTTTTTTTTATTTTTTTAATTTATCAAAAGTATATGAAATATTGTCTAATGCTACTGAGGGGGAGCCTGGTAATCTGTATGACAGGGCAACCTAGTTCAGATACCAGTCTCCCACAAGGGTTTATTTGTAACATTAAATGTAAACATTAGTAATAAGATACCTTTGTGGAAGATAACAATAAATTATTATTATTATACATTTATTGAACTTAAAAACTACCTAATACATTTTTAAATATTATATAAAAAATAAAATATTTAAAAATATAAAAAGCGTATTTACCCACCGGCAGCGAATACAAGGACCAAGCCGCCAGTGGTTAGGGCTACAAAGAGAGGAACTTTCTCACGATGCGCGCCGTGTCCAGTAAGACCGCCTTCTGCATCAGACCCGCAATCCAACTACCTAACGCGAGCTTCTTTAGATGTTGATCGAGGCTCTTGGCTAATAACCCATTGGTCGAAATTACTATCGGTACAACGATTGCCGAGTCCACATCCCACATGTCGATAATCTCGTGAGCTAAGTCTTGATATTTTATTTGTTTATCTTTCTCAGCCTTCACGAGATTCCCGTCATGTGGAACAGTGATATCGACAATCATTGCAGGGCGCTGCAGCCGATCTATCACCACGATGTCTGGCTTATTGGCTACAATAGTCCTATCAGTGATAATAGATCGGTCCCAGTATAATGTGACACGACCATTTTCGAGAACATTTACCATTTTTATTATTATTATTATTACAAAATGGAAATTATAACGTGTCTCTTCGTTATTTTCACCGCCACCCTCGCCGCCTTCATTTTACACAAGCTATAGTTTCTCACAGCGTGATGAAAATCCGTTCATAATCCACCGGATACCTCTCTGTAGGCCCAAAGTGGCGGGTCACGAGTACCCGACCTTGTCATCAATGACCCTTCCTGTTAAAGAATGAGAACGACGGCGCTATTCCCAATTGGACAAACCTATGTCCTAAAGTTGACATCCAAAAGGTAGGGGCGATTTTATATTATATACTTTTATTTGATACTAGCAACTCGCCCTCGCTTCGCTTCGGTTATAAGTTATAGTCGTTTTACCCGCGTAGTTCCCGTTCCCGTGGGAATACCGGGATAAAATATAGCTTAGTTTACGCCGATATTATAGCTTTCCATTGGTGAAAGAATTTTTGAAATCGGTCCAGCCGTTTTGAAGATTACCCGGAACAAACAGACAGACAGACAAAAATTTTTTAATTGCTATTTTAGGCATAGGTGTCGTGCAAATAACCGTGTGAGCATGAAAAAAAGCATATAATTAGGACATTACAAACAGACACTCCAATTTTATTTACTGGTATAGATACATTTATTTCATATTATAACTTTTTTTTGTATATTATAAGAAAATCCATCCATTTATTAATCCGTAGATGTCCACTATTAGACACAGGCATTTGAGAATGTCACTCAGAACGATCCTATATCGATTGCATCTACCGGTTCTCTGGGACTTTTGAATGTCATCGATCTACCTACCTTACTTTCAATTTTAATTAATTACTTATGAAATCTATTAAGTGAAACTTATCAAACAAGTAAGCAATTTTACGCAATAATAAACTCTCAAATAATATATCATTTTATAAAATTACGTAGAAGATAGATGTCTCTATTACATATAGCTAGTGTTGCCCAAATGCAAGACCAAGACGAGACTTGGACCAGTCTTGGTCTTGGTCTTGCAACAGCACATCTGGTCTCGTCTTGGTCTTGGTATTGCACACTCGAGTCTTGGTCTTGGTCTTGGTATTGCAGCAAGAGTCTCGCAAAGTCTTGCAAGTCTTGCAGTTGGAATAACGTAACAGTCATTTATCATGGCAATGAAAAATCCACCTAAATTAATCAAATATCATCCTATCCTATCTATCCATCTGCTAGCCTATAGTCCACTATTGAATATAACCCTTACCACTGGGGAAAATTACTCACGGGGCAGTTGATACAATAAATTTTATGTCATTTAACATTCCCCCTTTCCAATAAAAAAGATTTTTCAATTAGATTGGTAAGCGACAGAGTTATTTGACCACTGACGACAAGTCACCCTGCTCTGGTGGTCGGCCCAACAAAGAGGCGACTTGGGGACGGGTGGGTTATGGGCCCACGCATCGTCCTTTCATCGCCCCGGACGGAATGGACCGCGCGTGTGCTTACCATAACCCACCCATAAAAAAAAATTGCTTCCTAACACCATTGCCTCGGTCCGATTTGATACGACATCCACGGGTAAGAGAGTGGTGAATTGTATTCGTACTCTGACCTAACACGGACATTTATGTAGATTAATTGTAGCCATATTCTATATCCGACAGTGAACGTCGTTGGGCTAATGAAGAAACGGATATATAACTATGTATAATGGGCAAGAGCACTCTCGTGATTACGGTATTTTTGTCCTTAAGCCTTTCCGAAGAGTAATTCTGAAAAGCCAACACCAACATTGGAAATCGATTGGCCAATAGATGGATATCTCAAGACTGATTTGACTTGCCGTGTAGTGACGGAGTAAGAATATAATTCATCACCTCCTATTTTACCCGCGAGTGTCAACCCACAACTAAGGGCTATAATATATAACAACGGTGCAAGAGAAAGAAAAATTGACATGAAACCCTGTAACAACACGGCCGATCACCGTGGCGATTCCCCTCCGGCACGGCCGATTTCCCTCCTATTATGTAGAAGACACGAGCTCCACCGTATATAAGCTGAAACAGTGATTTGAATTAAATGCAAGACCGCGAGACTCTTGCAGGCTCAGTCTTGGTCTTGCTCAAGTCTTGCAGGGCCAGTCTTGGTCTTGGTCTTGCAAAAACTAAGCGGTCTTGGTCTTGGTCTCGGTCTCGCATTTCTTGCAAGACCAAGACCGCAAGACCAAGACTTTTTTGGGCAACACTACATATAGCCTGAACTCATCATCTCATCTCGGCTCATATACGTCCCATTACTGGGCTCGAGTCTTCTCCATGATAGGAGGCATATTGAGATCAATAAATACTACACCGCGCTGGTCAGTCGTGTTGGTATAGGTTTTTATTTCGAGGTTTCCTTATCTTGCATAAACGTTAAATGCATATTATATCCCTCAGTCGTCTTCTATGACATCTACGGACAAGATAAGGAGTGGTGAATTGTATTCTAACTCCGTCACCACATAGATTACATAGAGTTGAAAAGCTTAGTCTATACAGGAAAGTAAAATTTCAGTGTATCTTCATACATAAGGCTAAAACAATTTCACTATTGCCAGTACGAAGAAAATGATTCTATATGAAAAAACGATATTGTTTATGATTACAAATCATATACAATATCGTTTTTTCATACAGGATCATGTTTAATACATTCAATCTGTTGTAATTGTTATGACAATTAATTAATTTAAAACTAACAAATCTATTATACTACCACCGGACCGAAACGCGTCCATACTGAGCAAGAACTAATGTGCGCAGGTAAGAAGTTATATTTTTTTGGTAGCAGGATAAACATCTTTCTAAAAATTGTATTCTTCGCATTATCCTATGTTTTTAGAATAATAGAAAAATATATTTAATACATTGAAAGTTTTATTATAGCGTATTATCTAGTTGGCATTTGCTACGGTCTGCGCGCGCATTGTATAAAATGTTTATTAGTTAATTTCGGAGTGTTCGTTTTTCGTGACGGTGGGCACGCGCATCGTAAAAATTTACTCTCATGGTTTAGAGAAAAAATTATAACATCATAAATTATTTGAACTATGCTACGATACTAACCTGCCTCCCAAGAATACTATTATGACATTACCCTCCCTTGGACAAGCTTATGTATATTTAACAATGAGCGTCTTAATTACGTACCAATGTAATGGAATCATGATCAACCCGCTCTTATCTCAATTACTAGGGGTCGACGCAATGTACTTTTTATCCACAATACCTCATGTAGCAAAAGTTTTGTCAATAGTTTTATGACCAGTCCTACATTAACCCTCCTTGCCCTAAGTCAAGAGTTCTTAGTCGTCTACTATAACACTTACGAATAATATAAGAACTGGTAGTATTTGTACCTACTACACAGCTAAAACATGGCCACTTACTAGAAGGTAAAGACAAGCACCTGTTGTTTTAGATAAAAGCGGTTAATACTCGAAGATAAGCGAGGCAATATGTTGAAATATTCCCTTAATAAAAATCTAATAAAATACTCTGTGTATGAAAACCTATTCAAACATTGAATAAAAGTTTGTTGGTTTACCGTAAAACAGTACGTTTGGTCTAGAATTTCGTCGTAAGCTAAATATTAAATTCCCTGTCTGTATTCTATGTAAAATTTTGTAGTAGGAGGATACTATTGAGAGTCTTCTGTCTACAGCCGTGGGTCGGTTCATCCAGGGTAATACCAAACTCTCGCAGAAAATCGACGTCTGAGTAGTAGCTATGTATTACTGCACTTCGTTCGGTAAGCGAGGGAGCCGTAAGCCCAACATCATCAAAAAAGGCTATTACAGTTTCATCATCATCATCAACATCAGCTTACACGAACCACACTATGGTCTGCTAAGGGCTCTGGTCTCTTCCAGGATACAAGGGCAATTGATTAAGTAAATCGCGCTGGTTGAACGTTTTGTAATAGGGTTTTTTTTCATTAGGGTTTAGGGTTTTATAAGGTTTTTTCTTTTTCTAGCATAGATGTTATTTGCATATCATAGCCCGTGGGTGTCGTAAAAGATGACTTTTACAACACCCACAAGCATATTAGGAGTAGTGAATTAAATTCTTACTCTGTCACTACATAGGAAATCTTAATAAATTCAGATTTCATAAAATACATGACCGTATTTATATAACTGTGTCATTATTCGGTGACGTATTGTTTTATTTATAATTTATCCATCCATCCACCAGCCTATAGACGTCCACTGCTGGACATAGGCCTCCCCACGAGAATACCATTCGAAACGGTCCTGCGCCACTTGCATCCAACGGTTCCCTGCGATTTTGAGAATGGCATCAGTCCACCTAGTGGGGGGGTCGTCCTACGCTGCGCGGTCCGATTCGTGGTCGCCACTCAAGAACCTTTCTTCTCCAACGGTTTTCGGTTCGACGAGCGATGTGGCCTGCCTATTGCCATTTCAACGTGCTATTTTTGCGGGCTATGTCGATTACATCCGTTCTTTGCGGATTTACGTGTTACGGATTTTATCACGTAGAGAAATACCGAGCATAGCCCTCTCCATAGCACGCTGAGCGACTTTGATCTTTTTTTTTTATGAGGCCGACATTTAGAGACCACGCTTCAGTGCTGTAAGCCATCGCTGGTAACACACACTGGTTATAAACCTTTGTTTTCAGATACTGCACATTTATAATAATACAAGATAATTGTCTAAAATACTCTATCCATGCTTTATTGTAAATTAAACTCGATTGAAGTCAGGCATATCTGCCTTTGAATTTATATAATTATGTTGGCACATTATCACGATCAAATAAACACGCAGTTGTTAATCAACAACTTTAACGTAATCACGTTTGAGCAATTGACGAGAGATAAGGTACGGCAATATCTCGGTATATGTTAAATTAGGCCAAGGTTTTATACGTTTGGTTACATATATATGTAAAGGTATTTATTTTGTAAAATAAAATATATTTGAACTTAGGGATGTTCTTTTATTTTCGTGTCTATTCGTATATCCGACCATTTCGAATGCATAGTTCTAATTTCCATAAGAATATCGAGATAAACTAGTTGTGTATCGCTGAATGTAACTTGCCATTGGTGAATAATCTTTAAAATCGTTTAAATCATCCGCGGTTTCAATTGCGCAGTTCCATTTCCGTGAGAATACTGGAATAAAATGTAGCCTATATTACTCGCTTATAATGTAGTTTTCCATTGCTAAAGCTCAGCGTGATATGGAGTGAACTATGCTCATTAGTTCTCTGCGAGAAAGAATCCGAAATATGGAAATCTATAGAAGAACAGGTATAACCGATAGAGCAAGAAGATTTAGCACGCTAAGGTTGTTTAGCACGCTAAAGTTGCAATGTCACATCGCTCGACTAATTAACAGCCGCTGGGGAAGACAGGTTTTCGAGTAGGGACCATGTATCAGAATGATGCAGTAGAGGACGCGCCCTCACTAGGTGAATCGACGTTTGGGTGAAAGTTGCTTGGAGTTTTGGATGCAGCTGGCATAGGACCGCACTTTGTGGCGAAACATAAGGGAAGCCTACATCCAGCAGTGGACGGCGAAGGGTTGAAAGATGTTGATGATGCCTATATAACCAATTGGTAATCAATGAGGTATACACTCAGCATAATGCTGCGTTATATCTGAAGATACAATACACTGCGCTGTTCTTCAGTATCAACCTCAAGTATTCGCGAGGTACAATTAAATAACTAAGTTAACTTAAACAATAATCAAAAAGGCAAAACGTTAATAATAATGAATACCAGTTTCCGTGTGGTGACGGAGTAAGAATACTATTCACCACCCTCTTTCTTGCCCGTGGGTGTCGTAAAAGACGACTAAGGATACACGCAGTAAGGGATTATTTGCAGATAACATCTGTGCAATGGACAGAAAATTCGAAAAGAAAACCTATGTCAACCCGTCTGACCAGCATGGTGTTGTGGGTCAGTTGCCCGCCCATTCTAGAGGAGGCTCGAGCCCAACTATGGGACGTATACGAGTTGTGATAATGAAGAAGTAAACGTATACATAATATCAAAAAAAATTAGTGAACTATTATATTTATTTTAAAATAATACATTCGATTGTATGTACATAAATCTATACCAATAAATAAAATTGGAGTGTCTGTTTGTAATGTCAAAATAATAGGCTTTTTTCATGCTCACACGGTTATTTGCACGACACTTATGCCTAAAATAGCAATTAAAAATTTTTTGTCTGTCTGTCTGTCTGTCTGTCTGTTTGTTCCGGGTAATCTTCAAAACGGCTGGACCGATTTCAAAAATTCTTTCACCAATGGAAAGCTATAATATCAGGGCGTAAACTAGGCTATATTTTATCCCGGTATTCCCACAGGAACGGGAACTACGCGGGTAAAATGACTATAACCTATAACCGAAGCGAAGCGAGGGCGGATTGCTAGTATATAATACTTTTAGGATGCACATAGATTTACTTAAAAAAAAAAACAAATATGAACAAGAAATCTGTCTATTACAACAATAATCTGAAGTTAAACAACATTAGTACTCACTTTTACACAATTTAAATTCACATAGAAATAATAATTGCTTACTTTGTAAAATCAACACAATTAGTGCTGTCTGACTCTCTAAGAATGGCTTACACGACCTTCATAACGATCGAACGGCTGATTCTAGAAGACTTTCGATCACTACGAGTGCCAGCAAACTGTAATTTATAGACGGTGAAGCGTTTGTCGGCAGTGTATAAGAGTAGTTCCTTTCAATACAATATAGTATAATGCTTATAAAAGAGAAGATACTACGATAATAAATATATATATATAGAGTGTGTAGCGGCATACTTAAGACCCCATAAAGGCTCCAATATTGTGTTCTGGAATTAAAAGAGAATTTGGTTATAACACATAACCACTCACTCGCTTGCTTATAAGAACTCGATCAATTTTCGTAAATGATTCGCCATTAGTTAATTTTTGAAGGTGTGAGTTTTATTGGGTACATAGAATTATTAAAAATCAATGTGGCAGATATAGAACACCACGTGGACTAAATTGTTTTTAAAGAATCTCCAGTCGGAAAGAGCGTTAAAGAGGTGACTACGAAAATGTGTACAAACTTTATATATTTTTCTTATTTCCCCCCTTAGTATGGAGGAGCTTCGAGTCCCAAAATAAGGACGTGAGGATTGTGGAAATCTCTTGCGATACAAGGATTTATTCTTTAGAGCGAGGTCTTTTAAAAAATATAATCCCAGATATTTAAGCCACAATTTACTTTCCGGCTTTAAACAGGTTTTCTACTAATCAAAATTTAAATATCTTTCTGATTCCTCGACAAAGAAGAAAAACACGAAACGTATTAAAAATATAAATTAAAAATTGTCAAATAAAATTGATCGGTAAAATTATAAGTATGACATTCCCTTTTTTTCTTGTTTTTCATGATTAACTTTTGATCGTGTTATCAATTGGGAAGCCTGTTTTCCTATGAAAATCTTGGGTAACTCAATTAAATTGACGTTGAAATTTTCTATCAAACTTTGTCCAATCATCGCTAACGAGAAAAACCAGCTCAATTATTAAATACGGTTTATTTTACGTAATCCTTGAGGATAAAATGTGAATGAACCTTATTTCACCACATAAAAAATATTCCAATAAAATTGTTTCTAAGAGCGATAAATAGTCTGCATGGTAACAGATTTAAAAAGCAATATATAGGTATCGATATATTTTTCTCGAGTATCCTATACTGTTTCATATTATGATCGTGATGGGAACGTGTTAGGTAATCCAACAAATTGTTACCTACTGAAAAATATGAGACTACGCCACTAAACTGTTTTGTCAGCAACTAAACTATTACGTATCATGCACAACTAGTCATAAAATATATTTTGGAGGATTATTTTTATTTTTATCGAGCTGTAATCTGATTACTTATAAAGCCATTTGGTGAGACAGAAGGGACGACGTACAGTCCCACAACTTACCGTATTGCATATCTCTGCCCCAATTTAGGCTTACCAACAGTTTTGTTTTTGGCAGCGGACTAGGGCGTTTCGCGCAACGTCCGACCCTTCCGAGGTGAACAAGCCCATAGTCCACCCTATGCGCACTTTTTCAAGCGCCAAGTGGGCAGGCCACTGGTACCCGATCTTGTCCTCAGTGGAGGCTTACCAATGGTAAAGAGGCCATGTCTTCGCTTGGTGGGTTATCCTTTCGGAAACCATGCCCTATTAACCCTCCCGTAATATTTGAAAAATCACCGCCCCACGATCAGTTTTTCTACGGGGGGCGAAACTGCTACCCTGCATTCTAGTAGATACACTAGTATATGTCGTTCATGAACTCTGCCCAGCCGTGGTGTTTCTATACAAATATTCAGTACTTCGATATCACAATAGTTGACTTAGCACCATTGAAGAGATTGCTGTACGATCACTCAATCTTTGACAGAAGTTTTCTTAGAACCAACGCTATACACAAAAGCCGTTTGAATCCTCGGTCTTCTAGGTAATTTGCCTAAGCACGAGGATATGATCTATGGTACTAAAGTCTTTTCGGAAGCCAGCTTGTTTGAGTGGTTAGGACTCATCAAGCTTGCACGTGAGTTGATTTATAATGATCCTCAAAAATAACTTGTAAACATGGCTCAAGAGTACGACGGCTCTGTAGTTCTTTAGAAGAGTTTTGTCGTTCTTTGAAGTTTGAACAGTATCATCATACTCCAGGCTCACAACTCTAAAACGTCGCCTCCAATAAAAATGGAATTAAATACCTCTGCAGAGCATTTAACGCCGGCGTTCTACCTGCCTTCAGGAGATTTCTTTGGTATAGTGCCGACTTAGCTTAGATCTGAGGCTTGAACCACGCCGAAAACAGGATTTCGAAATGACTTATATAATTAACCATAGAACCTTTCGAGCTCTACCAAGATCTTGCTTGATAACTTCTTGACTGATAAATAATAGGGGATTCCCTATTATTTATCAGTCAAGAAGTTCAAAAAGTATCGAGAAATATTAATCCCGCTTCAGAAATTTTTATATTAATTATATTAAATAAAAGTGACCTATTACTTAACTAAGGTAAAAATCTTTCATTTCTTCTAGGCCGTTGTGTAAAATACCTACACTAGATTTAAATTCATCTTTTTTTTGTCCTACTATTGAAATGCCAGTCAAAATCAGTCTAGTTAATTCGAAGATTATTTAAAATTTTTGCCTTTTTTTCATTTTTTGTCGACAATGTAATTCTTTTAATGAAATGAACCATCATCATCATCATTTCAGCCTATTGCCGTCCACTGCTGGATGTAGGCCTCCCTCATGTTACGCCACAATGTGCGGTCCGCCAATGTGCCGCCTGTATCCAACGACGGCCAGCAACTTTCACTAGGTCATCGGTCCACCTAGTGGGGGGCGTCCTACACTGCGTCGTCCGATACGTGGTCGCCACTCGAGAACCTTTCTTTCCCAGCGGTTGTCGGTTCGTCGAGCGATGTGGCCTGCCCATTGCCACTTCAGCGTGCTCATTCTTCGTGCTATGTCGGTTACACCCGTTCTTCTGCGGATTTCCGTATTCCAGATTTTATCTCGCAGAGAAATCCCGAGCATAGCCCGCTCCATAGCACGCTGAGCGACTTTGAGCCTTGTTATGAGGCCTACATTTAGGGACCACGTTTCCGTGCCCTAAGTCATCACTGGTAACACACACTGGTCGTAGAGCTGTGTTTTCAGACACTGAGGTATGTTGGACGAGAAGATCCCCTTAAGTTTCCCGAACGCTGCCCAACCGAGTTGGATTCGTCGGCTGATCTCTTTCTCGAAATTGGAACCACCTAACTGGACTGTTCGTCCTAGGTAAACATAGAGATCGACAACTTCGAGAATCGCATTGCCAACTAGGACCGGTACAGGAATGACGTGGGCATTTGACATGACTTTCGTCTTGTCCATGTTCATTCGTAAACCCACTAGTTGGGATACCCTGCTGAGATCATTGAGCATTATGCCAAGGTCCTCCATGGATTCTGCCATAACGACGATATCGTCTGCAAATTGAAGGTGAGTGATGTATTCGCCGTTAATGTTGATGCCGAGTCCAGTCCAGTCTAAGAGCTTGAAGACATCTTCCAGTACAGTTTCGGAGAGATGACATCTCTCCGTCTTACGCCTTTCTGCAACTGGATCGGTTTCGTATTCTTATCCCGGACACGGACTGACATTGTGGCGTTCCTATACAAACATTTCAGCACTTCGATATAGCGATGGTCGATTTGGCACCACTGCAGCACCGCCCAAGTTTCGACTGAATCAAAGGCTTTCTCATAGTCCACAAACGCTAAGCACAGGGGCCGATTATACTCCTCGGTCTTTTGTATAATCTGCCGAAGCGTGAGGATATGGTCTATGGTGCTGTAACCTTTTGGGAAGCCGGCTTGTTCGGGCGGCTGGAAGTCATCGAGCTTGCGCGTGATTTGCTATAGGTAATGACCCTCGAAAACAACTTATAAACGTGGCTCAGGAGTGAGATGGGTCTGTAGTTCTTTAAAAGAGTTTTGTCACCCTTCTTGAAGAACAGCACCACCACACTCCTGGTGGTGTAGTGTGTGTCACACCATGAAATGCATGTAGTAAATTAATTATTGTAGCATGTGTCATTTATCAGTGAAAGCTTCATCAAAATCACTCCAGCTGTTACAAAAATTAACCGGAATAAACAGATTTTCTTTGGTACCATATATTATATCATACTTATGCATCTAGTAACTTTATAATTTCGACTTGTTATGACGAAATTGCAAAATTGTGAACTCTTCAATTTTATTTCTTTGTATAGGTAAAAGTTATAAATAACAAACTTTAGATTATACGAAACTCATCTTGTTATCTTGTGAATAAATAAATATTTTTTAGATAAATTCAATCCTTTTGGAATGCGAAGAAGTCCCTCGTAATAGATTCTAAGCGGTTATTTCCGTAACTCACGTGCAAGCTTCGGAATAATTTCCTGATCATTATAACACAAACAAGGCTCAAACAGAGCCAATTCTATTACAACTATTGTTTTCAATTAAGATAGATGTTATTTTAAGCTAGACTATCTGAGCATACGTTTGCAGCATTACTGAGGTTGATGATTAAATACTAAGACCCAAAACATCATTATTATCCTGATCTTGGGTTCTACACAAAATGTACTCTTATTGCTTAAAGTTATAGGCAATAGTTTTATGACCGCTTGTCTTTCGCCAACACTCCACAAGAACGTAATTGTCCAAAGAACAACATTCAAAATTTAATTGTTGACAAGAAGAAATCAGCCCTATGGCGAAGGGAATACGGTGGTTTATGTGGCCGCGTGCCGACCTTTCCTGCTCCCGGACGAAGCGGATAGCGTGTGGGTATATAGACGATAGACGATCCGAAAAAACAAATGAACCGTCGCTCAGGACACTAGGCAGATGTGAAACATCGAAATTATTTTTTACAAGTATATATGCATAAAAGACAGGAACTAATATGGCATAACGTATAAATAAAATATTACGATTGTTTCACCACAAAATGATGATTGAATGATTCAATAAGTTCAGAAATATTTCAAATTATGACAACTGAATTCTTTTATTCAATGATTTCTGTAATCCATACTAATATTATAAATACGAAAGTAAGGATGTTTGTTTGTTTGTTTGTTTGTAACGCTTTCACGCTTAAACCACCGAACCGATTCCAAAAATTCTTTCACCGATGGAAAGCTATAATATCAGGGAGTAACATAGGCTATATTTTATCCCGGTATTCCCACAGGAACGGGAACTACGCCGCGGGTAAAGCGACTGAAACCGAAGCGAAGCGAGGGCGGGTTGCTAGTAATATAATATAATAGTTATATTCGATGCCTCTTACGACATTACTGTGACAAATGGTTGGAACTATACTTCATATCATATAGCGTGGCGATGTCTCGCCACGACATGCGTTGATTTACGCCACGGTCTATTTACGCTACGCCAACGACTACGTTTACCCTCGCCTATAGATATTTCACATAAAAAAAGAAGAAATCAGATGAAGTTTGCCCAAGTCGATGTAAAGATCTTGGCAAGTTGGAGATTGTATTCTGCCGTCACCACTAGGAAATTAACGTAGTATAGTAGGTCAATTTACTTCTTAATGGGAGGAAGCTCGAGTTCAGCAGATGATATGATCTAAGATGATGATCATGATAGTTACTCTTTAATAATTTTAGAGAGATAGAAAACTTGAAATAAAACCCTATACCAACACGTCTGACCAGCGTGGTGTAGTATTTATATGGTGGCCATATTGGACCTGCCATCTTGAATTTTCTAATTTTGAGGGCAGAATCGTAATCAGCGGCGACCTAAAAAACCCCGGGATACTAATTTTCGTGAAGATCTAATTTTTTTCTATTTTATGCGAAATGTGAAATTTTGCTCGCCGCTCAGGAGATGAAAAACGGCATTTCGGGGCTGAAAATATTAACGTCATCGATTTTTCATGGTTTTTTTTTGTTTAAAAGCGGCCATATTTTTTATTAGTGGGTAAATCGCAATTTCAACCCCCAGATACCATATTTTGCATTTGAAAATTCTCGTTTTTTAATGATGAGAATTTGTCTTAAAAACGATGAAAAAGAAATACGATTCTCGGTCGTTACTGCGTTAAGATGCGAAATAGATGGTGCTACGGTTTATCTCAAGGCATTTTAATTTAAATTTTCTATAATTTGGACGGAACAGCGTTTCTTGAGGCAGTTATTAAAATATAAATTCAAATATTGACAAAGTTTCTAACTGAGACGTCGTAGTATTGAACCATGTATGGAGTAACGGCATTTGTAATCTTAACCTATCAATGTGCAGGCAAAACGTGTTTATCTCATAAATTTACAAAATACATGTTTAATTGCATGATATAGGTAATCTGATAAAGGAATTATCACTCTGAAAAAGTAAGAAAGTTGTCTCTGACAAAAGATATTTAATTAGCTTTAATTTTTTCAGGTTTGGATTGAGCGTAGCATTGAATTCTGCACAGAGAAATGGCCGGACTCAATAAAAAAGGAATTATTCGGCGCTTTTAGTTTCGTACTCGTTTACGCTGTGCCCGGTGAGTTTTTAATATTTAATCGTTTACACCACTCTACATTTGAAAAGATTGGATATTCATCATCATCATTTCAGCTCATATATATCCCGCTGTTGGGCCCAGCCTCCTCCACAATAGAAGAGAAATTGACCTACTATACCACGCTGGTCAGACGTGTTGGTATAGGGTTTCATTTCGACTTTTTCTTCTCTTGCATGGCTGTTATATACATACAATCCATTAGTCACCTTTTACGACACCCACGCGCAAGAAAAGGGGTGGTGAATTGTATACTTACTCCGTCACCACACAGAAACTATATTTTTAGCTTGTAATATTTTTAAATTTATCTTTCTTAATCGTCCTGATATGCTAGATTTTTATTGGATGGAGTAAGTACACCCAGTGTTATCATGTTATCAGACTACATTCATGGTCCCACCTTCACGTAGTCCTGAAAATCAGCTAAAGATCTCATCAGGAGATTGGGTAGCAGCTACTTCTTAGGATACACACTCACTGTGATCGTCAATCCACCTGGCAAACGTGTTGATGAAGGGACTATTACCTCATTTGCAGGACAGGTCTACGTCCCGCAGTGGAATGCGAAAGGCTGACTAATGATGATGATGATATATTATTTTAAAGTATTTTACCAATCTTCCGTGTGGTAACAAAATTCAGCATGACAATCCCAATATAAAGAATTCTAAAATTTATCGAATTTATTGAAATTTCTGGGGGCTAAGATACGGTATGATCATGATCCGTCCGCTCCGTCCGGGGCGATGTATGGAATAGCACGTTACCTCATAACCTACCTTAATCAGTACCTATCATATGTCATGTGGGTAGGCCACCGGCACCTGTCCTTGCTATCAGTCCTATCACCATAAAACTATTGTCAGATTTCTATATTTTTAACCCCCGTTGCGAAAAGAGGGGTGTTATAAGTTTGACATCGATGTCTGTCTGTCTGTGGCATCGTAGCTCTCAAACGGATGGGCCGATTTCGATGTGTGTTTTTTTATTTGAAAGCCAATTTCCTTGCGTTAGTTCTTAGCTACAGAATGATGTAATGGCGTATGATTACTCGATTAAATGCTTCACGCGTGCCAATATAATCATTAAATGACAATTAATTGATAATTCCTGTTGAAGAGAACGTAACACATTTTTTTTATTTAAGTTTGTGCCGGAGGTTTTCCAAAATTTTCAATTTTACTTATTAATCAGTGCAAAATTTAAACAGAATGTTTAATTTACCCCAACTTAATGACTTCTGTCAATTAAAACGTGACATAATGTGTTCTACCTATCTATCATATAGCATTACAAAATAATAGCAACAATTTATGTAGCGACAGGTTCAAATTCGTCTAATGTATCGTAAAAATAAGCAAAGTAAGAATAAGTGATGAGTTGGGAGGTACGTCAAGTGTCGCAGGAGGCGCTCGCTGTCCCACCCGATAACAAGGGCGGCAATTCTACCGTAGAGCCGTCCGCTACCAAGACCGCCGCTGGGTCATCAACGCGTTATGCCATATCAGCTCTGCCCGCGGTCTTGACGGTCAGGGAGGAGGACCTCCCCTTGAAAGTGCGGCAGCGCCCCCTGAAGAAAGGTGGAAGCTTGGGCTCCACCTGCGAAGGGAGTTCAATTACCATACTTCTTCCCAAAATGCTGATCTCTCGCAGGGAGCGAGGTGGCAGCAAGGTTACCGACGTAAAAAGGTCATCCGGTGGTATCGGAGGTGTTAAAACCAGGACACGCAACGTCTGCATAGGAACTTAGATTTTAAAGTTTGTTGGGGCCGAGGGCGCCATGCTCCACTTGCGGTGTCTGCCTCTGGAAAGGGCGGTTCCCTGGTGGACTCGAGTGTTGGCGGATCTCCGGGCTGCTTGCATATATGTCCGGAAGTCCTACACCCACAGCGTCGCCGCGAAACTGAACGAGAGAGTCAGCTGTACGAGACTTACCGCAGTGCACGGCCTGGCTTTAGGCTGACCGACCGCCACGTTATAGACTTCAGTCGATAAGAGATGCTGGACAGTCTTAAACGTGAACTTTCGGGTCGCCTCTATCACGCAGCGCTGAGTAAGTACCGCGTGGAATCAAGACTCCTTTCCAGCCCAGCCTCCACCTGTTCTTACGGCGGGTGGAGCAAATGTCTCTAATCACGACTTTTTCGAACAGTGATCCTGAGACCAACCAAAGTGTTACGCGCATCACGGAGACGGTGATGAGGGCTGCGGTGGCGCGTATGCGTTTCAAATTCATCGCCCCCGGACCAAACGGTATTGCCAACCGGGTGCTGGCTCATGCTGGCACAGTTGCTTCGCCAAGTACCTGCACAAGGTCGCACACCAAGAAAGGACACCATCCTGCCACCACTGCGATTGCGACGAGGACAGGGCGTAGCATACGCTCGAGGTTTGTGCCGCGTGAGCAGAGTAGCGCTGTGAACTCGTCGCAATCATCGGTGCCGACCTGACGCTACCGACCATCGTTATGGCGATGCTCGACAGCATCAGAAAATGGGGCGCGGTTATCGTCTTTTGTTAGTCATGTCATAAATACGATGGATTATGGGGCCACGTGCCACCTTTGCGTCACCGCGTATGAAATGGACGTCATAGACGCTGATCATAGCCCGCCAAGAAAAAAATAAGGTGCGTAATTTAAAATATTTAGTCATCATCATCATCATAACTAAATAAGAGACAATTTTTGATGAGGACACATTTAGTCACTCAGCAAAAATTAAAAGAGTTTGGTAAGAAGGTGTTAATGCATCCTCCATGTATCCCTGACCTTGTACCATAAGATTGCCACCTGTTTTGGTCTCTTCGGAATTCTTTAGACAGTATTAGGTTAATATCAAGAGGGGACTGCCAAAACTATATGTTTCGTTATTTATTAAAGTCACAAAAAATCTACTGCGACGAGATCACGTCAAAATAGATGCCACCCACAAGATGGGAGACAGTTATCGAATAAAAGGGCACATATACTTATATCATAATTAAATGGAAATAAACTTTGAACGTTTGAACTTTGAACGAAAACAATGCGAAGAAACTTTTCCCTGACCTTATATGTATTCCCATAGTCGTCGTTCACGTTACTGGCAGGAAAGTGATTGATGAATTATATTAACAACTAGCTTTTGCCCGCAACTTCGTCCGCGTAGAAATCATCTGTGGCAGAGGCAATCACAGATAACTGTGTACTGTGTTCAGGGTTCTACAGGCCACCGTGTTGCTCTGACCAATTCTTTCTGGCAGACTCGTAGCCTCTCTATGCTTATGGATCGTTGTAATCAAGGTGGTCGCTGGAGGAGGAGTGTTGTTGGCGGTGTATTTAGATGATGTCAACTCATTTAACAGTTTGCCAATCTGGTATATCAGGGAGGCGCTGTTATCAGGGAGTGCTTCTATACCTAAGGCGGCTGATTCCATACTATTTGGTGCGGCGTAGTAGTTTCTGCGTGAAGCGCGCAGATCACTTTGCCCTAATACCTATGTTGTACTGCTCCCAGCTGAAATCGTACTTGCGGGTGATTGTATGGTATAATAGCTGAAGCTGGAGCGTCTCCGGACTGGGCTTAATTTAAATAAGTGATACGTTTGGTCGTACTCGGTATCGAGGTGGTGATTCGATGAGTCACGCTGTCGCTTAGAGTGACCCTATATAAAACGAATGATTTGCTATTACATAGACCCTGTAACTATACACCAGTCGGCACAGCAATCATTAATTCGATTCCACACAGTCAAGGACCAGATAAAATATTTGGGATTAGTACTCGATGGAAGATAGTACTTCAGGAGCATTGTTATATTTTTTATTTTTATATTTTTTAGCCGGAGAGTATTTTTATCAAATACTCTCCGGCTCATTGACGCGGTGTTACATCTTGACGGTTGTACGCAAGACTGGTTCGATCAATGACCCTGTACAGTGCATCTATGTGGGCGAGTTCTGCCCACTTGTCTTAGAACTTTCTTCTGGCATTCGAATAAAGCCATGGTGCTTAGGGCTACACGCAGATACCGTACCATGTCGACCGAGGCAGCGTGCACTATGGCCAACTCTCCCGTGGTACTTAGACGTGGAAATACATGGAGCCTTCCCACAATTGTGGTTCCAGCTAAGATACAGCAGACGTACTTTTTAGGTCTGTGTGGCCCGGGTAGAGCAGTGCTGTGAATTCATCGACAACATCACTTCCGAAGCTGCCGACCATCATTTAGATCATAGTCAACAGGTCAGGAACTGGTATGAGGTCGGCATTTTCAGCTTGGTAGTTATCTCGCATAAGAACTCGGCGGAGCGAGTCAGGAAGAACAACTTCCAAGCTGACTCGTTCCACCGCTGTGGCGTCAGTTGGTGGCTAGCCCGAGTGCTTGCGCTTTACTATCTTTACGTAATAGAATCCCACTCTCGACAGTCGTCCATCTAATGTCGCGACCAGGTCCTTCCAGAGCGAGAGAGCCGGAAGCCAATCTTTGCATGTGGTGGGTTTTGGTGATGTCTTTAGTATTACCAAAACTCATTGCACGTAATCATACTCCCTTCACTTTCTTCACGGCAGACAGTGACCTGGCAAAAGTCCATAAGCAGTATCACTTACGGTTAGATATGCTATTTGCTCGTTTGCCAACAATAGTAATAAATAAACCACCCTAATCAAAGATACAAATGGCTGAACCGGGGATTAGTCCACCACCCGTAAAGTAACTGACCGCGCGAGGTCAATACCACGACAACATAATATGCTACCTGGGGTCAAAAAAGGCTGTTCGAGTGACCCTGCACAGCCTTATTTTTCTAATCATTCCACAAACTATGAATTTCGCATTACACCCTCCACTAAGGAACTTCACAAACATGTAAGTGACGGACACAAATAACACCCAATCTCAGAGCAACTATTTATCGATCACACAAAAATTTGTTCGGCGTTGGAATTGAAGCCGTGACATTGGCACGGTAGGTTGGTATCTTAACCACTATGCTATCAGTGCAGTAAATTAATCATTGGCGTTGTATGAATTTATAACTGGTGTATTAGAGTGAGAAATATCAAAACATAATTCATCCCCTATTTTACACCCTTAAAAAGGAATATATCCTCTGAAGGGTTGATTTTAAGAATATTCTTTTATAATGAGTATTTTTATATCGATTTTCAATTAATTAGATCGTGTACTAAGTTGTATAAGTTACTATAGTTTTTTAACTATCCCACGGGAACTCTTTAATTTTCCGTGATTAAAAGTATCCTAAATGTTGACAGGAGATGTAAGGTACCACCATGCAAAATTTCATTTAAATCGGTCCAATAACTTCGGAGATTAGCCCGTACAAACAGATAAACAGTCAAACAGACAAACATACAGAGAAACAAAAAAAATTAAAAAAATCAGGATGTGTTCCATTTCACTTCTAACATCCCCCTGACTTGGTTTTTAGCGTTTTTTTTCTATGTACAGACATTCGATCTCTACAGTTTTATTATATGTATAACAAATAATCAAAACAGTCCGTTAATAAAATATTAATTGAATATGAAAATAAAAGACAAACTATAAATAAAGAACTAAATCTCTAAGAAATATGATCCTTATAAAACCTATCCGGACAAACTAGTAACAAATACAATTTTAATATTAGAGATGTTTTTGCACAAAATTTTCTTGTGCTATATATTTATGGAGTCTTTTATCTGGAGAGCCATTACTGTCTTATGTCTTGTATTTAGTGTACACCGCCTCAGGGTAAACAACAGGGTAATAAGATACAAACTTGGGATACTTTTGTGGAGATGAAATTTACTAACGTATTCATGCTTTTAATTTTAAATGTCAGCATTGCTGGTTTCTTAATACTATAATATCGATCGAGAGCTTCGGTTTGAATCCTGGCTTATGTAAAAATGTAGTCTCGTCGAGAATTTTTTCATTTTTTTGAGAATTATCAAACACCAGCTATGCCTCTGTTTGCAAGAATTCTTTATTCGAACTATAGCAGGTATGCTAAAAATATCAAAACCAAAATTTGACGAGCAAAACACGCTGCGCTGTACAATCACAAGAGTAAGAATTAAAAAATAAAATAAAAACAACCTATGAATTCATACAACAAGTTAGGAGTACCATAAAGCTGTAACAATTACAATAACATTAATTGCTGCATGAGGAGCTGCTCATAACCACTCTGTATTATCATCTAAATAATCAGACATTTTGTAATAGCCTTTGCTACAAAGTCTACTCTTAATGGCTTTTTTAAACATGTTAATTGGCATGTCTCGGATATTTTTAGGTGGTTTATTGTAAAAACGTATACATTGCCCCATGAAAGACCTACTAATTCTTTGTAGACGAGTAGTATGAATTACTAGATTATCCTTATTCCTAGTGTTTACATGATGAATGTTACTGTACTTTTCAAATTTTTCAAAGTTCTTTTTTACATACAAAAGATTTTCAAATATGAATTGTGATGCAACAGTTAAAATGTTTATCTCTCTGAACTTTTCCCGAAGTGAAGCTCTTGGGCCTAGATTATAAATAGCGTGGACAGCCCGTTTTTGGAGAACAAAGATGGTATTCAAATCCGCGGAGCATCCCCAAAGTAGTATGCCATAGGACATAAGGCTGTGAAAATAAGAGAAATAAACTATTCTAGCCGTTTCCATGTCAGTTAACATTCGAATTTTCTTTACAGCATAAGCCGCTGAGCTAAGTCTATTTGACAATTTTTCAATATAAAGCCCCCACTGGAGTTTCTCATCTATGTTGATACCTAAAAAAAACCGTGGACTCCACTAGGTCTAGGACCACACCATTCATTTGAACATTGGTTTCCACTTTTCTCACATTAGGTGTGGTAAATTTAATACATTTTGTTTTCTTCTCATTAAGAACAAGATTGTTTATATTGAACCAGTGAACAACGTTAGACAGTGCGTTGTTCACGTCGTCATAACTATGCATTTGTCTTTTGATTTTAATAATCTATACTTATAAATAAAATTAGAGTATCTATTTGCAATGTCAAAATAATAGGCTTTTTTTCATGCCCACACGGTTATTTGCATTATACATATGCCTAAAAATCTCTTTATATTTTTTTTGTCTGTCAGTCTGTCTATTTGTTCCCGATAATCTTCAAAACGGCTCGACCGATTTCAAAAACTCTTTCACCAATGGAAAGCTATAATGTCAGGAAGTAAACTAGGCTATATTATATCACGGTATTCTCACGGGAACGGGAACTACGTAGATAAGGCGACAGAAACCGAAGCGAAGCGAGGGCGGGTTGCTAGTATCTATATATATATATATGTATATACTAGCAGACCCGGCCATGCGTTGCTGTGGCTAATGTGTTTGTTATATTACATTATCTATTAATTACTTACTCAATCTAGTCAACAGATATCGCCATCTGTTAAAATCGTATATGACACGTTTGTAGGTTTGACATAGCAGTGCTATCTATTAATTACTTACTCAATCTAGTCAACAGATATCGCCATCTGTTAAAATCGTATATGACACGTTTGTAGGTTTGACATAGCAGTGCTATCTATTAATTACTTACTCAATCTAGTCAACAGATATCGCCATCTGTTAAAATCGTATATGACACGTTTGTAGGTTTGACATAGCAGTGCTATCTATTAATTACTTACTCAATCTAGTCAACAGATATCGCCATCTGTTAAAATCGTATATGACACGTTTGTAGGTTTGACATAGCAGTGCTATCTATTAATTACTTACTCAATCTAGTCAACAGATATCGCCATCTGTTAAAATCGTATATGACACGTTTGTAGGTTTGACATAGCAGTGCTATCTATTAATTACTTACTCAATCTAGTCAACAGATATCGCCATCTGTTAAAATCGTATATGACACGTTTGTAGGTTTGACATAGCAGTGCTATCTATTAATTACTTACTCAATCTAGTCAACAGATATCGCCATCTGTTAAAATCGTATATGACACGTTTGTAGGTTTGACATAGCAGTGCTATCTATTAATTACTTACTCAATCTAGTCAACAGATATCGCCATCTGTTAAAATCGTATATGACACGTTTGTAGGTTTGACATAGCAGTGCTATCTATTAATTACTTACTCAATCTAGTCAACAGATATCGCCATCTGTTAAAATCGTATATGACACGTTTGTAGGTTTGACATAGCAGAGCTATCTATTAATTACTTACTCAATCTAGTCAACAGATATCGCCATCTGTTAAAATCGTATATGACACGTTTGTAGGTTTGACATAGCAGTGCTATCTATTAATTACTTACTCAATCTAGTCAACAGATATCGCCATCTGTTAAAATCGTATATGACACGTTTGTAGGTTTGACATAGCAGTGCTATCTATTAATTACTTACTCAATCTAGTCAACAGATATCGCCATCTGTTAAAATCGTATATGACACGTTTGTAGGTTTGACATAGCAGTGCTATCTATTAATTACTTACTCAATCTAGTCAACAGATATCGCCATCTGTTAAAATCGTATATGACACGTTTGTAGGTTTGACATAGCAGTGCTATCTATTAATTACTTACTCAATCTAGTCAACAGATATCGCCATCTGTTAAAATCGTATATGACACGTTTGTAGGTTTGACATAGCAGTGCTATCTATTAATTACTTACTCAATCTAGTCAACAGATATCGCCATCTGTTAAAATCGTATATGACACGTTTGTAGGTTTGACATAGCAGAGCTATCTATTAATTACTTACTCAATCTAGTCAACAGATATCGCCATCTGTTAAAATCGTATATGACACGTTTGTAGGTTTGACATAGCAGTGCTATCTATTAATTACTTACTCAATCTAGTCAACAGATATCGCCATCTGTTAAAATCGTATATGACACGTTTGTAGGTTTGACATAGCAGTGCTATCTATTAATTACTTACTCAATCTAGTCAACAGATATCGCCATCTGTTAAAATCGTATATGACACGTTTGTAGGTTTGACATAGCAGTGCTATCTATTAATTACTTACTCAATCTAGTCAACAGATATCGCCATCTGTTAAAATCGTATATGACACGTTTGTAGGTTTGACATAGCAGTGCTATCTATTAATTACTTACTCAATCTAGTCAACAGATATCGCCATCTGTTAAAATCGTATATGACACGTTTGTAGGTTTGACATAGCAGTGCTATCTATTAATTACTTACTCAATCTAGTCAACAGATATCGCCATCTGTTAAAATCGTATATGACACGTTTGTAGGTTTGACATAGCAGTGCTATCTATTAATTACTTACTCAATCTAGTCAACAGATATCGCCATCTGTTAAAATCGTATATGACACGTTTGTAGGTTTGACATAGCAGTGCTATCTATTAATTACTTACTCAATCTAGTCAACAGATATCGCCATCTGTTAAAATCGTATATGACATGTTTGTAGGTTTGACATAGCAGTGCTATCTATTAATTACTTACTCAATCTAGTCAACAGATATCGCCATCTGTTAAAATCGTATATGACACGTTTGTAGGTTTGACATAGCAGTGCTATCTATTAATTACTTACTCAATCTAGTCAACAGATATCGCCATCTGTTAAAATCGTATATGACACGTTTGTAGGTTTGACATAGCAGTGCTATCCATTAATTACTTACTCAATCTAGTCAACAGATATCGCCATCTGTTAAAATCGTATATGACACGTTTGTAGGTTTGACATAGCAGTGCTATCTATTAATTACTTACTCAATCTAGTCAACAGATATCGCCATCTGTTAAAATCGTATATGACACGTTTGTAGGTTTGACATAGCAGTGCTATCTATTAATTACTTACTCAATCTAGTCAACAGATATCGCCATCTGTTAAAATCGTATATGACACGTTTGTAGGTTTGACATAGCAGAGCTATCTATTAATTACTTACTCAATCTAGTCAACAGATATCGCCATCTGTTAAAATCGTATATGACACGTTTGTAGGTTTGACATAGCAGTGCTATCTATTAATTACTTACTCAATCTAGTCAACAGATATCGCCATCTGTTAAAATCGTATATGACACGTTTGTAGGTTTGACATAGCAGTGCTATCTATTAATTACTTACTCAATCTAGTCAACAGATATCGCCATCTGTTAAAATCGTATATGACACGTTTGTAGGTTTGACATAGCAGTGCTATCTATTAATTACTTACTCAATCTAGTCAACAGATATCGCCATCTGTTAAAATCGTATATGACACGTTTGTAGGTTTGACATAGCAGTGCTATCTATTAATTACTTACTCAATCTAGTCAACAGATATCGCCATCTGTTAAAATCGTATATGACACGTTTGTAGGTTTGACATAGCAGTGCTATCTATTAATTACTTACTCAATCTAGTCAACAGATATCGCCATCTGTTAAAATCGTATATGACACGTTTGTAGGTTTGACATAGCAGTGCTATCTATTAATTACTTACTCAATCTAGTCAACAGATATCGCCATCTGTTAAAATCGTATATGACACGTTTGTAGGTTTGACATAGCAGTGCTATCTATTAATTACTTACTCAATCTAGTCAACAGATATCGCCATCTGTTAAAATCGTATATGACACGTTTGTAGGTTTGACATAGCAGTGCTATCTATTAATTACTTACTCAATCTAGTCAACAGATATCGCCATCTGTTAAAATCGTATATGACACGTTTGTAGGTTTGACATAGCAGTGCTATCTATTAATTACTTACTCAATCTAGTCAACAGATATCGCCATCTGTTAAAATCGTATATGACACGTTTGTAGGTTTGACATAGCAGTGCTATCTATTAATTACTTACTCAATCTAGTCAACAGATATCGCCATCTGTTAAAATCGTATATGACACGTTTGTAGGTTTGACATAGCAGAGCTATCTATTAATTACTTACTCAATCTAGTCAACAGATATCGCCATCTGTTAAAATCGTATATGACACGTTTGTAGGTTTGACATAGCAGTGCTATCTATTAATTACTTACTCAATCTAGTCAACAGATATCGCCATCTGTTAAAATCGTATATGACACGTTTGTAGGTTTGACATAGCAGTGCTATCTATTAATTACTTACTCAATCTAGTCAACAGATATCGCCATCTGTTAAAATCGTATATGACACGTTTGTAGGTTTGACATAGCAGTGCTATCTATTAATTACTTACTCAATCTAGTCAACAGATATCGCCATCTGTTAAAATCGTATATGACACGTTTGTAGGTTTGACATAGCAGTGCTATCTATTAATTACTTACTCAATCTAGTCAACAGATATCGCCATCTGTTAAAATCGTATATGACACGTTTGTAGGTTTGACATAGCAGTGCTATCTATTAATTACTTACTCAATCTAGTCAACAGATATCGCCATCTGTTAAAATCGTATATGACACGTTTGTAGGTTTGACATAGCAGTGCTATCTATTAATTACTTACTCAATCTAGTCAACAGATATCGCCATCTGTTAAAATCGTATATGACACGTTTGTAGGTTTGACATAGCAGTGCTATCTATTAATTACTTACTCAATCTAGTCAACAGATATCGCCATCTGTTAAAATCGTATATGACACGTTTGTAGGTTTGACATAGCAGTGCTATCTATTAATTACTTACTCAATCTAGTCAACAGATATCGCCATCTGTTAAAATCGTATATGACACGTTTGTAGGTTTGACATAGCAGCGCTATCTATTAATTACTTACTCAATCTAGTCAACAGATATCGCCATCTGTTAAAATCGTATATGACACGTTTGTAGGTTTGACATAGCAGCGCTATCTATTAATTACTTACTCAATCTAGTCAACAGATATCGCCATCTGTTAAAATCGTATATGACACGTTTGTAGGTTTGACATAGCAGTGCTATCTATTAATTACTTACTCAATCTAGTCAACAGATATCGCCATCTGTTAAAATCGTATATGACACGTTTGTAGGTTTGACATAGCAGTGCTATCTATTAATTACTTACTCAATCTAGTCAACAGATATCGCCATCTGTTAAAATCGTATATGACACGTTTGTAGGTTTGACATAGCAGTGCTATCTATTAATTACTTACTCAATCTAGTCAACAGATATCGCCATCTGTTAAAATCGTATATGACACGTTTGTAGGTTTGACATAGCAGCGCTATCTATTAATTACTTACTCAATCTAGTCAACAGATATCGCCATCTGTTAAAATCGTATATGACACGTTTGTAGGTTTGACATAGCAGTACTATCTATTAATTACTTACTCAATCTAGTCAACAGATATCGCCATCTGTTAAAATCGTATATGACACGTTTGTAGGTTTGACATAGCAGTGCTATCTATTAATTACTTACTCAATCTAGTCAACAGATATCGCCATCTGTTAAAATCGTATATGACACGTTTGTAGGTTTGACATAGCAGTGCTATCTATTAATTACTTACTCAATCTAGTCAACAGATATCGCCATCTGTTAAAATCGTATATGACACGTTTGTAGGTTTGACATAGCAGTGCTATCTATTAATTACTTACTCAATCTAGTCAACAGATATCGCCATCTGTTAAAATCGTATATGACACGTTTGTAGGTTTGACATAGCAGTGCTATCTATTAATTACTTACTCAATCTAGTCAACAGATATCGCCATCTGTTAAAATCGTATATGACACGTTTGTAGGTTTGACATAGCAGTGCTATCTATTAATTACTTACTCAATCTAGTCAACAGATATCGCCATCTGTTAAAATCGTATATGACACGTTTGTAGGTTTGACATAGCAGTGCTATCTATTAATTACTTACTCAATCTAGTCAACAGATATCGCCATCTGTTAAAATCGTATATGACACGTTTGTAGGTTTGACATAGCAGTGCTATCTATTAATTACTTACTCAATCTAGTCAACAGATATCGCCATCTGTTAAAATCGTATATGACACGTTTGTAGGTTTGACATAGCAGCGCTATCTATTAATTACTTACTCAATCTAGTCAACAGATATCGCCATCTGTTAAAATCGTATATGACACGTTTGTAGGTTTGACATAGCAGTGCTATCTATTAATTACTTACTCAATCTAGTCAACAGATATCGCCATCTGTTAAAATCGTATATGACACGTTTGTAGGTTTGACATAGCAGCGCTATCTATTAATTACTTACTCAATCTAGTCAACAGATATCGCCATCTGTTAAAATCGTATATGACACGTTTGTAGGTTTGACATAGCAGTGCTATCTATTAATTACTTACTCAATCTAGTCAACAGATATCGCCATCTGTTAAAATCGTATATGACACGTTTGTAGGTTTGACATAGCAGTGCTATCTATTAATTACTTACTCAATCTAGTCAACAGATATCGCCATCTGTTAAAATCGTATATGACACGTTTGTAGGTTTGACATAGCAGTGCTATCTATTAATTACTTACTCTATCTAGTCAACAGATATCGCCATCTGTTAAAATCGTATATGACACGTTTGTAGGTTTGACATAGCAGTGCTATCTATTAATTACTTACTCAATCTAGTCAACAGATATCGCCATCTGTTAAAATCGTATATGACACGTTTGTAGGTTTGACATAGCAGTGCTATCTATTAATTACTTACTCAATCTAGTCAACAGATATCGCCATCTGTTAAAATCGTATATGACACGTTTGTAGGTTTGACATAGCAGTGCTATCTATTAATTACTTACTCAATCTAGTCAACAGATATCGCCATCTGTTAAAATCGTATATGACACGTTTGTAGGTTTGACATAGCAGTGCTATCTATTAATTACTTACTCAATCTAGTCAACAGATATCGCCATCTGTTAAAATCGTATATGACACGTTTGTAGGTTTGACATAGCAGTGCTATCTATTAATTACTTACTCAATCTAGTCAACAGATATCGCCATCTGTTAAAATCGTATATGACACGTTTGTAGGTTTGACATAGCAGCGCTATCTATTAATTACTTACTCAATCTAGTCAACAGATATCGCCATCTGTTAAAATCGTATATGACACGTTTGTAGGTTTGACATAGCAGTGCTATCTATTAATTACTTACTCAATCTAGTCAACAGATATCGCCATCTGTTAAAATCGTATATGACACGTTTGTAGGTTTGACATAGCAGTGCTATCTATTAATTACTTACTCAATCTAGTCAACAGATATCGCCATCTGTTAAAATCGTATATGACACGTTTGTAGGTTTGACATAGCAGTGCTATCTATTAATTACTTACTCAATCTAGTCAACAGATATCGCCATCTGTTAAAATCGTATATGACACGTTTGTAGGTTTGACATAGCAGTGCTATCTATTAATTACTTACTCAATCTAGTCAACAGATATCGCCATCTGTTAAAATCGTATATGACACGTTTGTAGGTTTGACATAGCAGTGCTATCTATTAATTACTTACTCAATCTAGTCAACAGATATCGCCATCTGTTAAAATCGTATACGACACGTTTGTAGATTTGACATAGCAGTGCTATCTATTAATTACTTACTCAATCTAGTCAACAGATATCGCCATCTGTTAAAATCGTATATGACACGTTTGTAGGTTTGACATAGCAGTGCTATCTATTAATTACTTACTCAATCTAGTCAACAGATATCGCCATCTGTTAAAATCGTATATGACACGTTTGTAGGTTTGACATAGCAGTGCTATCTATTAATTACTTACTCAATCTAGTCAACAGATATCGCCATCTGTTAAAATCGTATATGACACGTTTGTAGGTTTGACATAGCAGTGCTATCTATTAATTACTTACTCAATCTAGTCAACAGATATCGCCATCTGTTAAAATCGTATATGACACGTTTGTAGGTTTGACATAGCAGTGCTATCTATTAATTACTTACTCAATCTAGTCAACAGATATCGCCATCTGTTAAAATCGTATATGACACGTTTGTAGGTTTGACATAGCAGTGCTATCTATTAATTACTTACTCAATCTAGTCAACAGATATCGCCATCTGTTAAAATCGTATATGACACGTTTGTAGGTTTGACATAGCAGTGCTATCTATTAATTACTTACTCAATCTAGTCAACAGATATCGCCATCTGTTAAAATCGTATATGACACGTTTGTAGGTTTGACATAGCAGCGCTATCTATTAATTACTTACTCAATCTAGTCAACAGATATCGCCATCTGTTAAAATCGTATATGACACGTTTGTAGGTTTGACATAGCAGTGCTATCTATTAATTACTTACTCAATCTAGTCAACAGATATCGCCATCTGTTAAAATCGTATATGACACGTTTGTAGGTTTGACATAGCAGTGCTATCTATTAATTACTTACTCAATCTAGTCAACAGATATCGCCATCTGTTAAAATCGTATATGACACGTTTGTAGGTTTGACATAGCAGTGCTATCTATTAATTACTTACTCAATCTAGTCAACAGATATCGCCATCTGTTAAAATCGTATATGACACGTTTGTAGGTTTGACATAGCAGTGCTATCTATTAATTACTTACTCAATCTAGTCAACAGATATCGCCATCTGTTAAAATCGTTTGGAGTTAACAGATAATTGTGAATATCAAATAATAGACAAATAATTTGCAATAAAATAATATTGCGACTATAAATTAAGATGTAAGCTTGCCTATCTTTCAAGTTGGATCAAACTGCACACGGTGTGCAAATTTGATTAAAATCCGTTAAGTAGTTTAGGAGTCCATCGCGGACAAACAACATGACACGTAATTTATATATATTAAGATAGGAGAGGAGGGTTTTGCGAGGGATATATTGACTCATCACCATATCTCTGTAACCATAAGGCGTACAGACGAGAAGAGGTCAGCTAAGAACGGATTTTGCGAAATTCCACCTACAAAGGGTGTTGCAGGGGCGTTCACAATAATATACATATAACGGATCAGGGTGAGCCGAAGCTACTGAAACTAGGAAAATGAAATTTGGACCGTAGTTTCATTTCGTGACGTAGGCACCCACTAAGAAAAGGTTTTTTGAAATGCCACCTCTAAGGGGATGAAACGCTGAAGTCTGCATGGAAAGAAAAAAATCTGTAGCTACTGTCTTCAAATTAAGCTCAAATACTCTTTAATAAATTAAATAAATACGTGTTTCAGCGTTGGTCCATTTTCATCCTCTAAGTGTGTAAAATAGGTAGAAAGATGTCAGTTTACCGACTTATCACAGAGCCGAAATTACTGAAGCCAGAAACATGAACTTATGACATTAGTTTCTTTGCGTGACGTAGAAACCCACTAAGAAAGGATGTTTTGAAATTCAACTCCTAAGGAGGTAAACCGTAGTAGTAAATTTTGTATAGCGAGAAAAAAAATCTTTATCGATTTTGATAAAATTCTCCACAAACACTCTTTAATAGAAATAAATAAACACGTATTTCAGCATTTTTAATTTTCACCCTCTAAGGGTGTAAATAGGTATAACGAAGTTGGTTGCCTGATTCATCAACGCCGAGCGGAAACTACTGAAGCTTGAAAAACATGTAATTTTGACCGTAATTATATTTTGTGACGTAGGGACCCATTAAGAACGCCTTTTTTGGAATTCATTCCCTAAGGGGTGAAAAAAGGCTTCATTGACTTTTTAAATTTTGCATAAATACTGTTCATTCCTCTTTTTTTTTCATCATTTCAACTCTTATACATCCCACTGTTGGGCTCTACCCTCTTCCATTATGAGAGGGAAATTGACCTACTACACCACACTGGTCAAACGTGTTGGCATAGGTTTTAGTTTTTCTTCTCTTGCATAGATGTTGTATGCATATTATAATCTCTTAGCCGTCTCCTACGACAGCCACGGGTAAGAGAGGGGGGTGATGAATGGTATTCTTATTCCGTAACCACACGGAAAATACGCTTCAGTAAAAATGAATAAACAGCATTGGTCAATTTTTACCCTCTAAGGGAACTAGGCGGGTTAGGTGACTGAAACCGAAGCGAAGCGAGGGCGGGTTGTCAGTTATATATATATATATATATATATATATATATATATATATACATATATAGCTGCAGTATATACTAGCTGACCCAACAGTAAAAAAATAGTAAAAGGAATTCTCCTTGAAATCGATCGCAGCGGCACCTACCGGGTACAATTGTGAATCTAAACCATTCTCGAATCCCCTCAAAGACACATAACTAAAAAGGTAAAAACACATAACTAAACGTGTATCTACAATAGTTTCATAACAAATATGCATAGTAAATACAAACATTGATACTAAAGGTTCCACTGTCTGAACAATCCCCCGAGGCAAAGCTGAATAAACTGCTTCTAAAATATTGTGATCTTGCTTTCGTAACATATTTGAACAAGTAAAACTATCTTGTGAATAATATCTGTATTTAAACAATGTATATTTATTTTAACTCCATTTTTTTAGGGGGTGGGTTACGGTCGGCGCACTCCTCGCATCACTCCGTCGTGACTTGCAGGGTGACTTGACTGCAGTGGTCGGCCCGACGGAATACCCCCTTTAGGGGTACCCTCAATTATTTTTAACCCCTGACGCAAAAAGGGGGTTGTCATAAGTTTGACGTCGATGTCTGTCTGGTTGTGTGTTTGCCTGTGGCATTGTAGCTCTCAAACGGATAGACCGATGTCGATACGGTTTTTTTTTATTTGAAAGCCAGTTTCCTTGCAGTTGTTCTTAGCTATGTTTGGTTAATATCGCTCTAGCAGTTTAAGATTATAAGCTCTTTTCCCAAGTGATGTAATGGAGTATGATTACTTTATTATAATCATTACATGAAAATTAATTGATAATTCCTGTTGAAGAGAACGGAATACTTTGTTTTTATTATTTTAGTTTACGTCGGGGGTAATAATTTTTTTTCAATTTGACAGGTAGATAAAGTATTTATTAATATTAATTGTTGCTGGCGATGTAAAATATTTTATTAAAATGCTTACTGCGTTTTAGTCTCTCAAAGAATAGTCCTAGTATATTTAAGTCTGGCCTAATAATGGCCGTGTGGCGACGGTTTGAGAATACATGTGTCGCCACCCCTTACTTGCCTGTGGGAGTCGTAAAAATCGGCTGAGGGTTCACCAGGAGAGTGGGCAGCAGCTCTCTCCTGGGAAACGTAAAACATCCATACTGCGATCGCCAACCCGCCTGCCAAGCGTGGCGATTACGGCAATATCCCCTTTTTAAAAATGGCGTACAACAAAAAAATGGCCCCCAGTCACGGCGGCTCCGGTACCCTACGGGCTCATTTTGGTGGCGGGCCCAGTAGTGGTGGAGCGGGGGGTGCGAGAAATCTCCGGCAGCGATCCGGCTACCAACAAAAACGACCCTTGGCCCTGGTAACACACAACATTCGGACACTCAGGACTGACGAGAGGGTCATCGAGCTGGAAGAGGAATTGAGCAAAATCCGCTGGGACATTGTAGGATTATCAGAAGTGCGAAGAGAGGGCGAGGGCACGATAATCCTCCAGTCTGGAAACTTGCTCTTCTACCGGGAGGGCGATCACCCGTCCCAAGGTGGTATAGGGTTTATCGTTCGTAAGTCTCTCATAGACAACGTGGAGAGGATCGAGAGTGTGTCGACAAGGGTAGCGTACCTTATACTCAGAATTACCAAGAGGTATTCGCTGAAGGTTATACAGGTATACGCACCGACCTCGACATACTCCGACGACGAGGTGGAGGCATTTTACGAGGACATCTCGAAAGCCATACACGCGTCCAAAACCCACTTCACGGTGGTTATGGGAGACTTTAACGCGAAACTAGGCAAAGGGAGTGATGATGAGTTGAGAGTGGGGAAACATGGATATGGACAGAGAAACCAGAGGGGCCAGAAACTGGCTGATTTTCTGGAGAAGGAAAGCCTCTTTATGATGAATTCCTTCTTCAGGAAGCAGCCACAAAGGAAATGGACCTGGATTAGCCCCGATGGTTCAACAAAAAACGAGATAGACTTCATCTTGTCAGACAAACGACAGATATTCAATGATGTCTCAGTGATCAGCAGAATTAAAACTGGGAGCGATCACCGGATGTTACGAGGCACATTGAATATCCATACAAAAGTCGAGCGGTCACGCTTGATGAAGTCTACACTCCGACCTACATCTGTCCAATACCAGAACCTCGAAAACTTTCAACTCGAACTACATAATCGCTTCCAATGTCTGGACGAGTGCGAATCTCCGAACGATATGAACAACAGGTTCGTGGAAACTGTCCACGCGGTTGGGTCGAAATTTTTCAAGGCTCACCGCGTTAATAGACCTAAAAAACTTTCTGACCAGACTCTCGAGCTCATGGAGAGAAGAAAAGAGATGACGGTGCAGTCTGCAGCCGATTGGTCCAAACATAGGCAGCTAAATAGACAGATCTCCAGGTCTGTGCGTCGCGATATTCGCCGACTTAATACGTTCCGTATTAAAGAAGCGATAGAGCGGAATCGTGGCTCGAAAGTGTTCGCACAAGATCTGTCTATTGGGAAAAGCCAAATGACTAAGCTGAAGACCGATGACGGCACTGTCATTTCATCCCAAAGTGAGATCTTGGGAGAGGTCGAAAGGTTCTATGGACAGTTATACAAATCATCCCGAAATCCTGTTGTCGGCTTGGTCCAAGATCCCAGATCCAAGCTAACTCGGCACTATACCGAAGAAATCCCGGACATCAGCTTGTACGAGATCAGAATGGCTCTCAAACAACTACGTAACGGTAAGGCACCGGGAGATGACGGAATTACGGCAGAGCTTTTGAAGGCGGGCGGCAAGCCGGTATTAATAGCCCTTCAGAAGCTATTTAATTCCGTTATCCTCGGGGGCGACGTTCCAGAGTCGTGGACCAGGAGTGTGGTGGTGCTGTTCTTCAAGAAGGGTGACAAAGCTCTTTTAAAGAACTACAGACCCATCTCACTCCTGAGCCATGTTTATAAGTTGTTTTCGAGGGTCATTACCAATCGACTCACGCGCAAGCTCGATGACTTCCAGCCGCCCGAACAAGCCGGCTTCCGAAAAGGCTATAGCACCATAGACCATATCCTCACGCTTCGGCAGATTATACAAAAGACCGAGGAGTATAATCGGCCCCTGTGCTTAGCGTTTGTGGACTATGAGAAAGCCTTTGATTCAGTCGAAACTTGGGCGGTGCTGCAGTCCCTTCAGCGGTGCCAAATCGACCATCGCTATATCGAAGTGCTGAAGTGTTTGTATAGGAACGCCACAATGTCAGTCCGTATCCGGGATAAGAGTACGAAACCGATCCAGTTGCAGAAAGGCGTGAGACAGGGAGATGTCATCTCTCCGAAACTGATCACCACTGCACTGGAAGATGTCTTCAAGCTCTTAGACTGGACTGGACTCGGCATCAACATTAACGGCGAATACATCACTCACCTTCGATTCGCAGACGATATCGTCGTTATGACAGAATCCATGGAGGACCTTGGCACTATGCTCAATGATCTCAGCAGGGTATCCCAACTA
This sequence comes from Lymantria dispar, assembly GCA_032191425.1. NCBI lineage: Eukaryota > Metazoa > Arthropoda > Insecta > Lepidoptera > Erebidae > Lymantria > Lymantria dispar. The sequence goes on along the minus strand of CM063442.1, from coordinate 1,952,206 downwards.
GTGGGTCTACGAATGAACATGGACAAGACGAAAGTCATGTCAAATACCCATGTCATTCCTGTACCGGTCCTAGTTGGCAATGCGATTCTCGAAGTTGTCAATCACTATGTTTACCTAGGACAAACAGTCCAGTTAGGTAGATCCAATTTCGAGAAAGAGATCAGCCGACGAATCCAACTCGGTTGGGCAGCGTTCGGGAAACTTAAGAGGATCTTCTCGTCCAACATACCTCAGTGTCTGAAAACACAGGTCTACGACCAGTGTGTGTTACCAGTGATGACTTACGGCACGGAAACGTGGTCCCTAAATGTAGGCCTCATATCAAGGCTCAAAGTCGCTCAGCGTGCTATGGAACGGGCTATGCTCGGGATTTCTCTGCGAGATAGAATCCGGAATACAGAAATCCGCAGAAGAACGGGTGTAACCGACATAGCACGAAGAATTAGCACGCTGAAGTGGCAATGGGCAGGCCACATCGCTCGACGAACCGACAACCGCTGGGGAAGAAAGGTTCTCGAGTGGCGACCACGCATCGGACGACGCAGTGTAGGACGCCCCCCCACTAGGTGGACCGACGACCTAGTGAAAGTTGCTGGGCGTCGTTGGATGCAGGCGGCACAGGACCGCACATTGTGGCGCAATATGAGGGAGGCCTACGTCCAGCAGTGGACGGCAATAGGCTGAAATGATGATGAATGATGATATTTAAGTCTGTATTTTTAGATTGTGTATATTTTCTTGAAATCAGTTACAAAAAAAAGTTGAGCTGAATACAAATCGTAATATTCAAGTCACGCGTAATAAGGATTTGTGAAGGCTACAATTTATAGGATCACTTTCTATGTATTTATAATTATTCATTTATTATGAGATTAAAGCCTCAGCAGTAAAATGTACAATACCATTTCGTAAATATTTCATAAATAAAATAGTTAATTTATTCAAGCAATTTAAAATTAAATAAATTTTATGTTAAAGTGTTTTTGTTTTTGTAAAATTTATGACACTACTCTATCACGAGTTTTATTTAGAACATATTAATGCTAGCAAAAACATAACTTGTAAAAAAACCAAGTCTCTCAAAAACCAACCGAGTTCTTCTACCATAAAAAGTTGTGAGGACCATGTAATACCTCAGTCCCTACTTAAGAGACCTTTTGTCTTAAGTTATTACGTAATTAGTTAACCTAACAACTTCTTATAGTGACCAAATCGATATTAAAGATGTTTTAAATCAACATTGAGTAGTTATAATTCTTAAAATATCATTTTAAATTGAATGAAATCTATAGCAATAAATAAAATTGGAGTGTCTGTTTGTAATGTCAAAATAATAGACTTTTTTCATGCTCACACGGTTATTTGCACGACACCTATGCCTAAAATACACCACTGATGTCAAGTAACCCTGCTCCGGTGGTCGGCCCAACGACGAAGGCGACGTGGTTTTCGGGTGGGTTGCAGGAGTTGCGTGCTGATTGTGATTAAAAAAATTTTGTCTGTCTGTCTGTCCGTCTGTTTGTTCCGGGTAATCTTCAAAAGAGGGCGGGTTGCTAGTTTGAAATATACCGTGTGTATACAATGCCTGCTGGGTTACTAAAAATTCAGACTTCTAGTTTTATTCACAACGAAGTTATAGGGGGTCGAAAATGGTTTGAATTGTTTCGAGAAATGGATGTTACGGGAGTGTTGTGTTTTGCTCGACTTGGCGGGAGCAATGCTGTGCCTCCAGATAAAGTTTAAATAAGGTAATCATTCTAGTGTCTAAACAGAAATGTTTTAATATTAATTTTGTCTTTACTATGATTATTCTTTATTATAAATTACATGTTAATTAATTTTATTCAATTGAAATTACTGTACAACTCATCATCATCATTTCAGCCTACAATTAAATGAAAATTAATAGATATTGTTTGCCGAATTTTATTTGATAATTCAAAATCATCATCATATCATCTCAGCCCACATAAGTCTCACTATTGGGATTGGGCCTTCGCCGCAATGAGAACAAATTGGTCTATTATAACTACGTTGCTTAAATGTGTTATTATAAAGCTTTAAGTAGTAGAGTAACCTTAAAAAATTATGGCAAATCCTAAATAAAATAACTGGCAGAATAAAGCATTCGATTGACGACTTCATACAACAAGCTTTCGAAAAATCAAATATGTCATCAAGTGATATAGCAAATAACTTTTCAAAATCCTTTCAAAACAGCGTCAAGAACATCATTCCTCATTGTGATAAGACTATTCTAGACCCTAAACTTTATACTAACTCTTTGCCTAGTTCTATTCGGTTCAACAAAGCAAATTCCAAAAGTGTCTATAAAATTATAAACAAAATGAATGGTAATAAAGCCCTGGGTGATGATGGCATACGGGGTGCTGACATAAAATATATTTCTCAAAAAATCTCTCCTGCTATTGCAGTGCTCATTAATGCAAGTGTATCAAATTCATTGTACCCACATGAATTAAAAACAGGATTAGTGCGTCCAATTTATATAAAAGGCAGTCACCAAGATTATGAAAACTACCGACCTATCACCATACTACCAACTATAGATAAAATAATAGAAAAATATATCTCACAACAAATACACTTATTCTATAGAAATAATAATGTACTAACACCTAACCAATACGGATTTCAGTCTGGAAAGAGTACTACACAGTTATTATCTACATTTACTGATCGAATCAATGAATACCTTAATGATAAGAAACAAGTTTTAGCAGTATTTATAGACTTCAGTAAGGCTTTTGATACACTATCTCATAATTCACTTATCGATCAACTTAATTTATGTGGTATAAGAGGTCCTTTACTTGAGTGGTGCCGGGATTATATGAGTAATCGAACCTACAAAGTGAAGATAGGTGAGGGAATGAGTGAACCAATAAAGGTAATGGAGGGCACCGCTCAAGGTTCGGTGCTGGGTCCACTCCACTTCCTGACCTATGTAAATACCATGACTAGAGTCATCAAATATGGTGAAGTGTATCAGTTTGCCGATGATACATGCATCATTGTGGCTGGTAAAAATATAGAAAAAGCTTTAAAAAATCTGCAGACTGACTTCACAATGCTAACCAAATGGTCACACGATTTTGGCTTAGTAATAAATAAATCAAAAACAAAGTTAATGTACATAAGCTCTAGTCATAATAGAAAATCTTGCCAGCTCCGACTAATTGCACACAATCACCGATGTCTCCACTCAAAATTTCAATCAAATTGTAATTGTGATGCGGTAGATGTCGTCAGCACTCATAAGTACCTAGGATTAATAATCGATGACCGTTTTAATTGGACTAACCATATTAATCTTATCTGTGATAGACTACGCGCTGTTCTAGCAAAATTTAAATGTATCAAATATAATATCCCATATAAAATACTACTTAATCTTTATATCAGCCTAGGTGAATCTATAGTGTCATACGGTCTAAGTAGCTACGGTCGAACATTTAAATACCACCTAGATTCTATTTACCAAATTCAACTTAGAATTTTAAAAACCATTGTACCTGCGAAAGTTAAAATGCATTTTAAGAATAACTATCACGAATTGTTTAAATTCTGTAAAGTAATACCGATACATGAAAAGGTGAAGTATGTTTTGCTAACAGAAAATTATTTAAATAAAAAAGTACAAGTAGCTATTAATCATTCAATTACTACTCGTAGTGTCACAAAAGGCAAACTTATAACACCAAGCTTTAAAAATTTTTACGGGAAACGTCTTTTATGCTACACAATACCGCTGTTAATTAATCAACTACCACATACAATAAAAACAGAAATAAATGGCAATAATTATAAAAATAAATTAAAACAACATTTCATTAACACACTGATTACATAATTAAATTATATTCTAACTTAAATAAAAATCCATTATTATGCGAAACATTCTGTATATAAACTATTAAACTACACAAGGAACATTATTTCTACTTACCCCCACATAAGAGATGTGTTATGTATTTTGTTTGCCATTTTTATGCGGGCACCATCATTTTATTATTGTAAACTATTTCTTTTTCTTCCTTCTTTCATTTAAATTTTTACTGTTTGCTTGATTAACTTCATTAGTATTCTGATGAGGTTAATCGGGTAAACAGTAAAAACTAGTAGTATTCTAAGACGAATCAAATACGCGTTTAAGCCAATATATAGGCTTCTGTCGTATTTGTAAGTTAGTTGTCAAAATAATTGTAAAACATTGTTATTAAATAAAATAAATAAAATAAATGTCAATTTTTTATTCTCTTGCATCGAGTTTATATGCATATCATATCCCTTAGTCGTATTTTATAACACCCACAGGTAAGAGAGGCGCTGATGAAGTGCATTCTTACTCCTTATCACACGAAATCAAGTATAAAATCAGGTATATTTTTTACATCATAATAGGAACAAGATTCGAAATAAAACCCTATACCAACCCGTCTGACCACCATAGTAGGTTAACTGCCCTCTTATTGTAAATGAGGCTCTACACCAGTAGTTTAACGCATATGAGATGAGAGAATGGAGAATCTCTTACCAAGGGTTATGCAGTAAGCATAACCCTTGGTAAGAGATTGGGTGTTGAAATTAATTATTCTGTGCATGTACGCACCTCGCGCAACAAATTTTGTACGATAAAATGATTATGCGGCCTGGTAATAATTTTTTCACTCGCTTAGTATGTCAAACTTTAAATTTCAGTAATTTATATTAGTTTAAAATAGTTTTATTTCATATTTAATTGAGATGTACGCCTACAGATCTTAATTACCTGGTGCTGTTTGCTAACAGGGTTCTCAACAAGCTTTTATACTTATAACATACACGGAAAAGAAAAAACTAAATCTCATTTTACGACATCGTGTATAAATCTGACACGGGTCGATTACTTCAAAAACTCTTAGCGACTTACGGCTCGAGTTTTGCGAACTTTTCTTATAAATAGGAAAATACAAACGAATCTCGCTGTTTTTCTTCAATTTATCACGTTGGCAATGACGTTGCTGCTTTTGACAGTAATGGGTGGGCAAATATCTCTAGTGGCGAGTATTCTTTTTATCTAAATATAATCTTTACTAGCAGCACCCTGCGGTTTCACTTGCAGTTCCTCTTCCCATATTAATATCGAGATAAATTATAGCCTATGTGTTATTCTGATATGTAAGCTATAATATTGTGAAGTTTCATTAAAATCCATTTGGTAGTTTTTGCGTGAAAGAGCAACAAACATCTTCACATCCTCACAAACTTTCGCGTTTATAATATTAGTAAGGAAAGAATATATACAATTCTGTGTCTCCTGTGAAAGGTGATTCAACTTGAGTTGTACCCTTTCTGTGATTTTTTAATAGAAACGATCAGAAAAAAAATACGGTTTTTTTGGTCTATCTCGCGTGCTTCTATCTGCTATAGTTTCGGAGATAATTTAGTGCAAAGTGATATAACTGACAGGATTTTGGCAACTATAATTGTGAATTTAGATACATGTCAAGTTGTAACCCCTTTAAGTAATTGATCTAAACAATTTTTTCGTGCCTCGTGGTATAAGAAGGATTATATTAAAATTTACATTTTATTTTTCAGTGTTTTTATCGTGAATATTAATATATTTAGAGTTATATCACTTTGTACCGATCTTGCTTAATACTAATTAGGGTACAACTCAATATGTACCTAATAATTTTAATTTAAAGTTACGCCTAATTAGTGATAAGTGATACGTCTCGCCTTACACCATTCAACACAAAATATTTTTTACGTGTAAACTAATATAAATTGAATTGTATCTAAAATACAAACCAACCAATTTGCTTTTTTATGAATAACAATACGTGCTAAGTGATACAAGAGCAAACATGAGGAGAGTGGCGGGGATACACGAGGCTATGACGTCTTAGAATGCTCCTTCTGGTTGCACTTTCTGGGAAAATAGCGGTATGAATAGTGGCGGAAAAAGAAAAAACAAGAAAAAATGTGAAAGAAAACGGGAAGGATAGAATAAAGAGAAAGCTCTTTCGTAACACTGGTTTAGAATACACCACGAAGTCAGGAAAAACAAAGAAAAGTCGTGAATTACGTGATCTAGAGACTGTCATCAGAAGTGCAAAGAGAAGCTGCCATTGCATGTCAGGAAAAATCTTTTCGATACATATTGAGGCCTAGCAAGTTATGACAGTAGGTCCGATTATGTGGCGCAATGCATTGAAGTTTGCCGAAAAAAACGTCAGTCTTCACCAAAGCAAAAACGCAACGTCAGCTTTAGATATTTCGTTCAAAGTTCTGAGCCAACAAAACATTTAATTTGCAAACGATGTTTTTAAAGACATTCGACGAAAGTCACAAATTTTCACAAACCGTTTGCGAAAAACTAAGGGACAATAGCGGTCAACTACCACCACGTAAAAGTAGAGTCGGTAAGTCGATTCCTGATTTCAAACTAGAAGAAATTAAAGCTCATATTGCCAGTTTCCCTTGCACAGAAAACCACTATGGCCGCAATATAACGACTAAGAAATTCTTGAATTCTGATCTCTATTTACAAGTTCTTTATAATTCGTACAAAGTGAAGACTGAAACTCCAATCAGCTAAACCATTTTCAGAAATTCTAAATGTGACTTCATAAATATGAAACTTAAGTACGCATCCGAGGACAACACAGACAACAGACTTGAAAAAGATACTTAAAGAGCATCAAGATGCATTTAAAGTTGCTTACGAAGAAAAGAAAAAAGATGAGCAACTGGCTCAGTCATGTGAAGATGTAATGGTCATAAGGTTTATTTGCAACAATGTTTGCCCACCCCACACTTGCAAACAAATGTAGCATTTTATAAGAGACGGCTTTGGACATTCAATTTGACCATACATGATTTAAAAACAAACAAAGCTTTCTGTTATATGTGGCCGGAGTGTGAAGGGAATAGGGGAGCAAACAACATACCTTCATGTCTATGCAATTTCATCATAAGTAAACTGCCGGATTTAAACCCAAACGTCAAGAAGCTGATCATATACTCTGATAGTTGCCCGGGTCAAAATAAGAATTTGATTGTTACAACAATGTTGATGCTGGTTGTTAAACTATCTCCTCAACTACAATCTATTGAACATAAATTTCTCGTACTCGGTTATACTCACATGAAGGCTGACACCGACCATACGTTGATTGAACGTAAGAAGAAGCACGCAAATATGAATATTCACTTGCGAAGAGATTGGTACTAGCTTGTGCGTACAGCTTCAAACAAAACAGCTAAATTACAACTGTTATCAAGATGACTCGTGATATGTTTTATGATTTCAATATTTTTTCAAAACAATGTTATACTTTCAAAAAAAACCAATACAGACAATGAAAAATTTCTGTGGTGCGACATTCGATCTATTTTTGTATACTAAAGACAACAATATACCCCGTTTTTCTTACAAAAGATCAAGGATGTTGAGTATATGGACATGGATTGTTCTAAATGGTTTAAAGCCTACGACATGATTACAATAATTACGGTACCGAAAGCCAATCACTCTTAAGATTACAATTTAACCGAAAAAAAAGAAGAGTTTGTTAGATTTGCTGTGTTTTCTTCATGAGAGCGCTCACGAGTTTTACAGAAGTCTGAGCTGCAATAATGATATCAAAGACACTGCTCCGGATAATGATTCTGAACATGAGTAACTTCTAAGTCATCTTACTCGCAATGCCTATTATAGGTTTTATTTCTATTTCAGTACGTTATAGTACATTAACTGTGCCGTGTAAATTTTAAAGTATGTAATGCAATTTTGTGTTTTATTTTTCTAGATTTTATTAAAGATTACATTTTTTTTTTTTTTCGGGGTGGGTTGCGGTCGACGCGCTCCTCGCACCACTCCGTCCGGGGCGACAGAGGGGCGTAAGCACGTACACCCGCAACCCACTCACGTGCACGTCGCCATCGTCGTTGGGCCGACCACCGGAGCAGGGTTACTTGTCATCAGTGGTCGGCCCGACGGTATACCCCCTATTTAGGATACCCTCCCATGAAAGGCTCTCCCGGAAAGACCGACGTCCCCCTCTCGGGGAGGACGTCGGTCTTTCCTCACGCGGTCGGCCTCTCGGCGGGTGACGGACTAATCCCTGGTCACGTCACCCGCAACCTCCGCTAGAGCGGCATGAGGCGCAAGTACTCGCGCTTACGCCACCCCAGTCGCCGGCGGCGAATCACCTCATCGAGGCTGCGCTCTTCGCGCAGGCGATCCGCCGCCTCCTTCCGCGAGACTACTGCCTCGCAGAAGGCTGCGACCGCGTTCCAGTTCCTGACGCTGCCGACCATCGCCCTGGCGATAGTCGGCAGCGTCAGGTCGGCAAAAGATTCCATACCATGGCTGTGTTTTGTACTAAGTAAGTAGATTTAAATTTATTGTTGTGATAGCTGCGTAAGATTGATATACGCCATTTCTTAATAATTCCAACTGAATAAAAAATAAATAAACTTTAATAAAGAAAACCTTAATAAACGTTAATATTTTTCTAAAAATTGTATTCATTTACACCATAAATAAGTATTTTAATGAGAGGTATAACTAGACTTGTATCATTTAACACATATTTATAAAAACTAGAATTTTAGCAAACTGATACAATTCTGCAAAAATATAAAAATTTGAGATTTATGAGTATAAAAATCGAATCCTTGGAGTAGGATTTGTATGATTTGTTTCAGCAAGAATGTGTTTTGAGCATTTTCTTAGAAGTTATTCGATTTTTTTACTATATCTATATCAGTTTACACAAATGACAACATAACGGTGGAACTTGATTTAACTCTACTTGTATCATTTGTCACGTAATTTTAACACATTTTATAAATAAAAAAGGTACAACTGCTAGGTTTTTCACGAATTTCTTAAAAATTATGATATTTACCACAGTACTTAAAATACACAATGAAAGTAAATGCTTTTATCTACCATAGAAGGTACCCAAGTGTAATCTAACCCACTAAATACACGAACTAGAATTTTTTAAACCTTTATTTTGCTCTCCTGTAAAATTGTGATTTTTCAGTTATATCACTTGTCACAGGAGGCACAGAATTATTGTGTGACTAAACACTTCCTGAACGGCCGGACCGAGTTTAATCATTTTTTTACTTTTTACTAGCAACCCGCCCTCTCTTAGCTCGGTTCAATTCGCCTTATCCACATAGTTCCCGTTGCCGAAGTCTTAACCAAGCTCAAAGTCGCTCTTCGTGATATGGAGCGGGTTGTGCTCAGAATTTCACTGCGAAATAGAATCTACAATACGGAAATCTGTAAATGAGTAGGTGTAACCGACATAGCACGAAGAATTAGCACGCTAAAGTATCATTGGGCAGGCCACATCGCTCGCTGGATAAGAAAGGTTTTCGTGTGGCGACCATGTATGGGACGATGCAGGTAGGTCACATCCCACTGAATGTACTGACGACCTAGTGAAAGTTGATGAGCGTCGTGGCATACAGGCGGCACACGCAACGAAACAAGGGGGAGGCCCACGTCCAGCAGTGGACGGTGATAGGTTGAATGATGGTGATGGAATTTTATTAATTGGTATTAAAATACCTATAACAATTATAAACATAACCAACCATCACGAAACTTATGCTTTTGCGAAAAAGGAAGGGAGTAATTGGTTTTATAACTATGCAAGTTTCTTAATTTTACTCAATACTAGCAACCCGCCCTCGCTTCGCTTCGGTTATAGGTTATAGTCGTTTTACCCGCGTAGTTCCCGTTCCCGTGGGAATACCGGGATAAAATATAGCCTAGTTTACGCCCTGATATTATAGCTTTCCATTGGTGAAAGAATTTTTGAAATCGGTCCAGCCGTTTTGAAGATTACCCGGAACAAACAGACAGAGAGACAAAAAATTTTTAATTGCTATTTTAGGCATAGGTGTCGTGCAAATAACCGTGTGAGCATGAAAAAAGCCTATTATTTTGACATTACAAATAGACACTCCAATTTTATTTATTGTTATAGATTTATTTGCTAAATTTTCAAATCTTATAAATTCCTAATACTATTTTGCCTTTTTCTTTTGAAAATAAACAATTACATAGGGGGGATTCCAAATTTGAGCTTACTAAGTCATTTAAAAATGAGTTAGGTTTTTGTTCTATATACGAGTAAGTTGTATGGTGACAGAATTAGAATATAATTTACTACCCCCTATCTAGCTCGCGAGTATCGTAGAAAACGATTAAGGCTGCAAGAGAAGAAAATCTCGAAATAAAATCCTATATAGTGAAACGTATTTGATAAAAATGTGAATTTTTATACGTTAATTATTGAGGAATGTCGGCTCATATACTTCGTCGTACTGCTGGGTACGAGCCTCCTTCACAATAGGAAGGAAATTGGTCTGCTACGCCACGCTGGTCAGACGTGCTCACCCACCCTTGCTCACTGCAAATGACGAAATTGTACGGATACCCACATTCATATTTAATTATTCTTGTGATGTTTTGAGTGCTTTAAGTGGTGTTGTATAAAGTGTTACAAAAATATAATATATGTGATTGTATTGGTGGATACTGTCTTATCGTGATACAGTCTTGACTAGTACGAAGGACACTGTGAACTTAGTGCAACAAAAACAAAATATTACATGCGTATTATCTCCCTTTTTTTTTTTTTGTGTGTGGGCTGCGGTCGGCGCGCCTCCGCACCATTCCGTCCGGGGCGACAGGGAGGCTTAAGCACGCAACTCCCGCAACCCACCCGAAAACCACGTCGCCTTCGTCGTTGGGCCGACCACCGGAGCAGGGTTACTTGGTATTATCTCCCTTAAGGTGAACGCACACTTATCCGAGCTGAACGAGTCGAACGAAACGAATTTTAGAATTCTGTATATGAAATCTCATGAAACCTCGCACATTTGCCCGCGTCGAATCGTCCGGATCTGGAAGACGACTTCTATACAAAATTCTAAAATTCGATCCGTTCGACTTGTTCGGCTCGGATAAGTGTACGTTCACCTTTATTAGTCGTCTTTTACGACAGCCACGAGCAAGAGAGGGGGGGGGGGTGAATTATATTCTCACTCCATCACCACGACAGCAATAAAAAGGTTAAATGTGGTTCGACAGGGATCCAAATATGATATGGGTAAATTAAAATAATATCAAGAAGAATATAAAATTAAATTTTTAAATTATTGCCAATGAATTTTGTGTAAACATTGCTTTTTAATCTCCCGATCATGTTTGTCAATTTCCTCAAAATCAAATTACCATAGGTAATTATGGATTAATTGATTGGGTAGTAATTACAGCCTGCCGTTATTAGAGCCGTGAGCTATTTGAAGTCATGTTAATGTACTAAAAGCGTAACATTAATTCAGTGAAATATTTATAAATAGCTTTTGCCCGCGGCTTCGCCCGCGTTAAAACTAACTTGCATATTGAACTATTATCGCAAAGAATATTATCGGCATAAAAAGTATTCTATTTCTTAATTTAAGAAATACTCTATCTATGTGTCCATTTTCATCCAAATCTGCTCAACAGTTTACGCGTGATTGAGTAACAAACATCCAAATATCTTCACAAATTTTCACATTTGAATATTACTTCTAAACTTGTAGTTCAGATTCCCGTAGAAATATGTCTTTCCTTAGTCCCTGATAATGTAGCTTTCCATTGGTGAAAAAAAAATTATATCGATCAAATTCCCGCAGTTTCATCTACGTAAACCTCATTCCCATGCGAATGCCGAGATAAAAAATGACTATGTGACTCACAACACAAAAACAAAAAAATTAGAACTGTTTTTTAGTTATAGGTATCGTGCAAATAATTGTGTGCATAAATAAAACCTATTATTTTGATAGTCAAACAGACGCTTCAAATTTATTTATTTGTAGAGATACAAAATTGACTTAATATCTCGACTTACTGTCTGGTAGCGGCTAGGAATATTACGACGCTTTCATTGTTTGTGGGGTGTCCCAAAATACTACTAAGACAAAGATTTACATCGATCTGGACCAATTGATGATGCCGTCTGGCCAACAATGTCGTCCATCAGGCAGCCGGTCATAAAATGTTGCTAGAACCTTTGCGATATATCTACGATGGGAGAAGAGTGTCTACATATTGCGTCGATCCAAAGTAATTAGGATAAGAGCAAGATAATGATGATATGTAGGCTGGGTGTCTTCGACTATATGCGTTTCCCCTTTTAGGGCTGCCTAAAATTATTCCTTAGTGCGCTTACCCCAAAAAATAGATCGGTATACAAAATTTCACACATCTTTGGCTATGCACTTTTCACCCTCTTAGGGGTTGAATTTCCAAAAATTCTTTGTTAGTACTCATCATCATCATCATCTCAGCCCATATACGTCCCGCTGTTGGGCTCGGGCCTCCTCCATAATGGAATGGTAATTGACCTACTATATCACGCTGGTCAGACGTGTTGGTATAGGGAATAGAGAAGGAAAACTCAAAATAAAATTTTGAGTTTTCCTTCTCTCGCATAGATGTTATATGCGTTTTATATCCCTTAGTCGTCCTATACGATCACCCACGGGTAAGACACCCCTATCTTAGGTGGTGAATTGTATTCTTACTCCGTCACCACACGTATAATGTTAGTACTCGCTTATCCCAAAACAGAACTTTCACGTTCCTAGGACCATTATTTTAGGTTATACACTTTTCATGCCCTTAGGGGTGAGACTGCCAGAAGTTCTTTCATAGTACTTGGTAAGCGAGCGCTAAGAAAAAAATCTTGGGATAATCCAAGAGAGCCGACCGTGTACTAAAATGACCGTTCCTCGGCTCACTGATTTCGGATAAACACTTTTCATCCCCTTAGGGGTAAAATTGCAAAAAACTCTTTTTTAGTGAGCACTTTCCCAAAGAAAGACAACTTCATACAAAATTTTACGTTTCTATGCCTAATGATTTCAGCTAAATATTTTCACCCCCTTGGGGGTTGAGGTTCAAAAAATAATTTCTTAGAGCTCACATGCAACAAAAGAAAGTGAATCGCATACAAAATTTTACGTGCCTGGCCCCAATAGTTTCGTCTATAAGCTTTTCACCCCCTTAAAGGGGTGATTTTTCAAAAATTCTTTGCTAGTGTTCGTGTACCCCAAGAAATACGATTATGTAAAAAAAATACGTTTCTAGGCCCAATGGTTTCGGCTGTATGCTTTTTGGTCTTTTAGGGGTTGAATTTCATCCCCATGTAAGTGAATTTTTCAAAACTCTAGAACGAATATTTATTTGTTTATTATCAAGTGCCTTAATACAAAGATTCATAGTTCTATCATCGAAAATGACGAATTTCCATACAAAATGTCATCCTCTATTTCTACCCCTTATACCCAATGTTTTGGGATAAAAGTAGCCTATGTCCTGTCTTAAGTTTTAGTTCATCTCTGTACCAAATTTCATTAAAATCGATTCAGTAATTTAGACGTGAAAGATTATAGGGTTTTCACCCCCTAAAGGGGGTGATTTACCAAAAAACCTTTGCTAGTGCTCGTGTACTCCAAGAAATATGACGGTGTAAAAAAATACGTTTCTAGGCTCAGTGGTTTTGGCTGTATGCTTTTTGGTGTTTTAGGGGTTAAATTTCATCCCCATGTAAGTGAAATTTCCAAAACGCTAGAACGAATATTTATTTATTTATTATCAAGTGCCTTAATACAAAGATTGGTTCTATCATCAAAAATGACGAATTTCCATATAATATGTCATCCCCTATTTCAACCCCTTATACCCATTTTTTCGCGATTTCTTTGCTAAAGCTCGTGTACCCCAAGAAATACTACGGTGTAAAAAAATTACGTTTCTAGGCCCAGTGGTTTCGGCTGTATGCTTTTTGTCTTTTAGGGGTTGAATTTGATCCTCATATAAATGAAATTTCCAAAACGCTAGAATGAATATTTATTATAAAGTGCCTTAATACAAAGATTCATGGTTCTATCATCAAAAATGACGAATTTCCATACAAAATGTCATCCCCTATTTCAACCCCTTATACCCATTTTTTCGCAATAAAAAGTAGCCTATGTCCTTTCTCAAGTTTTATTCCATCTCTGTACCAAATTTCATCAAAATCGGCTCAGTGGTTTAAACGTGAAAGCGTAGCAGACAGACAGACAGACAGACAGAAAGACAGACAGACAGACAGAGTTACTTTCGCATTTATAATATTAGTAAGGAAGTAAGGAAGTAAGGATAAGGAAGTAAGGAATTAAGGATTCGATACACATAAATGTCCACAATTACATCTACATAAATATATACTTGATAATATAACCTTAATATGCACTTACAATATCCGACTATTACAATACTTCCTTACGTATGCTTAGCTATGTCTTATGTAAAATCTCCGAATACCTCTCTACTTATTCGTGACCGTCGCTTTATACTCGTTTTTCAAGGGTAGCTTTGTATTCTTATCCTGACGCCACACAGAATCTTACTTAAAAGAAAAAAACATAAATTCAAACTTTTGTTAGAAAGTGATACATATTAGGGAACGTTGTGGTGTGAAAGTAAATGTAGTGACAGGGATTGAAAAAGGTATGTTAATTTTGGTTTGGTCATATAGAGAGAATGAATGAAAGGAGATTGACAAGGAGAATTTATATGGAGAAAGTGAACGGTAATGTTGGAAGATTAAATCGGGGGCGTTCTTAAAAAGGCCAGGTTAAAGTGCCCTAAACGGAAGAACATACATGAGGAGATTAATGAATGTGGAGTAGGCGAAAGTGATATGTCAAGATCAATTGGAGGGAAGTGGTCTCTGCCTACCCCTATGGCAAAGAGGCGAGAATATAATATGTATGTATGTACTATTATAGTAAGATGTTATACATTTCCCTCAAGGGCACTGCTTGCCACTCCCTTTGTGATATTTTTAACCGTCTTTTACAACACCCACGGATAAATAAAGGGTAGCATTGTATTCTTATCCTGACGTCACATAGAATCTTACTTAAAGAAAATACATATATTCAAACTTTTGTCGGAAAATGATACATATTTCAATAGATTATATCGTTAGATACTCCTTTTAAAATAACAAAACAGGAAGCCATATTATTATTTTCATACATTATAGAAAAACTCATTTATTTCTTGTCGACTCGTATCAAAGGGAACAACATTACGTAGATATATAATAATAATAACAAAGAAGATTATACGTTATTTTGTCTTTCCCATACTTGTTTGTTAGCATTAAATTTATTCAAATTTCATGTATATCTTGTTACAAAAGAGTAGGAATGTTTCTATGTTTTTAATTTTTGTCTCTATTAAGTCAGCGATTTCACGTTAATATCTCTTAATGAATAATGTGTGGTCATATTATCAGGGCAGAAATTGATTACATACATTATAACACGGCAGAAATAGAATATATATTCGCTAATGATGATGAAAACACAGGCCTGCGATCAGTGTGTGTTACCAGTGATGACTTACGACACGGAAACGTGGTCCGTAAATATAGGCCTAATTACAAGGCTCAAAGTCGCTCAGCGTGCTATGGAAAGGGTTATGCTCGGGTTTTCTCTGCGAGATAGAATTCGAAATACGGAAATCCGCAGAAGAACGGGTGTAACCGACATAGCACGAAGAATTAGCACGCTGAAATGGCAAATGGCAGGCCACATCGCTCGACGAACCGACAATCGCTGGGGAAGAAAGGTTCTCGAGTGGCGACCACGTATCGGACGACGCAGTGTAGGACCCTCCACTAGGTGGACCGACGAACTGATGAAAGTTGCTGAGCCTCGTTGGATGCAGGCGGCACAGGACCGCACTTTGTAGCGTAACATGTTGGAGGCCTACGTCTAGCAGTGGACGGCGATAGGCTGAAATGAAAAATGAAAACAAATGAAGATGATGAGACCTGTAATCTTTCCGTGTGGTGACAGAGTAATAATTCATCACGGGGATGTCATAAAAGCACACTAAGGGATTTTTTTATCACTGTTTTCTATCACTGGGTTGCTATTGTAAATAAAACTACGTTACGCATTTTATCGTGTTTGTATTTAATTTATGATTGCACAACATTTCGAACACTTTAGAGCATTCATGGTCACGGGCAAACTAAGATGTCTGACGTCTAAACAAATCTTCGTTATCTGTATCTATACTAATATACTAGCAATCCGCCCTCGCTTCGCTTCGGTTATAGGTTATAGTCGTTTTACCCGCGTAGTTCCCGTTCCCGTGGGAATACCGGGATAAAATATAGCCTAGTTTATGCCCTGATATTGTAGCTTTCCATTGGTGAAAGAATTTTTGAAATCGGTTCAGCCGTTTTGAAGATTACCCGGAACAAACAGACAGACAGACAGACAGACAAAAATTTTTTAATTGCTATTTTAGGCATAGGTGTCGTGCAAATAAGCGTGTGAGCATGAGAAAAGCCTTTTTTTGACATTACAAACAGACACTTCAATTTTATTTATTGGTATAGATAAAGCGGAAGAGTTTGTTTGTTTGAACGCGCTAATCTCATCAATTACTGGTCCGATTTGAAAAATTCTTGCAGTGTTAGATAGTCCATTTATTGACGAATGCTATAGGCTACATATCATTACGACTAATAGAAGTGGAGAAATAACGAAAAATATTTCACAATCGGGTTCTTTTTCCTTTTGAGAGCTTCCGCTGCGTGGACTACATAAACAGTTAGGTTTCGCAAAAATCATGTGTGTGAATTGTATTATTTAAAAATATTTTCACCCTCTACGTAAGCAAAGTTGCAGTTAAAGTTAGCAACACCAAAATATCTGTTCCACACGGACAAAGTCGCGGGCATAAGCTAGTTACAGATATTTATAATTATCTACCCGCTACAGAAATTAGTTATTAAATTTTGATCCACATTTTTGGTACAAATTTATTGCCAGTATAAGAACAAAATGATTCTATATGATTCTATTTTATGTTCCAGGTTGTATAGTCGTAGTATCATATTCCCTGATGGGACGAAGATTGTGCTCAGTTCTGCCACCATTCGATCAGACAGAAGGCAGTGCTAATAGTCAACAGGTAAATTTATTACTTATTCTATAAAGATCATGTACATTCTAGTGACAGGTAAAAAAAAAATGTACGCTTAAGACCGCACAGCAGAAGTGAAAACTTCATTGGCCAATCCCAAACCATCATCGATTTTCAAATCTGAAAAGACAGTAATCAAACATTCATATCTTATATTGTTATAACTCATGAAAATAACTTGTGTTTCAAACATATTTATTTTTGAATATGGGAAAATAAAAGTTCACAGAAAATAAATGTTAGGTTAACTTTTAATTATATTACACATACATACATTTAATATAAACATGAGGTGACTTACCTACACGATCGAATCCCTTTATATAATATCAATAACAATAATTATGATTTGTGTAACGGTTGTTTATAATTTTTTTTTCTATATATTTTATTTTACAAAATGTGTTATTTTTCAATATTACCAAACCGCTAAATACACACACTAACCTCACAATGTAAAACAGATAGTTGTTAAAAAAATAATTATCATTACGTCAATTATAACTATTAATTTAATAAAGAAATTAAGATGTAAGAATTGATCATACGAAATACAGCAATACAACTGCGAAGAGCAGCTGACTGTATCTTTCTCGCTCGGGTACACTCGGCGGTCCCGAGTTCACCCGATCGAGCGTTTCACCTCAGAGCATGACGGATCAGCCTAACTTACTACCCACGAAAAAATCTGTGTGCGGTGCGCCTAAAGAAGTTTTCACTTCAAAAAGAAATGGCGGGAAATTACACTACTATATAAAACCACTTGTATACTTTTGTATGGAATTTACTTCGAGATTTTCTTGTTTTAAAATAATGTAAACAGCTTACATCTCTAGCGACGGCGTGGGCGGCGTCAGGAAGGGAGGGTACCTGAAAGGGTATCCCGCCGGACTGGCCCCGGACCTTAAGGATTTGGTACCAGTTGTCGGCCTAATGGCGAAGGACGAACACGGAGGGTTATGGGGTTGCGCGTCGCCCTCTTGTCGCCCCGGTCGGGACGGATCGCGGTTGCCCTATAGCGTGCCAGAAAAAAAAGTAACTTACATCGCTTTTAATTACGATACCCATATAAAAGCAAGGAGCTACATTAATATTTTTCATCCGTGTGATAACGAAGTAAGAATACAATTTTTACATATGGGTGTCGTAAAAGACGACTAAAGGATGTGATATGTAGATAACATATATGTAAGAGAAGGCAAACTCGAAACTATGCTAACACATCTGACCAGTGTGATATTGTACTTCAATTTCCCTCCAATTGTAGATGAGGCTCAAGCCCAATATGGCCTTATGTGGGCCGTGATGATGATGATGACATGATCATTTTAATCATCATTATTCCGGCTCATATACGTCCCACTGTTGAGCTCGAGCCTCTTCCATAATAGGAAGGATATATTCTGCTCAATATGTACTCGTTTTCAACGTACATATTGAAAAAGATTATTTTTTATTTTATTGCAAACAGTATACTTCATGTTGCTGCCGCTCATGAATTTTTGCAATACCAAAGCCAGTTAGGCCGCTGCCTACCGCGAAGAAAGTGAAGGGAGTGTAAATGCGTGCAATGAGGTTCGATGATACTAAAGGCATCGCCAATCCCTCCACACGCAAACACCCTAAGACAGTTGGGCTTCCAGCTCTCTCGCTCACCGAATGAAGCGCAGTAACAAATTGCTATTAGTCATACGTCGATTTTCTGCGAGAGTGTGGACGGACCGGCCCACGGCTGTAGACAGTATAGTCCTACCACAATTCTTAGTAAATCGGCAAACTACTTGATCTAAACCTTTCTTGGGAATATACATTCACGAATTACCTTAGGGTTGGTAGCATTTTTAGCCACATTACCACACAGCATGATGTGTGATGCATTATATATTTTAGTAATTAATATTTGTATCACATTTCAACGTCAAGGATTCAAAGAATTATGCTAGATATTTAGATGAATGGAATACGACTTAAATAAGTCGCCTTAAATATGGATAATAGTTAATTAAGTCCCAAATTAAATCAGATTAATTACATGTCAGCACGTAATTACTTCTTAAAGACGAATTCCTTCAAATTGTATCTTAAATAAATTAATTAGGTTTAGAAAATCTCGAGTAGCGGTTCGGTTGTTTACTAACAAACAACATACAAGGCTTTGGAAACAATCCTTTGTATTTACTCTTCGTGTTTGCTTCAGAGATTTGAGGTAAAAATCTTCTATTACGATTATCTGTATCTTAGTAAAAGATTTGGATGAAATATTAATGTTCACAAAATAAGCTTAATTCTTTTATATGTTTATTCACATTACAGTGTATACAAGAATTTTCGTATTCGTCGAGAGGATTTAAAATATTCGATTAAAGATTAGCGAAACCATACTGTACAGATAATGTATGGTTACATTATGTTATTTATATGAATAAATAAAATTTAAGAGTCTGTAATGTTAAAATAATAAGATTTTTTTCATGCTCACATGGTTATTTACAAGATACCTATGCCTAAAAACCACTTTAATTATTTTTTGGCAGTCTATCTGTTTGCTCCGGATAATCTTCCAAACGGCTGGACTGTATTCTGTAATCTTCCAAACGGCTGGTATATCTTCTACATGGAGACAAGGGAATAATGTAATACCTGTAGGAATTGTAAATATCTGCTAGGTAGCTCAGTAAAACTCATAAAATGAACCAGATCGTCAATCTTAGGGGGGTTAACTGAACATGCTGATTGCGTCCTTATCCTCTTATGAGGGGTACCTATATTTCATAGTGAAAGTCTTATTGACTTCCACTATGAAATATAGGTGTATAAATGAGGGAATATAGTGAATTATTTATCGTAGTATTCTGAACGTAAAATAATGTGTGTGTGTGTGTACTCGTGAACGAAAGTAAGAAAATAAGTTGGCGTAAGAATTGAAAATCGTTCTTAAAATTTTATCCTTAGTATTACCTATTACTACGTTTGTAGAAAACATGACACTAATAATAGAAAAATGTAAATGTTAATTCTTTGAAAGTTTTATTAAAATGCATTATCTAGGTAACATTTGTGTGCGCGCGTATCGTAAAACATATCGAGTTACCCTAGCTTCAGGGTGTTTTAGGTGACGGTGTCCGCGTGCATTGTAAAAATGTACTATCATCATTTTTTCCTACTGCGCCAAAAGAAGTATAACTTCAAAAACCTTTACACTTTTAAGCATTGCCTTTAGTACCTATCACAGTAATTATCACTCACCACCAAACTAAAACTAGCCCCCCCTCAGTTGATAATCTTATATCTTTAAACGAGCAATTCTTGTGTATATATATATATATACAAGAATTATATATATATATATATATATATATATCTATACCAATAAATAAAATTGGAGTGTCTGTTTGTAATGTCAAAATAATAGGCTTTTTTCATGCTCACACGGTTATTTGCACGACACCTATGCCTAAAATAGCAATTAAAAAATTTTTGTCTGTCTGTCTGTCTGTCTGTTTGTTCCGGGTAATCTTCAAAACGGCTGGACCGATTTCAAAAATTCTTTCACCAATGGAAAGCTTATAATATCAGGGCGTAAACTAGGCTATATTTTATCCCGGTATTCCAACGGGAAGGGGAACTACACGGGTAAAACGACTATAACCTATAACCTATAACCGAAGCGAGGGCGGATTGCTAGTATATATATATATATATATATATATATATACTAGCAATCCGCCCTCGCTTATATATATATATATATATATATATTAAGGATCTCGAAAACGGCTTTATTTATAGAAAATGTTGTTTTGTCCGTGTTTTTAGCAAAACAAACAATGTCATTAAAATTTTAAAAGAATATGAATTCTAATTTCGTTGTTAACGTCATGAGTTACGATAGCTCAGATGGGAAGTTGACAGGTACTAATTTTGCATTTTTTGGGATTCAAACAGCGTCGGTTCGAATCTCGGTGTTATTATTATTCTCTTTTTTAATTTTTTATATATTTTTCATCATTTATTTTTTATTTTTTATTAATATATATCTAAATAAATTCGATAAAAATATTCCGAGCGAAGCTGGGTCAACCAGATATTATTAATAATGATAATAACAAAACGATTTTAAAATTGAATATTGAGATGTAGTTTTTGGATTTTGTCTAAAAGTGGATTTTAATCTGTAAACATTTTAATACATTTAATTTATTGAGACGTAATATTCTCTCTGACAGGTGGAATTAAGACCCCAAATGCCAACTTTTAAGAAAATATGACAAATAGCTTTTAAAGCCAAATGATTGACACGTCAATCCCCGAAAGCTTTGCAATTTTTCTCCAATCACGTTAATTTCGGAACGTCGAAAGGAGGAACTTGGGCGTGACTTGGATTTTTTTTACGCCAAGTGTATGACGCTCCACATACCTTTGGGAAATCTTTATTTGGAGTGTTGAGACTCAAGATTTTATGTCTTAAAGTAGTAAGCTAACATTATATTGAGTACAAACCTAGATTACAGTCTTCAAACCTTGTTCAGACATTTACGCAGAGGGAATTAGGTAATAAGATTGTATTTCGTTCATCATCATCTTAGATGAGCTAACACGCCTCCTATTGGGCGAGGGCCTCCTCAGCTGTGGGATATTTACCTATCATAGCACTCTGATCATATATATTCCTATAGGGTTTCATTTTGAGTTTTTCTTCTCGTGCAAAGATGATGTATACATATATCCCTTAGTTATTACGACATCCACGGTTAGCCCGTGGTGGGTACGACATCCGAGTCCACAAAACGTTTTTCATTGCTGTGACTGCAATATTTTGCAAATTTTTTGAGGCTTTTTGCATTTTACTCAAAACTGGAGGGTGACCGGGCCAAACGGACATGAAATTCAGATTCAGCGGGTGAAAAAACATGTCGGTAGGTAGGTCCGGTCCAAAGTACATTCCACTTTTTTTGTGTGCTGGTGTAATTAACGTTAACACAATTTTCTATTATAACTAATGATTACGTATGAATGATTACGATGAAACGCGGTGAATTTGATACAACCTGGCAGCAACAACGACCGATCGCTCTCGAGTCTCATTCCCAACTGAGTATTCAACGGACCGCTCTCAATAACGAAAGCTCGGTAATTTTTAAACGTAACGATCAAACGACAAACATCAAAAATCATTGCCGACGTTGTATCGAACACACCCAAGCATAATACTTAACGTTTCCGTAATCGATTGATTCTTAAAAACTATTAAGATATAGGTGGCAGAGGTAGTGACGCTGCGACAAATATATTCTGTAGTCAAGCAAGTTGACGGTTACAATTCCATTTATCCAATCGTAGACATCCATTGTTGTATATAGAACTCACCGCGAGAATGTCATTCAAAACGATCCTGTGTCACTCAGTACCTATTACCAACCTGTGGCATAGCAGAACTGCCATGACTGGTCTAGTCGTTTTTATTGCATCCATAATTATTTTTATGGAGAATCGTGTCATAATCGCCACGCTTGCGAGACAGGTCGCAATAGGTGTTATAAATTGCCCAGGAGATAGCTGCTACCCATACTCCTGGTGAGACTGTATGGAGATTTTTATGACTCTCACGGGCAAAGTAAAGAGTGACGTCAACTGCATTCTCATTCCATCGCCACATTAGAATCAATATCTGGTTGACCGAGCTTCGCTCGGAATATTTTTGTCGCATTTATTTAGATATATATTAATAAAAAAAAAAAAATTTAAAAAAAAAATTACAAAAAGAGAATAATAATAAAACCAAGATTCGAACCGACGCTGTTTGGATGCTACAAAACACAAAATTAAAACCGGCCGTCCCCCTAACTGAGCTACCGTAACTCTTGACATTTACAACGAAATTTGAATTCATATTCTTTTAAAATTTAATGTCATTTATTGTTATGCTAAAAACACCGACAAAAGAACATTTTCTATAAATAAAACCTAGCTAGATCGATTTTTTGGACCCGAATCCTCTAGTATGCCAAGTTTCAACAAAATCGTTGGAGCCGTTTCCGAGAGCCTGAATATATATATAGGTAGGTATATATATATATATATATACAAGAATTGCTCGTTTAAAGATATAAGATAAGTGATGCAATAAAATTTCCCACAGGAACGTTCCTACGGATATCTCCAGTACTTGAATCAGTTTCAGATAGCTGTTTATATAAAGAATAAGTTGGACTATATTCCTCTCAGAAAACCCCTATGAAATTTTGCCTTGTCCGGGACTAAAACCCGAGGCCATATCTTAGGAGATACAGCAGATTTAAAACGCGGGATCAAAGCGCCTGCAACCAGAACGCAGCAAGGATGGGTCGCTAATATCATCATCATCACAGCTCACATACGTCCCACTATTTGGGCTCGAGCCTCCTTCACAATAAGAGGGAAATTGACCTATGATACCACGCTGGTCAGTCGTGTTGGTATAGGGTTTTATTTCGTGTTTTCCTTCTCTTGCATAGATATTATATGCGTATTTTATCCCTCGGTCGTCTTTGACGACATTCACGGGCAGAACAGGGAGTGGTGAATTATATTCTTGCTCCGTCACTACGCGGAAACATATATGTAAATATTTCGTAATTTAAGGCTTATTGTTTTCATTTATTTGATGCACATTTTTGTCTACATACTTAGCATGGCTGAACGGCTTGACTTATCTGGGCAATCAAGAATCGTAATAATTATTCAGGCGTATCTGGAAATGGTTCCTAGCCACTGTAAATTTTGGTAGGTTAACATAAAATCTCCGCGAGGGGGGACGTCGGTCGAGGAGAGGACTCCTCTGCGGGTATTCCGTCGGGCCGACCACTGAAGACAAGTCACCCTGCTCCGGTGGTCATTCCAACGACGAAGGCGACATGTCGCGGGTAGGTTATGGGTGTGCGTGCTTACGCCCCTCTGTGGCCCCGGACGGAGCGGAGCGAGGAGTGCGTCGACCATAACTCACCCCAAAAAAAAAGTTAACATAAAATCCGTCAAAGTTAGGAAAAACGTAAATATTTTAGGAGGAAAATATTGTACAAAACGTTTCCCATAGAAATATATGTAATTATATATTCTAGTGGACCGCGGGTCAACCGGAAGTGAAATGAAGTGGAAAGGTTCTTCTTATAAGGCACATATTTGGAATAGAGATGTTTTGAAGGAATAATGTCCCTTCAAACTTCACTTTTGCTTTTATTAGTTTTCCTATTTTATTTTTCAAATTAATTTTAGAACCTATACTTCTTATGGGAAAGCGCTTTAGGAAAATTATGATAAATGATGATGCGCGCATACACCGTTACAAATGTCAACTTGATAATACGTTATATTATAAACTAGCAATCCGCCCTCGCTTCGCTTCGGTTATAGGTTATAGTCGTTTTACCCGCGTAGTTCCCGTTCCCGTGGGAATATCGGGATAAAATATATCCTAGTTTACGGCCTGATATTATAGCTTTCCATTGGTGAAAGAATTTTTGAAATCGGTCCAGCCGTTTTGAAGATTACCCGGAACAAACAGACAGACAGACAGACAAAAAATTTTTAATTGCTATTTTAGGCATAGGTGTCGTGCAAATAACCGTGTGAGCATGAAAAAAGCCGATTATTTTGACATTACAAACAGACACTCCAATTTTATTTATTGGTATAGATATTTGGTTGAACGAACTTTGCTTGGTATATTTTTTATTAATAAAAAAAATGATGAAATAATGAAAAAAGAAATGTAGTGTCGTGGGACACCAGGTAGGAACGAAGTTCCTTCGGCTAATGTAGAATCGACACAATTTGCAAAAAAAAACAAAATTCAGGGCTCTTTTAGTTGGTGTCCTTGTTCCGAACATTGTTAGTCTCTAATTATAAAATTTATTGTGACTAAACTATTGGGTGTAGGCTCTTGAAATTTAGGTTTTTAGTATTAAATCGGTTCTACTGGCAATTCTATGAGGTTTGTCAAAAATCCAGCGTTCCTGCGGTCAAAGATGACTGATTTATGGCAGTTTGGGGTTTGAACGATGTTTCACATCAAAAAAGGGGGAGAGGGAAGTTTCTAATGGGGAGTAGGAGTAGTCCGGGCGACAATGTAACGTGCAAGGGGGGTCAAAATTTCTATCAAAAATGGTCTAGCACTTATAGTTTTTGAGATACGGCGGTCAAAACAATTGTAGGTTGAACGATGTTTCACATCAAAAGAAGGGGGGGAGGGAAGTTTCTAATGGGGGGTAGGGGTAGTCCGGGCAGCAATGTTGGGTGCAAGGGGGTTTAAAATTTCTATCAATAATGGTCTAGCACTTATAGTTTTTGAGATACGGCGGTCAAAACAATTTCGTCTCATTTAACGGTTTTATTCCACGCACTTTTTCTTACGGATTTATTCTTACGATTTTACTATCACATTTTTTCAGTTCTGTCGCGCAGCAAAATCCCTATCTCCTACAAGCCTGCCGTAAGGAACTTCGTTCCAAAAAAAAAAATTACAAAAAGAGAATAATAATAACACCGAGATTCGATCCCATGCTGTCTGAATGCCAAAACAAAACAAAAAAAAAAAAACTGGACCACTTCCCAACTGAGCTATTATCACTCTTGACAGCGACGGCGAAATTTAAATTGCTATTTAGAGAAAGTCAATAACATTTTATGTCATTGTATTGATTAGCAAAAAACACCGACAAAATAACATTTTCTATAAATAAAACCTAGCTAGATCGATTTTTTGACCTCGAAATCTCTAGTTTGCCAAATTTCATCGAGATCGTTGGAGCCGTTGCCGAGATCCTAAAAGTATATACCATAATATATATAAGAATTACTCGTTTAAAGATATAAGATAAAACTTTCAAAGTATTAAATAACTTTTTTTCTATTATTAGTGTAATTTTTTCTACGAACGTAAGGTATGGGATAAGAATAAAATTTTAGAAAGATGTTTATATTGTTACGCCAAGGAATGTTCTTATATGCATACGTAAAACTACAGACACACTTTTCATTTAAAGTATTAATTCTATTGCACAGGACTTGGTCCTCTCGGTCATTTGCGCGAGGTGTAAATATTTAACAGCGGTAATGTGGCCACTTAGACAAGCAATGCAGGAGTGAGATTTGAAACGTTTTATGGTTACTTTCTGAACGGTTCTGTGCCTCTTGCATCGAACGGCTCCTTGCGAATGTTAACAAGTCTGCCGACTTCTTGAAGCCTATCTAGTGGGGAGTCTTATGCTGCTTCGATCGATTCTTAGTTGCCCCTCGTAAACTATTTCTCTCCAATAGTTGTCCGTTCATACCCATTGCCATTTCAACGTGCTAATTCTTCAGGCTATGGTAGATACACATGATTGCCGTATTACGGATTTTATCACGTAGAGAAATACCGAGCATAGCCCTTACCCATAGTACTGACGGACTTTGCGCCTTTTTAAGAGGCTAACATTTAAAGACCCAGAGTAATGCAATTTGTAAGATTAATTTGTAAATTTTGACTCACGTAGTAACGAATTAAGAATACAATTTTGACTGACCAATAATGCCCGTGAAGTCCTATAAACCATTTAAGAGATCTGTATTAGATCGGGCGTCGACACTTATTATACAATTGCTTTCGTCAACCAGTCAGGTCATGCTTAATGATGCAGGCCTATGTCCAATAGTGTACGTAGAGGGGCTGATAAATATATGGATTAAATTTGATCAGCCCCTTTTTATTCAGACAAGTATATGGTTACAGAATAAAATTGTTGGCTGGATTCGGCTTTAAAAATGGTAAAAATAGATACCACAGATAGTGAAGTGGTATACGTAGCGACTTCTCGTGCCAAATGTGATGAGTTCGATCTCTATACAGGACATTAATTGTATCTGAGTGTATTTTGTGTTTATGAAGTCATCCGCGACAAAGATTTATTACTTAGTCCGCTTTGTCTTTTAATAAAAAAGAAGAGAAAACCAATTAATTTAGCGTAGGCCTCTGAAAATCTACAGTGGCAACATTTGCATACCATTAATTATTCACAAACCTACTACGATATTTAGTCAATTGTCTTACTTTAGAGTAAGAAATTGTAACTACTAATGTAGACGCTGAGCTACTTAATAGCACTCTAGTTAATAACCCATTTAATTTTCATCTACATATATTAAATACATAATTTGTGTGAATATTTGATACGGAAGTTCTTAGGTATCATCCTCATATAACGCGAATACGTGATTCCTGTGGTTATACAATAGCAAAAAATTAGGCATTATAATTGAATATGAATATGCGATACTCGCTCAAAGCTGTATTCCACAAATATCGCGCATGCGAAAGCTGCGCTAGTCCTCGTTTGCGCGTGTATTTGGTCGCGAAGTGCGCTTTGGATTTTACGTGGCATTGACGTTAAAAGTAGACATAGTAAACATAGTCATCCAGTTTTCACTTTTGGGAAACCTACTTTCCTGATCTAAAACAACACAACTATTACACCAATACCAAATAGAAGAAAATCAACGTGTGAGTGGTAGCAATTTCCTACGACGCGTCATCCTGTGAGCGAAAGAACCGAACACCTAAACCGCAACTAACGTAATTGATGACTGTGCCCCGTGCATTTCAAAATTCTGTGAACAGTAGATACTTATCATTCCCCATCCTAAGCACTTTCAGCTAAAAAAGGCAATAAAAACAAAAATACGGAGAGTGTTTTTAATACGTAGCTTGACCTATATAAATAATACAAAATCCATTAGCTGTAGTGACTACTTATCGTGGCGTACTGCTACCATTTCCAATAAAAATTTACCACTGATGCTGCGTCACTAACACATAAAAATGTTTCCTTTAACAACAACTTTATTTCTAAATTATTACTGGCCATTAAATGTCGGCCCTGGAGCGGCAACAGGTATAAAAACGTCAAGTGCGAATATTATTTTTATGAAAATGTTCCCTATAGTTTATTTTTGTATTTAGGATATTTTTTTTTCTATTTGTTCTTAAAAACTGCTCTAATGATCCGGGAACCGGGGTCCATTTTTTTACAAATGATTACCAACAGGCTAATTTTTCGTAAGTAGCTTCATTTTATAGAAATATTTTTTCGGTAAATAGTACCTATTACAAAAATAAAAAAAAAACAGTTAGAAATATTTTTTTAAGAATCTTCGTATCAAAAATTGTTTAGCGTCTAATCAAAATGAATGAATATTGAAGAAGCTTCAGCTTGACAAGTAACTGGTTTTACATTCGAAATCTGTACTACAACTCTTAACCAAAGAACCAGGGTAACGTACCATGTTTACTGATAGGCAAAGGAGTAATAATAACATTCACCACTCCCAATCTTACCCGTGAATGTCGTAAAAGACGACTAAGAGATATAATACGCATATAACATCCACAAGGAAAACTCGAAATAAAAACTTATATCAACATGTCTAACCAGCATGGTATAGTAGGTCAATGGTGTGGTGTAAGAAAGGGAGTACCTACTGAATTGTAATCTTACTTCTCACAACAAGGACATTTTTAATCTTAGTTCATAGTTAATTATTATAGTGATAGGACCATACTGTTGACAGACAGGCAGACCACATTGTTGTCTGTCTACAGCCACGGGCCGGTCCATTCGGGGTAGTACCACACTGAGCAGAAAATCGACGACGAAGTAGTAGCAATTTATTACTATGCTTCGTTCTGCGAACGAGATAGCCGTCAGCCCAAGTTTCTGAGGGTGTTTGCGTGTAGTGGGTTTTAGTGATGCATTTAGTATCACTAAGCCTTTTTGCACGCATTTACACTCACTTCACTTTCTTCGCAGTAGGCAGCGGTCTTGCAGAGGTCCATTAGCGGCAGCAACACCTATCGTCAGGTGTAATGTTTGTGCGTTTGCCTCCGTTTGCAATAAAAAAAATCTTAGTTCTTAGAAACGTAGTTTTACGAACGTATACGAGAAAATTTTCTTAGAAACATTATCTAATAACTCTTCATTTTATCAAAAAAGAAAAAATGATAAGCCAACGTGTATTATAATCAAGTGAACGCGTAATTCTTCACTGGTTTGAGACAACGTCTGATATGATTTAAAGGATTTTTTATTTTAAGGCATTTTCTGGAATCGTAATTTCTGCTTATATACCTTCCACTATTGGGCTCGAGCCGAAATTGGCTTACCATATCGCGCTGTTGGTATTTTTGTTTTGGCAGGCTGTCCAATCGGCCCGGGGTGACGAAAGAGCGGCGCGCGGCCCCATAACATCGGTTATGGGGCCGCGCGCGCTCATTCCCTTCCCTTCGCCATGGGGCTGGCCACCGGTATCGAATCCTTGATGTCCGCGGCCAGCTCGTGGTTTAACTTTTCGGGTACCATATAGTGGCGTCATGGCGAGCGTCACCCCACCAGGCGGCTATCTCGCTCTGCGGAATTATACCACTCCCCGCCCACGTAAACGTGTTAGTCATTTCAGCCTATCGCCGTCCACTGCTGGACGTAGGCCTCCCTCATGTTGCGCCACAATGAGCGGTCCTGTGCCGCCTACATCCAATGACGCCCAGCTACTTTCACTAGGTCATCGGTCCACCTAGTGGGGGGGCGTCCTACACTGCGTCGTCCGATACGTGGTCGCCACTCGAGAACCTTTCTTCCCCTACGGTTGTCGGTTCGTCGAGCGATGTGGCCTGCCCATTGCCACTTCAGCGTGCTAATTCTTCGTGCTATGTCGGTTACACCCGTTCTTTTGCGGATTTCCGTATTCCGGATGCTATCTCGCAGAGAAATCCCGAGCATAGCCCACTCCATAGCACGCTGAGCGACTTTGAGCCTTGATATGAGGCCTACATTTAGGGACCACGTTTCCGTGCCGTAAGTCATCACTGGTAACACACACTGGTCAAAGACCTGTGTTTTCAGACACTGAGGTATGTTGGACGAGAAGATCCTCTTAAGTTTCCCGAACGCTGCCCAACCGAGTTGGATTCGTCGGCTGATCTCTTTCTCGAAATTGGATCTACCTAACTGGACTGTTGTCCTAGGTAAACATCATCATCATCTCAGCCCATACACGTCCCACTGCTGGGCTCGGGCCTCCTCCATAATGGAAGGGTAATTGACCTACTATACCACGCTGGTCAGACGTGTTGGTATAGGGTTTTATTTCGAGTTTTCCTTCTCTTGCATAGATGTTATATGCGTTTTATATCCCTTAGTCGTCTCGGTAAGATAGGGGGTGGTGAATTGTATTCTTACTCCGTCACCACACGGATCACCACCTAGGTAAACATAGTGATCGACAACTTCAAGAATCGCATTGCCAACTAGGACCGGTACAGGAATGACATGAGCATTTGACATGACTTTCGTCTTGTCCATGTTCATTCGTAAACCCACTAGTTGGGATACCCTGCTGAGATCATTGAGCATTGTGCCAAGGTCCTCCATGGATTCTGCCATAACGACTATATCGTCCGCAAATCGAAGGTGAGTGATGTATTCGCCGTTAATGTTGATGCCGAGTCCAGTCCAGTCTAAGAGCTTGAAGACATCTTCCAGTGCAGTGGTGAACAGTTTCGGAGAGATAACATCTGCCTTTCTGCAACTGGATCGGTTTCGTACTCATATCCCGGATATGGACTGACATTGTGGCGTTCCTATACAGACACTTCAGCACTTCGATATAGCGATAATCGATTTGGCACCGCTGAAGGGACTGCAGCACCGCCCAACTGACTGGACATTTCGACTGAATCAAAGGCTTTCTCATAGTCCACAAACGCTAAGTACAGGGGCCGATTATACTCCTCGGTCTTTTGTATAATCTGACGAAGCGTGAGGATATGGTCTATGGTGCTTATAGCCTTTTCGGAAGCCGGCTTGTTCGGGCGGCTGGAAGTCATCGAGCTTGCGCGAGCGTCGATTGGTAATGACCCTCGAGAACAACTTATAAACGTGTTAGTATAGAGTTTAATTTCAAGTTTTTCTTCTCTTGCATATATGCTATAATTTGCTTATTTAATTCCTCGTTCGTTTTTTACGACCCTACCGTTACTACCACGAGTGGAGGACCACCTCCCCCTAGGTGGTGAATTATGTTCTTACTCCATCGTCACATCGTCATCATATAAGATTTCTCTATTGATCTTAAATAACCCGCCGAGTTAATCACGGAATTCAAGGAACCAGTTGCTCAATGACCAAGGCGAGAGAAATACGGTGGATTATAGGGCCACGCGGCGCATTTGCGTCTTGTCTTATCTTTGTTCCCTACATAATACTGTAGGACAATAATATCTACAAGAAACAAAAAAAAATTCAGATAGGATCCTTGTGGAACGCCCATTTTTATTAAAATATAACGTTAGCATTAGTGGTAGGACCACACTCTCATAGAAAATTTGCCAATGCGCTTCGTTCAGTGAGCGAGAAAGCCAGAAGCCTAACTTTCTAAAGGTGTTTGCGTGCGGTGGGTTTCGGTGATGCCTTTAATATCAGGGAGCTTTTAGAGCACGTATTCACCCTTCCTTCACTTTCTTCATGGTAAGCAGCGGCCTAGCTAAGGTGTGAGTGAGCGGCAACATACCTTACCACCAGGTGTACTGTTTGCTCGTTTGCCACCGTTTGCAATGAAAAAAAAATTCGTCCCTCTGAATACTTTTAGCCAGATATGAAGTTTAATATCTTTATTTTTGATCCCATAGTGGTATGATTAATAATAGTATGTGTATGATTAATCATACAAGCCGTTTTGAAATATAACTTTGAACATATTTTAGTGGTCAAACGATTGAAAGGAAGACTCGGTCATTAATAAGTCAAGCTTCAACCCTCGCAATAACCGGTAAACGTAAATTATGTATTTGGTCGGGAAAGGGACTGTGTTTACATATGATAATCGGGTATTTCCGGTACATTTAAGTATCTCCAGCTGAAATACTGGAGAATTACGAAGATAGGAACCTTTTTAGCCCCCTAAGGGCATCATCATTCATCATTTCAACTCATACACGTTTCACTGTTGCACTCGAGCCTCCTCCACAATAGGAGGAAAATTTATCTTACTATAACATGCTGGTCAGACAGGGTGGTATTGGGATCTGTTTCGAGTTTTTCTTCTCTTGCATAAATGTTGTATGCATATTAGATCCCTTAGTCGTCCTTTACAACATCCACGGACAAGATAGGGAGTGGTGAATTGTATTCTCACTTTGTCAACTAAGGACACAGTCCGTCTAAATACTCGAAAGGTGGTTGACGCCTGTAACATGGTAAGTTTCTCCTCCCTACTTATTGATACAGGCCACTTGCATCGAACAGAAGTTGAAGAACTTCAGTTACCCGTCGGTATTATTGTCGTATCTATTAACATATTCGTGTCATATCTATTGTCGTATCTATTAACTAAAAGAATGGCATGGTATTGATCTTTTCTATATGAGCTAACGGGAATGACAATGAAGATAGTAATATCTTTATTATTATCAACGGTATATGGTGCTTTCTAGCGTAATCAGTTTCAGCAGAATATTTTTTTTTTTACACGGAGTGATTGTCATTTGATTAGCGAAACCTAAAGAAATAACAAGATTCGAGGACTAGAACAGATATCAAGGTATATAAGAGTACTTCCGTGTGGTGACAGAGTAAGAATACTATTCACCACCCTCTCTCTTGCCTGGATATAACGCGTATATAATAACTATGCAAGAGAAATAAAATTTGAAATAAAGCAGTATAACAACCCGTCTGACCAGCGTGGTATAGTGGGCCAAATTCACTCCTATCCGGGAGGAGGCTCCAGCTCAGCAGTGGGATATATATATGAGCTGAAATGATTAAATCATAGATATTCGTGTCAGCCATCGACCGCTTAACGTGTCTTCCTAGCTTTGGATTTCACACATCTAGTAAAATATATCAAGAGTTTTTCATATTTAAGTAATATGATTTTTTAATAATTTCTGAAGTTTCTGAATATGAAATAAAATATTTTACCCATCTTATCGAAAACTATCCCTTCGATGACCATGAACGTCGAAGGTGTTTGAAATTTTGGGCAAATAAAGATCAAATATAAGTGCGGTAAAAGGTCAGTTTTTATTATTAATATAATTTTCATTTTGACCTCATTTTGTCCTTTAGGAAAAGTCTTTGCGTAAACGATTAATCTCCATTAGACATCAAAAATACGTCAAAGCTATACATTAAAGAAATCATTGCACAACATTAAACTTTATTACCTGTTAGAAAAATAAATATCAAATGTTTTAAAAAATCAATAGTAAAAATTACCAGCATACATAAAAGATATTTTATTATGGAACTCTAATACATTTTATTAGCCTTTTTACGGCTCGTAAAAACCGTGTCTAGTCTTTGTTTCTTTTTTTACCCATCAAATACCTATGTTGTAGGTGTAAATAAATTTTAATTTTGTTACTGACTTGGCCATAACTAATACGTATAAATAATTTGGTTGGAAATTATACTGTTAACGATGTATCATAAAATATAATTTAGTTCGTGTTGTCAAATACGTCACGGGATAGATATCAATAGTCTTGCCGGTATGTATAGTAAGTAGTATCCAACTGAAACTACTTTTTACGGCCGAAACCGAAACCAAATTTCAGCTCCAATTTTAGTTTCGGCCGAAACCGAAACTCCTGTGTAAATTATAAGGTCAGTATATTTGTGGGTAGAAAAATAAATAGTCTATCATAATCAGTCAGTTTTAACTCTTCACAAATGTAAACATAAAATGAAACTTAAAGAACTATAAAATAATTTCGATTTATAATAAACCTAGGCGATAAACCACTCTTTTCTTTGCCTTGTTTCTAAAAAATGCAAAGACAATTATCTATATCTATACCAATAAATAAAATTGGAGTGTCTGTTTGTAATGTCAAAATAATAGACTTTTTTCATGCTCACACTGTTATTTGCACGACACCTCCTATGCCTAAAATACAGATTAAAAATTTTTTGTCTATCTGTCTGTCTGTCTGTTTGTTCCGAGTTATCTTCAAAACGGCTGGACTGATTTCAAAAATTCTTTCACCAATGGAAAGCTATAATATCAGGGCGTAAACTAAGCTATACTTTGTCCCGGTATTCCCACGAGAACGGGAACTACGCGGGTAAAACGACTAAAACCGAAGCGAAGCGAGGGCGGATTGCTAGTGTTCTATATAATCTATGAACTAAATACATCACGTAAATAGTGAAATAAAATATACCTGTTTTGAAATACCTCAAACAGCGAAATTAACGACGCGCAGACACAAATAAAAGAACTAAAATTGGAAGATATAGTCATCTCAGAGAGCGGTAAAATGACACTTCGTCTCTCCCACCTCATTCACTGAACATGTCCTAGCGCAGTGCGAAAACTCACGAATTCAGTTTCGGTTTCGGCCTTAGTTTCGGCTCGATTATCAACCGAAAGTGAAACTAAGCCGAAATCCGTTTTTTGGCTGAAACTAGGCCGAAACTGAAACCAAAATTTCAGTTGGACTATGTTCATACTATATAATAACTGTTGTAAAATATCATGAGCAAATAAATCCAAAACCCACCACAAGCAAATAACCTCAGAAAGTTTGGCTTCTGGATTTATCGCTCACCGAACGAAGTGCAGTAACAAATTGCTACTACTCCGACCTCGATTTGCCGGGAGGGTGTGATGCTATCCGGGACAGACCGGCCCGCGCCTGAAGACTACTGTCGGCAGTGTGGTTTTACCACATAAAAACATAACTTTAATAAGGCTATATACTTCAAGTATACCAACATGTCTGACCAGCATTATATAGTAGATCAAATTCCCTCTCATTGTGGAGTAGGCCTGAGCCCAACAGTGGGACGTATGTGGGCTACGATGATTATGATGGAGTAAATTACAATCCACGACCGCCATTCTTGCCCGCGGGTGCCATAAAATACAATTTAAGGGCATAATGTACACACATATAACGTCTATGCAAGAAATGGAAAATTCGAAATGAAACCAAATTACACATACAAAGATCCTGATTAACATGGTATGAATACCTGGACTGAGATGGATCTCAGTTCATATAAATCTGTTGAGCTCAGACCTCCATAATAGAAGGGAAATTGACCTAGTAAGTTCCACGCTGGTCAAACGTGTTGGAATAGGGTTTTATATCGAGTTTTCTTTCTCTTGCATCGATGTTACCTACGTAATATATTCCTCAGTCATCTTGTACGACACCCACAGGCAAGACAACTCTTTCTTGAGTAAGAACTCTTTCTTGAGCAAGAACCCTTTTTTGGGGGTGGTTAATTGTATTCTTATTCCATAACCAAACGGGACATAGTATAGTAGGTCAATTTCCCTCCTGCTGTGACAGAAGCTGATTTCGACCAGGACCAGGATGTCGACACCCACAGTTCAGATGCCTTTCTTGGGCAAGAATTCTTTCTTGGGCAAGAATTCTTTCTTGAGCAAGAACTCTTTCTTGAGCAAGAACCCTTTTTTGGGGGTGGTTAATTGTATTCTTATTCCATAACCAAACGGGACATAGTATAGTAGGTCAATTTCCCTCCTGCTGTGACAGAAGCTGATTTCGACCAGGACCAGGATGTCGACACCCACAGTTCAGATGCCTTTCTTGGGCAAGAATTCTTTCTTGGGCAAGAATTCTTTCTTGAGCAAGAACTCTTTCTTGAGCAAGAACCCTTTTTTGGGGGTGGTTAATTGTATTCTTATTCCATAACCAAACGGGACATAGTATAGTAGGTCAATTTCCCTCCTGCTGTGACAGAAGCTGATTTCGACCAGGACCAGGATGTCGACACCCACAGTTAAGATGCCTTTCTTGGGCAAGAATTCTTTCTTGAGCAAGAACTCTTTCTTGAGCAAGAACCCTTTTTTGGGGGTGGTTAATTGTATTCTTATTCCATAACCAAACGGGACATAGTATAGTAGGTCAATTTCCCTCCTGCTGTGACAGAAGCTGATTTCGACCAGGACCAGGATGTCGACACCCACAGTTCAGATGCCTTTCTTGGGCAAGAATTCTTTCTTGGGCAAGAATTCTTTCTTGAGCAAGAACTCTTTCTTGAGCAAGAACCCTTTTTTGGGGGTGGTTAATTGTATTCTTATTCCATAACCAAACGGGACATAGTATAGTAGGTCAATTTCCCTCCTGCTGTGACAGAAGCTGATTTCGACCAGGACCAGGATGTCGACACCCACAGTTAAGATGCCTTTCTTGGGCAAGAATTCTTTCTTGAGCAAGAACTCTTTCTTGAGCAAGAACCCTTTTTTGGGGGTGGTTAATTGTATTCTTATTCCATAACCAAACGGGACATAGTATAGTAGGTCAATTTCCCTCCTGCTGTGACAGAAGCTGATTTCGACCAGGACCAGGATGTCGACACCCACAGTTAAGATGCCTTTCTTGGGCAAAAATTCTTTCTTGAGCAAAAACTCTTTCTTGGGCCAGAACCCTTTTTTGCGGGTGGTTAATTGTATTCTTACTTCATAACCGCACGGAACGTAATATAGTAGGTCAAGTTCTCTCCTGCTGTGGCAGAAGCTGGCCTTGACCAGGACCAGGATGTGAGCTGTGGTGATGACGATAATAATGAGTAAACATAGATAATCTGCTAGATTTATAGATTTTCTTAAGCCGTTATATTAAAATAAGTATTATTGTTGTTTCAGCGTTTGCGATTAGTTCGTGAAAGGAAGAGGGTGGCGTGGATACTTCTGCTGCTTGCAGTACTGTTCGCATTATGCTGGCTACCTTACAACATACTCCAGCTACTCATCGACGTGAACGCCGTTAACGTGGATTCTGTAGCTGTTATACTGCCATACACGCTGCTACTTGGTCAGTATCTACTCACCTATTTTTACCACCTAATGGTACCGATATCAATGTTTTTTTATATCTCATCATTCGTCATCATTTCGGTTCATATACGTCCCACTGTTGGGCTCAAGCCTCCTCCACAATAGGAGGGAAATTGACCTTACTATACCATGCTGATCAGACAGGTTTGTATAGCGTTATGTTTCAAGTTTTCCCTGTCTCGAATAGATGTTATATGCATATTATATCCCTTAGTCGTCTTTTACGACACCCATGGATAAGATAGGGAGTAGTTTTTGTATCTAATTGTTTCTTATTATCCTATTTTTTTTTTCAATGGTGTTTGCTATATGGCTTCCGTATGGTGATGGATTAACAATACAACTCACCACCCGCTCTCTTGCTCATAGGTGTCGTAAAAGACGACTAAGAGATATAATATGCGTATAACATCATCAACATCCAAGAGAAGGAAAACTCTGAGGTCCATTGGAACTAGTAGGCACTCGAAAGGGCAACCCGCCTGGATGGGTCAATGATCATAAGGCTGGGTACCGGTGGCTGCCATAGCGAATGAGCGAGTTACGCAGCCGACGGGCTATGGTCGTATGATTCGTCACCCTCTCCTGGCGCAGTGATGATGAATGTTTAGTGTTCAACATGAATGAATCATAAAATTTACGTTTCATAACAATTTACGCATGATAACTAGTAATCAAAATAAATAAAAAGAAAATACCTGAAAGCCGATGTCATACATTTTTTAGCTTACTCCAACAGCCACTCGACCCATGTCCACCTATAAACTCTCTAAACATTCAGGATTTTTTATGTTTAACAAACAAAGAAAATTCATAATAAAATATATTTTACTACTTGACCCTTTAGCAGGAAAAATAGAGGTATAAAAGTCCCTATGAAAACAAATACCTCGTTAGTAAAATCTCTTCAGTACACATGATATTTTCGACATCACAAATCGGCAATTTTGATACATTTCAAATTTAAAATTCTCAGAAATAACTTTGATTAGTTTACAGTGTCCGTGTGGTGACGGAGTTAGGATACAAATCATCACTCCCTATCTTGGCCGTGGTAAACTCGAAATATAACTCTATACCAACCTGTCTGACCAGCATGGTTTTTTTTTTTTATATTGCAAACGGTGGCAAACGAGCAAACAGTACACCTGATGGTAAGTGTTGCTGCCGCTCATGGACCTTTACAAGGCCGTTGCCTACCGCGAAGAAAGCGAAGGGAGTGTGAATGCGTGCATTGAGGCTCAGTGATACCAAGGGCACCACCAAAACCCTCCACACGCAATCACCCTCAGAAAGTTGGGCTTCCGGCTCTCTCTTCTATTGTGGAGGAGGCTCGAGTTCAACAGTGGAGCGTGTATGAGCTGAAATGATGATGAGTTCACAGTTACAAATGATAGTCGTGGTCTTGTTGTCTTAAGAAAAAGATCTTAATGAGTTACCTAAATTTACGCTAAACCACATGGTTATCGATTTGGAGACGAAGGCGGAAGTTTATGAAGGGGAATTAATTAAATACTAGAGAAACTAACAGACACTGTTCTGTCAAATCTAAAATAAACATCAAGAGATTCCATGAAATTGATCGTAGAACCAACTACTAAACCATTTGTGAAATCCACCAAAACACAAAAATAACAGTAGTTTTATGGCAGACCGTCTGCCTGCCGCCAGCTTGAGTTGGTCAAAGTCGATGTCAAGATTCGGGATTTATTATTTTTGAAATCTAGTAAATAAATACGTTGCCAAATAAACCTAGTAAATACACATATATTAAAATAAATTACAACACAACACAGACGATTTTCATTAAAAAAAAAAAATAGGTTTTCTCATTATGTTTACGCCAATTTCAACAGGTAAACGTATTATTTTGAACATTTTTGGCTAAAAAAAGAAATAAGTTATTCTACGAACAGTGATTAACAGAAGATTTCAGATAATATTATTTATAATTAATGTGAATATAACTTAAATAATAAACGCGAGTATAAACAAGTTTTTTGCCGATAGTTGCAAACGAACAGCAAATAATTAAATGATATTTTTTATAATGTTTCAGGTCACGCAAACTCAGCCATCAACCCGATAGTGTACTGTTTAATGACACGCAACTTCAGACGGTCGCTTCGCAAACTGATCTGCCACGACCCGGGTAACATACACTCTAGTACTCATTTCCATGTAAGTTTATATGAAAAAGCAAATGAAATGAGACATTTTTACTAACAATCAACTAATCATTAACCCCTTATTCCCACGGCTGTTGTATTAAACAATAAAATAATTTTTCAAGACTACTCCTCGCAGTAAGCTATAGTTTGTTGTATTATAGGAACTTTACAAACAGTACGTTTAACGGACGCAAATGATATCTAGATTTGAAAGACAGTAGACGTATTGGATTGCACATAAGCTGTCCAGTCCAGTATAATAGATCGCTACTAAGACCATTAAGCCATATATACAAAAGTCAGATATTCATTCTCAATCACATATAATTCGATCTATAAAAAATTTGTGTGAAATCTTTATTAATGAAAGGGCTGTAAAATAATTTGCCATATTCCGGTGCTTTACTGTTAAAACTGCAATTGAAAACTGGAGACCACATATCTGCTGTACTATAACTTATTTTTAAATAAGACATTGTTAATCATAAGCATTTATATATTAAAATAATTAAATAGAATATTTCAATCACCGCACCGAATTCCCATTACTCAGAATCACCATTTACGAAATTTTGATATTAATTCTGAAATAATGTAATATATATAAATACTTATAAATACTAGTTCGTCATCTGTCTGTTGAGAGATTCCAGCTTCGTATTCGTGCTATCCCAAAATATTACTTGACTAAATTTATAATTTTTCAAGAGACAAATTTTGAGCAAACGCGAACTTTGGAATTATTTACACTACTCGATACATAGCGAAATATGTTATAACTGTGTCTACTACTTAGGGTTTGGGATTAAAAGAGTTTGGAATGGATATCTCAATATTAGATGGTCTTGGTGCTATTTTTACATTAAAATCACTCGTTTTATTAATATAATTAAATCTATTTTATTTTATGTTGCACGCTTCTAGTTTAACACACAGGATATTAAGGTTTTTATCCATTTTTAATCTCAAACTTATAATTTTTTGTGTACAACCAGTTTTAATTTTTATCTTGTTTAATACAAGAATGTTACTAAATAGCTAAGCTAACAAATAGCTAAGTGTTCGTAAATATTTGTATTGCCCTCTCTAAAATAGAACTCTTCATAAATGGTAAATTTCTATTTCGAGTATTAGACATATAAAATGAAACATTTTTTTGAAATTCCGTGTCCAATTTGAGATCAAAAAAATCCAAATTAACAACCGCTTGTGGGGAGTTACTCCATCTATATATATTTTTAGGCATTAGATTTGAAAATTATATTATATTGTGCTTTTCCAAAGCGTCACAGTGATGATAGGTATATGAAAAAAGTCATTATAAATTAAACTATTTTGACGGATTTTATCGCGTTGGTATGGATTTTTGTTCGCACGACGTTTTGAACACTTGCATTGTTCATAATCACGGGCGGACTCTTGGGTCATGGTCCGTCCGTGCAATCAAAAACGTTGGGCAGTCATAAATCAAATACAAACGCGATATAATCCGTAAAAATAATTTTAATTATAATGTATAATACTTACGTAAACATCAAACATTGTTATGCGTTTGTAAATAATTTAAAATAAACAAATTCGCTGAATTTATTGCTGGATCTTCGCAGTGCAAGTCGCCTGTCCATCCAGTGTTAGTTTTTTGGTATCATTTTAGGTAAAAATATTAAATTTAGCTATATCTAAATACTCTAGCGGGGCTTAGGTATAACAATATATAAACATTTCCACATTATATAATGTTCATATGGAATAATTTGGGTCAATGTCAAA
Source organism: Lymantria dispar (assembly GCA_032191425.1). Lineage (NCBI taxonomy): Eukaryota > Metazoa > Arthropoda > Insecta > Lepidoptera > Erebidae > Lymantria > Lymantria dispar. Next base: position 1,911,289 of record CM063442.1, on the reverse strand, counting down.
TAATATTTTGAGCTATAAATGTATAAATAATTTTTAAGTAAAAATAAAAACAGTCCTCAAAAATACCAAAATACTAAAAAGCAAAAAAATAATATGATTTCATATCTAAACCTATAAATCAATTTATTTTTGTAATTACTTTCTTTTTTGGTAAGCTTTTAAAATCGCTATAGGCAGATGTTCGTATTATTTATATAGATTTTGATAGTTGTTTGGTATTTTGGTTAAATTAGTATTATATTTCATAGAAGTTGCCATGGGTAGCTAGTTAGGTTAGGCTAATCCAACCTAACTAACCGTCTGATTTATAAGAGGCATTAATTTCAAAGGTTATTCAAAATTAAGCTTTTAATAAATTGAATAGAACTAAAGTAACTGCTCCGTAGGATGAAAAACTTTGCGTGAAATGCAAAAAGTATGAATCTTTTAAATATGTATATAAATTAGAAAATGTTGATACCTGTTTATAACAATTCAAAGATAAGCTTTGAATTTGAGAAAGGTTAATCGAAAAATCCAACCCTCAGCTTTGCATTTTCCTTTCCTACTGAACACAAGTTACTCTATCGGCAACTTAAAGTCGCCCTACTCCCAATCGTTATGGAGTTGTACCTTCTAACATTAACTTACCCTGAATAACTTGAAAAAATACAACTAAAAGTCTATACGTGCATATATTAGATATTTAAAGAACTATTATCCAACTCCTACCGGTTGTTGGGTGCTTCTACATCTTCAGCAGTCTTCCGTTCAGCTGCATTAGGGAGGCGCCCAGGGGTGCCCGTATATCTGAGGCGGCTGGTGGTAGACTACTTGAAGGAGCGCAGTGTCTATGGCGTGGGGTGTTCCACAGAGGTTGCTTCTGAGGCCCGCTCTGTCGATGACTGGGCGTTGAGAGGGTGTCTCCCATCCGGGCTGAGCGTAATTTGTTACCCCGACGATACACGCACACCACTATACAAATTATGGAATCAAATTTTATTTTTATTAACATAAATAGTCGAAATATTTTGAAAAGTAATGCTAATACACTTTTTATGTTTTCAAATGTGTTGTGACATCATTTGAATGCACAAACCGTCATAATTACCTATTTATTTTTTAAGAGTTGCGTACGTACGTGCAGTGCAGTGACCATGTACACTACGGAACAGTCCGGCGTAAGCTCCATTAAGCTCCAGTTTCAATGCTTCATTTTTTGTTCGCGGACTTACCTTCTATATGTTATTATTCTAAGAGTAATACATATTAAATTAAATTAGATTGCATAGTATGATTTCCTAGTTTATTATTGTAGGGTTATGTATCATGAAGTTGTTTCATTTAAAACATAATTTCAAAAACTTGCCATTATAAGACCTATATACAATAGTGAAAATAAGAATTCCTACCAACGAAAGGCTACAGTTGCGAAATGCTACTGCGGTCGTGAATTGAAATTAGAATAATCGAGACGTCTTGAATTAAATGTTTGCTCTTTCCCACCAATTATTTAAAGATCACTTTGTTTTTAAAAAAATTACTGTAATTCAATTAATTATAAAGGTTTTCGCTATTAAATATACCTGTATTTTTTTTCTTCAGATGCAAGGAATGCGTCAAAAATCCAACACGTCTAGTATGCGAACCTGCACTACGGTCACGTTCAGAAGCAGCAACAATCAACTGACGAGGAACGGCACTCCTTCCATGCAATACGGAAGGACGAACAGGACCTCCTCCTTCCGAGATAATGGGTGGAAGGAACATCGGTATTCAAAATCACCACAGTTCTTGTAAATAAGTCTAATGGAGAAAGGCGACTGCTGAGTTTCCTGAACAATTGCTACAAAAATGATTAGTGATAATGATTTTATGGTTACTCTCACAGCTGTCACATTTGATACACAAAAAAGTTTAGTAATGATGCCTTTGAAAATATTTAAGTCGGTTCCTTCTCTCGAGCCTCCTCGACAATGAGAAGGAAATTGACCTTTTTTGCTATAAGTTTATATTTCAAGTTTTCCTTCTCTTGCGAGAAGGAAAACTTGAAATAAAGCTTTAAAAATAATATCTAGTTATTTGTATATCATATGTTTTTGTCGTATTTCGCGATACCCACGGGTACCAAAATGAAACATAAATAATGATAATGATTTCTGTTGCTTACGCGAGCATTACACATTGTAAATAATTGTTTACAATAAATAATGATACCCAATAAACTCTAAGTTGTACTTGAGCTTGTAAATTTTATACTAGTAACGCCTGTCATGTTGCCGTACGGGGCCGGAGTAAGAATACAATTAACCCCATATTTTGTCCATGAGTATCTAAAAACTCGATTAAAGGATATGATATTCAGACAACGTCTAGGTAAGAGACAGAAAACTCAACATATAACTCTAAATCAAAATGTCTGAATAGGACAGTATAATAGGTAGTCCGTGTGGTGACGGAGTAAGAATACAATTCACCACCCCCTATCTTACCCGTGGGTGATCGTACGAGACGACTAAGGGATATAAAACGCATATAACATCTATGCGAGAGAAAGAAAACTCGAAATAAAACCCTATACCGATACGTCTGATCAGCGTGGTATAGTAGATCAATTACCCTTCCATTATGGAGGAGGCCCGAGCCCAACAGTGGGACGTATATGGGCTGATATGATGATGATGATGATGAATAGGTTAATTTGCCTTCTATTTCGGAGGAGGCCGAGGCTTATTAGTTGGAATTAAATAGGCTAAGAGGGTGATAACGATAGCTCTACGCGATACAAAAATATTCGTAGTGTGAGATGTTATCTTAAAATAAAACTAAGTGCGAGTCGGAGTCGCGCACGAAGGGTTCCGAACCATTATCTATAAAATAAGCAAAAAAATTACGTTTTTTTTTTGTATGAGAGCCCCTCTTAAATATTTATTTTATTTAAATTTTATTATTAAAGTAAAAATACAACTGAGTATTTTGTGAATATTTCAAGTGCCTGTTGCTATTATCGATATCGAGCAAAAAGGGCAAAAAAATTGCGTTTGTTGTATGGGAGCCCCCTTTAAATATTTATTTTATTTTGTTTTTAGTATTTGTTATTATAGCGGCAACAGAAATACATAATTTGTAAAAAAATCAACTATCTAGCTATCGCAGTTCTTGAAATACAGCCTGGTGACAGACAGACGCACGGACAGGCAGCGAAGTCTTAGTAATAGGGTCCCGTTTTTACCCTTTAGGTACGGAACCCTAAAAAGATAGTTTATATATATATTGTTTTATAATTTTTAAATTTAAATAAGAGCAGAATGATGTTGACAAGATAAAACTATCAAAATGTGACTATAAAATCATTTTCAGTGAGGTTATCGTAAGATAAATAAATATATTCCATCACTGTAAGAATCTATACTAATTTAGGTATCTGAAAATTAGAGTTGCCATAGGAAGCTTCAGAACTGTTAACGTTTCACATTATAAAAAGTAATTTGTGTCCGATAAATCAAGCCATAGATGGTTCTAAAATAAATTTTATGACGATGTAAATAAATTTAAAATATCCAGGTCCGCATTTAAAGTCAAACTATGATTTTCTTGCGTATCTTTTTATAGTCGACCTGAAGTCATAATAATGGGTCCAACCGCAAAAAAAATGTGGACAAATGGGCCAGAAAATAACAAAAATCATAAGAGTTTTATCGTGATATAGACATGATTAATAGATTGTGATATTCATTGATTTTTTCATACGTTTTCTCTTTCTGAATTCTGACTTCGGATTCCTGTTCAGCTTGAAAAAATACCCCAGAAAAATATAGTCAGTGACACCCAACATGCATACAACTGTAGATCTGTGTAAGGACTTTTGGCGGGAAATTGGAAGTGTCATGTGGTGTTCTTGTATTATATTCAATATCTTACCACTAGAGACCAAGGCCGTCAATTTGACCGCACGGCGATTTCATTCTTAATGGGTTAACGTGTTATATTAAATAATTCTGATGGCATTTTATGTAACATGCGGCGAAAGAACTGCTGAGGTGTAGTGAATATAATATAAAAGTGCTTTACCTTTTTGTTTCCACCAAAATGTTCAGAAGATACCACTAATACTGTTGAAGGTGACAATTTGACTTACTGACAGACAATTACCAATATGAAGAAACTGTTAATTTATAAAGAAAATTATAACTTGACACTGACAAAACTTGCTTGTAGCTGATTGCAAAGACAAAAAAGATCTGTGTAAATATTAATACTTAATCTAATGTGCATTACGAATTATAATTAATATTTGAAGATTATCATTACGATATAGCTTCGTTATAGCGTGTAAGCGAATTTTATTTCCAAACCACAAAAATTAGTAAGTACTTGTACACAACGAATATTTTAGCTAAATATTGTTAAATATTATAATCATTGTGATAAATATTTTATGGTGGCGGAGTAAGAATAATTCACTACCCCCTATTTTGCACGTGGGCGTCAAAATACAACTAAGGAATGAAATATGAATATAACAGCTAATGCAAGAGGAGGCTAACTCGCAGCGGCGGCCTTACCCATTGCGAGGCTCCGGGCGGCAGGTCTTTGCGAGGCCCCGGGCGGCAGGTCTTTGCGAAGCCCTTTGTCCTTCGTGAAAAGTATGAGATACGAAAGTAGGTCTGGTTGTTTGGTTTAGGGATTTGTCATGTTTGATGAAAAATACTAAAGTTGTACAAATAATTAAAATTTAAGTTTTATAATATTGAAAACAAAGTGAAAAATATATATAATAAGTAAAAATGTAATTTAAAATCTATATTTTTTTAAAGTTGCTTGGGTTGTTGCGTGAGGCCGCTGTAAACGCGAGGCCCCTGTAAGCGCGAGGCCCCGGGCGGTTGCCCTGTTCGCCACCCCCTAAGGCCGCCACTGCTAACTCGAAATGAAACCCAATACCAACATGTCTGACCAGCAATAGGAAATCCATTTTCCCTCCCTTTGCGGAGGGGGCTTGAATCTAGCAGTAGGACGTATATGAGATGTAATAATGCTGATGATCTTTTAATCATCATAATCTCATGATTATCATCTCATCATCAACCTGCTCTTATAACCAATTGAGATCGACTTTTTCCATTTCACATATAGCAAAAGTTTTGGAAATAATTTTATGATCAGACCACCTTTCTGACTTCATTCCTTCTCATTCTCATTTCACCCTATCGCCGTACACTGCTGGACATAGGCCTCCCTCATGTTACGCCACAGAGTGCGGTCCTGTGCCGCCTGCGTCCAACGACGCCCAGCAACTTTCACCAGGTAGTCGGTCCACCTAGTGTTAACCTACATTATGTTTTGCGATATGTGGTCGCCACTCCAGAACCATTCTTCCCCAGCGGTTGTCGATTGATGTGATGTGACCTACCCATTGTCTTCAGCGTGCTAATTATTTATGCTGTGTCGATTAGGCCCATTCTTCTTTGGATATCCATATTTCGGAGTCAATTTCGCAGAGAAATCCCACGCCATAGCATTCTGAGCGACTTTGAGCTTAGTTATGAGGCCTACATTTAAGGTGCCCGTCTCCATGCTGCAAGTCATCACTGATAACACACACTGGTCGTAGACCTGTGTCTTCAGACACTGAGGTATATTGGACGAGAAGATCCTTTTAAGTTTTCCGTTTCATTCCTCCAAGAGAATGATTGACCAGGCCGTATTAGATGCAGGTGGCGGAAGTCGATGTAAAACTTTTAGGCGTCTGTTACGACACCACGATTCCTACCCTTGTCGTAGTTGACATCACACAGTATCTTGTCGTATTAAATGTGATATTAAATAAAGTACTATATGGTGATTAAGGATATAGTGGTGATTAATTAAAATCACTTGTATGCTCTTTCTTGAGCTATTTATCATGACCTGGTCAGTCTCTTTGCATATTAAGTGGATCACCGGTATTATAAGTGGAATGTGTTACTGTCTCGTATATAATACTAAGTATTCGTGTTGTGATGGTGTAAGAATTAGACATGTGTCCGCTATAGCAAAACGTAACTGAAAACCGTTGATATGCCTCTAACTTATCATATCGATATTGATATAACTAATAATGGCAATCAGTTATCTAGCTACAAACAACTGACGTTGTCAACTAACAATAGCACAACAATTATTGTTTAGGAGTCGTGATTCTTGTTTTCCTACGTTGGTAACCACACGAACACCAATAAGCCTAATAACCAAAATAATTATGCTATCTCTCTCTTTCTACGCGATCCCTGACGTGCAAAACAGAGAGGGGGCGGGTATTGGCTAGTGGCTTAATAACAAGCAACATTTCACGAATATTGATAAAAGCGAAAGACGCCCTTATTTGTTTTACCGTAAGACTTAACTATCATAAACTTTGGTAAATCAAACTGTAATAGTAAAGTGGTTTTGTTTCTCGTTGCTATCGTAGGTATGCTATGAAAAGTGGTCACTATAGTTTGACCTATGAAAGGTTATAATGGTTAAACCGTGCATTAATATAACATCGCGATTATTTTACGCGTATTATATCGATATTTGGCAACGATTATCCATATCGATATTCACACCAAATAAACGGTTATTAGGCGTTGTCATAAATAGCCAGTAACGCCCATGTCTAAGCAGAATACAATTTACAACGCCATAACCCCCCCCCCCCCCCCCCGTATCTTACCCGTGACTCCTTAGTCATCTTTTACACATATATTATGGACATAACAAGTGTGCAAGAAAAAGAAAACTTGAAAGAAAACCATATAACAAGCCGTCTCACCAGCGTGGTGTAGTAGGTCAGCAGTGGGACGTATATGAGCCGAGATAACGTTGATGATATATTATTTTATAATTATTATTTCATCCTTTACCTCGGACGGATATGCCATGTTGTGTCTGCGCAATACCCTACCATAAAAAGGTATATGTAATTTAGCTTGTATTGCATCATATATCCTTTCAAGCTTTATTTTTATTGCAAGCAGTGCCAAACGAGCAAACAGTACACCTGATGGTAGATGTTGCTGCCGCTCATGGACCTTTACAAGGCCGCTGCCTACCGCGAAGAAAGTGAAGGGAGTGTGAATGCGTGCATTGAGGCTCGGTGATACCAAAGGCACCACCAAAACCCTCCACATGCAAACACCCTCAGAAAGTTGGGCTTGCGGCTCTCTCGCTCACCGAACGAAGCGCAGTAAAAAATTGCTATTACTCAGACGTCTATTTTCTGCGAGAGCGTGGTATTACCCCGTACGGACCGGCCCGCGGCTGTAGACAGATAACTATCGACAGTGTGATCCTACCACTACCACTAGTTTAACACAAAGCTACAGGTACCAGGTTGTGTTTAATTAAATATTGATTGTGAGAAAGTAAAAATATTATGAGAAAATAAAAAAATATAAATATTGTTCTATTGTGTAATAATATACGATAAAGTAAATGAAATGCTTAAAAATTAAATGTTTTTAAATTTCTTCGAAAATATTTCTCTTATAATTACGCCATCTATAAAAATAAAACGGTAGCTTGGCATGACCAGTTAAAATTAAGCTGAGATTTATATTTATTAACATATTAATATGCGAATGCGGCAACGGCAAAGCTAGTCTTCAATCACACTAAATATATTCAGTAAATTATTAATGACATACATATTAAAATTTCATCATGAACTGTTTTGTAAATAATATTATTAGACATAATGCATGTCAAAAATAATACAAAAACAATGTTCTTTTATACATACTTTTACATTCAATTACTAAAAAAAATCTCAGATACTAGAACCACCATTTGCAGGATAGATTCCGATTTCTACAGGTATGCTTTTAGAACAAAAAACAATTTTATTCTTAATAGTTGTCAGCCTACTACTTACAGGGATTGTACCTACGTATTTACAAACTAGTCTGAGAATATTATAAATACGATTGAAGATTTATTTATTGGCATAGATAGGTATATCTATTAGTAATCATTTCTAGTCATTGATAGCTCGATATTTTGAAAAATGTTAGCTGAAAAATCTAGTCTTAGTTGTAATTAATGTAATTATTAATAAAAATGTCTATATCGCACTATTCCTGTAAAAAAGACGTAAACACACTTGCGCCCAAAATGTTTTATTGCGTGAATAAAGCGAGTATCATGGTTTACACCTTCTGTCAAAATCTAGTGAAGCTATCGGCAAAACTAAAGGAATAAATGCAAAAATACTATAATTTTGCGACCTTAGAAAACCTAAAATTCCAGCATAAAATAGAGGGATGCATATTTACATTTATACGCTTTACAATATTATCCCGATCATAAAGTTATAATTATGTTTACGTAAATTTTAAAGGAAGATTTACAAGAAAATTTATAACGCAAGTATACTTAAATACTTGTTCCAGCATTGTACAATCTAGGAATTATGTGTAATTACTTATTTCTTCTACGAAACTTTTAGGTGATAGTTTATGCGTAATTATTGTAACATACATTTCATTTGTTTTATTTTCCGTTAAAGAACAACGAGATTATACTTACAATGCTAGATTACAGAATAAAGCAGTAAGTAGATTTAAATAAGTTGCACCCCTGCATATATTCTTTGCGTTTCGTGGAATACAAAAGTAACAGTATTTTTTTATATTATCTCGAAGTACATTAAGCTGTTCTTAAATTAAAAAAACAGGTGTAGTTGAAGGCAACTGTGACCTACGATTTTCTCTTTGAAACATATTTCTAGAGCTCATAATTAAAAATATAGGACATTTTTTCAAGCTCCTGAAAAGTTCTTTCTTCCAGGAATAGTGCGATATGTTGATTCTAATTATTATTTTTGGTAGTAATTTCATAAACATCAGAACTAATAATTTTTCATACACAAACAGATATAATAACTTACGCAAATCCAAAAATATTTACATTGTACTCAATAGATGTCCCTACATTCGAATCTTATTATATAGTTCAACAGTGCCATCTATTGAAATAACTCGTGTACTACTAAGCCATATAATAGTTTTACTGAAACAGTGACGGTTATGTTTTAGTAGCTACTATTTAGTTAAGATAATAATTATTATTATGTGATATCAATCAAACTGCACCTATTAAATAATAGTTAAGATTGTATGAGCGAGATTAATTATAGATTAATAATTATACTATAAGACAATCTATTTATGTCTGATTACAATTTATTATTAATGCAACATTTATAATGTAACCTATAAGTTAGAAATGTATAAGCCTTTAACGTGGGCATATATAAAGATTTAGCTTTATATTGCATTTTATTTCTGTATTCCCATATTTATACAATTCCCCGCCTGATAAAAATCTACTATGGGTAAATAAAACGATGGATTTTATCGCGTTTGTATTTGATTTTTGCTTGATAGACTGACAGTCCGCCCGTGACCACGAACGCTGCAAAGTGTTCGCAACATCGAACAATCAGATATTAAATACAAATGCGATAAAATTCGTAAAGTAGTTTTATTTACAGTATGTAATACTCGCGTAAATATCAAAGATTATTATCTACTATGGGATTAGCAGGAGTATTGGCGACGTTACTAGATACAGTTCGGGTTGAGACCCCCTCAGCGCTTACCTATAGTCTGGGCAAAGCTGTTAAAGGCATCTGCGACTAACAGCAATCTATACACATACAAAAAAAACTTCATATAACACGATTTACAAATCTGTCCCTGTGGGGAGGCCTACGTCTAAAACTGGAAGTTAATAGATTGATGATGAAAACTGTTTATGTAAATATAAGACTTAAAACGTAATATTAAAGTCGTTAGTGCTTTTCATAAGGTAACTAATTACCAATAAAACGTGCATTGACAATGTATCTATGAGACGCTAGAATAAATAAATAATCCGGCTAAGTGCGAGTCGGAGTCACGCACGTAGGGTTTCGTACCATTATTTATAACAAGTGCATTTGTTATATGGGAGATAAATAGTGTGATTATGAAAATATTCCCCTCTCAAAAGGAAAACTGTGATCAGTAAAAGGCATTAAGAATAGAAAAATGTATATATAAAAATGTATGGTAGTATTTTAATATTACGTTACGTTACATTACAAAACTGTTATACAATATTTAATTAAAACTAAAACAAACATAATAAAGCTGACATAAAGAATTTTTGAAATCGGTCCAGCCGTTGTGAAGATTACCCGGAACAAACGGACAGACAAAAAAAATATAAAGTGATTTTTAGGCATATGTATAGTGCAAATAATCGTGTGAGCATGAAAAAATCCTATTATTTTGACATTACAAACAGACACTTCAATTTTATTTATTGGTATAGATGTACAATGTACATAGGTATATGTTTTTGTATGTATAATTTCAGTATAAAATTGATGTTTCATACACCAATTCGACGATTATTTTCCTTTCTAATGACGGTTTAAATATAAATTTATTATAATTAATATTTTTATTTATTTAAAAAATACAGTTTAAAATACAGGGTGTATCAGGTTATGGGGCAACAACTCAAAAGGGAGCTAGGCAATGGTGGTAGGAACCCATGAAAAAAATTTGAACGAAAAATATCGATTCGTTAAGGAATTAGAGACATGTAAAGTTTTCAATTTTGTCATCGCTTTTTCGTGTAAATCTGATTGAAATGTATAAAGTCAATGATACTTAATACGCAACATATTCATACTTTGTTAAATGTTCATTAGAAATTGAATAAATCAATGATTACATTCACATAAACAAAACAAACTTCGCTTTAAAACAGTTGATCGGCCTTGGACCGTTGACCGCTCGTCGCTCGTAGGTATAAACCTACACTATAGTGTGTTCCAAATAGCTTGGCAAAAGAGGTGATTTGGTGACCTTCACCACGATATCATCAAATCCAAGTAATTTATCGCCAATTCTATCGCTTTCCATACAAACCGTCTCATCGTTGTAATATCGTGGTGAAGGTGTCTAGACTGTACAGAGTTTACAAACATTTGTCTGCGTGTAATTTGTTTAGAATTTTAATTAAGAAATTATTAAACACCTACACGTGCAATAATAAAGTATACGTACACGTTACCTACCTTACCACTGCCCTAGCATGAAACTGATAGCTAACCTATCTTAAGGCTAGCTTTTTGTTAAATACGTAAGGTGAGGTAAAATAATATACTAAAATAATTTATTTATGACTTTACAAAAATCTATAGTTCTGGACTGTCACTTCCACTACTGTTACTATCACTGCTGTCTGATACATGAATTATGAATGCATCATACATGAATTATGAATGCATCATGCATCATCTTTCGGTATGTACTGTCATCGCGGCCCATCATTTTTTTTTTCAATATCTTTTACGTGCTCCACACGGAATGTCAAACAAAATGGTGACTGGGCCACATGACGCCACTGATCTTGTACACCTGACGCTAAAATCAGTTAAGAAAAGATTTTATGTTTGATACACATAACCTAAAATCTTGCATCTACTTGTGCGATCCTTTAGGTTTATTACACCTGACGGTAAAATGAGTTGAAAGAAATGTGTCATAACTCAAAACTTTTTTTTTTTTTTTTGGGGTGGGTTGCGGTCGGCGCGTCTCCGCACCACTGCGTCCGGGGCGACAGAGGGGCTTAAGCACGCAACACCCGCAACCCACCCGAACACCACGTCGCCTTCGTCGTTGGGCCAACCACTGGAGCAGGGTTACTTGTCATCAGTGGTTGACCCGACGGAATACCCCCTACCCGGGGCACCCTCCCATCGACCAACGTCCCCCCCCTCGGGGAGGACGTCGGGCTTTCCTCACGCGGTCGGCCTCTCGGCGGGTGACGGACTAATCCCCGGTCACGTCACCCGCGGCCGCGGCTAGGGTGGCATGGCACGCAGGTAATCCCGCCTGCGCCGCCCCAGTCGCCGGCGGCGGGTCGCATCATCGAGGCTGTGCTCCTCGCTCTCGCGACCCGCCGCCTCCTTCTGCGAGATAACTGCCTCGCAGAAGGCTGCGACCCCGTCCCAATTCCTGATGCAGCATCAGGAATTCTCTCATCATCGAGGAGCATCTCTCTAGCGATGGTTGGCAGCGTCAGGTCGGCACCGATGATTGCGACGAGTTCACGACGCGGTTCTGCCCAAGCGGCACAGACCTCGAGCGTATGCTGCGCCGTGTCCTCGTCGCAATCGCAATGGTGGCAGGACGGAGTTCTCTCCCTCCTAGCGACCCTGTACAGGTACTTGCCGAAGCATCCATGCCCCGTCAAACAACACCGACCCTCCGCGCACCCCCGACACCCGCCGATACAAGTCGGCGAGCATTTCCGCCTCCAGGTCCCACGGGGGAGTCCCGGCCAACAGGCACGCCGCCGCCGTCGCCACCGTGCGGTACCCGCGGATGATCCTGACCGCCATGACCTTCTGTGGACGCCACAGAAGGGCCCTAAGTCGGGCGGTCATGGATCCCGCCCACACCGATGCGCCGTAGCGGGCCATCGACCGGATGACCCCCGCGTACAGCTGTCGACATGCCGCACTCGGTCCGCCCACATTCGGCATCAGCCATTGTAGGGCGGACGCCACGCCGACGAGCCGCGGGACGAGCCTGCGGAAATGCTCCCGAAACCACCATCGCCCGTCGAGCACCAGGCCCAAGTACTTCATATGGGCCTGGATGCTGATCCCAACCGAATTGGCGGTGATCGAGACGCCGATGGGAGGGTCCATACGGGGCCCATAGAACAAGAGGGCCTCCGTCTTGTCCAGGGCCACCCTCAACCCCAGCGCCTCGATCCGCCTGACGACCTCTTCAGTGCCTGAGGTCGCCAGGCTTACCGCCTCTTGTAGCGTCCCACCGCGGGCTGTGACGAGCGTGTCGTCGGCGTAAAAAATCACGCCCAGCCCGGGTGGGAGGCTCCCCCGCAACGCCCATTCGTCACCAGCCACCGCCGCCCCCATCTCCGGTTCCTTGATGGGCGGAACACTGCCACCATCGCCCTCCCGGTCATTGTCTGGCGGCGCCATGACCGGGGGCGTGTGTTCCGCCCGTCGTGGGAACAGGTCTTCGACGACCCGGATGAGGAAGCTGGGCTGGAGAGTCTCGGTGAGGGGCGGGCCCCGTGCGCGGAGCTTACTCAGCGCCGCGCCATAGGGGCGACCCCCAGGGGTCACGGTCGAGACTTTCCAGCATCTCCCGCCGACTGGCGTCCTTGGCGGAACGGACGGCCAGCCTGAAGGCCGACCGCGCATTGCGGTAGCCCTCGTAAAGCTGGCCCTCCAGTTCCGCGCTGCGATGGCGCCGCCGGCTGCGGGTGTAGGCCCTCCGGGCGCGAATACACGCGGCCCGGAGTTCCGCCAGCTCCCGGGACCACCAGTGGACAGCCCTCCTCGGGGGTAGACGCCGTACCCGGGGCATGGCCGCATCGCAGATCTGCGTCAACGCACTGCGGATGCGGCCAGCCTCGGCGTCCACCCCGTCCAACTGGTTGTCATAACTTAAAACTTGGCATTTTTTTTTGAGCGTTACATAACTTTCGAAGCTAATTACGTATTTAATTATGGGATCTATATTATATTGAATTTATATAAATATTCTCGGTACTTTAATTTTAATGTTACTTAAAAACTTTTGATATTCAGACATTTGAAAGTAATTTGGCATTGTTATCAATGATATTATTTATAAAATAATGAAATGTCACCAGTTACAGGTTAATCTGGTATTTTAAAACAATGAAGTACGTGATTATAGGATATTAAACATATATATTTTCTATGGTAATTTTACTAGATTTCGTAAAATTTTGGGTTGTGCTGTTTGTAATGTTGCTTCCTGGTAGGCATCTACCAAGAGAATTTTGCGATACAACTTTTCGATAGATTTGTATGGTAAGCGATAGATTTTTTTGCATTTTAAGATATCGTGGTGAAGGTAGGTGAAGGCATAAGAGTGGTAGGACCACACTGTCGACAGTTATCTGTGTACAGCCGCGGGCCGGTCCGTCTGGGGCAGTACCACACTCTCGCAGAAAATCGACGTCTGAGTAGTAGCGATTTGTTACTGCGCTTCGTTCGGTGAGCGAGAGAGCCGGAAGCCCAACTTTCTGAGGGTGTTTGGGAGGGTTTTGGTAGTGCCCTTGGTATCACCGAGCCTCAATGCACGCATTCACACTCCCTTCACTTTCTTCGCGGTAGGCAACGGCCTTGTAAAGGTCCATGAGCGGCAGCAACACTTACCATCAGGTGTACTGTTTGCGCGTTTGCCACAGTTTGCATAAAAAAAAAAAGGTCGTCTTTTGCCAAGTTATATGGCACTGAGTATATCATTAAAACGTTTGCACAATTCTAGGTATTACTGAATGAATTCATACTGTCGAAGCTTTACATGCCTAAATGTATTCTGTCTGTACATGCCTACATAATACATAACATTTAAGGCATAGACTCTTAGACACATTTTTTTGAAATCACTATAACTTTTATGTTATATTGTTTTTTGTGTAATGTACATTCTAATTACGATCTATGACCGTTAAACTAGAACATACTCGAATAGTTGCCCCATAACCTGATACATCCTATATATATCAAAATTTTAAATACTTCAAACTACTTTACGAATTTTATCGCGTTTTTATTTGATTTTTGATTGCCCGACGTTTCAAACATTGCAGCGTTCACGCTCACGGACTACGTCCAGTAACAGTACAGTCAGAGTCAACATCAGAAATCATTATATATTTCAAAATTTATATTCGCGCCATCTTTTGATTATTTATATGCACTAAAAGCACGCTTCAGATGGGCTGGTACATAATTATTCTTTTAGTAGACTGTATAATATATAATATAGTTAGGACTAGTGGTTTTCATCATCATCATCACAACTCACAGTAGGATGTATATCCTACTGCTGGGCTTGAGCCTCCTCCACAAGGAGATGAAAATTAACCTACTATACCACGCTGGTCAGACGGGTTTCAAGTTATCCTTCTTTTGGATAGATGTCATCTACAATAATCAGGAAACAGGATCTATGCTCACGTCATAGCACCAACACCAAGCTGCACGGCAACGTAGGAAGTCTTGAGCTCGCTCAGTTCATGACATTGACAGAGTCTCTACGTAGATGAAAAACCGTAGTGATCATGACAGTATTGTGCACAAGTGCACAGCGTGGCTACGTGTGGCTAACTAAACTCCTCTGGTGGATACTAAGTCCTTGTCTTCTATGGTCAGTCGGGTTACTTTTCTTGTACAATCTCTTGTTTGCGCTCTGGCAAAATCGTATGATGCCGAGACCTCGCCCTCGTGAACAATGCGCAACACGCCTGCATATCTACAACTAACCGGTGATATTTTATTACCACTATAGTATATTGTTAACCATTGCCTACAATGGCAGTAGGCAGCAAAAATATTCGAGGCAGTGGCCAATGAGATTCAATTATCCTCTAGTTACTATACTGGTGCGATCCAATAATTTGTATACAACTACGTTGTAAAAAAAAATCAATCGAAAAAAAAAATAAAGGCACCATCTATTGGCAAATTCTAATAAACGTAATTTTCACAAAAACTGACGTCATAAATCTTACCGCCCATCGAAAGTTGGCAGTTCAGAGTATGCTCTAACGACATTCGTAGCTGCAGATCGGCACGCTTGCATGGTTTAAGCAAAAAATGGGTATAAATAGAAGGCCTCAAATAAGTAGACGGACCGGGTTGAGTTGAGAGCCCTTAGCGCTCATCCATAGTCCGTGTCAAGCTCTTAAAACGGCTAACAGCTGTACACTATGTAAGAGCAATAAATAGAGGCAAAAAAAAAACTCATTTTTATTTAGAGATTTCCTTTCTAAACAATATTATCAGGTATAGGCTTTTATATGGAGATTTCTTTTCCAGTGATACTATCTGCTTGAGCCCCTTATTTGTTCTGTTCGACAGGTGAGAAAGGGAGGATTACAGTTAAGAAAGGGGGTGGCGAATTGTATTCATATCGTCATTACATGGACCTATATCACAAAAGTCGAATGTTCTATTGGAAAATGATATTTAGTTGAAAATTTATTAGAGACGTTAAAATTAGTAAAAGTACGCATGAAGAAATTACATCGTCGTATTTGGTCGGTATAGCATAAGAATATAATTTGCTTACCAACCTGCTGTTTTCTCTTATTTAGAGTGAGGAGAAGGTATTTACCCTTAAACTGCTGTATGCACACGCACTCTGTAGAACAGGTACACGTCTGATAGATTCCACAATCCATAAGCCACAACGGCGACAAGTCCACATCCCTTCAGCGAGCACTTATAAGCACACATTATTCGATACGTCCATACTTAGACATTTTATTAAATTTACATATACCACATCTTCTTGTTTTACATTATTTTTAAACCTTAAATTAATATTTGAGCAGGTATATCCCATTCAAATACATTACTTTTGCTTTAGAAACCTAAGTTTACCACATTTATTTGGATTTTCTAAATAAGAAGCTGATCCAAGTCAATTATGTTTGATCGCTACAATATCTGTATCTATCTTTAATACGGATATTACGTTGATAGATAAGTTGTTGATAGATAAGAAGTTTACCTCCTATATACCTCTCTGAACAAAATTATTACCTATGTCATTGAATGATGTAAAGATGTATGAAGCTCCAATGACATTTTAATTTTATCAATTGTGTTCCTCTACCCTTTAGTTTACGATAAAGAAGCTTCTTCTAATAAGAGATAAATTAACTGATATATAGGCTCAAAATAATAGTGATTGATTGATTCCAGACCATATTATGGAATATCATCATCGCAGAAACCGAATTCAAGACACTCAAAATGGAAAGCCGGCGGTGCAAAATCTGTGTAGTTTAGTACCGAGATGCACCCAACAGATTACGTATCTTAACCACTGTCATAACTCTGCCTAGTTTGTAGTTTCTATTACCCTTTAAACTAATAGACGATTTTTACAGATCACTAACTTATCTAAAATGCTATTTACGCACATGTCACATATCACGTAACGTGTTTAAGCTATTGTGCTGAGTTTTGAAAGGATGTGCCATAACTTCTCGTGAAAAAAAAATGTTTAATAAATACTAATTATTTTGCATTAATAACTCATATAATCAAATCATTTATGATAAAATTATTTTAAATATATTTTCAGTTTTCTTATTGACGATAATTTGCCATAATGAGTGTACTGATGCTGTAGTCTTCCAGTGGCAAGATTTGACAAAATGTTACTATTAGCCCTTAGTGCAATTGTCAACTAAGATACCCTAATAATGGCCTATCACGGACTAGCAGGGACACATTTAAGATACGGCATCATCTTTTGGGGCAATTCCACAGATTTTGACGTCGCATTTAAAGCCCAAAAAAGATGCATTAGATCTATGTTCGAGTTGAAATCAATAGAAACATGCAAACCATATTTTAAAAAATACAAATTATTGACTTTGCCCTGTATTTATATCCTGGAAACTGCAATGTTCGTAAAGAATAATCCTAATATATTTCCTCGCATACAAAACACGGTTACGCGTAATAGACGCGATATTACCAGAGTCTGTGTACACCCAGCTAGAACTGCACTCATGCAAAAAAGTATTGTTTGTATGGCTCCAAATATATTCAATAAATTCCCTAAACTTTGGAGGGAGCTGAGCGGCAAGGCATTCAAACGTCTCGTAATACAATTTTTAATACATAAAATATATTATAATGTTGCTGAATTTCTAGCCGAAAAAGACTGGACTGGACCGAATTAAATTGACTACTATAATAAAACTAATGGACATATTTGTAAAATTTAAATAAGTATGATTTGACAATTTTCTATTTTCTAATATGACATTTGTAAAAATTAATTACTTATTTGACATGTAACATTAATATTCTTGACTTTGACATTTATATTATTTTATTATTATTATTATTATTTTATTTAATTAGGGAATAGTAATTTATTTAGACTGATTTATTTAGTGTTCTACTTGTATTAAAGCCATTGATGGTATAATTAATGTAGATAATAATTAATACCGAAATGAAATATTTGTACGCCGATACAAACGGCCAAACATGAATGGACTCTCTACTAATTCCATCTTGCATGCTTTGTTGTATGTATACACGTGTTTGAACAAATAAAATTTTATTATTATTATTATTATTATTATTATTATTATTTTATCCATTTTCTCAGCTTTTGGCTGGTTTAAACCACATTTACGGGTCATAACCAAGTAAATGCAGTGTGTAAATTTAAAGTTTGTGGATTTAAATTTTATAATGTTATAAAGTTTTGTCATCGCTTTCATCTATTGCCATGAATTTACGTACTAATCTGCAAGTATTTAAGATTGCGGCTTTTTGGAGACTAATGTATGTATTTTCATTGAGATATAACAACTTTAGGCTGTTTTTCAAATGTTTAGGGATGATACCTGTGGTAGATAGCACTATTGGCACTATATAAACTTTATCTTGTTTCCATATTCTAGTCATTACTTCTTTGAGTTCACTATATTTGCTAATTTTCTCGGCTATTGTTTTTTGTATATTATGGGTGTTAGGTACGGCAATGTCAATTAAATAGGTTATTTTATTACGTTTATCTTTGAGTGTGATATCTGGTCTATTACAATGTATTGTCCTGTCTGTAAGAATAGCGCGGTCATAGTATAGCTTGTGAGTGGTATTTTCTAGTACTGTTTGAGGTTTATAGTTATAGTATGAGGTATTTGTGTTTTCTATGAGATTATGTTTGATAGCTAATTTCAGGTGTATAATATTTGTGATTTGGTTATGTCTGTGTGTGTAGTCTGTCTGAGTAAGCGTTGTGCATGCTCCAGTTATGTGTTGGATAGTTTTCGGTTGTGTGTGGCATTTACGGCATCTATCATCTATAACAGACGGATCCTTAATGATGTACTTTCTATAATTTTTTGTATTTATTACTTGATCTTGTATTGCTGTTATAAAACCCTCTGTTTCTGGGAATAAAGAACCTATTTGTAGCCATTTATTGGACGCTAATGAGTCTATGTGGGCCTGTTGTAAGTCGTTGGGATGTCGTCCATGAAGCGATTTCTTTTTCCAGGCCTCCAGTTTTTGTATTTGTGGATCATTATTATAACGGTTTGTATCGTATCTTAAGTGTTCGTTGAGATTGAGCGGTGTGAAGTTATAATCGTTGAGTGCGATAGCGTTATGAATTTTACTTGTATTTGCTTTATTGTGAAAGAAAGTTCTTAGGTTATGGATCTGATTTGGCCAGAGATTACATACATCAATTGACCCTCTGCCTCCATTCTGTCTTTTGAAGGTCATTCTTTCTATGGCTGATTTTGGGTGTAAGTAATTATGTTTCGTAAGTGTTGTGTGTGTAATTCGTTCTAGATGTTCTATATCTGTTTTAGACCATTTTATTATACCAAAAGAGTACGTAAGTACAGGAATAGCGTAAGTGTTTAGTGCTTTTATTAGATTTTTGCCAGTTAATTGAGTTTTGCAGAGTGTATTAATTCTCCTTTTATATTCTGTGGTGAGAGTGAGTTTGATTGCTGTGTGGTCGATTCCTTTTAATTGTTTATATCCTAAATATTTGTATAGATCATTATCATCCATTGCCGTTATTATATTACTATTATCTACTATGTAATTACCAGGTCGAACTTTTCCTTTAACTATGTGTAATGTTTTACATTTATCTAGACCAAATTCCATATTAATGTCTTTACTGAATTCTGTTGTAACTTGAATTAGTTTTTGCATTTCTTTTTCAG
Source organism: Lymantria dispar (assembly GCA_032191425.1). Taxonomy (NCBI): domain Eukaryota; kingdom Metazoa; phylum Arthropoda; class Insecta; order Lepidoptera; family Erebidae; genus Lymantria; species Lymantria dispar. The sequence continues at coordinate 1,891,498 of CM063442.1, read as the reverse complement.
TTCTTGCGTATAGCTTTATGTCGTCCATGTATAGTAAATGCGAAATAACTGTATCATCTGTAAGGTGTTTTAAATTATATCCGGCTCGGCAGCGGTACAGCATATGTGATAGTGGTTTCAAGGCAAGGCAGAACCATAAGGGACTTAAGGAGTCACCCTGATAGATACCTTTCCGGATAGATAACTGTCGAGTTGTAACTATTTTATCATGACTTTGCAGTTGTAGTGTTGTCTTCCAAAGGGGTATAATCTTATTCATAAATTCTATTATTTTAGTGTTTATTTTATAAATTTGTAAGATTTTTAGTAACCAAGAATGTGGGACGCTATCAAATGCTTTTCTATAGTCTATATAGGTACAATGAAGATTTCTGTGTTTAGTAATTGCATGCTTATGAATAGTGGAGTCTATTATCAATTGTTCCTTGCACCCCATATAACCCCGCCTACAACCTTTCTGTTCTTCAGCTATTATGTGGTTATTTTCAGCATGTGTGCTTATCTTCTCTGCTAAAACTGACGTAAGCATCTTGTATATCGTGGGTAGACATGTGATTGGTCTGTATTGTGATGGTTGTGGTGAATGTGTTTCAGTCTTAGAAATCATGAAAGTTATTCCCGTTGCTATGAATTGTGGTATGTCTTGTTTTCCTAAAACAATTTCTGTAAAATTTTTGGCTATGGATCCATGTAATGATGTTAATTTTTTGTACCAATAGTTATGAATCTTATCTATGCCCGGTGATTTCCAATTATGTAACTTCCCTGTAATTCTAGCTATATCGGTTTCGCTGATGCCGTCAAATTCCATTTCTTTTAATTTACTCCATCTGCGTTCTTCTTCTGTAATCCAATCTGCTTCGCACTTGTGTTGGGTTTTTTCTTCCCATATGCCAGACCAAAATGTTTCAAGCTGTGTTTGTGTAGGTATTTGTGTGGCATTTTTAGATTGGTGTGTCAATAGCTTTCCGTAAAATATTTTCTCGTTTGATTGAAATACTATGTTATCGTTCTTCCGTTGCTGTGCTTTTTTTTATATCGTCTTAATCTGTGTACCTTTAACGCTAATTTTTGTTTAAGAGTATCTAAGAATTCTTCCGGTTTTGTATTATCATTTTCATGTTTTGTGTGCATTCTTTTACTTTTGAATATAGCTTCTACTCGTTTTACTACTTTTTTAGATCTATTGTTTCTAATGAATTGAGTTAATCTACCACAGTCTGCTCTTAGCATTTCTATATCCCTTTCTAGTCTGATTTGCCAAGGCGGTTTATTTATATTTTTTATTTTTGTATGGTGTGTCGCTTCTATAATTTTGTAATTGAGTTCCTGGCATACTACCAATGCGGTGCAATATATTAGAGTGTGTATGTCCTTTAATTGTGTGTCATGTGAAATAAATTGGTTCAGTATATTATGATTGAATAAATGAATTAACTGTAATAGTTGAGAGGAGTATCTTAATTTAGGTAATTTCGGTCTAGCTGCTGGGTCCATTCCAGAGTATTGTATAAGTGCTGTTTTGAATTTATGTCATATTTCTTGGGCAGGTATTTCTATCGGAGAGTGATTTGTTATTATTCTTACATCATTTTCCAGCAAAATCGTCTCAATTTCTGTCTGAGTAGATATGTGTGATATTTGTGTATGTGGTTGTATCTGTGTTTCGGCGATTGATCGTGTTTGAGGATTAGGTTGCGCATGAATATTTGGTGGGAAATCTGCCTGTTCTATCAAAGGGTTTGGAGTAGCTGTATTGAAATCAGTTTCTATGCTATTTTCTGTGTAATCCTGTAAATGTATTCGTACCTCTTCTTTTATTTGATTTATTGTATCTGCAGATAATAGTTTATTTCTGACGATAGTCCTTCTTTGGTCAGCAATTCGTTGTTCAGTAACTTTTACATTCGGATATTGTAGTGAGAATAGTTGATGTAATTGTTTTCGGTATGTTGTTAGATCGGTTTCTAATTTAGTTACATGGAAATAGGTACGCATGATAAATATGTTTACTTCTTTATTCCAGCTCATGCGTACTCTTGGTTTACCAGCCTTAGTGGACACAGGTAAGAAGATATTCACCTCCTGTGCAACACGTAAAACTGGACTAGGTGATCCGCGTGAGTTTTGATCCACGGAAAACGGTGATGATGGTATATAAGATGCTGTTGATGGGCTAAACTGTTCCGGTATTGAGTTTGTAGAATTCAAGCTAACGGTGTCCTCTAAGTGTGTGGCTGTAATATTTTCGGGATACCCGGACGGAGCCCGCCTATTCAACTCCTGTCCACTGACGGTTCGCATACTGTCACATCCAGCGTCAGCTCCAGATGTGCCCCAGCGATCGCCTCCAGGCAGCGACCCTATACGTTTACTTCTTAATAACATCTCCATAGAATGGGTTTCCAGAGCCATGTTAGCCGTGCCAGTAAAGTAATTATCGCGTGTCCGCCCCCCACGTGAATCAGGTGTTCGACTCGGACGTATGGTTGGATTATAGGGGGCTTATTATTATTATTATGTATCTCCCTGATTCACGGATATCTTCCAAGGGAAGATACCCGGTCCTTTGAAAGGCTTACATGGGGATATGGATCCAACACGCAGAGGCCTTTGGAGAAATTTATGTAATGTAAAAAATGGGATGGGACATCTACCGATGACACTCCACGTCTGCACATAACACACGTGGACTGCCAACGGTAGGTGTAAAACTATTGTGTGATGATGGTATCTAATAACAGTTTATGGGGTTGGAGGTTTGATGGACTGGCTAAACTAAAAACTATTGATTGAAAAACTGTCGTCTGCCTTCAATACCTTTATCGTCTTGAACTTTGGCAGACGGTGACTCGCCAACTCACTGAATGGGCCCCCCAAACGGTCGCCACAGGCACACAGGCCATACGGGCAACAAGAGGGCAACATTGGTGCAAGTGGCTTGGGGTGTCGAGCGGTGCGGCGCCGGTTTCACCATCGCAGTGGTTTCCCCGTAGTTATGCCCTTGAAAATGACACTTCCACCCCCGAGCATATAGCTCTGGCGACCCCTCTCTGATCAGCCGTTTAAGGCAAGCCAGAGTTGAGAATCCTGCGGGCACTCTTCGGTTTCCACTCCAGCCAGCCACTAAAGGCGAGCTGGATACGAGGCCCTGGCCGACTCTCTGGGGCACTCAGGACCGCAGTGTCGCCACTCACATTCAGCATGCCACAAGCTGCCCTGCGGTTTATTGGCTTTCCTATACATCTTGTGATACATTTTTTCTTTTATATCAAAAGAACTTGAGAGCCATATAATGTTCCTCCGGGGTTTGCGTTAGTCTCATGGTGAGATAACGACTGGCCCAGAGGTTAGATAACGACTGGCCCAGAGGTTTTATTATTATTATTATTACGTTAATTCTGTTGATTTGTTCAGTTATAAGACATGTAATATTACGCACATTTTCGCCTCATCTCGGCTCGTATACTTTGGCCTGGAGGAAGCTCGAGCATGAAGATTGAACTATTATACCACGCTACTCAGAGATATAGGGTCTTAATTCGAGTTTTCCTTCTCTTGCATAGACAGGTTATATGTCCTGACCTGACCATCTCAGTAGTATTTTACAACATCCACCGGCAAGATAGGAAGTGGTATAGTTACTCCATCACCAGATTAAGTACGCACATTACGCGTAAATTATTTCTCAAGATTTTTCTTTTCAATTGTTGATTTTAAGTCGTACATCAAGTTGTTTTATTATTCTCAAGTGCAAAAAGCTTTCATAGAATAATGTGGTTGTCAGAAATTTGTAGCTAATATCATACAAGACGAAAAGTAGGTGACAAGATTATTCAGTAGATAAGAATGTTGTTGACATACAATCAATCTAGTCTACTGGAGAGCTAAAAGCACTTCAGTGTTCAACGTGTCGAGAGAAAAGAAATATGTCGAGATGAATAATGATATCGGTAACCTTTATATATAAAATATCATCTATTTTCCCTTTGTATTAGTTGACTTGCATGCACAAGCAAAAGAGTCTGCTGCTTTCCTTGAAGTAATATTATTCCCTCTAATGCCTTATTCGTCTTCTACTGTAGCCCTTTGTTTCCTTTTTAGTCCGTTAGAATACGGAAGAAGAACGACGTAATTTAGTGTCTCATCATCATCATCACAGCTCATTTATGTACCACTGGACTCGAACCTACTTCACGGTAGGAGTGAAATAAATCTATTATACCATGCTGGTCAGACGTGTAGGTATAGATTTTAATTTCGAGTTTTCATATCTTGTATAACTGTTGTATATACATATATACATATATACATATATACATATTACTAGCAACCCGTTCTCGCTTCGCTTCGGTTTCATTAGCCTTACCCGCGTAGTTCCCGTTCCCGTGGGAAAACCGGGCTAAAATTCAGCTTATGTTCCTCCCCGATATTATAGATTTTCATTGGCGAAAAAAAATTTTGTAATCTGTTTAGTGGTTTAAACGTGAAAGCTAAACAAACAAACTTAGTTACCCATTTATAATATTAATAAGGATAATCCCTTAGTCATCTCTTACAACACCTACGGGTAAGATAGAGTGGTGAATTATATTTTTACTCCGCCAGTACTCAGAAAACCGATATAACCCGAAGAATTAGCACATTGCAATGGCAATAGACAGGTCACATGGTTCTTCGAATAACAACTGTCGTGGAAGAAAGGTTTTCGAGTGGCTACCTCAAATCGAAGGAAGCAGCTTAGGAGTCATTTTGAAAATCGCAGAGAACCGTTGGATGTAAGTGGAATACACTGCAATGCAGTGCGAAAGCTTGCATTGCTTAGCAGAATGTCCATAGCGTAAGCAATTAAGACAAACGTTGTAATCGTTTGCTTTTTGTAAGCGGTTTTCTATGGACAAATTTCTAAATGCTTCACATTTATATAATGTATGAGATTGGGAGCAAAGTGGACATTTATTTATTTTATTAATGTTATTATTATTTGATTTTTTGTATATTTGAGTGATTTTTGAATTATTTTTATTTAAGTGTTGATTGTTTAAAGCAAGAATTATATTATTTTGAGAAAGATTAATATTTGATTCAACGGATTCCAACCAATCTGCTTTTCTGCTTAAAAAAGAACAAAACTGTGCTAATGTGGGATCGTCTTGTAAAGATATATTCCTATGCTCTTCCCAATCACGGCTAGTTGTTAAATCTAATTTTTTACAGGCTATAAAAATTAATAAAGTGTCCCAATATTGAGTAGGCTGTTTTAAAGTGGTTAGTGCCCTAACATTTTTATTGATTACGTCAACAAGGTTTCTAATGCCAACACTTGTTTCTTTTGATATTATCTCTATATCAAATAAAGCTTGTATGTGATTATTCACGAGAATTCGGTTATTATTGTATCGCTCACACAATAAATCCCACGCATGTTTGTAATGTTCACCCTTAAAATCAATATTTTTAATTATTAATGCTGCATTTCCTTGTAGCGAGGCTCGCAGGTAATGAAATTTGTTTATATCATTAATATCGCTGTTGTCGTGAATTAATGACGTAAATGTGTCTCTAAACTCGAGCCAGCATTGGTAGTTACCATCAAATTGGGGCAAATTTATTTTAGGCAAACGAACAAAGTTATTTTTATTAGAATGATGTGCACCTGAGTTAGCATCTCTGAAACCCGCCCCAGACCCAGCACCGTCGGATGTAGTACCGAGCAGACTGCGCGTGAGTGCCACCAGATTAAAGAACTGACGGTCGAAGTCCTCACGCTCAGCAAACGTACCATCGGCATCATCTGTAAGCAAATCGATGTGTGTCTGTAGCTCATCAAACTCACTATGTAGGGTTTGAAATTTATTAAAACGCTCCACTAAGTCTAAGCGTTGTAACTCAGATACCTCACTACTACTATTTATTAAAGCTAAATAATTATTATAAATCTTAAGTTTTGCTTTTATAGAACTACGTTTTTTAATTAAAGTTTTATAGTTATCTGCCATTATATATTAATATTATGACAATCTAACAAATTAAAATACTAATAAGTCAACTAAGAATGTATAATCGCAAAACAGCTGTGTGCAAAGCAACGAAGACTCAATGTCGTGTCAAGGGTATTGCATCGACACGCATGCAACTAAATGTAATACAAATCTTCTACTTTAACACGTATGTACTGCTATTCTTTACGAAATTATATTGTTTGAGAGAAGTATTGCACTTTAAAATAAAGAAAGAAAAAATTGGAATGAGAAAAATTAAATTAACGATTCTTTCGGCAATATATAGGCACTTGAAAAATACTAATTGGAACGACTCACTCAAATACTGTGTTTATACTCCCAGATAATCATCATTAGCTTCTTCGACGGGTATGCAAGCTGCTACGGGAACGACTTCTTTTCTTGAAATACCGGTCGCGGTCAAAGTTCACCCGACGACCGTTGACGATATTATTTACGGCAAACTAGTGTCGTATTCTAACGCGCTGAAGGACCAATGTGTAGGCCCTAACGGGACGTCAATGATAGACCAGTGGACTGTATAAAAAGGTATAATATTCCAGCAAATAATATCTTTTCTGATTTTTGCGAAGTGCCCGTATGACGTGCGTGATCTCGTCGTGCCGTCTGGTCGAGCGCGCGGCCGCTCGCTGCCGCGGCCCTCTCCCCCTCCAACCACGCCTTCCCTCACTCCCGTCCGGGCTCAGCTGGTCTTCGGTGCGCCGACAACCATTCTGCGTGGTATTCTCGTGGCGAGGCCTATGGATGAATGGATGGATGGGTAGCTGTAGAGGAGACTCTAATTCAACAATGCTCTGCTTGAGAAAAACCGACAGATGTTGAATAATAAATGGAGCATGACTTAATTCTGTATCGATTTATTAAGGGAACGTTGTGGAATGAAAGTAGATATAGTGACAAGCATTGAAAAAGGTATGTTAAGTTGGTTTGGTCATGTAGAGAGAATGAATGAAAGGAGACTAACAAATATAATTTATAGGATGGATGTGAACGGAGGTGTTGGAAGGGAAAGACCAAGGTGGACGTTCCACGGGGTTTCACGTTCATTACATCAAATCGGAGACGTTCTTAAGAAAAGCCAGGTTAAAGTACCTTAAACCGAAGAACATGCTTAAGGAGATTAATGAATGTGGATGAGGCAAGTGGAGGGAAGTGGTTTCTGCCTACCCCTATGTATGTATGTATGAAAATGAATCATCAGTGATGACAGTAATTAATTCCAAAACAACTATTTGAGAACTAAATTGATTTTAAATTACACAAACTGTAGAAACGTAATTAAAAATTTAATAATTACCCATATTTCTTTTATTTTAATGTTTGTCTGATGAGTTTGTTGGTATACACATTTGTTGTTTCATTTTGAAAGTGTTAAGTTTAATTAAACCAGTCCCCGTTTAAGTCGATGAAAAGGAACCCAAACGATAAGCAAATACGGATATACTTTAAACGCAATATAATTTTGGTTCACTAATTCATACTGTGACGGTTTTTTTTATTTTTACTGCTGTTGGAAATGAAGAAAGAATACATCTAATAGTAAGTAATATACACACCACTCATGGACATTTGCTAGACCACTGCCTATTGTGATGAAAATGAATGGAGATTGAGTGCGTCCAATGAGGTTCGGTGATACTAAAGGCATCACAAAAACCCTCTATACGCAAGTATCCTTAGAAAGAAAGCCTTCCGCATCTCTCGCTGACCGAACGAAGTGCAGTAACAAATTATTACTTCTGAAGACATGGATTTTCAACGAGAGTGTAATGCTATCTCGGACCGGCCCGCGGCTGTAGACAGATGACTGTCGATACTGTGGTCCTACCATATAAATATAATCATCATTTCAGCTTAAATAGGTCCCACTTTTGGGCTCGAACCTCCTCCACAATAGGAGGGAAATTGACCTACTATACCAAGGTGGTCAGACGTTTTGGCATACGGTTTCATTTCGAGTTTTCCTTTTCTTGCATAGATATTATCTGCATATTATATCTCCTAGTTTAAGACACCCACGGGCTCAGGTGGCTTGAAATATAAATACTTCTTTCTTTCCCATGTCGTGGCAACCCAAAAAGTGTTTGTGAAGGATACCCATCAAAAACATTCTGTTGGAAAAATATATGACCAATCAGTTAGAAAATCAGTCTAATCCTGTGCGATACAATGAAAATAATATAATATGTTTTCGATGTTTTCACTTCATAAGCATGGAAAATAACCGATATACGAATATATTGATTGATTTCGCAGGAATTATTTTCGCACGAATGTAAAGGCTGTATATTTCTTTGAAGGCAGGTACATTTAGAGATTTATTTATTGAGCACAATAGTATACGTTGACGCGGTATTTCACACAACCTATCGCTTTATAGTACACGTTTTTTAATCCCCGTCGAAAAAAGATGGGTGTTATAAGTTTGAGGTCGATGTCTCTTTGTCTGTGTGTCTTTGCGTGTGTGTGTCTGTCTGTGACATCGTAGCACTCAAACGAATGGACGGCTTTCGATGCGGTTTTCTGTCGATAATTTATAGCTATGTTTGGTTAATATAGGTCCAGCAGTGTAAGAATAGCAGTTCCCTTCCCAAATGATGTAACGGCATATGATTACTCGATTACGTGCTACACGCGTGCCAGTATACTTAATAGTTAAATGACAATTAATTGATAACTGCGACCTGATGCTTCAAACAGAACTATCTCCAGAGAACCTAACTCTTCGAAAACTCACAGCAGGCATATCGTATTTTTGGGTTCAATAGATTAGTTTCAATGAGTAGGTAGCTTGCAGGTTATAATGTTGCAATACGGTCACGTTAACCTGGATGGACTCTAGAGAACCCAACTCCTCGAAAACTTGCAGCAGACATATCGTGTTTGGAGTCAGTTTTAATAAGTAAATTTCTTGCAGGTGTGTACTGCTCGCCTGTGCGCACGTACGCACGCACACACGCATGCGTACTTGCGTACAGGCGAGCGTGCGCACCTGCGTGCGTGTGTGCGTGCGAGCGTGCGTGCGTTCGTACGTGCGTGTTTGCGTGCGTGCGCATGTGCTTGTATGTGTGTGTGCGTGTACTCATAGCTCTCACACGGATACACCGATTTCGATGCGTTTTTTTTTCTTTTAAAAGCCAGTTTCCTTGCGGTGGTTCTTAGCTATGTTTGGTTAATATCGGTCTAGTGTTAAGAGTATCAGCTCTTTTCCAAAGTGATGGCGATTGATTATATTGGATAAATGGCGATTGATTACTCGATTAGGTGCTTCACGCGTGCCACTACAGTCGTTAAATAACAATTTATTAATAATTCCTGTTGAAGAGAACGTGATACTTTTTGTGTCAGGAGCTATTCAAAATTTTCAATTTTACTTATTAACGATAAGAAAATATGCCAATATTTTTTTCTCACGCTAGTTAAAGCTGGTTACTAGCTTTTTGACGACTGTAGTCCTAGTACCTGACAACGCCGACCATCGCTTTCACGACAGCTGACAGCGTTAAGTCGGCACCGATGGTTGCGACGAGTCTGCGGCGCTGTTGAGCTCAGATTACGTAAACCTCGAGCATGTGCTGCTTCGAGACTTCGTCGCTGTTGGCACGATGGACTGGTTTCCCTTCTTGCAATCTTGTGCAAGTATTTACTGAAGCAACCTTGCCTCGGTACCAATAACACCTGCACCAGTTAGAAAGAGAGTCAGCACCGGCAAGAGAACCTTCGTGGCCCAAAAACTGTATCGAGGGTTGACGAGCAATACCACCGAATGAATGTCCCCGCGACAGTTGGCATCTCTCGCCACTGGAATTCGGTGAACCTCCGACTCCAGATCTGGTAGTTGCGAGTATAGCATCTTGACCACCCTGGTAAGGACTTCAGGCTGAAGGGTCTCAATCAAACATTGCAGCGCGTGGAGATTTTTAGCACCATGCAGTATGGACGACACAAGAGATCATATTTGAGACAGTTCAGCATCGCCCGCCATTATATTACATATAATCTTCGCGGCCACAAATATAATCTGGTATTTGAGTCTTATTTATACATACCCATCCTTTATCAAGGGTAATCATACACTTGCGAAAGGTTTACTTGAGGAACTCCAGGACAATAAGCAGCATTTTTCCGGCAAATTGATTACAAATGCAATCACCAATTCGCATGGAAAATACTGTGATTAAGATTGTTACCTCAATCTCTGCTTTCTTTGGGAAGCAACAACTTGTACATTATATTTATAATTATCACAATGATTTAGAGAGTAAGATGGTACTGTTTGACTTAGTACCAAGTGGTAGGACCACACTGTCGACAGTTATTTGTCTACAGCCGCGGGCTGGTCCGTCCGGGGTAGTACCACGCTCTCGCAGAAAATCGACGTCTGAATAGTAGCGATTTGTTACTGCGCTTCGTTCGATTGATTGATCATTTATTATTTTAGTATAAAAAATACTTCTTTTTTCAATTTCGGCAATAGTTTTTGGTACTAGTAAGTTAGTAATCAATACAATACATTTTCTTGCAGCACTTTTAGATTACTAATAAAATTAAAAACTCATGATGTTGAATAGAAAAATCTTGAGGTCTATAGTAGAAACTAAATGGAAGTCCTTCTGTGAGCACTCCACCCTTCACGGGATGTATTATTTCTACAAGGCGTCTAGCTGGTTTGTCTATGTTGTGTGGGCGCTGATCGTAGCCCTCAGCATTGGTTTGTGCTGTTTTCTTGGACACATGATATGGGAGAAGTATGTTATTGATCCTACTTTGACAGTGGTGAGTAATGTGTAATATATATTAAGCTTGTTGCGATTTGTTTTTTAAATTCCCAATTATTAATAGTTAGCCTGTTAGTTTTGGTTGGTGGTCTATTATCGACATTAGCTGTTCTACTGTTATAACGTAAAATTAAATTATCTCTATAATCTTTGATGTTTACGCGAGCATAATATATCCTTGCTAATATTATAAATGCGAAAATAATGTTTGTTTGTTTGTTACGCTATCACGCTTAAACCACCGAACCGATTTCAAAAATTCTTTCACCAATGGAAAGCTATAATATCAGGGAGTAACATAGACTATATTTTATCCCGGTATTCCTACGGGAACGGGAACTATGCCGCAGGTAAGGCGACTGAAACCGAAGTGAAGCGAGGTTGCTAGGCGAGCAAGGGTTGCTAGTATGAAATAAAGCAAATTTTACAAAATTCATCGTGTTTGTAGTCATTTTGACAATGATCACTAAATGGTGTTCAAAACTTCAGATAAATGCACAATAAACGCGACAGAATCCGTTAAAATGATTTAATATCATATTTCATATTGTGCCGCTTTGATATTACAGTACAAGATTTCGTATTTGTGTAATCTTCATTCGCTTCGATTATAATCTACGGGTTCAAAGGCATTTCGTAAAGATTTATTCAACTTTATCATATAACAATACATGACTTGAAAACAAAAGAAAATTATACGAAAATATCAGTTCTCGAGACTTTTATAAAACGAACTTGAAATAATAACTGTTAAAATACGTATTCTAAAATATATCTATCTAAATAGTAAATTAAATATATTAATTGGAATAGACACAATATGTAGCTACTTTTGTTTTTCACTTACTTTTGTTTTTGTACTGCAAGATTTTTAGCCACGCACAACCGCCTGCTTGACAAAGAATACTCCTTGGGTATGTAATTGTTGAGCAGACAGCATAAAATGGAATAGACCCAGCTCTATTTAAAAGTCGACACTCACAATTATTTTAAGGGTTCATTATCATCATTTCAGCCCATACACGTCCCACTGTTCGGCTCGAGCATACTCCACAATAGGAGGGAATTTGACCTTACTTTTGGATTTCATTTCGAGTTGTCCTTCTCTTGCATAGATGTTATATGACTAAGGGATATAATACTCCCTTAGTAGTCTTTTAAGATATCCACGGGTAAGATAGGGAGTGGTGAATTGTATATGTCGGCGTTGTGCCACGAATTTGGACGATGATAGTAAAATACTGAGTATGTAATCACTGTATTTATTAGGAGTTCTTGCCGGAGAAGTGAGTGAAGTAAAACTGTCCTCTATTCTAATCTTACAATGTTTTTATAACCTCCGCTTTACAATGAAACGGTCTAGTCTTAGTAACTACAATTACTTTTTATAACAAACAAATAAAACAACTACTTTTACTATCGGCATATAGCTAAATAATAATGATAAATATTCTAATGCATTTAACATAATTCCAAATAGTAAATTTTACACAATTTACATTAATGTAATTAAAGGAAATATTGTTCTCATATATTGTTCAACAGACGGCGCTCTAACTAGAAATAAATTACAATCTTTATTGTGTAAAAACAACTAAATATGGTTACAAATAATTACATTAATTCTAATCCATTTTAATTTGATCAATTATATAAATATTTAAACAATTAAATCAAAGATTTCTAGAAATACATTTCGAAAAGTGTCTTAAATATCATAGCATGGTAAATAGCAGTGTTGTTACTACAAATAATTATTTAAATATTAGTTGCAAATATTTCAAACATGTTTATAACTATAATTGATAACACATACATCAACAATTTACAAATATTGCCGATAGAGGGCGATATGCGCCCATATATACTTACTCCGTCACCACACGGATATTTTTAAGGGTTGATAGTATAAAATAAGAAATTACATAAAATATGATTTAGAAACAGAATGAATATTCTGCTCCGTATACAAGTAAGCGTAAGCCTCCTTCATAGTGAACAAAAATTTAGAGAAATTTTATTTCGAATTTGTATTCCAATTTTCTTATTTCAATTATGTGATCAGTTTACATCTCCCCTTCCCGTTTTACAAAATCCACGGGCTTTATATTATAAGCTCGTATAGCCTCGTAGCTCGTATATATATAGGGTTTTGTAAAACAAATTTTGTGAACTTACGCCGATAATATTTACGTTTACATTTATTTGAGCATAAGCAATGTTTTCTGTGTGATGACGGAGTAAGAATACAATTCACCAACTTGAAACCCTCCTTTGCCCGTGGGTAGGTAGGGACACGAAAAAAGTATCGATACTTTTGTGTATCGAGTACATTTCTTACGATACCGATACTTTTGTATTCGATACTTTTACTCAATGAGTACTTTTTGCCAGATATCGTATCGAATAAATTGTAGAAATTATCCATGTTAAACTTGACCTTACGACTCATGTTTACGTTAACGCCACCTACTTCAAACGTAATGAACTTTCTAAAACGTAGCTTGAATTATTTTAATCCGTTCACAAACCGTTAAATTTCTAAAAAAAAGCTCATCGCGACATAGATTCTAGGAAAAGTACTCAGTACTCGATACTTTGAAATATCGATACTTTTGTTTCCATACTTTAATGAGTATGATACTTTTTTTCGATATTACTCATAAGTAGAGTATCGATACTTTCTATTCGATACCGTTTCCCTACCCGTGGCTATCGTAAAAGATGACTAAGGGATATAATATGCATATAGGATCTGTGTAAGGAATGGCAAACTCGAAATAAAACGAAGTACAAACCCTGACCAACACTAGGTCATTTCCCTCCTATTGTGGAAGAGGTTGGAGCCCAACAGTAAAACCTGTTTAAGCTGTAATGATGAGGAATGAATACTTTTTTAAATAAAAAGATTGACCATTCTTTTATGTTAAGTTTGAGATAACACATCTATCTATCTATCTATATAGATAAAAGGGCAAGTGTGCAGTGTGTGGTATGTTCCGTATAGACTCCGAAACAGCTGGATCGATTTCAATGAAACTTTCAGGGAATCTCCAGATTGACCTGGCGAGTAATCCTGTAAAGTTTAGTGACGATCGGAGCACTCCTCTTTTTGAACTGTCAAATGATGTAAGTTTGTTATTTAAATAAAAATATCTGGTTGACCGAGCTTCGCTCGGAATATTTTTGTAGAATTTATTTAGATATATATTAATAAAAATTAAAAATAAATAATGAAAAATATATAAAAAAATTACAAAAAGAGAATAATAATAACATCGAGATTCGAACCGACGCGGTTTGATTGAAAAAATACCAAAACTAAAACTTGTCACCTTCCCATCTAAGCTATCGTAACTCATGACCTTGCCAACGAAATTTAAATTCATATTCTTTTAAAATTTAATGTCATTGTTTATTTTACTAAAAACACGGACAAAACAACATTTTCTACAAATAAAACCTAGCTAGATCGAGTTTTTGGACCCGAAACCTCTAGTACGCCAAGTTTCATCAAAATCGTTGGTGCCGTTTCCGAGATCCTGAATATATATATATATATATATATATATATATATATATATATATATATATATATATATATATATATATATATACAAGAATTGCTCGTTTAAAGATATAAGATAAATCAAAATCTAGCCCGGCGAAGCAGGCTGGGTATGCTAGTATTAGATAGACGTTGGCTTAACTGAACTATAAGTATATTTTGTTAATATATGTGATAATTAATACATGTGAAACTAGCAAAATCCTGTAGTTTCACCTCGCCCGCCAGGCCCAAATGCTGATAGGAATCGAACTCTTCCGTGAGACCTGGAAGCGGAGATGCTCGCCAAACTGACCGGCCGAGGCCGCGGGTGACTGGACCGGGGATTAGTCCATCACCCGCAGAGAGCCTGACTGTGGGTCGACGTCCCGGGTATATACATTGCAATTTTATTTCTTTTTAATTTACCCCGATTTGAAAGTACTATCATGTAAAATGAGGTTAATAAATTATATACTTTCTTCACCATTGTTTTAATTTATTTATCTATTTAATAATTATTTTCCAGCAGGGTAGCGTCCCGTTTTTGTATCTACAAGATACATAAACTGTAAACACTTTTTTTTTGTTTTTTGGTGTGCGTTGCGGTCGGCGCACTCCTCGCACCACTCCATCCAGGGCGACAGAGGGGCGTAAGCACGTACACCCACGATGCACGTCGCCTTCGTCGTTGGGCCGACCACCGGAGCAGGGTTACTTGTCATCAGTGGTCGGCCCGACGAAATATCCCCTATTTGGTGTACCCTCCCATCGACCGCCTCCCTCGGGGAGAACGTCGGTCTTTCCTCAGGTGGTCGGTCTCTCGGCGGGTGACGGACTAATTCCCCGATCACGTCACCCGCGGCTTCGGCTAGGACGGCATGAAGCGCAAGTAAAACTGTCACTGCTGCGATATAAAATCTATTGTGACCCCACACTGCTACCCTATGTTGAACAATACGTGTAAGTACCAGGAACTTCCTGGCATTTACGTTGCTTTGGGCGCGATAAATTTACACTCTTAGCGTTTTAGCGCTGCATATCAAAATCATTTGGTTGGATGACACATTTAATGTTTAAGCCTTGCAGCAGTTTTCATGCATCAGTTCGCGGCGTCCTCACCCCACGTCGCCAATCACCAAGTTAACAACTTTTTTGATCTGTTTAGCTTCCCTAGTACATTTATCTCAATGATTTTTATTTAAAACTAGCTGACCCGACAGACATTGTCATGTCTTAACTATGAATATTGAATTCGAATTGAATTAAAAAAAATGTTTATTATTCTAATTCCTACATCCTATTCCTATACAACATACTTATTTTTTTTTTTCCTTATGCGTATGAAACCAATGAATGTAATGGTTCTGACGGCGGTACCAATGGCGTCAATTGCTCTCGCCCAACACAATCCAGGACCTTAATTTTTAAACTTAAATGCCTTGCAATATTGGCATACAACGTTCATTGACCCAATTCTTACAACTTAAGTTTGTACGTCTAATTGCTGGCATTTTCAAAAACGAAAATTCAACTGTAAATTAAAGAAAACTATTGTATTCTTCTTAATAACTAAGTATATCACTTGTTATATTAGTAACATGTATCTTAATTACCAAAACTCCATATTAAATTGACTTTTTATATTAGGCGTGATGGCTCTGAACTTACCTACCCTGATGTGCACTAAGAAATTCAGTTTTCTTACATCATTTCTGTAAGAAATAATGAATTAACTGTTTTACATGTATTTTATCAATAAAATAACTCCAACCGAAGCAACTGTTTTAAACAATTTTCAGTTTTTTTACATCCTCTTTGACGATATTTGCAGCACGCGTTCTGTCAATTCTATGTTAAGCGTCATAAGGTTACATTAAAAAAGTTTATATTGTCCAAAGCGGTTAGATTCTAATTCTAATTTTATATGATGGTTAAGTATTCTTAAATTTTCTAATTTTCTGGGCAATTTTCTTATTTTGTCTTTCATAAGAACCTTCTCCTGACAATAACAAATACAACAAAAAAGAATTAATGAAATTGGTCCAGCCGTTCACGCGTGATGGCATGACCAAAGAAAACAGGGATTCATTTTTATATATATAGATATCTGATACTTTCGGTTACGGAATTAGATAACATCCCTAGTGGAGATGACCATTTTAATCCTTATTCTCGCATCACATGGATATACTTATAATAAAGATGGAAATCTTTATTATAAGTATATAACGAGCGATCCACCCACGCTTCGCTTCGGTTTCGGCAAGCTCTGATAGCTTTTAAGATATTAATTTTAATGATGTGCTGTTAAAAGTAATTTTATATTTAATTAGATAAGAAATAATACTCTATTATTTACAAAAGCTTTGTAAACAATCCATTATGTTCTAACCACTTTTATAAGATTTATACAATATAAATATTTACATTACTGAGAGATATATACTATCGTATTTTTTTTTCACATATTTTTCAATGTATAATTTCGTCGGGTGACGTGACCGGGGATTAGTCCGTCACCCGCCGAGAGGCCGACCGCGTGAGGAAAGACCGACGTCCTCCCCGAGGGGGGGACGTCGGCCGATGGGAGGGTACCCCAATAGGGGGTATTCCGTCCGGCTGACCACTGAAAAAAAAAATACAAAAAAAAAAAGGGTATAATTTCGTAGTACATTATTTTGATCTCGTTTGTAACCTTTCGTTTTTTTTTCTTTATTTAAAAAGCTTTTTCACAATTGCGAATGTGACACTATATACCTAGGTATAATAAAAATATAATGTTATCTTAATAATAGTTTAAACTAAATATTTTTAGCTTTTCTATAACTCGGCGCATATTTAACCATGTCCAGTATCAGTTTCACTTCCTCCACCAGAGGGTCTGATAAAGTCAGGTAGCCCTGCTCCGGTGGTCGACCCAACGACGAAGGCGACGTGCATCGTGGGTGGGTTGCGGGAGTTGCGTGCTTACGCCTCTCTGTCGCCCCGGACGGAGTGGTTCGAGGAGCGCGCCGACCGCAACCCACCCCAAAAAAAAAAGAGGGTCTGAAAAAGTAAAATCGATACTAAGCCGGGATCTTGTCAAGATATGATACACATCTTCATCGTCTTCTACGCAAACATCACATTTAGGTAACAGATACGTTCCTAATTAGGTTGCCAAATTTGTAACCTTATGTTTGCAATGTAAGCGCTTAAAAGTTTATTTTTAAGGTTCCGTACCCAAAGACTTCGCTGTTTGTCCGGCCGTCTGTCTCAAAAACCACAATAGCTAGACAGTTGAAATTTTCGCAAATTATGCATTTCTGTTGCCGCTATAACAACAAATGCTAAAAATAAAATAAAATAAATATTTAATAAAATAAATAATAAGATTTCTTTTTTTGCGCTTTTTTGCTCAATGGTACGCCACCCTTAGTGCGCGAGTCCAACTCGCACTTGGCCGATTTTTTTACGACATCACATTTCAAATAATTAATATACGGTATGACTGGTAAAAGATTGTACATATTCAAGGAAACGATAGATAATGGCCACGTGTAACTAATAAAAGTGTAAAAAGAAGATAATATTAATTAACTACATAGTAAACATCAACAATATTAGTGTTACAAGACTTCCAAAAATATTGTCACCCTACTGGCGATACACCGATATCGAGTAACAGTTTTTTAGCACTGTTGTCAAGATTTTGGATATTTATTACTAGAATTACTTAAACTATGTGTAAGAATAATGTCATAAAACACTAAAGTTATTTGCAGATTCATAGCTCTTACCAATCCTGAGATAAAGTGATTTGTTTCTAATCACAACAATATGTTTGCCAGCGTACGTTGACCTCTGTCTGCGGCCCGCGACGAAAAAAAAATACCTACTGAGTCAAGTCGCATAGGTAGAATATTTACCTAAAATATTTTATTTTTGAATTCCCAATGTTACCGTTATATTAACTTGGTTTCTGTGTAATCTATGAACGTGACGTCCTAAATAGCTGTACCAAATTTATGGATTTTGGATGTATTTAAATGGATTCAAGAATATTTTTTTGTTATTGCTGTTGGTGGGAAACGAGCGAACAACACATCTGATTGTAAGTGATACTGCCGCTTTTGGACCTTTGCTAGGCGACCTGTGAGATAAGTGAAGGAAATGTGAATGCGTGCAAAGAGCAATACCAAACCCATCACGCACGCAAACACCCTCAGAATGTTGGGCCGCCGGCACTCTCACTCACTGAACGAAATGCAGTAAAAAATTGCTACTACTTGGTCTCGACTTTCTGCGAGAGTATGAGCGGAACGGCGCGTCGCGCGTGCGAGGAGCGCAGGCGCAATAACTTGCGCGGCATGTCGCCCTAGCCGAGGCCGCAGGTAACGTGACCGGGATTAGTTTTAGACGGAATTAGTCCGTCACCCGCCAAGAGGCCAGCCGCGTGAAAAAGACCAATGTGCTCTCCGAGGGGGGGACGTCGGTCAATGGGAGGGTACTCCACTAGAGGGGTATTCCGTCGGGCCGACCACTCATGACAAGTAACCCTGCTCCGGTGGTCGGCCCACCGACGAAGGCGACGTGGTGTTCGGGTGGGTTGCGGGTGTGCGTGCTTACGCCCCTCTGTCGCCCCGGACGGAGTGGTGCGAGGGGTGCGCCGACAGCAGCCCACCCCAAAAAAAGAAAACGTATGAGCGGAATAGCCCGCGGCTGCAGATAGAAGAACCGACAGTATGGACACACCAGACACCACATATAGGTACATTTATACCCGATAGTTGGTGCTGCGACCAATTAAAAAAAAACTCGTGTTTGAAGTTACACCTCTTTTGGCGTGTTAGGAAAAAATAATGAAAGTAAATATTTAGGATGCGCGAAAAAACAACACCTGAAGTTAGCTAGTCAACATTTTTTACGATGCGTTATATTTCACTTACACTTTCGATGTGTAAAATAGCTTTTTTCTATTAGTGTAGTTTGTTTTTTCACAAACGTAGGATAACACGGAGGATATAACAAAAAAAATATTTAAAAAAAAAAGAAACCGCCTTCAATAATGTAGACAGTATAGATAATCTTTTCGATTTTAGTGGATTTTTCAAAAATCACTTAACCGATTTCGATAAAATTTGCATGAGACTATTTAGAAAGTATACCCTTTCTAACAACCAAAGAATCATCAAAATCGATTAATAAACCACGAAGTTATCCGTGAACAAACATAAAAAGCAAATATACGGTCGAATTGAGAAACCTCCTCCTTTTTTGAAGTCGGTTAAAAATGTCTAAAATGTTTTTATCTTGTTACGCCAAAGAGGTAATACTTCTTACTTGTGTACTCAAGTACACACACGCTTTTTTACCAGCGTCGTTGTTTGAAACAGTTATTTAAATTATATTTATGTAAATGAAGCCCTTTTGCCTCTTCATTTAATTATTTAAATTTCCCGCGCGTTAACTTCATACGTCAAAACATAATCGGTGGTGGCAGCACTTTGCACTATGTTCATTCCGTTACAACTTGATTTGTGCAATAAAGTTTTTTAAGAGAAATATTTTAACAGTATAAAAGTGTTTGAAGCAATAGCTTTTAATGTTGTTTCTCTTTACAGGTTAGTAAATAATAACTTGAATTATATAATCGTAGCAATAAGTTAAATAGCGAGTCATTTGTATGTATTTCATAAAAAAATATATTCTCTTTACAGAGCAACCAACAACTTTAGTTTTTTGTTTCAATAAACAACATATTACATTTATTTGATAGGTTGAAACTACACACTATTCAGTGGTTAACATCGAGTTTCCAGCAGTGACTGTATGTGACAATAATGTCGTCTTCTTACCACAAACTGACAGCATCACCGAAGTTTTGTACGTATTAATAAACTCTGTTGTTTTATCTTGCCCATGCCCCAGACTATTCATGAAGGGTTAAAATGTTTCCGTGTGTTGACGGAGTAAGAATACAATTCACCACTCCCTTCAGTACACATGGGTATCGTAAAAAATGGCTAAGGGATTAAATATGCATATAACAACCATGCAAGAAAAGGAAAACACGTAACAAAACTCCATATCAACACGTCTGATCAGCGTGGTGTAATAGGTCAATTTCCTTCTCACAGTAGAGGAGGCTCGAGCCCAACAGTGGGACGTATATGAGCTGAAATAATGATGAACCTAAATTAAACATTATCATCATTCTGCTCTGATCCCAATTACTTTGAGTTGACACAATATGAACTCTTGTTGTATCGTACATTTTGTAAAATTTTGGCAATAGATTTATGCCCGGCTTTTGAACCGACCTTCTTTGGAAATGTTATTATTGAACCGACGGCATCCGAGAAAGTTGACTTGGTTTATTTTTGAATAAACCTACCTTTACCTACCTAACCTAACCTTTTGAATAAACTCTGAGACGTATTTTATGAAATCGAAGTAAGTGTTGGTAGTGATAGTACCCGTCAATACTTTGTCTGCCTTAGCCTTGTTTTTTTTTTCGCGTGAAAAATGCAATTTTTACGCATACCTACCCACCATTGATAAATGGGATAAGCCGGGCTCTACGTCGATTTTTTATCAGCACGACTACCAGCTAAAAACCACACGCTGTCCTGTCCCTCGGTTACGACGAAGTCATGGGACCGATTTCACATGCACCACAACTCCGCCGGACCGACACATCCGCTGCTCGCGGACTCACCTCGAGACGGTCCGACTATCACTTCTTACCACATCCGGTGGTGCCTAAAGCATTCACCCTCTTTGGGGCATTATACCTAATATGGGACACCAGCCGCCACTACAGCCGGTGACCCAGACCCCACTCGCAGATTTGAGGGACCTGCCAGATAGGCTTACCTAACCCAACCATAGTCTATCAAATACTCTCTTTTTTTTAAGATTCATACATATGTGTTCTGAAAATATTTTTCCTAAACATTATCATTATTACCTTATTCTACTTCAGATTGTTGCGAGGTTATAATGAGTCTCAAATTAGCGAGTTCTATAAAAGTTTCACTGCCGTCAAACGTAAAACATATCAACCGGAAGAGTACGTTAAGAAAATGCATTCTGTTCTTGAGGACCTTGGGTATTCATTGATGGTGTTAATGAATACGGTAAGAGTTAATTTAAAGCAATAGCAAAGACTGGGAGTTTGGTTGACTATGAAAGTTTCTTTTGAAATGGAGCAAAAGTATTCGATTTTGGCAGAAAATTCTAGTAAATTTACAACAATACCAAGTCAAGTTACCTGTCAAGTGATGATTAGGGCATAATACCGATACCGCCGGACTGGCCACAGACTTTACGGTTTCGGTACTAGTGGCCGGCCCATTGGCGAAGAGGAGGGAATAAGGTGGGTTATAAAGCTGGGGGCCGCCCTTTTGTCACACCGGACGTGCTTACCATAAGCCGCCCAAAGTAAAATATATAATTATTTCTAATTTATGCTCTAAATATATAATAATTTTTGATAGTTATACGAGTATTACATATTATAAATAAAACTATTTTACGGATTTTATCGCATTTGTATTTGATTTTTGATTACTCGACGTTTCGACTACCTTAGAGCGTTCATAGTCGACGACTAAGATGTTTAACATCCAACAAATCATTGTTATTACAGAGATTTATAATATCTTGTTATTAGTAACACCCAGCCATTTTCTCTATTGAATTATTTTAAGTTTTTTATCTCAATAACCTCGCGTACCATTATAAGCTGGTGTTTTTACATGTAAAATCAATTACTTCTTGTACTGCCAATTAATTTGTAACCAAATGGAGATCCAAATTTAATAACTAATTTCTGTAGCGGGTAGATAATTATCTTGGTCCGCCCGTTTTTTTTTTTGGGGTGTGTTGCGGTCGGCGCACTCCTCGCACCACTCCGTCCGGGGCGACAGAGGGGCGTAAGCATGCACACCCGCAACACACCCACGTGCACGTCGCCTTCGTCGTTGGGCCGACCACCGGAGCAGGGTTACTCGTCATCAGTGGTCGGTCCGACGGCATACCCCCTATTGGGGTACCCTCCCATCGACCGACGTCCCCCCCTCGGGGAGGACGTCGGTCTTTCCTCACGCGGTCGGTCTCTCGGCGGGTGACGGGGTTGGTCCGCCCGTGACCATGAATGCTTAAAAGTGTTGGAAACGTCGGGCAGTCAAAAATCAAATACAAACTATAAAATCCACAAAATAGCACTAAATATAATTTCTTACAGTTCAAAAGACCGTGTAGCGATATGATTGTGTCATGTAACTGGCGATCAAGACCGTACAACTGTTCGGACATGTTTCGTCCTGTTTATACGATTGCAGGATATTGTTGCCAGTTTGATGTACTGTATTTTCGGTAAGATTCATTTAAATTTTTAAGAATTATTGTTATGAAAACTTCTGTAGGCATGCTTTTTAAAGGAAGGTGCTAGTAAAAATTTACCTGATCCACCGTTAGAGCGTGGAACAGTGCAGGCACGAATACCTGTTACTGATGTAAAACTAGCCATAGGATTAGTCCGATATCCACATTGAAAGCCACTGTGTAAGGATGATGTCCGTGGTACACCGAAGCACAACTTTCCAAGTGGTTCACAGAAGTAAATGCTTTGGTATCAATCAAAAACTTAATAGAGGAAGAAACGAAGTACAATAACATTTTTTTTATTTTTTTATGGTAAGTGCACGCGCGGTCCATTCTGTCCAGGGCGATGAAAGGACGGCGCGCGGGCCCATAACCCACCCATACCCACGTCACCTCGTTGTTGGGCCGACCACAGGAGCAGATGTGACTTGTTGTCAGTGGTCGGCCCGACGGAATACCTTTTCGGGTAACCTCACCTCTCGACGTCCTGGGACATCGGTCGCCGTCGCGCGGTCAGCCTCTCTGCGGGTGACGGACAATTCCCCGATCCGATCACCGCAGCCTTGGCTAGGGCGGCATTAGGCGCGGATACTCGCGCTTGCGCCGCCCGAGTCGCCGGCGGCGGAACGTGTCGCCGAATAGGAGTTCTACTCGCACGCGATCCGCCGCCTCCTTCTGTAAGATTACGGCCTCACAGAAGGCGGCTACTGCGTCTCAATCACACCGGTGCGCCGTACAGGGCCATCGACCGGATCACCCCCGCGTACAGCTGTCGGCACGTAGTGCTGGGTCCACCCACATTTGGTATCAGCTGCAAAAGGGCGGACGCCGCGCCGACAAGCCGGAGAACAAGTCGATGGAGATGCACCCGGAACCAAAAATCCCGGCGAGCACCAGGCCCAAGTACTTTATGTGGGCCTGGATGCTGATGGTAACCGACTTCACGGTGATCGAAGCGCCGGCGGGAGGCCCGGCGGTACGGAGGCCATGGAACAAAAGGGCCTCCGTCTTTTCCAGGGCTACCCCCAACCCCAGCGCTTCGATCCGCCTGACAATCTCCTTGGTGCCGAGAGTTACCAGGCGTGCCGCCTCCTCTAGCGTCCCACCCCGGGCTGTGACGAGTGTGTCGTCGGCGTAGCAAATTACGCCCAGCCTGAGTGGGAGGCTTCCTCTCAACGCCCAGTCGTAGCCGATGTTCCACAGGGTCGGACCCAGAACCGACCCCTATGGGACACCGCACGACATGGGCGTTCGCACAATGTCCCCTACTCGGTTAACGTAGAGGACGCTGCGCCCCTCCAAGTAGTCTGCCACCTGAGGTATACGGGCACCCCGTGATACCTCGGCCCCTCCATGATGCAGCTGAATGGCAGACAATAACATAGCAATTATTATTGCACTTTGTTCTTGCTCAGACATTGATCTTTGGGTATAGGTTGAATGTTTTGATGATTGAAGGAAAACACCAACAAAAAACCGGCTAAATGCGAGTCGGAGTCGCGCACGAAGGTTTCTGTACCATTATCTATTAAAAGGGCAAAAAATCGCGAAAATTTCTCTAATGGCGATCACGTATCGGACGACACAGCGTAGGACGCCCATCCACTAGGTAGACTGATGACCTGATGAAAGTTGGGCGTGATTAGATGTAGATAGCACAAGAACACAATTTGTGGTAAAATACGAAGGAGGCTTACGTCAAGCAGTGGACGGCGGTAGGTTGAATGATGATGATGATGATATAATATTATCACGGCAGTCTAATATTTTGATATGATTATAGGAAACATTATGGTGTAGAAGCAAATTATATATCTGGTACGGATTCCTCTGAAGCACTGGATATAACAGTGATGGCTCCAAAGGAAATTGTTAATCCTAACGAAACGAATAATTATGCTATGGTAAGTTCAAATGAAAACATTTCTAACAAAAATGTGTTAACACTAACTTTCTCCGTGTAGTGACGGATTGAGAATACAATTTACTCCATATCTTGCCCGTGAATGTCGTAAAAGACCACTAAGGGATATATTATGCGGATTACTTTTGGGCAAGAGAAGGAAAACTCGAAATGAAACCCTGTACCAACCCATCTGACTAGCGTGGTATAGTAGATCAATACTCCAATTCAGAAAAACTGATAGCGGAGTATTCATCAGCAATTAATAAAATAACACTGTATAAATCTATTCAGTGCACTAAACAGTTTGATACCAATAACTACTCATCTGTTCACCGTTTGTAACAAATTGTGGTGTTGGTCATGCTCACAGAAGGATCTACTTGCGGTAGCTGCGTAGAGCGGGTCTCTCCCTTCCCTCCATAGTGGTTGAGGGGAGTGATGGCTGCTCTAACAGTTAACTCGTGATCGGGTGCCGCTTGTGGGATCTGGTCCAGCCATAATCGTTTGAATTATATTAAGTGTCTTGCGGTTCGAAGGGCATCACACTGGAGCTAGTTCTTACAAAACATGTACACAATTGTATATCTAGTAAGAAGAAAAAAAAAAAGAAATTAAAAATAATAGACAAGCCCGCTGAGTTTCTTGCCGGATCTTCTCAGTAGCGGTCGCGTTCCGATCCGGTGGTAGTATATTATTTTTTTTGGAAATTGTAAACCTAACAATATGTAAGTGCCCTCTCGGGGTTTATGCATAATAAATAATTTGAATTTGAATTTGAATATCCCTCCTATTACGGAGGAGACTGAAACCCGATTGTAAGACGTATAGAGGTGAGATATGATACAAGCTATGTTCGCATCTTTTCTTACAAATATGCACGAAAGTTATTAGTCTTTCTCCTATATTTATTTATTAAAAGCTTTTATTTTTTGGACAACCAAGAACTGGTACAACTAAATATACAAACTTATACTCGTTCCAACCATTTATTTTACTTTTGGCAGGTCGAATTCTGATCAATTAGTGTTGTACCAATGTATTACGAATACTATGTTTTGTAATAATCGATTTTAGTCAGGAAGAACTTTTAATCGATTTAACACGGATATTTTATTTTTGCTTAAATACATATTTCATATTATTTAAAAACTTCACTTCTGTAAATATATTTGTTATTTGGGCACATTAATTTTTGCATACCCACTAATTCAGTCCTCCCAAAATATTTTACTTTGTACTTTGCAAAATAAAAAATAACTACTTTATGAAGCATTTTTCCATTAAGCGGGGTCCGCTGCTCCAAACTTTACTTAGAGACAATGGCGCCCTCGTCTGCGGTAGTAAATCACTAATTTTCTCATCCAGCCTACCCCTTTTTTTTAAGCGGAATTGGCAACACTGAACGGCGCGCCGGCGACGTCATTTTGTTGTGTTGTCTGTCACTCGCAACAAGACTCCCGTGCTAGTCACATTTCTGTTCGCTGAGTGCTCTTTCATATTTTTCATACGCTGTGTTGAGTATTTATATTCCACCGTATTGATTTCATTGTTCTTACTTTGATTGAGTTGAGCGTATCGTTCCTCCCAGTAAGATTTTACTTGCAAAATGCCGAAAGGTATGGTGCTTAAAGGACAATCCAGAGAGTTAGTGCTGCGGCTTCGTGAATTTTTTGAAAAGGAAAGCCGCAATGGCGGATTCCTTATACCAGTAACCCAAGTTAGAGACCGTGTTGCAGCAGCATTAGGTATTAGTGCTCCAACGGTGGCGACAATCACTAAAGAAGCCTATGGTAGTAGTGGTATTGAACAGAACAAGCTATCTACGCCTAAGAAAAAACGTCAGCCCCGTAAAGTGACAGCAATTGACAGTTTTGATACTGATGCTATTCGTCGTCATATATACAATTATTACACAAGCAAAGAGATTCCTACTTTGAAAAAATTAGTAGCGTCTCTACGAAATTGTGGCTTGTTTCGTGGTCAAAAATCTTCTTTGTCAAAGGTGCTGCACCAAATCGGGTTCTTGTATAAGAAATCCGACAAAAGAAAAATTTTAATGGAACGTCGTGATATAGCCTTGTCTCGCTGTGAATTTTGAAGACAAGCGAAGAAAATAGAAGACTGGTCGAATGTCGTTTTCACAGATGAAACTTGGCTCAATGCCAATCATTCCATACCAAAAGGTTGGACTGACGATACTGCTGCTTCTACTTCTGCAGTGCCAATGGGGAAAGGTGAACGCCTCATCATTTGCCATACGGGAACTACAAAGGGATTTGTACCAGACGCTCTGTTAGCGTTCAAATAAAAAAAACAGGAGACTATCATGAGGAGATGAATGCGGACGTGTATGAAAAGTGGTTCAGAGAAATGCTTACATCACTTGAAGAGCCATCAACAATATTTATTGATAATGCACCCTATCACTCTCGCCAAATTAATAAAATGCCAACACAGGCCAACAAAAAACACGAGATTATAAACTGGCTTCGTGATAATGGGGAAGATGTGGACGAATCCCTACTAAAAGTAGAATTACTTAAAATATTAAAAAGTAAAAAGCAGCCAAAACGATATGTCATCGACGAAATGGCAGCAAAATATGGGCATGTTGTAATCAGAATTCCTCCGTACCACTGTCAATATAATCCAATTGAAATGATCTGGGCACAAGTCAAAGGACACGCCGCAAGAAACAATACAACTCCTCCTTTCACAGCAAATAAAATGCTTGAACTTTTAAAAAACGCATGTGCTAGTGTGACGCCTGAAAACTGGGCGAGTGTTGTCAACAAGACAAAAAATATAATATTCTCTGATTGGGATCGGGAAATTGAATTTGACAACATACCTACACAAGAGTTAATAATAAACACTGCAGATGATTCAAGCGACGATTCGAGTTCGTATGAAGAATCCGACGATTCGTTATAATAAAATAATATTAAAATATTTTGGTTGTTTTATTTCATGTTATAGGTATGATGAGAAGATTTTTATATCTCCCTGATACAATTTTAACGTGTTGTCTATTACAACAATTCAAAACTCAGTTGTCAGCTGACTTAACTGCAAATAAGTGTAATCGATTATTTGCGATTCATTAGTTTGCACCGAATACTTTTGATCCTGTCACTAGATGCGATAGAACGTAACTTTTTTTATAACGGAAATGAATTATCACTTAAATTTTATGAATAGAGCTATTTACGGCATATTAATGTATTTAGTGGGTAATAATTAAGATATATAAATATTATTGGGCAGTTTATATATTTCTCTGTTCACTCGTTTCAAAGTTAATAATTGCGTATAATGAAACAGTTACGTCCTAAAGCATGTGTCAAAAGTAAAATAAATGGTTGGAACGAGTATAATAAACATTATTATGAAAAATAAACTATATTAGTT
Organism: Lymantria dispar; assembly: GCA_032191425.1. Lineage (NCBI taxonomy): Eukaryota > Metazoa > Arthropoda > Insecta > Lepidoptera > Erebidae > Lymantria > Lymantria dispar. The sequence goes on along the minus strand of CM063442.1, from coordinate 1,863,460 downwards.
GCACAATTTGTAAAGGTGCTACATCATCTACACCAATAAATAAAATTGGAGTGTCTGTTTGTAATGTCAAAATAATAGGCTTTTTTCATGCTCACACGGTTATTTGCACTATACATATGCCTAAAATACACTTTATATTTTTTTTGTCTGTCTGTCTGTCTGTTTGTTCCGGGTAATCTTCAAAACGGCTGGACCGATTTCAAAAATTCTTTCACCAATGGAAAGCTATAATATCAGGGAGTAACATAGGCTATATTTTACATGATTGTACATACACATAATAATTTTTTTTCGTGTCAATAGATTCAATTACTTCCAGTACAGTTTTCGTAACAGTCTCAGTAATTTCGTCGGACCGACCACTGACGTCAAGTCACCCTGCTCCAGTGGTCGGTCCAACGACGAAGGCGACGTGTCACGGGTGGGTTACGGGTGTGCGTGCTTACGCCCCTCTGTTGCTCCGGACGGAGTGGTGCGAGGAGCGCGCCGATCGTAACTCACTCCCAAAAAGAAAAAATAAGTACTGTAATTTTAAATTTGGATAACTTATCTGCAAATATATCCACATTTTCGTTTATAGTATTATACTGCCTACATAATTTAGAAATAGTAAAAATTTGTTCTAAATTAGTTTTTGCCCGGGGTTGTTTATAATGTGGGTTTAATAGCACGCCTAGGTGTGCATCTAGGAATATGAAAATAAAAGCATTGTAATAGAGCAGGACATTCGTACTGATTTCTTAATACTTTATAGAGAAAGGACATGTCTAGCAATAGTCTATAATATATTTATTGTCGTTTAAAACACACCATACGTTATTTTCAATACCATTGATTGCTTAAACAATTGCAATTTAAGGATCAACAAACTCTAAATATTCCGCATAGCCCTTTTTAGATTAGTTATCTACAATTAGTTATTCCAAGCGGTGGCCAAATAAGAATACAATTTACCACCCCCTTCTCTTTGCCCGTAGGTGTCGCAAAAGGCGACTAAGGGATATCTTGTGCACATAATAACTATCCAAGAGAAAGAAAACTGAAATAAAATCCTATACCAACACTGAGCCTGACCAGTGTGGTATAGCAGGCCAAGTCGTCTCCCAATGTTGAGGAGGCTGGAGCCCAATAGTGGGACGTATATGAGCTGTGATGCTGGTCTATAAAAGGGGATCATTTTAAGATATTTAAAAAACTTGTTATTTTTACTTACAGTTGTACGTTTTCGACCGAAAAGATAAAGTGAGTTTGATAGACAGTTACGTGAGCCTCATTCCTGACTCATACTTCGATGTAAAAGTATATACCTGGGTTATTGACTCCTCAGATAATGTAAAACAACTGGCTTTAAGGAGCAGAAAATGTATTTTGGACACTGTAAGCTTTTCATTTTTATTCTTTGTTTTAACCCCCAACAAATCAAGAGGGCTGTTGTATCTTTGTATGTCTGTGGCATCGTAACTTCTAAACCAGTGTACTGTTATGATGAGTTTTTTGAAGTAAAAACTTCTTTAGTCACGTCGCGCACATTTTCTTAGGGGTAAATCTTATGGGTTCGCGTCACCGACATGCTTATGACTGGCACACGCGCAATGGGCTGTTTGCCTTAGACTTTGTATGGGTGAAATCTTGTGTATTCGCGTCACCGACATGCTATATCTATAACTATACAGCTGACGTATAGTGGTGTGTATATCTTATAAGTGAATTTAGTGTAAAGTTCAATGTGTATGTGCATCTACAACAATAATATTTTTTTCAACCTGTCCATTAAGCGAGAAATGTTTTTTATATTCTTCACCAAAATTGTTATAATAGATTACCAAAGCCCACTGTAGTCAGTTATGTCATGTTAAAAGTTCAATTTATCTTCATCTAAAAAGATAATCGTTCCTACCCGTGTCATGGCAATCTTTGAGTGAGGATTACGAAGATAAGCATCTCATTACAAAGGATAGAAGGCAGTGTATTGTATCATTCTTGTAAAAGAGAATCTATATTTAATGTATTAAGGTGGTTTTTCAATGTATTAGGAAATGAAGCAGCCTTTAACGCGGGTTTAATTATTTATATATAAGAACTGATGTATTAAATCGTTACGAAGCCTTACAAGAATCCGTTTTACTAACAAAATAAAATATGTAGTAATTTTTTTCATATTATTTTAATAATTTATGTACCTATATGAAATACTAAGATGTATTTATGCTTAAACTATTATTGGATATGCGCTAGCTATATGTATACGCATGAACTCATGTGCGGAAGCCCGCACGCACGCATTCACACCGGCACGCACGCATTCACGCCCGTATGCACACATTCAACGTGTCGTGGTTTCGATTCTGAATGTGGACGTAGTTTGTGTTCATTAATTATATATTTGTAGTGTTTCCTATAATATAAAGATTCGTTTTATTTATAACTAGCAGTGCGGGCGACTTCGTCCACGTAGAATAGTGACTTTGGGTGGTATAGTGACTTTCGGGATTTATTTATTTTAAAACTTCTGTGGCCAAACGTTGAGAACGTTCAGCACTTAATATGTTATTGATTAGACGAAGTTCGAGTTGTTTGTGAAGCCAAACGTTGTGTTCGTTCAACGCTTGTTTCTCTAGTGCGGTTTCGTTCAGCGATTTCTCGTTGAGTAGCCAACCTCTATTTTCATCCTCTGTCTCATTGCTGCGCATAAGTCGCAGTCGTTTTACAGTGGCAGACTGTCGAGCAAGTTGAAGTCTCTTTCTCGGCATTTTGCAGTGGCTACCGCCCCCTCGCCCCTCGTGACCATCCGCCACATCACACATGCGCTCGCAGTACTTAATACTTATTTGGCTACAACACTAATAAGTACTTACATATTTTTTTACTATCGCGATATTTTGAGTGAAATGTCCGAATTTAATAATTCTAAAAGTTCTAGAAAGGTATTAATTCCGTCTTGAATATGAAGTAATTTATTTTGATAAGGATTAATGCGCAAGGCACATAATAAAGAGTTTTTTTAAGCGACGGCATTTTAATTATTTAAAAAAAATTAAAAAAAACATTTATTTTGAGATAACTACAATAGTTAGATATATGGTGTCGCGATATTATAATTATGTTCTGCAAAGTTGTAGTATATTGTTTTGTTCTATAATCAATAGTTTTCGCAGTACACGCTATGTAAGGATTTTTCGCGTCATTTTTTACACCTTGGGTTACATTACTTGGGTTATATTACTGGACTTTTAGTACGGATCCCTAATTTTTTTGAAAATATAATATAGCCTATAGCCTTCCTCGATGAATGGACTATGTAACACTGAAAGAATTTTCAAATGAGACCAGTGGTTCCTGAGATTAGCGCGTTCAAACAAACAAACTTTTTAGCTTTATAATATTAAGTATAGATTAGTATAGATGTGTCATTTTATTTACTTGCTTACACATCAGAAATCATTAGTGTATCAACTCTTTTCCAAAATGATGTAATTCGCCGTTCTTCACGCATGCGAGTATAAGTTAAATGACATTTGATAGTTCCTGTTGAAGAGAACGTAATACTTTTTTTTTATTATTTGTTTGTGTCGGGGGTTAATTCAAAATTTGAAATTTTACTTATTGTTATATTTATTAAATGCTCCTTAAAATTATACAAAGTATAAATTTAAAAAATACCATCCTGTCACCTTATTTTCTATTTGCAGGATATAGGACCCAGCGCTGGCTTCTATCAAGGTTGTATTACAAGAATAATTCTAAGAAGAGTTGTGAATTATTGCAGATGTTTACCTTTTAATTTTACCTGTAAGTCATTCATTTGCTGATGTCATTCAATGCTGAAATATTTCATTATTATCTCAGCCCTTAGCATAAGAGGACAATAGGTTGAGAGGTCTAGATGAGATGAGATGAGAGAAACGAACCTGCTATTTTTTTCGGACAGCGCCTAACAGAGTTGAATTTGCGGATTTACTTCTTTCTCATAATTCCACCATTCCCAACCAGGTAATCATTAACCAGTTTTACAAATCCCACGGGGAAGAATTATCCTGAGGTCAACTTAAGAGATTTTAAATTCATGATTTTTTTATGTTGCATCTATCTTGATCATTTCAATTAAAAAATTAAAATAATATTATATTTTATTACAGTTACCGAATTAGATGTGGAAGAATATTCAATTTGCAACTGGGATCGTTTGGCGTGCATCTTCCAAGCTATAGGTTAGGCATATCATAATTATCTCAGCTTTCTAACTAATAGGCTCAGTCCTCCTCCACTATACAGTCATTAGAGTCTATTATACAACACTGGTCAAACTCCTGTTCCAAAGACCCTGTGCTTTTACATCGAATCTTTCTTTTCTGCCATAGATCTTATCTCATTATCTGTATGTCCCTTAGTAGTCATTTATCGCCCTATTGTCCCTTAGCACCCATGAGCAAGCAATAATGAATTGTATTCTTACTCCGTCACCATACGAACCATTATCGTAATTACTGAAGCTATACCGAAATAAGAATACAATTCCAATATTACCAGAGGATGTCGTGAAAGAGGAAAGAAGGGCTAGATTATCAGGGATAGAAGGGATAGATTAAAAAGAAGAAGAGATAGATTATACATATAAAAATTGTGCAAGAGAAGGAAATTACAAAATAAAACTCTATACCAACTTGCTTGATCAGCGTGGAGTGGTAGGTCATTTTCCCTCCCATTGTTGAGAAAGCTGAAGCTGTTGGAAGTATGTGAGCTGTGATAATGACGATAGATAGATAGTTGATAGAGATAATCAGAAAGTTAAGTTTTAAGGCAGCTTAAATAAACCTAGTCTTTTTTTGTAGTCTTATTAATGCTTTCATTCGCGATAGTAGTAATAATAATATAAGTAAAATAACGTAACCATATATCATTGTCATTTTATCCTAATGCTTTTTTTTTTTTGTGTGGGCTGCGGTCGGCGCGCCTACGCACCACTCCGTCCGGGGCGACAGAGGGGCTCAAGCCCGCAACTCCCGCAACCCACCCGAACACCACGTCGCCCTCGTCGCTGGGCCGACCACTGGAGCAGGGTTACTTGTCATCAGTGGTCAGCCCGACGAAATACCCTCTACCCGGGGTACCCTCCCATCGACCGACGTCCCCCCCTCGGGGAGGACGTCGGTCTTTCCTCACGCGGTCGGCCTCTCGGCGGGTGACGGACTAATCCCCGGTCACGTCACCCGCGGCCTCGGCTAGGGCGGCATTGCACGCAGGTACTCCCGCCTGCGCCGCCCCAGTCGCCGACGGCGGGTCGCATCATCGAGGCTGTGCTCCTCGCGCTCGCGACCCGCCGCCTCCTTCTGCGAGATAACTGCCTCGCAGAAGGCTGCGACCGCGTCCCAATTCCTGATGCTGCCGAGCATCTCCCTAGCGATGGTCGGCAGCGTCAGGTCTGCACCGATGATTGCGACGAGTTCACGACGCGGCTCTGCCCAAGCGGCACAGACCTCGAGCGTGTGCTGCGCCGTGTCCTCGTCGCAATCGCAGTGGTGGCAGGACGGAGTTCTCTCCCTCCTAGCGACCCTGTACAGGTACTTGCCGAAGCATCCATGCCCCGTCAAGACCTGCACGAGTCGGAAGGAGAGCACCCCGTGCCGCCTTTCTAACCACTGCATCAGCACCGGCCGGAAGGCCTCCACGGTCCAAACACCGTATCGAGGCCTCTCCAGCCGGTCTGCCCAACGGGCGATGACGTCCCGGCGGGCGTCGACGCGCCAGGCGGTGAGCTCCTTCAAGGAAACAACACCACCCCCCCCGCGCACCCCCGACACCCGCCGATACAAGTCGGCGAGCATTTGCGCCTCCAGGTCCCACGGGGGAGTCCCGGCCAATAGGCACGCCGCCTCCGTCGCCACCGTGCGGTACCCGCGGATGATCCTGACCGCCATGACCTTCTGTGGACGCCACAGAAGGGCCCTAAGTCGGGCGGTCATGGATCCCGCCCACACCGGTGCGCCGTACAGGGCCATCGACCGGATGACCCCCGCGTACAGCTGTCGACATGCCGCGCTCGGTCCGCCCACATTCGGCATCAGCCATTGTAGGGCGGACGCCACGCCGACGAGCCGCGGGACGAGCCTGCGGAAATGCTCCCGAAACCACCATCGCCCGTCGAGCACCAGGCCCAAGTACTTCATATGGGCCTGGATGCTGATCCCAACCGAGTTGACGGTGATCGAGACGCCGATGGGAGGGTCCATACGGGGCCCATGGAACAAGAGGGCCTCCGTCTTGTCCAGGGCCACCCTCAACCCCAGCGCCTCGATCCGCCTGACGACCTCTTCGGTGCCTGAGGTCGCCAGGCTTACCGCCTCTTGTAGCGTCCCACCGCGGGCTGTGACGAGCGTGTCGTCGGCGTAACAAATCACGCCCAGCCCGGGTGGGAGGCTCCCCCGCAACGCCCAGTCGTAGCCGATGTTCCACAGGGTGGGTCCGAGGACTGACCCCTGTGGAACACCGCACGTCATGGGCGTTCGCACAACGTCCCCTACTCGGTTGGCGTAGAGGACGCTGCGCTCCTCTAAATAGTCTGCCACCAGCCGCCTCAGGTAAGCTGGCACTCCGTGGTAACGGAGCGCCTCCCTGACGCAGCTGAATGGCAGACTATTGAATGCGTTGGCGATGTCTAGGGACACCACCAACAGCACTCCCCCGCCGGTGACGGCCTCAGTCGCCACGGCCCTCAGGCGCAACAGGGCCTCGATTGTCGAACGACCTCTCCTAAACCCAAACTGGGCGTCCGACAGATCGGGCCCCGTGCCGACAAGGTGCCGCTCGATGCGGGCAGCTACATTTTATCCTAATGCTTTAAGGGTTTATCTAATTATAGTTACCTAAAGACAGATCTAAATTTCGAGTTCTTTATTGAGGAGTAGAAAAGTCTAATGCTTTATTGTCGGACCTAGGACTTAAACTGCTTTAAGTATTTTATCTTAAAATTGATGCTTTTTATCTTAAAATGCTTTGAGCTGGCCCAACTGCGTCTGATAAAATTAAAATTATATATAGCGGCTAAAGCGGTATAAATAACGTATTCTGTTATAAGTTAAGGTTGTTGGTGAAAACATGCATTTGATTTTCTTCATTCACCTGAATACTTTGATTTAAATATTAGAATTTTTGTCATTTTCGTTTATTATTAGAGATGGCACAAGTGGACATGAAAAATATAATAGCAGGCAGTGAATGCTACCAAAGATGTGATTACACGCAATATGATGCTGAAGTTGCATTCATAAGGAATCGGAGACGTATAAGGTATGTGTTCTCGCAAGACCACTGGCAGATTTGTACTCGGTACATCATCGCCATCGCCATCACCATCATCCTCGTCATCATTATCGTCATCATCATCTTCATCTTTATGATCATCGCCATTGTCATCGTGATCGTCGTCATCATCATATCATACATTAACTCCACTTTGCATTAACTCCACGTTGAATTAACCCCACATTACAGTAACTGCAGTAAACATTGCATTAAATCCATATTGCATTAACGTCATATTGCATCAATCTCAAATAATAGAGGTAAGAGCAGGATGATGATGATGATGATGATGAAAATGGTTTATATCTAAATTTACAGTGAAGTTGGCGAAGGTGCTACCAGGGTACAGGTGCATTTTAGAGAAATGACCTGTATGAAATACCGTCGAGAAATACTTTATACATGGGATCAAATGCTGGGTATGTTATAGAACGAATAAATTTACATACATATACGTATACAACGAAACTACAATCAAAATCACTCCAGGATCCCCAATATGCCATTAGCTTGCTTTCACATCCATCAGGATATCTTTAACCTCCCCGCCAACGCCATAATCGTCGCCCTGTTGGTAACACATATATCCCATGATGTCCATATTCCATAGTCAGTGTCACCACTCATTCCTCTGGTGATCTTTCTGTCAATTATCACGGCAACGAAGGATGGTAAAACATCATGTTCTTAATACGTTCTCTTCTACTTGGTTAAGATACACGTCCCCCATTTCGTCCAGGGCGATAATAGGACGGCACGTGGCTTCATATTCCGACGTATTCCCTCCCCATAGCCATTTGCCAACCATTGCTACCGAATTCTTGATCTCCGTAGCTAGACCAGCCAGTGGCAGGGTACCTTGCCATCAAGAGAGCCGTCGGGGTATCGCCCTCACGCGGTCAGTCTCTCTTCGAGTGACGGTTTGCCTGGTACCGGGCGTTAGGGAGGGGCAGTACCAAAAGGGTATCTCGCCGGGTTGGCCACGGACGACAAGAAATTCGGTACCTGTGGTTGGCCTAATGCCGAAGGCAAGGCAATACGATGGGTTTTGGGGCTGCACTCCGCCCTTTCGTCACTCCGGATGGCACGAACGGCGTGGTTGCCGACCAAGACCACCCAAAAAAAGGTTTCCATCTTAGGTCTTGTGCAGTTTCAGTGCAGTTTCAAAAATCAAAAAGATTATTATAACGACAGTTTTTATCAATTATAACTTGCAGCTAACCTTGGCGGCATCTTCGGTCTCTGTCTTGGAGGATCTATTATCAGCATCATAGAGATATTATGGTTTATCTTCGAGCTAATTATCTCCATCGTGGCTGCCTACTTCAGGAAACCCATTGCTCCTAAAGAACAGAATAATAAAGTATTTATTGTGTCACAAAAAGATTTGCTTACCAAAAAGCTGTCAGGGAAGATTAATACGAATGGAAAATTTAAATTTGTTAATTAATTTTACTGTTTTCTAGATTGTTGGTTTACCAAGCATTGTTTATCTTTTGCTTATACCTTTATAGAGCTGCTGAGTTGCTTGCCAGTTTTTTGCAGTATATTTATAAATATTGCAATATATTTCTTAATCTTCCTCTCATGTTGAGAAATTGATTGATGGCTATAGATTGTTTTGAATCTGGATGTAATTTTTATTTGTTAATGATGTTTTGTAATAAATGACGGTGATACAAGAATTTATTCTTTAACACGGTTGTATTTATTAAAATAAAGTACTAAATACATGGATATCTCTCAAATAAAAAAATAAATGATTGTGTGATTGTTTGTTTAAATTTGAGAGAGGTATTTATTTTATAAACATTATCAGGATGTTCTTACAGAGACTTTTTCTTTCAAATAGCTCAAGTGCCTTTGCTTGCCTGCTGTCTACAAATTCAAATCATTTATTATGCTTAAACCCCGAGAGGGCACTTACATACTGTCAATATTAACACATTGTAAATAAAACTATTTTATGGATTTTATCGCTTTTGTACACCTTTAAATTAAAATAATCCAATAAACCACCGGAATCTTTTATTTTTTTAGCATTTTTAAATTTGCGTACAGTATCTTGTACGTACTAGCTCCAGTGTGATGCCCTTCGAACCACAAGATACGTAATATAATTCAAACGATTATGGCCGGACCAGATCCCACAGATCTCAACCACTATGGAGAGAAAGCGAAGGTAGATAGAATAGGAGGAAGAAAGGAATACCACTAGGAAAGTGAAGGGAGTGAGAATGCGTGCAATGAGGTTCGGTGGGACTAAGGGATCACCAAAACCCACCACATGCAAATACACTTAGAAAGTTGGGCTTCGTGAACGTTGTGCATCAATAAAATGCCACTACTCAGACATTGATTTTCAGCGATAGTGTGGTACTACTACAGACGGACCGACGCAGAGTGTCGACAGTGTAATTATACCACATGTAGCTTCTACGCTATTTATGTAAAATATTTTCATCTTATACAATTTTAACTCAGTGTTACTTTGATAGTAACTTTATTACTTCTATTAGTAACTGCTTTTTTTTATTGCAAACGGTGGCAAACGAGCAAACAGTAGGATAAAGGACCCGAATATCGGATACTTTTTGAAAATTAGGTAAAAGATATATTAATAGTATACGTAGTTACATAGAAATTTTTATATGTAGTCTCTAATTCATATACTATAAGAAAATTAAACGAATCACACGACCGCAATGTTAAATTAAATACAAATTTAAAAAATAAACTTGGCAAGAAAATCAGGGCTTGACCGAGTAGGCTCCTAATATCGGATACCTGATAATATCTCAATATCGGTTCCCCGATATTACCTACCCTAAATAAAATAGTTTATAATAAACCTTGAAACACTATTATACGTTTAAAATCTCTTCAGATTTTACAAAAAATAAGTATTAAGTTATAAACGCAGTATTAATCAGCAAAGGTAGTTTAAATTTTATAATTTTTAACATAATACAAAATAAATGAACAGTTGTACGAGTTTAACAAATTCTTATGATTTATATATTAAAGAAAAAATCCAAAATTTTTTTTATTTAAATCAGATATCCGATATTGAGCAACGCTATGCATCCGATATTAGGAATTCGCAAATGTAAATAAAAACATAGAAATATTAAAAATATTGTCTTCGTTTTTCAATAAAGCTTAGTTTTTAAGTAGGTTATATAGCAATTACTAAATTACAAGAAAGACATAACATCATAAATCACTTAGGTACTTGCTTAAAATACTGCCTTAAAAAGCCACTACGTAATATTTTGTGCGACAAAAATTAAACTTGTATCGGTTTTGTCTGCATTTTGATAGAGAGATCAATGAAAGTGCTTTAGTGCTTCTATCTAGCTTTGAACTAATAATGACTATGCTGTTCGGCACATAACGTTGCTTTGTTTAGGAGATATTGATATATCCGAAATTACGAAACCATCCGATATTCGGTTCCTTTCCCTTACACCTGATAGTAAGTGTTGCTGCCGCTCATGGACCTGTACAAGGTCGCTGCCTACCGCGAAGAAAGTGAAGGGAGTGTGAATGCGTGCATTGAGGCTCGGTGATACCAAAGGCACTATCATAACCCACCACATGAAAACACCCTCAGAAAGTTGGGCTTCCGGCTCTCTCGCTCACCGAACGAAGCGCAGTAACAAATTGCTACTACTCAGACGTCGATTTTCTGCGAGAGCGTGGTACTACCCCGGACGGACCGGCCCGCAGCTGTAGACAGATAACTGTCGACAGTGTGGTCCTACCACGTGCTTAAAAAAAAACAATCGTCTGGCAATTAAAAGAAAAGAGACATTAAGAACTCCATCTATCTATCAAGATTTAAAAGTTCAGCTGATTCCTTAGCTATCTTTTACGATTCCCAAGAGAATCTAATGGGTGGCGACATTTTGTATTCTTAGCTTGTTGTAATTCTTGCATCAATAAAAAGCTACATTATCAGCAATTAAGAGATGACATAGATATCATCATATTTTCACGGGAATCTGAACAACGAGCGTGGAAGTAATATTATAAATGCGAAAGTTTGTTAAGATGTTTGTTATTCGATCACGCGTAAACCGTTGACGAGATTAGGATGAAAATTAAAATATAGAGTATTATCTTATATTAAATTAATCGATAAGATTCTCTTGAGATAATAGTTCAACTTAGCGAAAACCAATTTAAATGCACACGAACCAGCTGGCAAAAGCTAGTATTAATATAAATAAATCTTTTGAAATTGTTTCATTTCTAATTCATTGGAATAGATTAAATAGATAGATTACATATTGATCTATAAAATTCCAAGATTACCAAGAAACTATTCAGGTATGATGTTGTAGTTGTTATAATTGGATTTCAATATAAATCCAACAACCCTTAAAACTAGTTATAGGAGCTAACGTTTTGTACTAATAAAATTAGAAATATCAAATTTAAATACTCGCTTTCCTAAGGCCGTATACGTATTAAAAGCAACATTTATGATGATTTCATTCATTCATTCATTTTGGTTCATATATGTCCCACTCCTGGGCTCGAGCCCCCTTCGTAATGAAAGGGACATTGGGTTTTATTACAAATTTTCTTTATCTTGCGTAAACGTTATATGCATATTATATCCCTTAGTTGTCGACATCATGGGCAAAATAGGGAGTGCTAAATAGTATTCTTACTCTGGCACCACACCGATTTTTGATGATATCAAAATTAAATTGATATTTCACAATTAGTGTTTCAAAGCGATTGGAATTTGTTTAGGTTCCTGAAAATTCTCCTCTTTTTTTTTTTTTTTTTTGGGTGGGTCGCGGTCGGCGCGCCTCCGCAGCACTCCGTCCGGGGCGACAGAGGGGCTTAAGCACGCAACTCCCGCAACCCACCCGAAAACCACCTCGCCTTCGTCATTGGGCCGACCACCGGAGCAGGTTTACTTGTCGTCAGTGGTCGGCCCGAAGGAATACCCCCTACGCGGGGTACCCTCCCATCGACCGACGTCCCCCCCTCGGGGAGGACGTCGGTCTTTCCTCACGCGGTCGGCCTCTCGGCGGGTGACGGACTAATCCCCGGTCACGTCACCCGCGGCCTCGGCTAGGGCGGCATGAGGCGCAGATAGTTGCGCCTGCGCCGCCCCAGTCGCCGGCGGTGGATCTCCTCATCGAGGCTGCGCTCCACGCGCAGACGATCCGCCGCCTGAAAATTCTCCTCTACAGATGGCACTGCATAATAGTTAAGATACCACCAGGCCATTTTCAATTGCTAGTGGGTGCGTGGGTTCGAGGGTTCGATTGCCTCCAGGGATAATATTTCGCATTTCAGTACTGAGATTCATAGGTCGTTGTATTGAATCTTGCTGTTTTTTATATATTTATCTATCTAAAACTGCTTAATTTGGTTTAGTAAAAAACATCTAATCATCTTCACAAACTTCCACATTTATAAGATTAATCTTAATTGTAGGAAGTAAGATCTCAGGTAAAAACTGCACCGACCGAGCAGGGGACGTTGTGCGAACGCCCATGACGTGCGGTTTCCCACAGGGGTCGGTCCTCGGACCCACCCTGTGGAACATCGGCTACGACTGGGCATTGAGGGGGAGCCTCCCGCCCGGGCTGGGCGTGATTTGTTACGCCGACGACACGCTCGTCACAGCCCGCGGTGGGACGCTAGAAGAGGCGGTAAGCCTGGCGACCTCTGGTACCGAGGAGGTCGTCAGGCGGATCGAGGCGCTGGGGTTGAGGGTCGCCCTAGACAAGACAGAGGCCCTCTTGTTCCATGGGCGCCATATGAGCCCTCCCATCGGCGTCTCGATCACCGTCCACTCGGTCGACATCAGCATCGGGGCCCATATGAGGTACTTGGGCCTGGTGCTCGACGGGCGATGGTGGTTCCGGGAGCATTTCCGCAGGCTCGCTCCACAGCTCGTCGGCGCGGCGTCCGCCCTATCGTGGCTTATGCCGAACGTGGGCGGACCGAGCGCTGCGTGCCGACGGCTTTACGCGGGGGTCATCCGGTCCATGGCCCTGTACGGCGCACCGGTGTGGGCGGGGTCCATGACCGTCCGACTTAGGGCCCTTCTGTGGCGACCACAGAGGGTCATGGCGGTCAGGGCCATCCGCGGATACCGCACGGTGGCGACGGAGGCAGCGTGCCTATTGGCTGGGACTCCCCCGTGGGACCTGGAGGCGGAGATGCTCGCCGGACTATATCGGCGGGTGACGGGGGTGCGAGCGGAGGGCGGTGTGGTCTCGTTAAGGGATCTCACCGCCTGGCGCATCGACGCCCGCCGAGACGTCATTGCCCGTTGGGCAGTCCGGCTGGAGAGGCTTCGGTTCGGGGTGCGAACCGTGGAGGCCTTCCGGCCGGTGCTGATGCAGTGGTTGGAAAGGCGGCACGGGGTGCTCTCCTTCCGACTGGTGCAGGTTTTGACGGGGCATGGGTGCTTCGCCAAATACCTGCACAAGGTCGTTAGGAGGGAGAGTACACCGTCCTGCCACCACTGCGATTGCGACGAGGACACGGCGTGCCATACGCTCGAGGCCTGCGGGACTTGGGCAGTGCAGCGCTGTGAACTAGTCGCAATCATCGGTACGGACCTGACGCTGCCGGCTATCGCTAGGGCGATGGTCGACAGCGTCGGGAATTGGGACGCGGTCGCAGCCTTCTGCGAGACGGTGATCTCGCGGAAGGAGGCGGCGGATCACCTGCGCGAGGAGCGCAGCCTCGATGAGGAGATCCACCGCCGGCGACTGGGGCAGCGTAGGCGCAACTATCTGCGCCTCATGCCGCCCTAGCCGAGGCCGCGGGTGACGTGACCGGGGATTAGTCCGTCACCCGCCGAGAGGCCGATCGCGTGAGGAAAGACCGACGTCCTCCCCGAGGGGGGGACGTCGGTCGATGGGAGGGTACCCCAATAGGGGGTATTCCGTCGGGCCGACCACTGACGACAAGTTAACGCTGCTCCAGTGGTCGGCCCAACGACGAAGGCGACGTGGTTTTTGGGTGGGTCGCGGGAGTTGCGTGCTTAAGCCCCTCTGTCGCCCCGGACGGCGTGGTGCGGAGGCGCGCCGACCGCGACCCACCCACAAAAAAAAAAAAGTATAATATATAACACTGTGGCTAATAGGAACTGAATCTGTAAGTGTAAGCAAATTGGTCCGTGTTTAGTAATAATAGGTTCTGTGCAATAACCGTTGTCATATCAACTACTGGGATAACAAAAATGTAACTATTAATTTTTATATTAATATTAATACCAAATTTATGACCTAGTATTTATATAAGTTGGAAATAAAATATTTTTGAAACATTATTATTTTCTGAAAGATACATAGAAGCATTTAGGTAACAAGATATTAATACAAAATAAACAAAAATGAGAATTAACAGTAACACAATATTGCGGGAATTATATGTCGGCTCAACAATTACTGCCCTTAATTATGTACAGAATTTGATCGAGCTCGTTAAGTGGTTACATTACATAAAGGTTACCAATGAAGTTTGACGCTAATATGCTTAAGTAGGAAGGGTATGTTGTAAGTTGCTATAAACAAATTTTAAGGGGTTATAATCGGCTTGTAACAGAAGTACCATTAAGCCGAATAGACTGTTGTTACCCTCAATTCTCAGAAAGTACCTTTGCATATATTTTTTAACCGACTTCAAAAAAGGAGGAGGTTCTCAATTCGTCGGAATCTTTTCTTTTATGTATGTTCACCGATTACTCAAAGACACCTGGACCGATTTGCAAAATTCTTTTTTTGTTTGATAGGATATACTTCCCAGGTTGTCCCATAGTCATCAGGTCAGGATCTGATGATGGTATCCTTGAGAAATGGGTGGAATTCTTAAAATTTTATTAGTCTACTGTTTGAAGACGGTTTTTTTTTGTTAAAAATTATAGTTTATAATATTTACAAACCAATATAATTCGTTACAGGTATGTCCCAACATTAAAAAATCTTCATAAGTATGTATATTATACTGAGTAACATAATATTAATATGCACTTACAATATCCGACTAATACACTACTTCCTTAACTTTTTCTTAACTATGACTTGTGTATGACCACCAAATGTCCAATAGTCTCAGTTGCCATCTTTCGATGGACGATAGCAAATAATATAGCTTGAGCGTTTTCATTCAAGTGTTTCAATCATGAAAATATTCTACATAATTACATTATCATGAGAATAATAATAAGGTAGTTTGTATTTTATTTTTCGAGTGACGGTAGTTTTAAATATGTGTTACATGACTGCGACCAGTGGCGGCTGTACCTTTAGTGCGTTCGTGCGCTGAACCACCAAATCAAAATATTTAAAAACTACAAAATTTAACTTCATCTTTATTTTTAAATTACCTACCATTAATATTTATTCTTTGAACATAAAAAACATATAACAAATAAAATTCAAATTATGACGAAACAATATATGCGCATTACTAAACTATTAAAACTTATATTCCTTGCAAAAAAATCTTGTGCACTGAGGCGAGCGCACGGGGACTGCCCATACAACTTGTATTAGATATGAGTGAAAACGCCTGGCGCGTGAGACAGAAGATAGTTCATAGAAATATACTGAAAAAAAGAGTGTTCCCGTACGGCGCACGGGCGAACCGAACGTTGCCGAAAGAAGTCGACTTACGACGAAATTCGCCGATGATGTCTCGTTAAGTACCTACAGTAAGTAGATATAGTTTCGATGACGAGTTAAATATGGTTTGTTTACATTAATTGTTTTTTTTTATTTTGGTCTTAGTTCTATTTTATACTGCGTATACAGTGGGTGAAAATGACCATAAATATAGACTATATTAAAGACAACAACAAAACTTTTTAAAATAAAGTTGATATAAATTGGCGGGACCGCCAACGCCCTCTTTTATAAATATTTTTTGAAGTGTGAAAACAAACAAAATACCTATTTTTCTTCGCAACTACACCTACAATATGTAATGCGTTCAAAAATAATAAAAAAAAAATATTACGTAAATTGTTGTTCCATTGCAATTTGTTGTCGACCCGTTGAGCTGTAGTTTTAAGATATCATATCCGAACATCGCCCTGGCGATGGTCGGCAGCTTCAAGTCGGCTCCAATGAATGCGACAAGTTCACGGCGCTGCTTTGCCCAGGCGGCACACACCTCATGCGTGTACTGCGCCGTGTCCTCGTCGCAATCGCAGTGGTGGCAGGACGGTGTACTTTCCCTCCTGATGATCGTGTGCAAGTATTTGGCGAAGCTACCATGCCCCGTCAAAACCTGCACCAGTCGAAAGGAGAACACCCCGTGCCGCCGCTCTAACTACTGCATCAGCACCGGCCGGAAAGCCTCGACGGTCCGCACACGGGACCAAGGCCTCTCCAGTCGGACTGCCCAACGGGTAATGACATCTCGGCGGGCGTCGACACGCTAGGCAGTAAGCTTCCTCAAAGAGACCATACTGCCCTCCGCTCGCACCTCCGGCACCCGCCGATACAAGCCAAGGAGAATCTCCGCCTCCAGGTTCCACGGGGAGTCCCGGCCAACATAATGAGACCTAAAACTAAGTTCGCTAACGAGGATCACGCCTAAGTCACGACTTCACTGGCTATTTTCTGGTTGGAATTTAATACTTTATAATCATATAAGACACATTCTTGATTTTCTAGTAAAACTAATAGTAATAATACAACATTGTTAATGTTGAGAAATGTTGTATTATTACTATTATTAGCTTTATTCGCGCTTTTTTTACAATAAAAATATTTTTTTCTTATATACACTATTCTTAATTCAATATTTTTTAAATTTATTTTCTATTTTTAGTTGGATTTTCTTTAAAAGCGTATTTTTTTAGTTTTTTGAACTATTATTTATTTTTCATTTTTCAGTTGAATTTTCGCTAATCCTGATTATCCTAGTAAGGATAACGGGTCAATTGAATTGTCATCGGTCCTTAATAAGTATGCCAAATTTCGAGTTAATCCGACGTTTTGAAGGGGGTCAAAATCATGTTCAAAGATTCCGTTACATACTAACATACATACGTCTGAAGCTAATAAAAGCGTATTAAAAACATGTTGTGCCGACCCTAATTAGCGTGGGATGATGGAAGGCAAATGATGAATGATGACGATTTGGGCAAAAAATGTTTTTATGATCGTCTTATTACTTTATATACTTTACATACATACCCCACTGTTGGTTAAGAATTCCTCACATAAAGGGGAGGCAAATTGACCTACCACGCTGATCAAACTGGTTGATGTGGTTCTATTTTGAGAATTTCTACTCTTGTATACATGTTATTTGCATATGGCATCCCTTACTCGTCTTTTAATACACCCACGGGCAAGAGTGTTTTGTAATTCGAATTCCATCACAGTATTGTTTATTATCATCATCATCATCGCAGCCTACGTACGTCCCACTGTTGGGCTCGGGCCTCCTCCACAATGGGAGGGAATTTGACCTACTATACCATGTTGGTCAGACATGTTGGTATAGGTTTTCATTTCGAGCTTTCCTTCTCTTGCACAAATCTTATGTGCATATTACATCCCTTAGTCATCTTGTACGACATCCACGAGCAAGATAGGGAGTGGTGAATTGTATTCTTACTCCGTCACCACACGGAATAAATATATACCTAATAATAATAATTCTCTGTATAATGACGAAGTAATACTATAATTCACCACTATCTTGCCCGTGGATATCATAAAAGACGATTAAGTAATATGATACACACATAACATCTATGTAAGAGAAGGGAAACTCGACATAAAACCCTCTGCTAACACGTCTCGCACGACGGCAATCGTCGTCCCGGGAGGGATGAACGATCGACGGCAGTGGGTACCCCACAGGGTCTCCCACCGGGCCGGCCATGGAAGACAAGTAACTCTGGACCGGTGTTCGGCCTAACGGCGAAGGAGAGGAGACGGTGGGTTATGGGGCAGCGCGCCGCCCCTTCGTCGCCCCGGACGAAGCTGGACGGCGTGTGCGCTAATTATAAAAAAAAAAAACACGTATGACCAGCGCGGCATAGAAGTTCCATTTCCCTCCCCTTGTGGAGAAGGCCCGGGCTCTACGGTGGGACTTATGTGGATTGAGATGATGGTGATGTTGAAAATAATTTAATATTCGCTTAAATCTGTTTTTGCCATAGCATTTAATTTCGATAGTAATGCGCTTATCTAATTTGGCGATCGCTATGTTTACCTGAGATAGACAGGCCAGTAAGGTAAAGCCAATTGCTGAAAGAGGTCAACCGATAAATTCTACTTGACTGGACAACGGTCGACAATTTACAAATATCTTCTCGCCTAACATTTCTAAATACCTAGTCTGAAATACCTATATTGGAAATATTATAAATCAGAATGTTTATTACATTTTCATGCTTTAATTGTTCAAATAATGGATTTGAAATGTTGTATATACGTTGTTCAGCAATTTGACTGAATACAGACTTAGCACGGCAAATTATATTTTACTCACTACGCTATATATGTAGCCAAAGATGCCATGAATACTGTATTCCGTACTGAATAAGAATATAATTACTCACGCTAATCATAAGTTCTTGCGTTCATTAATCATCTTTTACAATTATACGCAATTGAGAATTGCGAAAGAGGCTCGACCTCGATTAGTTGGATGTATTTGAGATAAGACGTACATTTAGGTACACTTGAAGTGAACCATAATTATATAGATGGTGAATTGACCTGAACCGGAAGTATCGGCTTTTCGTGTAGAGTGAAATGGGTTCGATGCTTTTACAGGCAAATTCTTTGTTTTGTGAGGCTGAGTGTAATTTAATGATATCTGATGTTTACGCGAGCACTACACATTGTAAATAAAACTACTTTTACGGATTATATCGCGTTTGTATTTGATTTATGATTGCCCGACGTTTCGAACACTTTGCAGCATTCATGATCACGGGCGGACTAAGGTGTGTGCAAAGTGTTCGAAACGTCGGGCAATCATAAATCAAATACAAACGCGATATAATCCGTAAAAGTAGTTTTATTTACAATGAGTGTAATTTGTTTCCATTGATCGCTTATATTTTCGTGTGGTGACGAAGTTAAGAATACAATTTAGAACAAATCTTTGTTGCTGGTTGTCACTGAAGGGATCAATTAAGATCTTATTATATCTCTCAAGGAGAGGAAAAGTCGAAACAAAATCCTATATCAATTCGTGTGACAAATGTTGAAAGTACATCAATTTTTCTCCTATTGTTCAGGAGTCTGCGGTCCACCATTAGAATATAAATTCAAATTCAATTCAAATTCAAATACTTTATTATGCATAAACCCCGCGGGGGCACTTACATATGGTCACTTTTTACATTTTACCTTACACTACTACCGGATCGGAATGCGACCGCACTGAGAAGATCCGGCAAGAAACTCAGTGGGCTTGTCTTCTTTTTTATTCATTTACTATTTTTTTTTTAATAAGATAATATACAACAACATGTCTATTAATAGCTTCAGTGTGATGCCTTTCGAACCATCATACAATACAGTTATTAAATATAACGAAAAAGTACCATGGCTGGACCAGATCCCGCAAGCGGCACCCGATCACGAGTTAACCACTAGAGCAGCCATCACTCCCCTCAACCACAATGGAGGGAAGGGAGTGACCCGCTCCTCATAGCTACCGCAAGCAGACCCTTCAGTGAGCATGACCAATACCATGGGCCACAAACATAAAACACAGATTAAATAACAAATTCGTTTGGCAAAACACGCTACGCTTTACAATTATATTAACAGCAACAGAATAAACATGTATGTAACACCTTTTGAAATAATGAGAAAATGCCTGAATGAGGAGCTGCTCATAACCAGTCTGTATTATCATCAAGATAATCCGAGATTTTATAATAACCTTTTCTACAAAATCTACTCTTGATTGCTTTTTTAAACTTATTAACTGGCATATCTCGAATATTAATAGGTAATTTGTTGTAGAAGCGTATACATTACCCCATGAAGGATCTGTTAACTCGTTGAAGACGAGTACTGTGTACAACTAATTTATCCTTATTCCGAGTATTTACATGATGAATGTCACTATATTTTACAAAGTTACCGATATTTTTCTTTACATAAAATACATTTTCGTATATATATTGAGATATAACAGTCAGAATATTTATCTCTTTAAATTTCTCTCTTAGTGACACTCTTGGGCCTAAATTATATATCGCGCGGACCGCCCTTTTTTGTAGAATAAAAATTCTATTCAATTCCGCGGAGCAGCCCCAAAGTAATATGCCGTATGACATGAGACTATGAAAGTATGCGAAATAAACTATTCTGGCTGTTTCAACATCGGTTAACGCGCGAATTTTTTTTACCGCATAAGCCGCTGAGCTGAGCCTATTTGACAGTTTCTCAATATGAGGCCCCCATTGGAGTCTATTATCTATAGTGATGCCTAAAAAGGTGGTTGATTCCACAAGGTCCAGAGCCACCCCATTCATTTGAACATTGGTTTCCACTTGTCTCACATTGGGAGTAGTAAATTTAATACATTTAGTTTTTGTCTCATTTAGAACTAAATTATTAGAATGAAACCAATGAACAACGTTAGACAGTGCATTGTTCACATCGTCATAGTTGAGCATTTGTCGCTTAATCTTAAACAGTAAAGAGGTATCATCTGCGAACAACACAATGTTTTGATTGTCCCCTACATAATAGGGTAAGTCATTGATATATACAAGGGACAGAAATGGCCCCAGTATTGACCCTTGCGGAACGCCCATTTTGATAACAGAACCAGATGATCGTGCACCGTTAACATCGACTCTCTGAATTCTGTTGCTTAGGTAGGAAATTATAAGTTCCAGAGCGTTTTTCCTGATCCCATAGTGGTGTAATTTCTTGATGAGAGTTTCGTGGTTTACGCAATCAAATGCCTTAGATAAATCGCAAAAGATGCCCAAAGCCTCGTGCGATTCCTCCCAGGCTGAGAAAATGTTTTTTAATAATTCTACACCCGCATCAATAGTAGAGCAATTCTTAGTAAAACCAAATTGATTATTATGAAAAATACCATGGTTGTTAAAATAACTCAACATCTGAACAAGTATAATTTTCTCAAATACTTTACTAAGTGTAGGTAGTATGGATATCGGTCGAAAATTATTAACATCTGACATACTATCCGATTTAAACAAAGGAATTACTCTACTCATTTTCATGAGCTCAGGAAACACACCTCGAGCAACACAACCATTAAACACAGAAGTCAAGTGGGGAGCAATAATATTAATTATATAATTAACTGTCTTTACTGATAAACCCCACAGATCAACTGTTTTTTTAATATTAAGGGATTTAAAAGAGCGTAAAATATCTTTTCTGCATTTTACAATATATTGCTTAAGGAGCGATTCAGCTATAATAGGAGATGACACTAATGATTTTGTAATCAGTACAGGCACATTTGTGAAATGGGTTTCAAATTCAGCCGCCACTTCTTTATCTACTTTCACATTCTTATCACCTATCTTTAAACTAAAGTCTTTCTTGCGTGCAGTATTCCTACCAGTTTCACTATTTATCACATTCCAAGTCATTTTAATTATATCACCTGATTTTTTAATTTTATTTCTCAGATAAATAGATTTTGCACAGGAACAGGCACATTTAAATATTTTGGAATAGTTCTTTACATATTCTAAAAATACTGGATAATGGTTATAAGATTTTTCATGATAAAGATCATATAACCTTTTTCTGCTTTTGGAAATACCAGGAGTAGCCCATTCACTAAAACAGCAGGAACCCCAAAAGTCAATATTTTGGGTTTGAATATTTTATTAAATTCAGTTTTGATTATGTGAGATAGAGATGTATATAACTCATCTGGGTTGTCATGAATAGGCAACAGCGGCACTCTCATACTCAGGTTGTCTCTAAAGTTTTCTAAACGGCTGACATTCATAGGAATAAAGGTAATACTTTCTCGTTGAATCTCGTTGAATTAGTTCGAGGCAGTACAACAAGTTGTCCACAGTGATCTGAATCCAGTGTGTTTAAGATGTATTTACTAATTGGCTTTGCATTTATAAAGACATTATCTATACAAGTTGCACTCTTAGCAGTTATCCTAGTAGGTTCTAAGAAAGCATTATACAAATTATAAGATTTCATGAAAGTTATAAATTTTTGTGTAATATTATTTTTTTCCAATAAGTTTATATTAAAATCACCACAGATCACAAGAGTTTTATTACTGGCAGAGATTTTGAACACAATATCCTCCAACTGTCTCTCAAAATCATCATATGGTGAACATGGAGGTTTGTATACGCACACAACTATGAACTGCTCAGACTCAATACAGGCAATTTCAATAACACGTTCAATAGAGAGCCTCACAATATCATTTCTTTGATTTCGGTGATTAGGAAAATTGAACAATAATTGATTATCTTTGAGCCAGTGTTCAGTAACGCAGAGGATATCTACCTGGTAATCATTCAAAAATAATTCAATTTCCAAATCTTTACCTAACATTCCCTGAATATTCTGATGTACCAGGTTGATTGATTTATAATTATTCTTAACACTTAAAATACTTAGGCAAGAGGAATTCTCTGTTGTCTTAATATCTAATTTAAATTAGTTTGTGAATTAATGTCACTATTTACATTAGTGTAAATGTCATTATTTAAATGAATAATGTCAATACATTGCCCAAAAGAGGCAACTTTGTTAGCCAAGTTCTTGGCTGATGTAAAAAAAAAAAAAAATAAGATATAATTACTAATATTATAAATGTGAAAGTAAGTTTGTTTGTTACGCTTTCACGCTTAAACCACTAAACCGATTTCAAAAATTCTTTCTCTAATGGAAAGCTATAATATCAGGAAGTCACATAGGCTATACTTTATGCCGGTATTCTCACGGGAACTATGCGGGGAAGACAACTGAAACCGAAGCGAAGCAAGGGCGGGCTGCTAGTATTATTAATTGAGATCACTTATATATTTGTGAACCCCGCGATAGAATTCGTTTCTTAGTTAAAGCCTGATCTGACAAAAAGGCTAAAAATAATACACCATTAACCAACATGAATAATATTTCAGACATTTCAGACGAATCCTTTTACCTTTTCTTTTCCTTTATATTATTCTCATATATCAGAATAATTTGAGCTACAAAAAAGGCTTTGATTTGATGTAATATTATCAATGCCTAACGAATCCAATGTATGTATTTTACAACTTATATAAAGGAATATTTTGAAATGTAGGATTGAAAGGGCAACCCAACACTTTTAATAAATATACCGCACATCTCGAGAAAGGATGGAATACAAAATGGATTTATTCTGAAATAAATAAAACTATCTTGATCCTGTGAGCAATTTTCTATAGTAAAATTGTAAGTTGAAGTTCTGGAGGCTCTCCATTCTTACACGAAATTTAAGCAGCTGTACTATCAAATAATCATTTCTGATAGTAGGCACGCATGCAAGCACGCGAGCGCACATACAAGCCCATACACACCACATACGCACACACACGCACACACGCATACGCACACACACGCAAACAACATCAAATCACAAAATTTAAATTCTAATTATACAACGGAAAATTCAATATTTTTATTTATTTACTTTCTACTAAAAAGATTACTAAATAAAAAAATCCTATATTATAGAATACTCTAAAATTTAGTAGTTTTTTTTTTAGTATTAGCACCCCGTCCCAACTTTGCAGTAGTAGCAGACGATAGCCGACTTTGCAGTAATGTGGCAGCATTATATTTTATAGTCTAACTAGCAGACCCGGCCACGCGTTGATGTGGCTAATGTTTTTGTTATATTACATTTTATTAAGTTATTTAAGTGGAACTGTAGGAGAACATCAGTCACGGGGACCACCATGCTTTTTTACATAGATGCCATTTATAAAAAAATACGACGACCTCCATAGCAGTTTTAAAATAAATTTAACTTATACTTTAGCCTCAACAACACGTGCCTCAACAATAGCATAACCACATGCTATTGAATTGTAGCTTATATGACACATTTATACATTTGACATAGCAGCGCCATCTATTAATTAATTACTCAATCCAGTTAACAGATATCGCCATCTGTTAAAATTGTTTGGAGTTAACAGATAATTGTGAATGTCAAATACCTAATAGACAAATAATTTGCAATAAAATAATATTACGACTATAAATTAAGATATAAGCTATCCTATCTTTCAAGTTGGATTAAACTGCACACGGTGTGCAAATTTTATTAAAATCATTAAGTAGTTTAAGAGTCCATCGCGGGCAAACAACGTGACACGTAATTTATATATATTAAGAAGATGATTTACAATGTCTGCACAGATGGCATAGTAGTTAAGTTATCGATTGAATTATCAATTAATTGTTATTTAACGATTATATGTAGCGTGAAGTATTTAATTGAGTAATAATACGCCATTACATAATTTTGGAAAACAGCTTATACAGCTGATACTGATTATCTAAACATAGCTAAGAACCACTGCAAGGAAATTGGTTTTCAAATGAAAATAATAGTTCAAAAAAACTAAAAAAATACGCTTTTAAAGAAAATTCAACTAAAAAATAGAAAATAAATTTTTAAAAATTAGAATTAAGAATAGTGTTTATTTTTATTGTAAAAAAAGCGTGGGGTGCATGTTGTCAATAGTTATAAATATTTTATTATCTTAAAAAGCACACCACGCTTTTTTTACAATATTTGTTTTTTCTTATATACACTATTCTTAATTCAAATTTTTAAAAATTTAATTTCCTTTTTAGTTGAATTTTCTTTAAAAGAGTATTTTTTAGTTTTTTTGAACTATTATTTGTTTTTCATTTTTAGTTGAATTTTCGCTAATCCTGATTATCCTAGTAAGGATAACGGGTCAAACTGTTTAAGATATTGAATTGTCATCGGTCCTTAATAAGTATGCCAAATTTCGAGTTAAGCCGACGTTTTCAAGAGGGTCAAAATTATGTTCAAAGATTCCGTTACATACTAACATACATACCTTTGAAGCTAATAAAAGCGTATTAAAAAAAACCGCATCGAAGTCGGTTTGTCCGTTTGAGAGCTACGATGCCGTAGACGGACAGACACACACACACACACACGCAAACAGACTCACAGACAGACATCGGCATCAAACTTATAATGCCCTATTTTTTTTTTTACGTCAAAAATAGATATACAGATAAATCAAAATATGTTTGATCATAAACACAACAACATAACAAACTCATCAACGTTTCAAACAACATAACTTATTACAAGTATTATTAATAAAAGGTACTGTGGTTTGTAAATTTATGAAACCTGCAAACAATGCCTTTGAACAATATTAAATATGTAAAAGCATTTGTCGTAACTTAGCCAATGGAAATATACAGTTACAACGGAGTTTTTTTTTTTTAATTAGTGCGGCTTTAGGTGATATCTGTCACTTCCATATCTTGGCCCTGGGTGTTGTAGAGGACGACTAAGGAATTAAATTTATATATTTAAAAAAGAACCAACAGTTTATATATAATACTAGCTGACCCGGCAAACTTCGTACCGCCATAATATTTTTTTTTTTTTTCGTAAATATATTTTCTCAATTTCCGAAAATATAGTCTCTAATAGGAGAACCATTGTGGCTTTGTTGGCATAAAAATTCAATCGTCTTGGTCTCGACATTGTTAATAATGATTCAAAGAGAATACAAATTGCTGATTATTGATTTCTGACCAAATTATAATTATCAAATTTTCAACCATACTTCATCATAGACAAAATTATACCATCAAAAACACAACTTGTAAAAAAAAGCCAAGCCTCGCAACTGAGTTCTTCTACCATAAAAAGTTGTGAGATCTATGTTATACCAAGTCAGTTAACTCATTCGGTCCCTGCTTAAGGGACCTTTCTTCTTAAGCTATTAAGTAAATAGTAAACCTAATAACTTCTTATAGTGACTATATCAATATTAAAGATCTTTTATGTTTTAAATAAACAGAATTGGCAATCGCATGAAAATACAATGTACCTCACAAGTAATACATATTATATTAAATTGTACTAAACATAGTGCGATTGCCAAGTCAATCTATTTATTTATAAGAAGTTGTTAGGTTTACTATTTACTTAATAACTTAAGAAGAAAGGTCCCTTAAGCAGGGACGGAATGAGTTAACCGACTTGGTATAACATAGATCTCACAACTTTTTATGGTAGAAGAACTAAGTTGCGAGGCTTGGCTTTTTTTACAAGTTTTGTTTTTGATGGTATCTCATTTCTTTTTGTAGATAGACCTACTTATTTTCCTTTCCGGTGTCTTCTACTTCTTGAATACCAACAACGGATTTTCTTAGAGCCCACTCTCTGAAAAATGAGACATCTCTCCTTTCCGTTTGAATCATTTCTACCTAAACTAAGCGGAGAGATATGGAAATAAAGAAATTTGATTGGTTTTTTGAAACATCTCCTCTAGTCTCCTCTCCGCTTTGATGGCAATCGAGCCTAATGATGGCGGTCTTTCTTTCAGGTAAATTGCAGTTAGTTTGCTCAATACTTTGGGAGATTTTGGTACAATTTCATAAGACATGTCCCACTCTTGCTTTTTCATTAAGTTGATTGACCATTTTACAAGTTATCATTGAACATAATTATATCTAGGTATCTGTCCACACCTATAATGCCAATCATCATTCAGCCTATCGCCGTCCACTGTAGAACATAGACCCCCCCCCCCTCTCATGCTTCACCATAAAGTGCGGTATTGTGGCACCTGCATCCAACGATGCTCAAGGGTAATAGAGTTGCCATGACTAGAGCTCATTTTTCTTCGCCATATGAGGAATAATGACGTAGTCGCCACATTTGGTAGGTGGGTTGGTTTCGCAGTGAGATATCATACATTTCCCCGGCAAGAGTTGCTACCCACTCTCCAGTTGAATCTTTTTATTAAAATGACAACGCCTTGCACTAAGGGAATATTAATCCTTATATCGCGGGGGACTTTACAAACATATAATTCGTCATCGCATCATTGTCGTAGCTTTCATATGTCCCACTGTTAGGCTCGGGCCTCCTCCACAATAGGAGTGAATTTGACCCACTATACCATACTGGTCAGACATGTTGATATAGGGTTTCATTTCGAGTTTTCCTTCTCTTGCACAGATGGTATGTGTATATTATATCCCATAGTCGTCCTATACAACATCCACGGGCAAGATGCGGCAACGAGAGTGGTGAATTGTATTCTTACTTCGTCACCATACGGAAAGAACATATAATTAACCGATACAAATTACATTCAGACTCAGAACATCAATTTGTGGATCGTACAAGGTGTTGTCTTGCATGGGATTCGAACCCGCGACACTAGCACGGTACGTTGGTATCTTAACCACTACGCCATCTGCGCAGTCTTTAGCCGGTTTTTACGATTCTCATAGGGAAGCAATGATGACGACAAATATATTCTTATTTTTTACAAAGTTACATTTCATTAACTGCAAATGTAACTTTGTAATCCTATATATTTATATGAGTTTACAAAATTATTTATGCAGTTAGTGTATCTCGGAAACTGGATGAAATTTACAATGTTTCATAATTTTTCCTTCATTTATATACTAAACACTAATTGTATTCTAAATTTCAAGTTTCTATGTTTGCTGGAAGTGCCACTTTAATATTGATGATCGGTCAGTCAGTCAGTGAGTGACAAAATTACGTAATTTTAACTAGTTATAAATCTTAAACTATTGGTTCAAATTGAATGAAATTTGAAGTACACAATGTATATACAAGGCCTGCTAGATTACTAAAAATTCAGGCTTCTAGTTTTATTAACAACGACGTTATAGGGGGTCGAAAATGTTACAGCAGTGTTGCGTTTTGCCCGACTTTTTTTTTATTCGACTTGGCGGGGGCACTACCGTACCCCCTGATGTTTAGCTGTCATTTGCGTTTTTGTTATACTACGTTTCATATTGACTTGTATTCTCTTTGACGTTTTATGTCACGTCCTACGAGAACGTGATCGAATGGGATAAAAAATATCCTATGTCCGTCTCCTGGTTCTAAGCTTCCTCCCCACGAATTTTCAGCCAAATCGGTACAGTCGTTCTTGAGTTATAAATAGTGTAACTAACACAACTTTCTATTATATACAGCTGTATTAGATTATGGGGCAACTGTTCGAGTATGTTGTAGTTTAACGGTCATAGATCGTAATTAGAATATATATTACACAAAAAACAATATAACATAAAAGTTATAGTAATTTCAAAAATGTGTATCTAAGAGTCTATGCCTTAAATGTTACGTATTATGTAGGCATGTACAGACAGGATACATGTAGGCATGTAAAGCTTCGGCTATATAATTTCATTCATTTATACCTAGAATTGGGCAAACGCTTCAATGACATAGGCATAAACGCGAGCCGCCAACGGTAATCGGCCGATCAGCTGATTTAAAGCGAAGTTTGTCTTGCTTATGCGAACGTAATCATTGATTTATTCAATTTCTATTGAACATTTAACAAAGTACGAATATGTCGCAGATTAAGTATCACTGACTTAATACATTTCAATCAGATTTACACGAAAAATCGATGGCAAAATTTAAAACTTTACATGTCTCTAATCCATTAACGAATCAATATTTTTCCTTAAAATTTTTTTCATGGGTTCCTACCACCATTGCCTAACTCCCGTTTGACCAGCTGCCCCATAATCTGATACATCCTGTATATAGATTAGTTTGTGAATTTTTCGTTCATTTAAAATAGAATCGCCCGCTAAAAGCACATAGATACTTATGATTACATTTCTACAGAATACGAATTTTCAGCCAAATAGGTACAGTCGTTCTTGAGTTAACTAACACTATTTTCTTTTATATATATAAGATTTAACAATAAAGTAATAACACATAGCCAATTATAGATTATCCGTGTGGTGACGGAGTAAGAATACCATTCGCCACTCCCTATCTTGTCCGTGGATATCGTAAGAGACGACTAGGGGATATAATATTATAACATCTTAGCTCGCTATCGCTTATTATCGCTTATAACATCTATGCGAGAGATGGAAAACTCGAAATGAAACCCTTTACCAACCTGTCTGACCAACATGGTATAGTAAGGTCAATTTCCCTCCCATTGTGGAGGAGGCTCGAGCCCAACAGTGGGACGTATATGAGCTGAAATGATGATGATGATGAATTATAGGTTTTTACAGATACCTAGATACCTTATTATATTAGGAAATTCATCGATCGACAGTGATGAGAAACTCGCATACTTAAGCGCAAAGATTCAAAAATTAAAAAGTAAAACAGAATACTTATACTAAGGAATGTTACCACTGACACCCATATAAACATAGAAAATTAAAATGCAGATTGCTTCTATCCAAGAGAAGGAAGACTCGAAATGGAAACCAAAGCTCCCGTATTCGACCGGTGTGGTATCGTAAGTCAATTTCCCTCCTACAGTGGAAGAGGTCCGAGCATCATCATCGCCCATATACGTCCCAATATTGGGAATAAGAATACTACTCCCTATCTTGCCAGTGGATGTCGTAAAAGACGACTAAGGGATCTTTATATATAAATTTCTTGTGAACCTACGTGTGTAGGTATGTCACTGAACTTCTCCTAAACGGCTGGACCGATGTTGATGAAATTTTTGTGTGTGTTCAAGGGGATTTGAGAATGGTTTAGATTTACAATTGGACTCGGTAGGTGCCGCTTATTTGAACAGAACAACGTCTGTTGGGTCAGCTAGTCTTATATATAAAGTGTATGTCACTGAACTCCTCCTAAACGGCTGGACCGATGTCGATGAAATTTTTGGTGTATGTTCAAGGGAATACGAGAATGGTTTAGCTTTACAATTGGACCCGGTAGGTGGCGCTTATTTGAACAGAACAAATTCTGTTGGGTCAGCTAGTCTTTTATATAAAGTGTATGTTACTAAACTCCTACTAAACACCTGGACCGATGTTGATGAAATTTTTTGTGTCTGTTCAAGAGGATTCAAGAACGGTTTAGATTCACAATTGGACGCGGTAGATGTCGTTATTTTATTTGAATAGAACAACGACTGTTGGGTCAGCTATAATATATATACCATTTATGCAAGAGAAGCAAAACTCGAAATAAAATCCTATAGCAATATATCGGAACGACATGGTAAGGTAACCCCAGTTTCCCTCCTATAGGGGAGGAGGCTCTAGCCCAGTAGTGGGAGGTTTATGAGTTGAGAAGCTGATCTTGAGAGTACTTCCTGGGTCTTATTTTGCTTTGTAATTGGCCTATTGCTGATGTTTTCTTTTTCTGGTCAGCTATATTCTATACCAGGGTTCCTAAACTTTAAAGAACTTCAACCGAATACCTTTTATTTTATGGAACCTCATATCTAATAATAATAAATCCGAACGGAGGATGAGGACTGCAGCGCAACGTCGCATGTTAATTCTGGCTACATGCGCTGCTGTACCATAGTCCGGGCTGAATGCTTGCTAATGGAACACGGAAATTAATAATTCCGTTAAATTACTTTGATCCTTTCCATTATATTGACAGGGAAAAGTGTTGTGTTTGCTTTTTTGTACTTAATTTCAAAATTAAATATCCACGTTTTCAATAGATGTACTCTTTTATTTCGAAGTTATAATTGTTTTTCTTCCCAGTTGCTAAATTTATAATTGCTTTATTCCATCACCTCCAAAGTTATAATTGTTTGCTTCAAATTCTATAACTGTACAATATCGCTTTTTACGATCGTAACAAATCGAGCTTATAAAGAAGCTATTTTATTGTACAAATAAACTTATTAGGGAACGTTGTGGAATGAATGTACATGTAGTGACAAGGATTGAGAAAGGTATGTTAAGTTGGTTCGGACGTTCCACAATCAAATCGCGGACGTTCTTAAGAAAGGCCAGGTTAGAAGTACCCTAAACCGAAGAACATGTATGAGGAGATTAATTACTGTGGAGGAGGCGAAAGTGGTATGTCAAGATCGTAGCAAGTGGAAGCAAGTGGTCTCTGCCTACCCCTATGGGAAAGAGGCGTGATTATATGTATGTATGTAATAAACTTATTTTATTTAGAACATTATTAGCACCATGGGGTGACGGAGTAAGAATAGTTATAATATGTAGAATAGTAGGTCAATTTGACCTCCTCTTGTGATGGACGCCAGAGCTTAATAGTGGGTCTAATATGGGCTGTGATGATAGTGATAAGCTTTAGCACCAGAAATGAGAAAGAGGTAAATATAACAGAATCGAACTACAGAGGAATGAGTGCCTGAAGAGGTAATTTGTCGAGTGAACGAAGAAGGCCACGATTACGCTCCAGCCGGTGATGAAGAATACATACATAGCCTGTTCGACCTGGGTAATGTACGTATATAAGTACCTGCTTTAATTCTCGATGCGCATCTGCTGTTTTCTATGTGGTGACGGAGTAAGAATCAGCTCACCACCCCTATATCCTGTCCGTGGGTGATGTGAAAGACGATTAAAGGATACATGCAAATAATATGTATGCAAGAGAAGGAAACCTTGAACTACAACTCAATGTCCCTCTTATTGTGAATAAATCTAGCTCAGCAGTGGGACGTATATAAGCTGAGAAGATGACGATGATCTGCTGTTAGATGAGACCACGACGTGTTTGATAACGGTAAGCAATTGGAAGTCAGTTTTCTAAGATCTTAAGGAGGAATGGACCGCGTGTGCGCTTACTACGGCCCACCCATATAAAAAATATCGCATCTGTGCAAAAAAAAGAAAACTCAAAATAAAACTCTATATCAGCATGTTTGACCAGCATGGTATAGTTAGGGATGCAAATATCGAAACCAAAAACATCGATGTTTGATAACAAACATCAATGTACAAAAAACATCGCCCTGAAAACATCGATGCATCGAAACATCGATGTTTTTTAGAAATCTACGCGATGAACTTTTTGTTAGTTAAATCAAGCATATTTTTTACATGTAACACCAACATTTGCGTGATGTAAGGACCTTTTTTGCAGGCTCTGCTAAAATTACCATATATTTTCAATCATGCAGGAAAACATCGTATAAAATAACATCGATACATCGATGTTTTACAATAGCGAACATCGACGGCAAACATCGATGTTTTTTTATTGAAACATCGATGTATCGTTTGCATCTCTAGGTATAGTAAGCCCATTTCTCTCTTATTCGACAGGAGGTTCAAGCCTAACAGTAGGACGTGTATGAGCTGGCGTGTATCCTTTCGTCGTTTTACACGACACCCACGAATAAGATAGACGGTCGTAAATTATATTCTTAGTTCGTCCCCACTACACACTTTAAAAAAGATATGAATTTATCACTTGCCAGTGTGATCTTACCATTAGATAAACAATTAATTATAATTAAATCACGTTATTCACTTTTGAAAATATTTCATAGCATTTTCTTTCTTGTAAAATTATAGGGAAAATTAGGTATTATTTATAGTGAGGAAAATTAAATTTATTATCTTGCTAAATTGATAAAACAATCCAAACGAATAATAGACTTAAAGTCCCTTCTGTGGTTAATTTCTTTTGTTAATTTGCTAACTGATTTTACGTAATGATGATAATAAACATATAATAAAATTATATAAATGAAACAATAATTCTTAGAATAATAACGTGTAGAAAGATATTGTCGGTATTCAAGTGATCAAAAACGTGAAGGCAGAAATACTACATGCGTGCTAGCGATTATACACATGCACACGCACATCACTATATAATAGTCTTGGAGTTTTACAGTTGTTGGGTACGCAGTGACCTTGTACACTACGAAACGGTTTGGAGTAGGCTCCGCCTGGCACCAAATTAAATGCTTAATTTTTCGTGCGCGGAGTTACCTTTTAACAGTTATTATTCTAAGCAATATTTCATTCTGTATATTGACGAAGTAATGTGACGGAGTAATTCACGCCATTTTCGATTATCCGAATGCCTAACGACAACAATTAGTCTGGTTAATATTTATATAGGTTTACAAAATTATTTATGCAGTTATTGTGTGTCGGAAACTGGACGAAAATACAATGTTTCATATTTTTTCCTTCATTTATACAATAAGCACTAATTGTATTCTAAATTTGAAGCTTTTATGTCTGCTAGATGTGTCTTTATAATATTGATGATCGGTCAGTCAGTGAGTGAAAAATTACGAAATTTTGACTAGTTATAATTCTTAAACGATTGGTTCAAATTGAATGAAATTTGTAGTACCGATACCGTGTGTAGACAATGCCTGCTGGGTCACTAAAAATTCAGGCTACTAGTTTTATTCACAACGAAGTTATAGGGGGTCGAAAATGGCCTGAATTGCTTCGAGAAAAGTATGTTACGGCAGTGTTACGTTTTTGCTTCACTTTCTTTTTTCCTTTTGCTCGACTTGGCGGGGTACTGCCGTGCCCCCAAATGAACCCTTGTAGCGAGGGTGATATTACAAACGTGCCATTAGCAGTCACAAATAACACCCAGATTCAGACAAAAAACAACTGTGGATTGTATAAAGAACTAGCTGCTGCCCGCGACTTTGTCCGTGTGGAACATTGGGCTAACACTAACTTTAACCCGCGAATACGTTTGCGTAGAAGGTTAAAATATTTTTAAATTATAAGATTCTGTCATATATGATAATTTTTACGACACTAACCGTTTACATAGCGCACACAGCGACGGCTCTCACAAGGAAAAATACCAGATTTCTACACATTCCTCATTTCTGCTTAGTTTTTATTGGTCTTAGCGTGATGATGTATAGCCTAAAGCCTTCCTTGATAAATGGGCTATTTAACATTGAAAGAATTATTGAAATCGGGCTAGTAGTTCCTAAGATTAGCGCGTTCAGACAAACAAGCTCTTCAGCTTTATTTATTAGTATATATATAGATCAGTGATGTAACGAATGTTAGGATTGAGACGCGAATGTGAGTGCGAATATTTATCTCCAATATTAGCGAATGCGAATGCGAATACGAATGTTGACTTTCAAATAAAGCGCGTGCAAAATATCATACGAGTTTAACATTTCGTACCATGTTTAAGCCAAATATAGCCAAGGTTAACCGTTACAAGTTGAACGAATGTAACTAATCAGATTCGTTCGAAAATAATCGTTGTAATTTGAGATTAGTTTATTATTATTATTGTATTTGTCAAATTCACAAACACGAGTAAAGCACATGTTATTGAAGTGTGGAGTTATTTCACAATTTGTGACGCTGAGAGTGTTGAATGCATAGTTTGTCACAAAGTTTAATAATTACTTAACAAAAACAATGTAATTTTTTCATATAGAATCATGTCCTTTTTTTATTGGCAAAATTCATTATTCATTCACACAAAAAACAAATATAAATTCCGGATAAGTATTCACTAACATACGAGTATCATATACTGTTTCTCCGAAACATGCTACATCTTATGGTATAAATATTATTCTGATTGTTCAGTGGTTTTCGCAGTATAACCGAACAAAAAACCGGCTCCCCATTCATTAGTTTATATAAAACTGACTAAAATAAGAGAGACAGCATCACTTACCGGGTTAAGAGCCTTCCGCTCGCCCAATGACCGCGCTAAGCTGTAAAGGTCATCTCGACCAACAGCTATACACACAACAAAAAAAAAAAAAAATAAGAGAGACAGCATTTCTAATTTAGTTGCTGACCTGAGTGTTCCATAATATTATTTTATTCAAATATTATGAGTAAATAAAAATAATAAATATTATCATATCATTACACAATTACATATATAATTTCCTTTTAGTTTGTCAAATATATTCGCCAAACATTCGCATCGTTCCTTGCGAATGCGAATGTCAAAAACATATGCGAATATTCGCGATGCGAATGCGAATATTCGTTACCTCACTAGTATAGATATAGATTATCCTATGTACCTATTCTATATCTTTACTAGTAATGGGTCGTCGACGATTTTACAGTCGACGCAACGAGACCGTTTATCGTCGATGGTAAACTAGTTGAATAAACAGTCTAATTTTCGACTAATTTACATCGTAGACGCTTAGACAAGAGGAGACGTTTAGTTTATATTATGACGTACGTTGATGGTCCATTGGTAAAGGACAACGAAACTTCAACGAATTTTATTAGACAACAGTTTCATTGTACAATATACATTGACGCTTCAACATGTAATGATAGTCCCATCACATGATAGCAGAGTTCAATGAATTGCAATCAATCTATCTATGCGTTATGATTTCGGCTCGACTCACGCCTACGGGCGGTGAGGTTTGCGGGGCGGGTGAAAAGCGTAGCGAGCCGTGCGAGCGCGCGCGCATCTCGTCTTCCAAGTTCGGGCCGATTCGGGCGCTTTCGAATAGTTGCAAGTCGTCGCGTTCGTGTCATTCGTTGATACGACGACCGTTTCGCGAAGCCGTTCATACGTAAACATGTTTATCAGTCAACTATAAACTTGTTTATTAGTTCACGGCAAAGAAACAGTCGAAAAAAACTGTTCGTTTATTCAACGTCCACCACTAATCTTTACCATGCAGGGAATCCAGGGCATTACGGCACCTTGAAATAGAATTATATTTCTAGTTTTCTTTTGTGTTGTATAGACCTTATCCTCATATTATATCCCTTCATCATCATCATCGCAGCCCACATACGTCCCACTGCTGGGCTCGGGCCACCTCCACAATGGGAGGGAATTTGACATACTATACATGTTGATATAAGGTTTAATTTTGACTGTTCTTTCTCTTGTACAGATTATGTTGTACTGTTATGTCCATATTATATCCCATAGTCGTCTTTTACGACATCCACGGGCAAGATAGGGAGTGGTGAATTGTATTCTTATTCAGTCACCACATGGAAAATTTAGTTGGATTTTTTTTTTTCTATTTTCGACCATAAAACTGAATAATAACCTACGAATACTTGCATTAGGTATGTATTACTAGGTCCTGCCCGCGGTTTTGACCGCGTGAAAATTAACTTATTGTTAGTGAAATCTGAATTATTATCCCAAGGCAACATATTGCCAGGTTAAAAAGTTATTGAGTGATAAACATCCAAACATATTCACAAACTTTCACATTTATAATAGGGGCATAAATAATGATACGTGTAGCGATCAAGTATAGCCTTCGTTACTCGCTGATAACGATGATTTTGATTGGTTAAATAGTATTTATAATCAATCAGTCCATATTTCGCCGTTTAGCCCGCGTAGTTTCCGTTCCCATAGGAATCTATATACAAATACAGGAAGCGAAAACTTAGTACCCCTTTTATGAAAATACGTGGACGGACATGTATGAAATTTGACACGGTTGAAGTATATAATGAGGAGAAGTGCATAAAACGAAAATTTTATACACTAATGGATTAGAAATACATTAAATTCATTAAAAAGGCATTACGCATACTACAACACAATCGCTATAGACACACACGCACGTTTGTGAGAGTGTGTTGCGTAGCAACGCTTATAGACTTTTGTTTACGGTTAAAATCTCTGGTCGAACTGAATATCAAACAATCATAATTATGATGACAATGTCTAAAGATTTGTGCTTAGATCTTAGAATAATAACGTATAGAAGGATAGTGTCCCTACTTCAAACATTCCAATAAATGAATCTAAAAATACTAATGGCGCGCAGACGATTACACACGTACACACGCACACCACTATACAAATTATGAAATCAAATTTTGTTTTTATTAACATAAATCGTCGAAATACTTTTAAAAGTAATGTTAAAAACCTTTTTACGTTTTTCAAATGTGTTATTACACCATTTGAATGCACAAACTGTTATACTACCTAACCTTTTTATTTTTTAAGAGTTGCGTACGTACATCTAATACAGTGACATTGACATTAGGGAATGGTTCCGGCGTAAGCTCCATTAGGCTCCAATTGAAATGCTTCACTTTTTGTGCGCGAACTTACCATCTATACCTTATTATTCTAAGGCTTAGATATTAGTTATTAGTTAAATAGAGCTTGCTCAATTTACATTATACATAAATAAAATTAAAGAAAATTGTGCAGCAGAAAAATTAATTAAAATTAATTTTGGCCGAATTTCGACCACACGCCGACTACTAGTATTGAAATAAATTGACCTGTCGTATTCAATATATATATCGAATTACCGACCTCCGTAATAGAAACAAAAAAAATATATCTATCTGCAAAATGTCGTATGTACATTATACATAGAGTTGGCCACCTTTTTTTGCATTAATAAAGTACATTGCTTAATTAATGAAGAAAAAAAGTACGTTGCATCCAATAAAGTACGGTTTACTACCTACACAGTTTTAGGAGTGGTAGGACCACACTGTCGACAGTTATCTGTCTACAGCCGCGGGCCGGTCCGTCCGGGGCAGTACCATGCTCTCGCAGAAAATCGACGTTTGAGTAGTAGCAATTTGTTACTGCGCTTCGTTCGGTGAGCGAGAGAGCCGGAAGCCCAACTTTCTGAGGGTGATTGCGTGTGGAGGGTTTTGGTGGTGCCCTTGGTATCACCGAGCCTCAATGCACGCATTCACACTCCCTTCGCTTTCTTCGCGGTAGGCAACGGCCTTGTAAAGGTCCATGAGCGGCAGCAACACTTACCATCAGGTGTACTGTTTGCTAGTTTGCCACCGTTTGCAATAAAAAAAAAAAAAAACTTTAAAATATATTTCTGATTATATTTAGAGAATTTTAAAAAATAATTACAGCTGATAAACAGCATCATTGTAACCTATATAATAAATATTTTGATGTAAATAAATAGATTTTTATCAGATTCAAAGACACTGTTTTTAATTTGAAAATTAACCCTAGACAAAGTAAATCGTGCGAAATAAAGTATTATCACATACTTTATTGTTCACATTAAGTATAAAGTACAATTAACCGTACGTACAATATTTTATAATAAAGTGCGTGTAGCGACCCTAATTATACATGACGTCGTGCGCAGTGGCCGATGATGAAATGAGGAAAATAATAACAAAAATTCGAAACGGGTTTAGTGTTTCGCGAGTCGAGTGGATAGGCACGCGTATTTTAATAGTGTCCGCCATCTTGTTGACATGTACCTTGCATTTATATCTGTGTATTTATTAGTGTGTTTTAATTATGTAAAGTTTTATGAAGAAAATTTAAAGAAAAATGAAGACCCATGGCATCCAAGAATACACGATAGATATAAAGATATGAACGGTAACTTACTACCGGATCTGAATTACTGTGGAAACAAAACGTGTGTGGTTAAATGTTGTGGAGATGGCCAATATTTAAATTTTGATTACACTTGCAAAGATGAAGAGTATTTTAAACAGGTATTTTATGACCATGAGTCAACTCTCGGTGAGAAATATTGGAAAAAGGCTAAAGGGATAATTGAAAAAACAATGAATACTATAAATACTAAATTCGCCGTGATACAGAGAGTAGAAAACTCCATCGAACCAATTAGCAATTTTAGTTCTCTTAAATTTTATTTTCTTCAAGTAAGTACTTTTATTTTTTATGGTGGCTATTATTATTATATATTTTTATGTACTATTTTAATCTTTATTTTTAACTAGCAACCCGCCCTCGCTTCGCTTCGGTTTTAGTCGTTTTTCCCGCGTAGTTCCCGTTCCCTTGGGAATACCGGAATGAAATATAGCCTAGTTTACGCCCTGATATTATAGCTTTCCATTGGTGAAAGAATCTTTGAATTCGGTCCAGCCGTTTTGAACATTGATATGTATAGTACAAATAACCGTGTGAGCATGAAAAAAGCCTATTATTTCGACATTGCAAACAGACACTCCAATTTTATTTATTGGTATAGATACAGGGTATTTTTTCAAAGAGAGTGCACAATTTTTTTTATTATATTCTAGATACTAGCAACCCGCCCTCGCTTCGGTTATAGGTTATAGTCGTTTTACCCGCGTAGTTCCCGTTCCCGTGCGAATACCGGGATAAAATATAGCCTAGTTTACGCCCTGATATTATAGCTTTCCACTGTGAAAGAATTTTTGAAATCGGTCCAGCCGTTTTGAAGATTACCCGGAACAAACAGACAGACAGACAGACAAAAATTTTTAATTGCTATTTTAGGCATAGGTGTCGTGCAAATAACCGAGTGAGCATGAAAAAAGCCTATTATTTTGACATTACAAACAGACGCTCCAATTTTATTTATTGGTATAGATAAATAAAATGATATATAAAATATAAAATGTTTAAAATCATTAGTAATTATTTATTTATTTTGAATTGAAAATATCTAAGAATGTTCGTGATTTTTAACCACCCTATTTGCGGCCATTGAAAACGAACATTAGCGTAAACGCACACTAATAAATACTGCTTATTACTAACAATTGTGTTATAGGTAATAAGTTTACGATTCCAATTGAATGGTTGATACGACGTTTTCTCTAATTGCAGTTTATTTTCCATTTCACTTACACCTATACATATTCCTCAATCTATCCTCTCTCTCACATAATTTTCAACCAACTCTTTTACACTTGCACATTCTCGCATCTATTCATCTTTTTCATACTAACTGAATACAATGTAAAATATCATCCTTAATTCCTTACACAATTTTCCCTCATATTTTAAAGGGGTTAAGACTGTCGTAATAAACAGGTACAATAAAATACTAGTTTATTAAAGTCACAAACTAATGTTTGTATTTATTAAGGCGTATTTAAAAAGTCAAATCAACTATTTACAACAATTAAACTTACCTAGTCATTTAGGTCTCATTTAGTCTGCACCAACCGAGCAGGGGACGTTGTGCGAACGCCCATGTCGTGCGGTGTCCCCACAGGGGTCGGTCCTCGGACCCACCCTGTGGAACATCGGCTACGACTGGGCGTTGCGGGGGAGCCTCCCGCCCGGGCTGGGCGTGATTTGTTACGCCGACGCCACGCTCGTCACAGCCCGCGGTGGGACGCTAGAAGAGGCGGTAAACCTGGCGACCTATGGCACCGAAGAGGTCGTCAGGCGGATCGAGGCGCTGGGGTTGAGGGTCGCCCTGGACAAGACGGAGGCCCTCTTGTTCCATGGGCGCCGTATGAGCCCTCCCATCGGCGTCTCGATCACCGTCCACTCGGTTGACATCAGCATCCAGGCCCATATGAGGTACTTGGGCCTGGTGCTCGACGGGCAATGGTGGTTCCGGGAGCATTTCCGCAGGCTCGCTCCACGGCTCGTCGGCGCGGCGTCCGCTCTATCGTGGCTTATGCCGAACGTGGGCGGACCGAGCGCCACGTGCCGACGCCTGTACGCGAGGGTCATCCGGTCGATGGCCCTGTACGGCGCACAGGTGTGGGCGGGGTCCTTGACCGTCCGACTTAGGGCCCTTCTGTGGCGACCACAGAGGGTCACGGCGGTCAGGACCATCCGCGGATACCGCACGGTGGCGACGGAGGCAGCGTGCCTATTGGCCGGGACTCCCCCGTGGGACCTGGAGGCGGAAATGCTCGCCGAGTAGTATCGGCGGGTGTCGGGGGTGCGCGGGGAGGGCGGTGTTGTTTCCTTGAGGGAGCTCACCGCCTGGCGCGTCGACGCCCGCCGAGACGTCATTGCCCGTTGGGCAGTCCGGCTGGAGAGGCCTCGGTTCGGGGTGCGAATCGTGAAGGCCTTCCGGCCGGTGCTGATGCAGTGGTTGGAAAGGCGGCACGGGGTGCTCTCCTTCCGACTAGTGCAGGTGTTGCCAGGGCATGGGAGCTTCGCCAAATACCTGCACAAGGTCGTAAGGAGGGAGAGTACACCGTTCTGCCTCCACTGCGATTGCGACGAGGACACGGCGCAGCATACGCTCGAGGCCTGCACCGCTTGCGCCACGCAGCGCCGTGAACTCGTCGCAATCATCGGTGTCGACCTGACGCTGCCGGCCATCGCTAGGGCGATGGTCGACAGCGTCGGGAATTGGGACGCGGTCGCAGCCTTCTGCGAGACAGTGATCTCGCAGAAGGAGGCGGCGGATCGTCTGCGCGAGGAGCGCAGCCTCGATGAGGAGATCCGCCGCCGCCGAATGGGGCGGCGCAGGCGCAACTACCTGCGCCTCATGCCGCCCTAGCCGAGGCCGCGGGTGACGTGACCGGGGATTAGTCCGTCACCCGCCGAGAGGCCGACCGCGTGAGGAAAGACCGACGTCCTCCCCGAGGGGGGGACGTCGGTCGATGGGAGGGTACCCCACGTAGGGGGTATTCCGTCGGGCCGACCACTGACGACAAGTAAACCTGCTCCGGTGGTCGGCCCAACGACGAAGGCGAGGTGGTTTTCGGGTGGGTTGCGGGAGTTGCGTGCTTAAGCCCCTCTGTCGCCCCGGACGGATTGGTGCGGAGGCGCGCCGAGCGCAGCCCACCCATAAAAAAAAAAAAAGAAACCTAGTCATTTAGGTCCATGAAAAAACTTTTATCACTGATATTTTAATAATTGTTCAAAATGAAGTCCATTTCACATTCATTCACGTTTGATTAAATTGTTTTTTTAATTTATTTGTGTCCGAGAACTATTCATGTCACTAAATACAGTGATTATTTTATTACGAAACGCGTCTCTTAATTTCTCCCCACAAATTAAAGTCTAAGTAGGTATTACATTATCAATGATCACAGCGCAAACATTAACACTAAATCGCAACTTGAGATAATATGTCTTTGATTACGTGGGGATTGGTCACTACCCATTTTCGTTACGACATAAAGTAAATAAGGTTTCGTAAGTCCAGAGAATGTTTAGTTGAGTCGTTGTTTGCCAATATTTGAGAAAATTGCATTCGCGACGACTTTATCAAGCAGTACTTAAACGCGTAAGCAGTACTTCACCTGTGTGTCCGCTGCTGATGTAATGATACAGGTGGTATTCTACAGAATTTAGCAGTTTCCACACACGGTTCGAATATTTTATTTGATCTTACGCCGCCATTTTTGAAGATAACAAAAAATTAGCACACACGCACGTAATTAGGTCACGGGTCTAAGCGTCACTGGCCTTTGTGGCGGGCGACAAACGGCGTGCCACGGGCGG
Organism: Lymantria dispar; assembly: GCA_032191425.1. Taxonomy (NCBI): domain Eukaryota; kingdom Metazoa; phylum Arthropoda; class Insecta; order Lepidoptera; family Erebidae; genus Lymantria; species Lymantria dispar. The sequence continues at coordinate 1,821,016 of CM063442.1, read as the reverse complement.
CAGGGAGCGGCTGGTGCGCACCACAGGCGGGGAACACAGGAAGAGGGGGGAGGGCCTAAGTAACTGTTAGAGAAATAGGTAAAAGACACGACGACAGCAATTTATTGCGATGTTTGTGTGAGTAAAAATTTTATGAATCAAACACATCGCCTACAAGTTTGGTTTTTATGGGAATGCACGAAATATAAAGTGTATTTTTTTTTTTAAAAAGAAAGTATGTTTTTATTTTAATAATCAATTAAGTATACTATCGATTCTGAACCTCGTGTGAAAATTTGTGCACCCTTTGAAAAAATACCCTGTATAGTCTCAATAAATTAGGTTACTTCCATGTAGGCAAACAGAACAAGTTTCGCGTTGTTACGTGTTTTATTCAACAACTTTTTATTTGTTTAGCACATTTTATACGGCGAAGTTAAGGCTTGATATTATAAAGGGTAATGACTGTGTGGTAACGGAGTAAGAATACAATTCACCACTCCCTCTCATGCCCGAGGGTGTTGTAAAAGACGACTAAGGTATATATGGGCGCATATCGCCCTCTATCGGCAATATTTGTAAATTGTTGATGTATGTGTTATCAATTATAGTTATAAACATGTGTGAAATATTTGCAACTAATATTTAAATAATTATTTGTAGTAACAACACTGCTATTTACCATGCTATGATATTTAAAAGACACTTTTTGAATGTATTTCTAGAAATCTTCGATTTAATTGTTTAAATATTTATATAATTGATCAAATTAAAATCGATTAGAATTAATGTAATTATTTGTAACCATATTTAGTTGTTTTTACACAATAAAGATTGTAATTTATTTCTAGTTAGAGCGCCGTCTGTTGAACAATATATGAGAACAATATTTCCTTTAATTACATTAATGTAAATTGTGTAAAATTGACTGTTTGGAATTATGTTAAATGCATTAGAATATTTATCATTATTATTTAGCTATATTCCGATAGTAAAAGTAGTTGTTTTATTTGTTTATTATAAAAAGTAATTGTAGTTACTAAGACTAGACCGTTTCATTGTAAAGCGGAGGTTATAAAAACATTGTAAGATTAGAATAGAGGACAGTTTTACTTCACTCACTTCTCCGGCAAGAACTTCTAATAAATACAGTGATTACATACTCAGTATTTTACTATCATCGTCCAAATTCCTGGCGCAACGCCGACAGCAGCGGTGGGATCACAGCCCCAAAACTCTTCTCAAGATCTACGGATGAACTTCACTATGGAGCAAGTGATGGATCTCCTGACCTCCATTACAAAATACTGCTGCAACAACAGCTGCGAGAGCCGCATTTTCTACGGAGGCTACAATGTAACAGCGGCACCAAAATTTTTATTTACCGCCGTTCAACCCCGACGAGAGATCGCATCGATAATCATCGACATCGCGGACTGGTGGGCAAATGTTAACGAGACGATCATGGCTTTCAACATATAAGCCGCAAGAAGCAAGAACGGAAGCTATTCTTGAACTCGACGGTATGGCAGACACATGGGCGCTACAATCAATTACATGGCAACAAGTGGAAGATGACATCGTTACGCTACAACGGGCCGGGCTCTGCTCAAACGTTTGAGACGTGAGGCTACGGACTCTGAGGTGATCGATGCCGTAATAACAGGTATTTATCTTGAATTAATAAGATCTGAGCTATGCTATGACGAAAGCTACCGTCTAACAGTAATTGTAACTGTCTGAAGGCGACGCCGGGGGTTTCGCCGGTGTGCAGGCGGTGAAGAGTTATGTAATGACTATTGACGCCAAAAAGTACTGATGTGTTGAGAGAAACTGGTTTATTTAGATAACTAGCAACCCACCCTCGCTTCACCTTCTTTTTTAGTCGTTTTACTCGCGTGGTTCCCGTTCCCGTGGGAATACCGGGCATGAAATATAGCCTAATTTACGCCCTGATGTTATGGCTTTCCATTTGAACTGTATTTTGGGCATAGGTGTCGTGCAGGTGACCGCGTGAGCGTGAAAGGAGCCATTTTGACATTACAGACACTCCATTTTTATTTATTGGTATAGATATTGACTAATAATAATAGTAAACAGCACGGGACATTTAAAAATGATAAGGCTCGTATTTGGCACCTTTCGTGACGTAAAAGGCGCTCAAGTCCCGGTGGCGTGAGCGCTGCAGCGAGCGAGAACCTCTTCCCGTGCGACCAATTACCCCGCGCGCACTTGCATAGCAACAATAGAATGCCTACTACATATTTACAATTATTAAATAGTTCTTATTTTGAATAATTCGCGTCGCTTACACTGTTTAGTAATTATGTTAACTGTAATAACCTAGGACCTTTTTGTGATGCAAATAGAAGCGTCTACTTATCACGCTTGCAGAGTCCTTGATTTATAACTTTCATAACCCCTTTAATACGACGAAGTTTATAGTACCGTTTTTGTTATAGAAAATACCATAGTGAAAATAATTATTTCCGTAAGCAAATCGATAAAATTTATGGTAACTAACAATCGGACTATTATTTTTTACTTCTAGAGATCGCATTATCACAAAGTAAAGTTTTCAATAGCTTATTCCATACTGGTGTTGATTCTTCCCCGATCCGAAATAAGTTTACTGGTTCGATTCCGGGCAAACACCAGATCGTTGATGTTGCTTGTATTACAACCAAAGTTAGTTTCCATGACGTGTCGAGATAGAATTGGTTATGACATTATTAAGTGGTGTTTGGTATTACCGTAAGTCTTAAAGAGGGTATATATAGAAAACTGTAACTGCCGATAAATGAACCCTCCATGCTATCTATAACTTTGATTTTAACTTCAATCTAAACGACTCAATATTGTTTTAAGTTACATGATGTTCTCAATCTGCTGTGTGGTAGCGGCTTCGAATACTACCAACCCTTGCTTTGCTCGTGGGTGTCGTAAAAGACTACTAAGAGCCCTAGATTAACCCGGACCAACTGCATCTGGTACCATGGGGGTCAACGATTACATTCCCAAGGAGGGTTGACGTCAGGCAGGCGGCCGGTCATAAAAGTCATTGCCGAAACTTTTTGCAATATGTCAAAACAGATGACATATTGCGTCGACCCCAAGTAATTTGGATAAGAGCAAGATGATGATGTTCTCAAGCTTTAAATCTAGTTTCATACTCTGCAACTGTGTATCGCAAATAAAGGCCAGTGCGTCAACAATAAAACTAAAAGCCCGATTAAATAGTTCAACGCAGTCCCTATAGATTATCACTTCTATAACGCTATGAAAATGAGATAAGCTGCCTTCACTTTAAATATCACTAAATGCTCAAAAGTCCTCGCGTAGTTCAGTATGCGAACCATGTGCGTTGAAATAAATACCGCTCGTGAGCTGAAGACGCTAGACTTCGTATAAAGCTATTAAGCATTTCCGTCACTTCTTAGGTGGTCAATTATTTAAAGTGGCAACTGATTATGTTGTAACTGAAATTCACTTAAGGTTTCAAGGCAAGGCAGAAAGACCACACTCCAGGAGTGCATAACTGGTAGCATTTCTTTAAAATTTTTAGTTTAAAGTAGAATATCGAAAGGGTGACTGCTTAGTTAATACCGATTATAGTCTTAATCTGTGTTAAGTAAACCATATGCTCTAAATCGAAATAATTGTTTATCTCGTCGTAAATTCATGCACTCTTGACCATACTTGGCTTCATGTAGGGCGGAAGAGGGATCCTTCAATAAAGGAGATTGTTGACACGGACAGTAGTCTATACTTTATGTCATTTAACAAATTATTGCAGAGCCATAATGTTCAAAAAGTATCGTTTCACGTAATTACCGATAGAAACTCGTGTTACGATCACACTGCATTGCACAGATGACGTAGTGGTTAAGATATCGTGCTAATGTCGCGGGTTCGAATCCCACGCAGGACAGCTCTGTGCGATCCATAAATTTTTGTTCTGAATTTGGATCTAATTTGTTTCCATTAATAGGTGTTTATTACCTCCACCGCAATATAAGGACTATTACGAGACTACCACAACTTTTGTTGCGAAAAAGTACTGGCTAAAATCGGCAAACAATATAGGTACCTGAATATGTTCGAAAATTTGTGAAGAATTGTGTTAGCTAACATTCGTAAAGCCGAAATCGGGCGTAAACAATCGACTTCCAATCTATAAAATTGTAATATAATTTTCATACTGTGTTCGCTGACATTACAGGCTACATTCATGGCGGACGTCATCAGCCAGAATACGCATTTGTCTTTATAGTAGTTTACACTAAAGACGTCACAATCGGCTATGAGGTCTTTTGTGAAGTTGTAACTATAATTGGAACTCGTCTCTTCTTATAATAATGAATAAATACGGTATTGAATATACCTTGTGGCTGAGGAAACTAGTAGAGCAAATCGTTAAGTGGGACTAGTTGTGAAAATTATCAAAGATATTAATGTCTGTAGTTGAGCTTGAAAACCATGCCACAGTGCTATTCACGATTTCCATTCGGCTATAAACTATGCAATATTACTGGGAGTATTGTTCAGCAAAAATATTAACCGCTGTTTTATCGAGCTGTTGCAGGTAGAGGACGACGAACGGACAAAAGATTAAGCGTCTGTAAGAAAAGGATGGACGAGCGATCTTTTCTAGAGTTAATTGATTTGACAAAGGTAAAGCCAAAATAAATGTATTTAAATTTGGCAATTTTGTTTTCGTGCATCGCCATGATCGACGCACTCTCTTCGAGGGTCCCATGGCACTTTAGGAGGTATTTATTGCCTAATGACCGATATATATTGAAGCATAATTATCTCCGCGGATGTGGTGTAAGTATCGCTAGCCATGCCTTTTTATGACAAGCGCCTGTTGCAAAAACTAGTTTTTTTTTTTATCAAAGTAATGCCGTATGGGCGGGTGAATACTAATTTGGAAACAAATGCTTTTTATTTTTCCTATCCAAAACATCTTTCCTAAAGCGCTGACTGGCCACTATGCGTATCCTTAAACCTGGTCTTGTGTTGGCTAGATCCCAGGATGGGTGATGCCTTGTGGTTGGCTAGATCCCTTGGTGGGTGATGCCTTGTGGTTGGCTAGATCCCTTGGTGGGTGATGCCTTGCAAATGCTTTTTCTATCCAAAACATCCTTCCTAAAGCGCTGGCTGGCCATCATGCGTATCCTTAAACCTGGTCTTGTTGGCTAGATCCCAGGATGGGTGATGCCTTGTGGTTGGCTAGATCCCTTAGTGGGTGACTCCTTAACAGCGCAAGGGACGCGCTGGAGTCAGTATGGCCGTATGGGCGCATATCGCCCTCTATCGGCAATATTTGTAAATTGTTGATGTATGTGTTATCAATTATAGTTATAAACATGTGTGAAATATTTGCAACTAATATTTAAATAATTATTTGTAGTAACAACACTGCTATTTACCATGCTATGATATTTAAAAGACACTTTTTGAATGTATTTCTAGAAATCTTCGATTTAATTGTTTAAATATTTATATAATTGATCAAATTAAAATCGATTAGAATTAATGTAATTATTTGTAACCATATTTAGTTGTTTTTACACAATAAAGATTGTAATTTATTTCTAGTTAGAGCGCCGTCTGTTGAACAATATATGAGAACAATATTTCCTTTAATTACATTAATGTAAATTGTGTAAAATTGACTGTTTGGAATTATGTTAAATGCATTAGAATATTTATCATTATTATTTAGCTATATTCCGATAGTAAAAGTAGTTGTTTTATTTGTTTATTATAAAAAGTAATTGTAGTTACTAAGACTAGACCGTTTCATTGTAAAGCGGAGGTTATAAAAACATTGTAAGATTAGAATAGAGGACAGTTTTACTTCACTCACTTCTCCGGCAAGAACTCCTAATAAATACAGTGATTACATACTCAGTATTTTACTATCATCGTCCAAATTCCTGGCGCAACGCCGACATATATATTACGCATGCGACATCTATACAAGAAATGGAAAACTCGAAATAAAACCCTATACCAACCTATCTGATTAGCATGATATAGTAAGGTTAATTTCCCTCCTGTTGTGGAGGAGGCTTGAGCCCAGCAGTGGCACGTATATGAGCCGAAATAATGATGATATGATGATTTTAAAGGGGGATGAAAAACTTACTTTTTGATAATAATTTCATTGCTGTTCTAAATGAAACCATAAATGGTTCAGGCCCTCGGCGGGTGACGGAATAATTCCCTGGTCACGGCATCCGCGGCCTCGGCTAGGGCGGCATGAGGCGGTAATCACGCCTACGAAAATATCTAGTTGACTGAGCTTCACTCGGAATATTTTCGTTGTACGTAGGTATTTTTGTCGAATTTATTTAGATAGATATTAATAAAAAAATAAATAATGAAAAAAATATAAAAAATTACAAAAAGAGAATAATAATAACACCTTAGTTTCGATCCGACATTGTTTGAATGTCAAAACAAAACTAAAAGAAAACTGGACAACTTCCCAACTGAGCTATTGTAACTCATGACGGTGACGGCGAAATTTGAATTCATATTCTTTAATTTAATGTTCGTATTTATTAAGTTTTTTTTGAATTCATATTCTTTTATTTAATGTTCGTATTTGTTATGTTGTGGGTTAGTGGACTGTATGGGGTGGTTTATGCCAACAACATAACGATGTGGGCTTGCCGAAGGACCAACAGGAGCCAATCCCACTAGTGCGACTGGTTCCCACAAAATGAGGGTTTGTTTGGGAAAGGTGGGCGGAGAACGAAGTAAGCGGAGTGGTTACCTCGTCTTTCCTGTGCTTTGATGGAGCTGCAGACTTGCCGGGCTGAAGGTGGTGTTCACGACAAGCTAGGTTGGGCTGATTGCGGGTACTGAATTTATTGTCTATTTAATATCACTATTACGGTATATACACTAGGCTGACCAACGTGGTACTTTATTTCGTGTCTTTAAAGCGGAACTAGATAGTGCGGGCGCCACGGAACCGATACGTCACAAGAGTCTTTCGCGAGCGTGTCAATACGAATGTCTGTGCTGAGCAACGGTGATCATCATCATCACATCACGATACTAATGAGAGTGTTACGAGTGTGTCAAAACACGAGAGCCGGTTAAACGTTGGCACGCGACGATCGAATGAATGTAGGCGAATGTAACCGAATATCGCTCTTCAATCAGCCGTCACGCGATTGGCGTGAACAGTATTATTTTGCTAAAACACCGACAAAACAACATTTTCTATAAATAAAACCTAGCTATATCGATTTTTTGGCCTGGAAACCTCTATCTAGTATGCCAGGTTTCATCAAAATCGTTGGTGCCGTTTCTGAGATCCTGAATATATATACAGGTTGTCCCGTAAGTAATGGACCACGGGCTATTAGGGGTAGCGAGACTTATTAATTATCTAACAAAAATACTCAAATTTATTGTCCGAGGTCTTGTAGTTTTGAAGTTAGGTTTTTTTATTAAATGTGATGAAAATGTCATCCATGTATGCTAAATATTAAATTTTACATGGTTCAAATCCTGCGCGGGACAACACTTTGTGCAATCCACAAGTTGTTGTTCTGAGTCTTTATGTAATTTGCGTCCGTTAATTATATATTTGTAAAGTCCCCCACAATACAAGGATGCTTAATGCAGGGAGTTATAATTTTACAAAAACAAAAGTCAGGTGCCTTTTTTTAACGGTAAGTCGTAGTTAAAGCATCGGATTTTAAATTGAGAGGGGTAAAAAAAACGTAAGCTGAATTGGGATGGTATGGTTAATGCATAGGAAGACAAAAAAAAAACAACCTAGTGTTATGATTAAATGTATGAAATTGTACATTTCTTTTATTGCCAACGGCAAACGAGCAGGCAGAACACCTGATGGTAAGTGATACTGCCGCACATGTACCTTTGTAATACCAGGGGCACAGCCAGGCCGTTGCCTATCCGCTGCCATGTTAAAATAGTACAAGATTTTCATTTATGAAACGAATTAGAAGAAGTATTTGTCCGAGTGATAATTTAAATTTTTATCACGAAAAAAATGTGATTGTATTATAGTCAATAGTAGTCATTTATTCACCATTATTAGCAAAATTCCAATCTGTTAACCATAATAAAATAAACATATTTTGTACTCTAAGCATTTTTATGTTATTTTCAGTTTGGGTATATAGCTTACACTTATGACACATATAATGGCCCCTGGAAAGAAATTCCAGAACTTAGATTTTGCGTGGATTATCTTTTTCATGCTCCAGATTCAGACGACATAACCGAATTTGTCTTTGAAGTGGTGAAAGAACCTCAGTCAAGGATAGACAGAAGAGAAAAAAATGATAAAATGAATATTCACGTCGCTAATATCAAAATACTTGGTGCAGGTAAATATTTTTATATTTTATGAAATCTAGTGATCTAGATACCTATTTATAATTAAAATATTTCTTGCAAAAAAAAACCGACTTCAAAACGCAATGGAACTAAAAGATCATTAATATCGACACCGTAGATATTTTTTTAGACTTTTGTTCATTTTTCAAAAAAACACTTGTCTTATTTCGATAAAATTTTCATGGGACCATTTGGACAGTATACCCTTTCCAACAAAAAAAAATAGCGTAAGTACTAAGTACGCATGTCACTAGTGAAACTTCTTTGGTTCCATGTGTTTTTTATCAGTATTAAAAAAAAATAAAATAAAAAAAATCTCTCGATCTTTCTCACTCGCTTGCTCCCTACTCTCGCCTCATGGCTGTGCTACGTGCTATATTCGCCCTTTCTCACTTTCTCTCAATTGGTCTCAATCCCTCTCTCCCTCTTCTTCGACAAAAACGCTGCACATCTTCGTGACGCTAAATTGCGTTTCATCCGTAAAAAAATACCCTCATGCGCGCAAAGAAGTTTCACTTCAATAACTTTTCAAATCGGTTGGCAAGCGACGGAGTTATGCGCGAACAAACATAAAAAAATACAAACATCCGAATTGAGAACCTCCTCCTTTTTTAGAACTCTGTTAAAAAGAATGAATACTATTCAAAATAAGTTGCCCATACATAAACGACAACTGAGGGATTTAAATGATATAATAAATTGTACAAGCAGATAAAGTCAAGAGATAACATCTTCGAATGCAACTCTGCAAACCCGTCTAATCAACAGGCGATCGTATAACAGTTTTCCTTCAGTATTTATAAGGCTTGGACCCAAGCCTGTATGACTTAAATGATTTGAGAAGAATTAATCATCCCTTACATAGTAACGAAATTAAGATTTAGCTATCCCCATGCATCCTGGTGTTTAATTGTCATAATAATGTTTTGCAAAAAAAAAACCGCCTTCTATAATAAAGACTATAATACTTTCTAGAATTTGTTGATTTTCAAAAACCGCTTGTCCAATTTCAATAAAATTTTCATGAGCCCATTTGGGCAGTATATCCTTTTCAATGAAAAAAGAATCATCAAAATCGGTTCATAAACGACGAAGTTAACCGCGAATAAATTGAGAAACCTCCTCCTTTTTGAAGTCTGTTAAAAATGAGGTTATTGATAAATTTCGTTACGGACTTAGTTGCGTTTTCTTTTATTGACAATGGTGGCAAACAAGCAAGCAGCAATCCTGATGGGAAGTGATACTGCCGCATATGGACCATTGGGAAACAGCTAGGCTATTGCCTACCGTGAAATACGGCAGTAGATAGTTCATTCCAGAGCTTGCACGTACGTGGGAGAAATGATCGCTGGAAACGTACAGTTGAAGACCATAACTTTTCCAGGTAAAATGGATGAATCCTGCTACGGTTTCGAGTAGTACGTTGGTAAAACGGTGACGGTGGTACCAAGTCAAATAGGGAAAGTAAATGACTTTTTTAAATTTTGATTTCTTTATAACTTTTGCCATCTGCTAAGAAAGAAATTCGCCACTACATTTTTTAGACGTTATTCCAAATCCAAGGAACTATCATTGTTTTAAACCTGTGAACTAGATGCATAACAGCATTCATTAGACTAGCCACAATATATTTATAAGAACTAAATTCTCAAGTTTCTTATATAAAAATGTATTTTTATATATGTTACCGGAAATGTATGAAATCTAGGAATTGTATACAAATCCTATGAAATTTATACAATGCCGAAGCTATTTAGGAAATGTATAAAATATTGTTCCAAATACTATTTAATAGGTACATAAATTACCTAGGAAATGTGTACAATTTCTAGTAATTGTATATAATTCCAATATCGTGTTAGCAAATATATAAAAATAATGCTTTCTGTTATAAAACGCATTAACAACGCGCGTTAACAACACAAATGAGAATAATAATTTTTATTAAAGCACTCGTTGAGAGACCAACGTTCAGATAACAATCATATCGTAAAATATAATATTATCTTACTAATTAAAGCTAACCTAACCTATCCCTGATCAGACGAAACAATGAAATCAAAACCAATAAAATATTCAGAATTAACATAACTGACTAGACGATCACAAAAAAACAAGGATAAATAAATTAAAACTCTGTACCTCTAGAAAAAGACGCATTTGGAGACGGGTTCTCTTTTTAGTTTTTCCCGAGAAAGAAATAGATATAACGTTATGATATCCCCTTGATTGAAATAAAATACTTTACATAATTATATATTCAGCTAAGCGTTTCATTATAAATGACTAACTGCTGCTCGCGATTTCGTCCACGTGGAATAATTACTTTGGGCTAACGTTAACTTTAACCAGTGACTTTATTTACGTAGAAAGAGAAAATATTTTTAAATTTAACCGTTTATGCAGCGCACGCAGCGAAAACTAAAAAAAAACCCGATTTTGAAACATTCGTCATTGGTGCTCCGCTCCTATTGGTTTAAGCATGATGATATGAGCCTTCCTTTATACCTTTCCTCGATAAATGGGCAATCTATAATTGAAAAAAAAATTCAAATCGGTCCATTAGTTCCTGAGATTAGCGCGTTCAAACAAACTCTTCAGCTTTATATATTAGTATAGATTAGGAGACTAACTCATATTATTGGATTACTCTATATCTATACCAATAAATAAAATTGGAGTGTCTGTTTGTAACGTCAAAATAATAGGCTTTTTTCGTGCTCACACGGTTATTTGCACTATACATATGCCTAAAAATCACTATATTTTTTTGTCTGTCTGTCTATTTGTTTCGGGTAATCTTCAAAACGACTGGACCGATTTCAAAAATTCTTTCACCAAGGGATAGCTATTATATCAGGAAGAAATATATGCTATATTTTATCCCGGTATTCCTACAGGATTGGGAACCACGCGGGTAAGGCCATTGAAACCGAAGCGAAGTGAGGGCGGGTTGCTAGTATAGAACTAAACCAAATCCTTATCTGGTTTATTTATAAAGATTATTTAGGCATATATGTAACCTTAAATCAGCAACGACGTATTTATGCTACTTAATGTATAAACGATCCTAAAAGTAATCACATTCAACAAAGATGCAACTTCACCGAAGAGATTAATTTTAAGACATTTACTTTGTACTCGTCATTGGAGCAGGCAATAGTCTCCAAAATGTTGCAACAAAAATTAATATTGATGCATTATTATGGTAGATATATCTTGGGACGCGGTCGCTGCCTTCTGCGTGGCAGGCATCTCACGGAAGGAGGCGGCGGATCTGCGCCTGATGCCGCGCTAGCCGAGGCCGCGGGTGACGGGACCGGGGATTAGTCCGTCACCCACAGAGAGGCTAACCGCACGACGGCGACCAACGTCCCGACAGGGACGTCGAGAGGAGAGGGTATTTCCTCAGGATATTCCGTCGGGTCGACCAGTGAAGACAAGTGAAGACGAACTTGGCTCCGGTGGTCGGCCCAATAACGAAGGCGACGTGCTATGGCTGGGTTACGGAGCCTTTATCCCCTCTGTCGCCCCGGACGGAGCGGGGTGGCCGGTGCTCTGACCGTTGCCCACTCAAAATAAAAATGGGTAGATATTATATCCTATGTACAAATAAATACTTTGGAGAAATTGTAATTAGGAATTTTTGTATATCTATTTTGTACATTTTGCATTTGACATAATATATGTATAAGTAAACTTATGAAACATTTTTTTAATTATTCAATTGTATTTTTTAGGCTTGGTTATTACATTTATATCAATATGCTGGCTGTTATTCCGTCTTCGAAATGTTCAACGACGCTATATTACGTACACATTAATGGCGTATCTCTGCACTATATGCATTGCCTATGGCTTGAAGTTAATGGAGCTCTTTGAACGGTATAATATCAAGGAAGTAGACCAGTGCATGAACAAATTCATCAGTAAGGAATATTTACTTTTTTTGAACACACTACTCGTGGTCGCGTAGATCTACATAATTTGTTATCCGTTTCTAATTAACGCATTATTTTTTTTGCTTCCCAAATATCATCATTTTAAAACATATTGCAATCAATTTTATAGTTGAAATAGCTTGGTTTATTTAACCACTTCTTAACCACAGTTTTAAAAGCGACCTACAGCGCCAGTGTCGGGGGTTCGAATCCCACGCGGGACAACACTTTGTGCAATCCACAATTGGTTGTTCTGAGTCTGAATGTAATTTGTGTCCGTGTTAATTATATGTTTGTAAAAGTCCCCCGCAATACAAGGATTATTTTCCTTAGGGCAGGGTGTAGTCTTAAAAAAAAAAAAAACTGACATGAATTCTTCATGTGATGACGGCGTATGAATACAATTTACCATTTACCCTCTTCATTGCCCGTGAGTGTCGTAAAAAACGATTAACGGATTAAATATACACATTACATCTATTTAAATGAAGGGAACCCCGAAATAAAACACTATATTAATACGAGTTTAACCAGCGTGGTTATAAGTTCATTTCCCTCTTATTGTGAGGGAGAGGCCAAAAGTGGGACGTATATGAATTTAAATGATGATCTTATCAAAGGGCAAGAGGAAGAAAATTAGAAAAAACCGGTTAAGAGCATGGTTGTCTGTAAAGTCGGTTTACGGACGATAGTTTAACGTGACAACGTCATAACAAAACATTGATGAAATGACTGCATACTTTTATGAACAAAATTGAATCATTTTTATTGAATTATCATTATTCTATATGGATACAAAGGAGTGAAATGAAATCTACAATTTAATTGATAAACATTTTACAATTGTAATACGGTTATTTTATTAATAAACCGTATTATAATGTATAATAAATAATAATAACATCAAACACCGCAACGGGACAACGAGCGTAACGGGATAATCAGCGTAACGGGACAATCAGCGTAACGGGACAATAATAGTAACGGGACACTTTTTGTGCATGCAGCCAGCGTTCATCGATTTATTAGACGTTGTCACGTCAAAAGATCGTGTTTGCAAATTACGCATGTCAGAAGTGAAACTTCTTTATCCTTTATTTCATTCTCTCGCCGGCTGAATACTATACATTTACGTGTTTTTATCTCTATGGACTCGCTTTTTTATTTCATCGAGTTTGAAATCACAACGATTCTAAAGAAGTTTCATTTCAACAAAGCTTACGTTTAAATCTCAGGTCAATTTCTATGCTTTTACGAAGTAAGCTTGTTTTTAATAGAAGTACAGAATTTCTTTTTAATATTTATGGTATATGCCGTGTATATAATTCACTACGTTCTTGCCTATAGATTGACATGACTAAAAGATGATAAACGTTTCATATTATGCAAATTACATCTATGCAAGAGATTTGCCATCTCTTACTGGAAATAAAACCCTATAGCAATTAGGGATGCAAGCGATACATCGATGTTCCTGAAATATCGATGTTTTAATAAAAAAACATCGATGCTTGCTATCGATGTTCACTCTTGTAAAACATCGATGCATCGATGTTATTTTATAAATTTTTTTGCCTGCATGATTTAAAATGTATGGTGCTTTTCGCAGAGCCTGCGGAACAGTTTAGGTACTGTCTCTAAATAACTAAAAAAAAAGCTTATCACATCACACAAATATTGGTATTTCATGTAAAAAATTATGTTTGTCTTAACTAAAAACAAAGTTTATCGCTTTAATTTCTAAAAACATCGATATTTTGATACATGGACGTCTTTAGGGAGATGTTTTTTGTACATCGATGTTTGCTCTCAAGCATCGATGTATCGATACATCGATGTTGTTGGTTTCGATATTTGTATCCCTAATACCAATCTGTGTGATTAGCGACTTATAATAGGTAATTATCCCTCCTATTGTGGAGGAGGTTTGAGCCCAGCAATGAGACGAAGGTACATGAGTTTTCATGTAATAACGTTGTTTTTAAAAGAAAATTAATTGCATTTTTAATGTGTCTCTTTTCTGTTTTGTAGGTGCACCTATGTACTTTGTTCTTCTGTCTGCTTTTTGTTGGCCACTTGCCTTGACCTATGACCTATTGACATCTATAAGGTATGTATGAATATCTGGTTTATCTACAAGTCTCTATATGAATAACCTCTTTTGAAAGAGACATTTTTTTTGGGATAATGTTGACCTGCTGAATCGTGTTTCTTTAATAGCTTACTTTTGGTTTTTTATTACCTTATTCTTATATTTCATCATCATCATTTCAGCCTATTGCCGTCCACTGCTGGACGTAGGCCTCCCTCATGTTGCGCCATAATGTGCGGTCCTGTGCTGCCTGCATCCAAGGACGCCCAGCAACTTTCACTAGGTTGTCGGTCCACCTAGTGGGGGGGCGTCCTACACTGCGTCGTCCGATGCGTGGTCGCCAATCGAGAACCTTTCTTCTCCAGCGGTTGTCGGTTCGTCGAGCGATGTGGCCTGCCCATTGCCACTTCGGCGTGCTAATTCTTCGTGCTATGTCGGTTATACCCGTTCTTCTGCGGATTTCCGTATTCCGGATTCTATCTCGCAGAGAAATCCCGAGCATAGCCCATTCCATAGCACGCTGAGCGACTTTGAGCCTTGATATGAGGCCTACATTTAGGGACCACGTTTCCGTGCCGTAAGTCATCACTGGTAACACACACTGGTCGTAGACCTGTGTTTTCAGACACTGAGGTATGTTGGACGAGAAGATCCTCTTAAGTTTCCCGTACGCTGCCCAACCGAGTTGGATTCGTCGGCTGATCTCTTTCTCGAAATTGGATCTACCTAACTGGACTATTTGTCCTAGGTAAACATAGTGATTGACAACTTCGAGAATCGCATTGCCAACTAGGACCGGTACAGGAATGACATGGGTATTTGACATGACTTTTGTCTTGTCTACGTTCATTCGTAAACCCACTAGTTGGGATACCCTGCTGAGATCATTGAGCATAGTGCCAAGGTCCTCCATGGATTCTGCCATAACGACGATATCTTCTGCGAATCGAAGGTGAGTGATTTATTCGCCGTTAATGTTGATGCCGAGTCCAGTCCAGTCTAAGAGCTTGAAGACATCTTCCAGTGCAGTGGTGAACAGTTTCGGAGAGATGTCATCTCCCTGTCTCACGCCTTTCTGCAACTGGATCGGTTTCGTACTTTTATCCCGGATACGGACTGACATTGTGGCGTTCCTATACAAACACTTCAGCACTTCGATATAGCGATGGTCGATTTGGCACCGCTGAAGGGACTGCAGCACCGCCCAAGTTTCGACTGAATCAAAGGCTTTCTCATAGTCCACAAACGCTAAGCACATGGGCCGATTATATTCCTCGGTCTTTTGTATAATCTGCCGAAGCGTGAGGATATGGTCTATGATGCTATAGCCTTTTCGGAAGCCGGCTTGTTTGGGCGGCTGGAAGTCATCGAGCTTGCGCGTGAGTCGACTGGTAATGACCCTCGAAAACAACTTATAAACGTGGCTCAGGAGTGAGATGGGTCTGTAGTTCTTTAAAAGAGCTTTGTCACCCTTCTTGATGGACAGTACCACCACACTCCTGGTCCACGACTCTGGAACGTCGCCCCCGAGGATAACGGAATTAAATAGCTTCTGAAGGGCTATTAAGACCGGCTTGCCGCCCGCCTTCAAAAGCTCTGCCGTAATTCCGTCTTCTCCCGGTGCCTTACCGTTACGTAGTTGTTTGAGAGCCATTCTGATCTCGTACAAGCTGATGTCCGGGATTTCTTCGGTATAGTGCCGAGTTAGCTTGGATCTGGGATCTTGGACCAAGCCGACAACAGGATTTCGGGTTTCTTATATTCTTATATTGTGCTTAGTTTCTTCAATTCCCTCCTATTTTTTTTTTGTGGGTGGGCCGCGGTCGGCGCGCCTCCGCACCACTCCGTCCGGGGCGACAGAGGGGCTTAAGCACGCAACTCCCGCGACCCACCCGAAAACCACGTCGCCTTCGTCGTTGGGCCGACTACTGGAGCAGCGTTAACTTGTCGTCAGTGGTCGGCCCGACGGAATACCCCCTATTGGGGTACCCTCCCATCGACGGACGTCCCCCCTTCGGGGAGGACGTCGGTCTTTTCTCACGCGGTCGGCCTCTCGGCGGGTGACGGACTAATCCCCGGTCACGTCACCTGCGGCCTCGGCTAGGGCGGCATGAGGCGCAGATAGTTGCGCCTGCGCCGCCCCAGTCGCCGGCGGCGGATCTCCTCATCGAGGCTGCGCTCCTCACGCAGGCGATCCGCCGCCTCCTTCCGCGAGATCACTGTCTCGCAGAAGGCTGCGACCGCGTCCCAATTCCCGACGCTGTCGACCATCGCCCTAGCGATAGCCGGCAGCGTCAGGTCCGTACCGATGATTGCGACGAGTTCACAGCGCTGCACTGCCCAAGCCTCGCAGGCCTCGAGCGTATGGCGCGCCGTGTCCTCGTCGCAATCGCAGTGGTGGCAGGACGGTGTACTCTCCCTCCTAACGAACTTGTGCAGGTATTTGGCGAAGCACCCATGCCCCGTCAAAACCTGCACCAGTCGGATGGAGAGCACCCCGTGCCACCTCTCCAACCACTGCATCAGCACCGGCCGGAAGGCCTCCACGGTTCGCACCCCGAACCGAGGCCTCTCCAGCCGGACTGCCCAACGGGCGATGACGTCTCGGCGGGCGTCGACGCGCCAGGCGGTGAGATCCCTTAACTCCCCCGTCACCCGCCGATATAGTCCGGCGAGCATCTCCGCCTCCAGGTCCCACGGGGGAGTCCCGGCCAATAGGCACGCTGCCTCCGTCGCCACCGTGCGGTATCCGCGGATGGCCCTGACCGCCGATCAATTCCCTCCTATAAGAGTACCAGAAATAAATATATATTTCTGTTGGCGGCAAAGGAACATACAGCACACCGGATGGTAAGTTATACTGCCGCTCATGAACTTAGAACTAAGTTGCTTAGGCACCTTGAAGAAAATGAAGGTAGTGTGAATGCATTCAATGAGGTTCAGTGATACTAAAGACTTTACCAAAACCCAACACACGCAAACACACTCAGAAATTTCTCTCGCTCACAGAACGAACTGCATTAATAAATTGCTACTATACAGACATCGATTTTTTGCGAGAGTGTGGTACCACTCTATAAAGACCGGCCCGCGGCTGTAGAAGAACGGCAGTCGATAATGTAATCCTATCAAATAACTTAAAAAATCCTCAACCCTGAAAGACACGAGTGGTAGGACCACACTGTCGACAGTTGTCTGTCTACAGCCGCGGGCCGGTCCGTCCGGGGTAGTACCACACTGAGCAGAAAATCGATGTCTGATTAGTAGCAATTTGTTAATGCGCTTCGTTCGGTGAGCGAGAGAGCCGGAAGCCCAACTTTCTGAGGGTGTTTGTGTGTGGAGGGTTTTAGTGGTGCCCTTGGTATCACCGAGCCTCAATGCACGCATTCACACTCCCTTCACTTTCTTCGCGGTAGGCAGCGAAAAAAAGGGCCATGAGCGGCAGCACCACTTACCATCAGGTGTACTGTTTGCTCGTCTGCCACCGTTTGCAATAAAAAAAGAAAAAAATATATACATTTAAAAACTATTAAGATTAGATGCATTTTATTAATTGATAAAAAATATCTTTACAGAAAGTTCCGAATGAAAAAGGATGTTAAAAACCAAGAAGATATTGTAACTTTCTTAGGATTCAGCGTATTTTCTTGGGGCCTGCCGTTACTACTGACTGTAATAGCAATAGTTTTGGATAAAACGTATGTGCGTAGATACATTACAGAAATAAGATTTTTTGATACCTGTTTAGACAACGGTTAGTATATAAATATTTTTGATTGTCTAATAGGATAAAATTCTAAATAACTATGGATTTTATAGTCTTTGTATTTTATTTTTGATTGCATGAGTTGCCGATATTTCGAACACTTTGCAGCGTTCATGGTCACGGGCGGACTAACATGTCTCACGTCCAACAAGTCATTGTTATTACAGAATATTTATAATTATACCCGATACAGAAAATTTGTTATTAATTATTGACCCATATAGAATCATTTTCTTCTTACACTGGCAATAAATTTGTTTCAAAATGACCCACATTTAATCATTATCACTGTTTGCTGTATTAAGCAAGCGTAATGTACCATTTTTGTATTCATATTAAAAATGTGCTACAATAATAATTTAACTCTTTTTTTCAGGAGACCAAATAATTTTATATTTGTACGTGCCGATATCGATATTAATTCTTCTGAATAGTCTATTATTCTTGATATACTCTTACGATATGTGGATTATCAAATGTGTTCTTCGAAAAAACTCATATCTTGCGAACAATAAGTTTAAGTCTCTGAGGTAACAATTAATTATTAATAATAATTAAATATGGTTTATGTTTAAATTTGAGTGATGTTTTCAGTACAATATTCCTATATTTCACTTTCTTGTCCGTATGAGTCATAAAAACCGGTTAAGTGCGAGTCGGAGTCGCGCACCAAGGGTTCCGCACCATTATCTATGTAAAGGATAAAAAAATCGCATTTGTTGTATGAGAGTCCCCCTTATTTATTTTGTTTTTAGTATTTGTTTTTATAGCGCCAACATAAATACATAATTTGTAAAAATTTCAACTTTAACTATCGCGGTTCTTGAGATACAGCCTGGTGACAGACAGACGGACGGACAGACAGCGAAGTCTTAGTTTTACCCGTTTTTACCCTTCGGGTACTGATCCCTAAAAATCGGAGGGAAAATTAAGAGATTGGTTTGAATTTGTGAGTATCCTGTAAAATTTATAACACCAACTGCCTATCAATCCGCTTGCCTAGCTAGGCGATTAATTATCTTATTCTTTAGACGTGTTGGCATAGGGTTTTATATCGAGTTGTCGTTAAATAGATTTTATCTATATATCATGTCCATTAGTTGTCTTTTACGACACTCATGAACAAGAGAGGTGGTCGTGAATTATATTCTTACTCCATTACGACACTTGCATCTCTTGCATCGATATTATTTGCATGTAGTATATTTGCTTCGTTGGTATTTTATTATATCTACAAGTAAACGGGAACGTCCATGTGGCGACGGAGTAAGAATACAATTCACCACTCTCTATCTCGCCCGTGGATGTCGTAAAAGACGACCAAGGGATATATGCACATAACATCTGTGCAAGAGAGGGAAAACTCGAAATGAAACCCTACACCAACATGTCTGACCAACACGGTATAGTAGGTTAAATTCCCTCCTATTGTGGAGGAGGCTCGAGCCTAACAGTGGGATATATGTGGGCTGCGATGATGATGATGTTGATGAAACGGGAATTTGTGAATATTATTCTTATTCACCAATACGCGAATTATTATTATAGATGATATTTTTCCCGCATAATAATTGTAAATATTATTCTAAACCATGACTCACAAAATTTCATGGACAAAATTTCATTGACTGTGTGATCAAACAACGTTTTATAAATACAGTTATAAATCCTACTAATATTATAAACGCGAAAGTTTGTATGTGAAGATGTTTGTTGCTCTTTTACACAAAAACTACTGAATGGATTTTGATGAAACTTCACAATAATATAATTTATATATCAGAATAACACATAGGCTATAATTTATCCCCATATTCCCACGGGAAGGATAACTATGCAGGTGAAAGGGGGTGCTGAGTGCTGCTAGTATCTTATATTTTGAAGTGAAAATTTCTATAGGCAGGTTTTGGATGACGAATAAAGACATGTAAGTCGTCATAGACAAGATTGTGACCTTGTGTCGTGACGTATTAACCCTAACACTATCTGTAGCTAGGTCCATCTTATAATATCTGTCAACGAGATAACTGTAAGAAGTTTTAATTAACATATTTCAATTTAATATCATTCAATTTGAATTCCGAAAAAATAACTGTTTGTTCCTAAATAACTGTACCCTGTTATAAGTTTTCACTTTTGTTGGCAATCCTAATGATGGTTTTGTGTTCAATCTATACCAATAAATAAAATTGGAGTGTCTGTTTGTAACGTCAAAATAATAGGCTTTTTTCATGCTCACACGGTTATTTGCACTATACATATGCCTAAAAAATCTAAAAATCACTTTACTTTTTTTGTCTGTTTGTTTGTTCCGGGTAATCTTCAAAACGGCTGGACCAATTTCAAAAATTCTTTCACCATAATAAAGTTATACCAGGCAGTAATATAGGCTATATTTTATCCCTGTATTCCCACGGGATTGGGAACCACGCGGGTAAGACCACTGAAACAGAAGCGAAAAGAGGCCGGGTTACTGGTTTTAAAATAAAATACTTTTCTAAACAAACTATGCCTAAGGCATATAAAATTGTATCACCTTATATCTATGCTTATAATTTTGTATGTTTTCAGGTGTTTAGTCTGCAAAAAGTTGATTGGTATAATGATGTTGATAATTTTGCTCCAGTTCTTACCCGATGTTCCAATACTCCTCAGTAATATTTTATACGTATCTTCCGCATTGACCTGCATCGTACTGGTCTGTGTATTTTTCTACAATAAGCCGATATTTGTGCATCTATATAACAGGTAATACTGCATTAATAACTAGAATATGTACAGTTGTAACCCGATTAACCGGACTAACTGTTGTTAGGCATTCCGATAATCGAAAATCCGGATAATCGAATGTATGAAAAACCTCCATTGGTTTTGTGCATATGTTTTAACGCATAAAGTTATATACTGTACGTACTGTACATAATTTTATGCGTTTATCAAGAGACAAATACATATCCCGAGGGGCACGCACGTCAAAGCGGAGTAATAATTACTAACTAAATAAGGAAACGCGTCGGAAAGCGATCCTGTGGGACGCGGGCGGGATATGCCATTTCAGACACGTTTATGCTTGCATAAATTCGATTTGTAGGCACAATACACGGTCGCGGTTGGTATGTTTTATTAGTCCGGCTAATCGCGTACCCGGATAAGCGAGTTTCTACTGTACTTTCGTTTTCTCTGTATTAATACAGTTACCTTCTATATTTTTTTGTTCCTGTCTATATTTTGTGTACAACATATTTTTTCTTTTTCTTTATATTCTACTTCTACTTTTTATGTTTATAATGCCTGCTTGAATAGCATTAACTTCATGATTTGGTTTTAAATAAAACTACTTTACGGATTTTATCGCGTTTGTATTTGATTTTTGATTACCCGACGTTTCGAACACTTTACAGCGTTCATGATCACGGGTGGACTAAGATGTCTCACGTCCAACAAGTCATCGTTACTGCAGAAAATTTATAATTATCTAATTATAAGTAATTATATGAGCTCACAGTGTCTTGCAAGACACTGTGAGCTCATATTGTATAGATTTGACCCACAATAATAATAACTAAAGATAATTTTATAAATTAAAACCTTTTAGTAACATAAAGTAAGCCGCCTTCAAAATTAACATTAATTTAGCATCATGTCACCTGAGTTTTCTTGCCGCATCTTTCTCAGTGTGACCGTGTTCCCATCCGGTGGTAGTATACTAGATTATTAGTTAGTTTTTTAAATATAATTACTATTAATTTTAATGTTTAATTATTACTAACCATAAACAATATAATTTTTTTCATATAGAATCATTTTCTTCTTACACTGGCAATAAATTTTGTATCAAAATGTGGGTCAATATTTAATAACTAATTTCTGTATCGGGTAGATAATTATAAATTTTCTGCAGTAACGATGACTTGTTGGACGTGAGACATCTTAGTCCACCCGTGACCATGAACGCTGTAAAGTGTTCGAAACGTCGGGTAATCAAAAATCAAATACAAACGCGATAAAATCCGTAAAGTAGTTTTATTTAAAATGTATAATACTCGCGTAAACATCAGAAATCTTCATGATTTGGTGTTTTTCTCCTTTTAAGACAGATGCGGGATAGGTAGTGGTGGTAAATTGTATTCTTACTACATCACTACATTACAAATCTTGGAATTGATATACTTACGATTTGTAATTGCTTTGGAATATAATAATCAATATTATGATTAAATTCAATTATTTGATTCCGTTAAAATAATATGATAAGTATTCTTTTACAATTTAATGATGTGTTAACAACATAAGCTGATAATCATTGTTTCCCGCGGAAGTAATTAAAACCGAGATCCCTCGAGCGCTTTTGGGACACCGTTAGACCCAAAAAAAAGTGCTCAAAACGCTTTTGGGACACACGTTTGACCCAAATAAACACTTTACAATTAGCAATTGCTTTTGGTACTTCTATTTAAATCAACCAATCCAAAGCTAATGATATGTATTTTATTTCATATTTCCTTGTCATATAGCAACAATAATAGTTTACGTAAAATCATAAAATTCACTGAACTTTTTTCAATATACCAAAGCGCGTGGGCACTCGAGAGCGCCGCGATGTTTGGCGCGTGATGATAATAGGCAGCATATTTCTGGTATAACGCCTACTGGGATTTGTTAATCACAGCAATTGTAGTATTATATACCTTAATAGTAGAAGTCAATAGGCTGATGGGCGAATTTTTTTTTTTATTGCAAACGGTGGCAAACGAGCAAACAGTACACCTGATGGTAAGTGTTGCTGCCGCTCATGGACCTTTACAAGGCCGCTGCCTACCGCGAAGAAAGCGAAGGGAGTGTGAATACGTGCATTGAGGCTCGGTGATACCAAGGGCACCACCAAAACCCTCCACATGCAATCACCCTCAGAAAGTTGGGCTACCGGCTCTCTCGCTCACCGAACGAAGCGCAGTAACAAATTGCTACTACTCAGACGTCGATTTTCTGCGAGAGCATGGTACTGCCCCGGACGGACCGGCCCGCGGCTGTAGACAGATAACTGTCGACAGTGTGGTCCTACCACTCCTAATAAATCTACAGATAGAGTACAATATTAGGTTTTTATGTCAAAGCGCAAAGCTTTGCCCCTTATATTATTAAAGACTAAATACTATTCATATGTACTGCAGTAATCATTAATCCTCATTGTGATATAGGTACATCAACAAAAACAACACTGAGGAATTTCAACAATTGGAAGAAGAGACAGAAAATGGAAAAGGATATTGTGGAAAAATATTAACTATTAGTAATAACTGTTTAGATCTAGATAATAATACCGCCTATATTAAAAACAACAGTTTAGAAAAGAACTTGGCAATGTTTTGTAATATTAATCTTGAAAAGGATAAAGACTTAGATGACGTAACAAAAATGAATGAAAAAGATGCAGAGAAAGGTGAAGACGAATCTATTATTAGCAATAATGACATTAAAAAATAATTCTAATACAATAATATTAAGAACTAGCTTCTGCCCGTGACTTCGTCCGCGTGGAATAGTTACTTTAGGCTAACGCTAACTTTATACAGCGACTTAGTTTACCCATAAGGTGAAAATATTTTTGAATAATACGATTCTGTCACACATGATGTTTGCGAAATTTAACCGTTTAAGTAGCGGAAGCTCTCAAAAGGAAAAAACTCCGATTTTGAAACATTCTTCATTGCTACTCCGCTATTGGTTTTAGCGTGATGATATAGCCTTATTACCTTCCTAAATAAATGGGCTATCTAATGTTATATTTTTTTTCAAATCGAACCAGTAGTTTCTGAGATTAGCGCGTCCAAACAAACAAATTCGTCAGCTTTACATGTTAGTATAGAGTAACATAGATATAGCTAAAAATGATAATCATGTGAACTACAACTATCTTTTTTCTAGTAGTCTTATTTCATTGCATTGCTTCTAGCAGTCTTGTTCAGTCTTACATTGCAATTACTTACCCTTAGATGAAAAAAGTGATATTATTGTTTATTTATTTGATTAGTTGTAGTGCCACACATTTTTTGTCAGCTTTTTTATCTGCAGCCATACATAGATGTTTTATCGGGATAGTACACTCTCATAGTAAATCATCATCTGTAGATCTGATTAGTTGTAATTTGCTATAATGCTTTGTTTACTGAGCGATAGAGCCAAACCAAAGTCTATCTTACGACAGACAGTGAGCTGATTGTATTTCTTGTGTTGTAGAAATCCATGAGCGATAGTTCCTGTTAACATAAGGTTGCTGCTTGTAAGTCTGGCAACAAAACAATAAAAAAATGGGTGCGTGTACTTATGTACGCGCGTGAGAAGTTATACTTCTTTGGCATCATTAAAATATATATATATATATAATTATTAAAACCAAATTTAGAGAATAATCAAAAAAAAAAAAAAATAATAAAAAAAAGAAAAAATATATATATATATAAAATAAATAAAAAAAAAGAAAAAAAAAATAAAAAAAAATAAAAAAAAAAGAAATAAAAAAAAAATAAAAAAAAAATAAAAAATATATATAAAAAAAATAAAAAAAAAATTAAAAAAAGAAAAAGAAATAAAAAAAAAAATAAAAATAAATAAAAAAAATATATAAAAAAAAAGAAAAAAAAATATATAAAAAAATAAAAAAAAAGAAAAAAAAATAAAAAGAAATAAAAAAAAAATAAAACAAAGAAAAAAAATAAAAAAAATAAAAAAAAATACAAAAAAAAAAGAAAAAAAAACAGTGATCAGAGGTGACGAGCGTACCAACATGCGCGACTAATATCGAGGTTCAATTTCTATTTTGTTGGTAGCTTTTTTTTCGAGACTTAATGAGCGGTTAAGCAGACAACTTCATACTGTTAATTTTGTGTCACATAATTAAAATTTCACTCTCATCATTTTTTCATAACGCGCCTAAAGAAGTATAACTTCAAAAATCACTGTGTGGTTTTATGAAACCACGATAAAAGTGAAACTTTTTCGCATGTGTTTTTGTAGTCATTTGTAGATATTTAACTAAAAATAGCATCATTTACATTAAACACTAATAAATAAAAACAAACAAATAGTGTGGAGCACTGGCACAAATAAGTAATAGTTTATACACTACACGGTCAGCTGATGCGAACCATAGGCGCCGCCATATTGGCCTCGGCTGCTCTGTCGACCGCCTTTCACTTTATCCCTACTCAGCGGCCGACCGTCACATGACATGCTATAGATGGACGAAAAAGTTTGAGACGATGTTTTAATCAAAGTTTCACTTTAAAAAATGATGAAGTAATTTAAATAATCCATCTCTAATAGAATGTGACATGCCATAGATAATGCTTTGAGAAATTATAGTTTCTCCTCTATTTCATAAAACAAAAATATTGTATGGTTATTTCTACGACATTTACATTATAAGTATTATTTTTTTAATTATTTTATAAAGCGTTGTTATATTACTATTAAGTTGAAAGAAAACGTTTCTGTACTATGATTTTATAAAAAAATGTGGTTTAGGGATATCATAAAATGCTCTTAATAATAAATTGTTCTGCATTGGACCCATGTCAAGTCTGCCATGTAAACGTTCCAAAGGAACGGACAAGCTTCTGTATGGTTGATTTCGCAATTGGTGAAGATTAACTCTTCATCAATTACGGCATATAATAATAATCATGTTTTAAATAAATAGAAATTTTTATATCAGCAGCAGTAAATGACGTTGTTTTATTCCTGATTTTAGATTATACACATCCCACTGTTGAGCTCGAGCCTCCTTCATTATGGGAGGGAAATTGACCTACTATACGTCACCGGTCGGACGTGTTGGTATAGGATCTCATTTCAAAATCTTCACTTGCACAGATGTTATATGCTTATTCGTCTTTTACAATATCCACAGGAATAGAGAGAGTGGTGAATTGTATTCTTACCCGTCACCATACGGATTATTAATGAGTTTTATTAATGTGCCAATATTTTTAATATTCTAAAAATCATAAATCAGAGATACCTACATATTATTAACCAGATATAACAATGCTTTAAAATAGATTAAGTGTTAATAGTTAAAGTATGTAATCTCTTATGGTAGCTGGATCACCGGGAATATACCTAAATATCAGCAAATTCCTGCGATTGATAACTGGCTTGACCAAAGCCTGAAAATTAAAACATCGCTCATAGAGAGACCATTGTCCAATATCAGACGATGTAAATTATATAGAAATAAGTACTTTTTGTATGTCTGTGTTGAATTTTTGTGTGGTTTTGTTTATTTTTGTAAAAATTAAAAATATTTATAATCAATATTTTTTTATTATGTTTCTAGTTACAATTATATTCCTGTTATAGCTATTATTATAAATGAATACTACGAGTTCTGTTCAAGTAATTTCAAACTTTGTCAACTTCAATACTTAATTAGTAATTAAAACAGCAATAGATTTATATATAAAATATTTGTTTTATTTACCGATTGTTCCAAATACGATAAACTTAAAAAGAGAAAGTTTGAAAGTTGCGCTAGTGAAGGAAAAACTGAAGGTATGGATATGTGCTGAGATGACATGAAAGTAATGTTGAGGAAAGCTTTAAATTATAAGGCTTTAGTGGTAAGGGAAGACTGACAAAAAGATGGATGGAATACGTGAAGGATTATAAGGATAGCAAGGAAGTGTATGCAGAGAGGACATTTGATATTGACCCCAAAGTAACATCTCTGCCAAAAAGGCAACATTACAAGTTAGTATTACAATATTAGTGCAAAGCAGTGCACATTAGATAGTATACAATACATACATATATTCATGCCTTTTTCCCATAGGGGTAGGCAGAGACCACTTCCCTCCACTTGCTACGATCTTGACATACTACTTTCGCCTCCTCTACATTCATTAATCTCTTCATGCATATTCCTCGGTTTAGGGTACTTCTAACCTGGCCTTTCTTAAGAACGTCCCCGTTTTGATCGTGGAACGTCCGCCTTGGTCTTCCCCTTCCAACACTTCCGCTCAGATTCGCCTTATAAATTCTTCTTGTTAATCTCCTTTCATTCGTTCTCTCTACATGTCTAAACCAACTTAACATACCTTTCTCAATCCTTGTCACTACATCAACATTCATATCACAACGTTCTCTGATTACACTGTTCTTAATTGTATCACTCAATTTTACACCAATCATATTCTCATCAGCGCTCTCATTTCCACAGCATTTATTCTACTTTCATGTTTCTTCTGCCATACCCAGCTCTCACTTCCATACGTTAGGGTTGGTACAAAGACTCCCCTATGCACAGCCAGGCGAGCCTTCTTCGACAGGCTCTGGCTGCCCATAAAGGTGCGCAAAGCACCATTCACCATATTTCCCTTACATACTCTTCTTTCAATATCATTTTCACATTTACCATCTCTCGTAAAAGTAGATCCCAGATATACAAACTCTTGTACTTGTTCTAATATTTCCTCTTCTATACGTATCTTGCACTCCCTCATACATTCTCCTCTTTCAAATACCATAACTTTCGTCTTTTTTACGTTAATTTTCATTCCTTTTCTTTCAAAAGCATCATGCATTACTGTTACCATCTCTTGCAACTCATCCACCGACGAAGCAAGTAGGACTTGATCGTCAGCATAGAGAAGACGTTTGACAAGTAACCCATTCATTCTCAGTCCGTATTCACTCTCTTTTAAATCAGTCAGGCAATTATCCATGAATAGGTTAAACAGCCATGGTCACGCAACACATCCTTGTCTAACACCCTTTTGGATACTAAACCATTCAGTGTACGCCCCTTCGATTCTGACGCAGGCACTGGAGTTCTCATAGAGAGACCACAATGCCCGTATCAGGTTGCTGTTCACCCCATGCAAAGATAATGCTGACCACAACTCATTCCTCACCACTCTATCATAGTATACAATATCACTGCAAAACGGAATATTACATAATTAGTATATTGTCTACAACTAGACTCTTCATCTATAGGCCACGCTATGGGTCGAATCCGTCACGCAAAAGTCATTGATGCCATCAAAAACATAATTTGTAAAAAACCCAAACCTCGCAACTCAGTTCTTCTACTATATATAAAAAGTTGTACGATCCATGTGATGAAAACACAATGTACCTTACAAGTAATACATATTATATTGAATTAGATTCTTTGGTGCGATTGCCAAGTCAATCTATTTATATGAAACATCTTTAGTATTGACATGTTCACTAAAAGAAGTTCTTAGGTTAACTAATTACGTAATATAATATTAAAACAGAAGGTTCCTTAATTAGGAACTGACTATATTAAAATACTTGGTATTACTTGGATCTTACAACTTCTTATAGTAGAAAACCTGAGTTGAAACCAGACTTGGTTTTTTTACGAGTTATGTTTTTGATGGCATCGCATTTCTTTTGGTAGATAGTCCCACTTATATTCTCTTCCGGTACCTTCTACTTCTTGAATTGTAACAACGGATATTCATAAAGCCCACTCTCTGATAAATGAGATATCTCCTATCCGCTTGATTCATTTCCACCAAAACTAATCGGAGAGGAGATGTGGAAATAACAAAATCTGATTGGTCTCTCCCCTCCGCTTTGGTGGCAACCGAGCCGTATAATTAGTAGTGTTCTTTCTTTCGTGTTAAGTTCGGGCAATTTAATCTCCTTAATACTTTGGAAGATTTTGGTATAACTTCCGAAGATAGGTCTCATTCTTGTTTTTTCATTCCGTTGATTGACGATTTTACAAGTTACCTTTGAACGTAATTATATCTATGTATCAAAATGCTTTCAAGCGAAGGTATTTTGAAAACTTGCATATCTTGAGTAGGTACTGCTAAAAAACTTGTAATATAAATAGAGATATAAATATAACAAATGATCGTGTGGTTTAGACTGGGGCAACAGAACAGGCGGGTTGGGACGGGATAGTCCCGTCAATAAGGGGCGTGCTCTGAGGAACAGTTCGACTTGGTATCATTGTCACCGTTTTACCAACGTACCACTCGACACCGTAGCAAGATTCACCCATTTCACCTGGAAGCATTATGGTCTTCAACTGTACGTTTCCAGCGATCATTTCTCCCACGTACGTGCAAGCTCTGGAATGAACTACCTGTTGCTGTATTTGCCGTGCGCTATGACATGTATTCCTTTAAACGAGGTTTATGATGAATATTTTCTTCACGGTAGGCAACGGCCTGGCTGTGCCCCTGGTATTGCAAAGGCCCATGTGCGGCAGCATCACTTACCATCAGGTGTGCTGCTCACTCGTTTGCCACCATTGGCAATAAAAAAAGATAACAGGACGTATGGTCACATTAATCATACGATACCTACGTGCAAGAAAGATGGTGGTGTATTACACTCTTACTTCATACAAAGAGAATATAATAGTTATAATAGTTAAATAGTAAACTGACTGACCCAACACACGTTGTTCTGTTCAAATCTAACAAAACAAAGCGGTTCCAATCAAAACCATTCTAATATCTATCGGAATAGCTCAAAAAAACATCAAAATATGTCCAACCGCTTAGAAGGAGTTAATTTACAAGCATACGAACAGAAGATTTATATATACAAAAATAGAAAAGTTTATATAGTCGAAAAAAGGTTATAGTCGTTAAGTTTTCTTAGATTTTCGGATTTCCTGCACATTTTTCTATTTTTTTCCGTAAAGGCCTTTCTCAAAGTAGTAGAAAATTAAAAAGAGAGGGACGGAATCGGTTAAGTCGTTCTCAAGCTTTGATTATATACCGAGGAGGTCGTCAGACGGATCGAGGCGCTGGGGTTGAGGGTCGCCCTGGACAAGACGGAGGCCCTCTTGTTCCATGGGCGCACTATGAGCCCTCCCATCGGCGTCTCGATCACCGTCCACTCGGTCGACATCAGCATCCGGGCCCATATGAGGTACTTGGGCCTGGTGCTCGACGGGCGATGGTGGTTCCGGGAGCATTTCCGTAGGCTCGCTCCGCGCCTCGTCGGCACGGCGTCCGCCCTATCGTGGCTTATGCCGAACGTGGGCGGACCGAGCGCTGCGTGCCGACGGCTGTACGCGGGAGTCATCCGGTCGATGGCCCTGTACGGCGCACCGGTGTGGGCGGGGTCCATGACCGCCCGACTTAGGGCCCTTCTGTGGCGACCACAGAGGGTCACGGCGGTCAGGGCCATCCGCGGATACCGCACGGTGGCGACGGAGGCAGCGTGCCTATTGGCCGGGACTCCCCCGTGGGACCTGGAGGCGGAGATGCTCGCCGGACTATATCGGCGGGTGACGAGGGTGCGAGCAGAGGGCGGTGTGGTCTCGTTAAGGAATCTCACCGCCTGGCGCGTCGACGCCCGCCGAGACGTCATCGCCCGTTGGGCAGTCCGGCTGGAGAGGCCTCAGTTCGGGGTGCGAACCGTGGAGGCCTTCCGGCCGGTGCTGATGCAGTGGTTGGAGAGGCGGCACGGGGTGCTCTCCTTCCGACTGGTGCAGGTTTTGACGGGGCATGGGTGCTTCGCCAAATACCTGCACAAGGTCGTTAGGAGGGAGAGTACACCGTCCTGCCACCACTGCGATTGCGACGAGGACACGGCGCGCCATACGCTCGAGGCCTGCGGGGCTTGGGCAGTGCAGCGCTGTGAACTCGTCGCAATCATCGGTACGGACCTGACGCTGCCGGCTATCGCTAGGGCGATGGTCGACAGCGTCGGGAATTGGGACGCGGTCGCAGCCTTCTGCGAGACAGTGATCTCGCGGAAGGAGGCGGCGGATCGCCTGCGTGAGGAGCGCAGCCTCGATGAGGAGATCCGCCGCCGGCGACTGGGGCGGCGCAGGCGCAACTATCTGCGCCTCATGCCGCCCTAGCCGAGGCCGCGGGTGACGTGACCGGGGATTAGTCCGTCACCCGCCGAGAGGCCGACCGCGTGAGGAAAGACCGACGTCCTACCCGAGGGGGGGACGTCGGTCGATGGGAGGGTACCCCAATAGGGGGTATTCCGTCGGGCCGACCACTGACGACAAGTTAACGCTGCTCCAGTGGTCGGCCCAACGACGAAGGCGACGTGGTTTTCGGGTGGGTCGCGGGAGTTGCGTGCTTAAGCCCCTCTGTCGCCCCGGACGAAGTGGTGCGGAGGCGCGCCGACCGCGGCCCACCCACAAAAAAAAAAAAAAAAAAGTTTTGATTATATACACGTCTAGATGGCTCATTTTCCGTACAAAACGGCCCAAATGATGTCTACTATATTAAGTAGACTCGCTTGTTCCTTACATCAGTGTCATTTGAACTACAATGCGGTAACGTGCTCGTCAAAAAAGTAATAATATGCCGGTATGCGCTGTCAAACTGTGTCGCAATTATGTAGGAAAACCTTATAACAATATCATAATCACTTTCATCGGTAAGTTTTGTTATTTAAATACATTCTTTCAAGATATCATGATTTTTTATTTCGATATTTTTAAATTAATGGAATTGAACGGTGTTGCCAGTTTATTCTCGGGAGATTTGCCGTAATAATGGACGATAAAGGCAAATCAGTACTGACCACAGCCATGCCATATTTGCATACTGATTGTGTTTGATCTTATAATTTTGATATGCAAATCATAAATCTTGAGTTTTCTAAAAGAAAAAGAAAATTAATAAAGTTTTTGAAGTGAAACTTCGTTATCAGCGTTGGAAAAAAATTTATCGTCACATTTTTCGGTTACGCGTCACGTTTTTTCGTTACGCACCATCTTTTTCTCGTCCCCACCACGGTCGATTCGAATAAAGAGTACTTTCTCCAGTGGAGTAGGGATAGTATGTCGTTTAAGCGGACATAAAGGTATAAAGGGATAAAGACATAAAGGGATAAAGACATAAAGGGATAAAGGGGTAAGGGGATAAAGGGATAAGGGGATAAAGGTATAAAGAGATAAAGGGTTAAAGGGATAAGGGGATAAAGGGACAAAGAGACAAAGGAACAACGGGACAAAGGGCAAAGGATAAAGAAGTTTCACTTCTGCTACGCGTACTTTGTACACACGTTAATTTTTTTTAGTATAGTTTGTTAGTATACATAGTTATTTGGCAGCTAGAAATTGTATATATATATATATATATACATACATATAATTTTCATATCTTTTACATGTTTTGCGGATTGCATTCGTGTCTCAATATGTCAAAATATGAGATTTACCTACAGTGACGTAAAATATATATGTACTAGTAGTAGATAGTAGTAGATTCTGCTAACTGTGTACCGTTAGAAAGTGTCAGTATCCTAACTTGCACTTCTGCAGTAAAATGCATAAATGAAACTACATCTCTAATGCGAGCATATGATGACAATGAGTGTGATACTGTAAGAGATGTTCATTTAATAATTTAACACAGGCTGACATTTTTTTATTGATTAATCCATCCGAATATTCGGCTTATTTTGAACAAGTAGTAGGATACATAGCGGGGGTTTGTCGTTCGACGTATTTGTGGGCAGATTAAATGTTCTAGTTGTATTCAGGCAATTAAATCGAATGAAATACTCAATTTCCATAAATTAGTTAGTGTTCGAGATGAAGGCTGTCTTGTGTATGCCTCGGAAGACGCATTTAAAATCTGTAAGGCAGCGGAGTATGTAATTAGGGATTTCATAAAACAGGGACAAATAGTGACATCGTCTTATAATTATAAAAAGATGTCATAAAAAACGTCACAAAGTACGCCTAGCAGAAGTGAAACTTCTTTATCCTTTGTCCCTTTGTTCCTTTGTCCCTTTGTCCCTTTATCCCTTTATCTCTTTATCCCTTTGTCCCTTTATCCCTTTTTCACTTTTTCCCTTTGTCCCTTTATCCCCTTATTCCCTTATCACCTTATCCCTTTATCCCTTTATCCCCTTATCCTCGAATCCCAGTATCACCTTATCCCTTTGTACATTTATTCTTTTATGTCCGCTTAAACGACATGCTATCCCTACTCCACCGGAGAAAGTACTCTTTATTCGAATTGACCGAGTGGGGCCGAGAAAAAGATGGCGCGTAACGAAAAAATGTGAAAATCCTTTGTTTTGTATTTGCAATATTTAAATAAAATACTATTCTATTAATTATATTATTATTATATTTAACCTCCATCTTATTAAATATTTGAAAAAATAGGGAAAATAATTTAACAGTGGGTATCCTTAAACACGCACACATTGACAGTTTAATTACAGTAAGAACACAAAGCGTACTCACACATAGCGAAAAACCGAGGACACTTTTTGTGTATCGTTTGTTCTGCATTACTCCATCTAGAGGTGTATATGATCAAAGTTTTCAAGGTATATTATTGTTTTGCCTGAACAGCGCCACCTACCGGGTCTAATTATAAATCTAAACCATCCTCGAATCCCCTTGAAAACACACAAAAAATTTCGTCAACATCGGTCCAGCCGTTTAGGAGGATTTCAATGACATACACACGTACGCTTCAAGAAATCGCATTGGTAATTAACTTTATTACTTACGTCTAACTGGTAGCCACAATTTAATATCTGACTCATCTAACTAGCTGATTAGATCAGATACCTGTGAAATAGAAACAAAAATAAATATGCACAAAATTCCGTAGGTACATTATACATCACGGCGTGCGCAGTGACCAATGATGAAATGAGGAAAATAACAACAAAAATTCAAAACGGGTTTAGTGCTTCGCGATCCGAGTTGGCAAGCATGCGTATTTTAATAGTGTCCACCATCTTGTTAACATGTTTTTCGCATTTGTATCTGTTTATTTATTAGTGTGTTTTAATTATGTGAAGTTTTATGAAGAAAATTTAATGGTAAAACCTGAGCCATGGCATCCAATAACGCATGATAGATATAAAGATATGGACGATAACTTACTACCAAATCTGAATTACTGTGGAAATAAAACGTGTCTGGTTAAATGTTGTGGCGATGGACAATATTTAGATTTTAATTACACTTGCAAAGATGAAGAGTATTTTAAACAAATATATTATGATGAGCCAAGTCTCGGTGAGAATAATTGGAAAGAGGTTACACAGAAAATAAAAAAGAAAACGGATTCCATTAATACTACATTCACCATGTTACAGAGAGTAGAAAACTCTATTGAACCAATTAGCAACTTTAATTCCATTACATTTTATTTACTCCATGTAAGTATTTTTATTTTTCATGGTGTCTATTATTATTTATATATTTTATGTAAACGATTTTTATTGTAGTAAAAATATATATAAATAGAATTATTGGCAATTCACACAAAGCATTACAATAAAAAGTTTTGGCACCAGGTGACATACAAACATAACCATTTTAATGTAACGTTTGACCAGCGATTTCGTATGCCAATTCCAAATTTCAATCAGTCATCTGTGAGCCTACCTTTGAAATCAATTCTAATTTCGAATCCAATCAAATTGCCGTATTTTATTACTTTAAATTAATAACGTTACTGAAATCGATCACCTCAAATACACTTTCTTGAAATTGTGCAACATTACCGATTTTAAACTACGTCAAAATCACGTCGGGACTAGCAAATATTTGACTTAATCGACAAGAGTCAAATTCATTTAATTAAAAAAATGCCATCGAATTTGATTCCAATCGTGCGCTAGTGTCGCTTTCAAGAATACTAAATTTGCTCAAAATCGAGCTGCGATTGGATTTAGGATTGCAATCGAGATTCAAGAGTAGGCACACTGGACTCATTAATTTCGAAGGGGAGCGCCCAATGAAGTATGGAACATGGTTGCGCATAAATACATTCTTGAAAACTTATCTTGTTTTGTTAGATTTTAGATATATAATCCACTACAAAAAAAGTATGTAGGTATCTCTTTAGTTCGATGGATTATTGCACAAAATTATTTATTCATCGTTCTTTTCATGTTGTTAAACAAAACAAGTTTCGCGTTTTAACCTGTTTTATGCAACTATAATTTGCTCAATCGTTGTTTAAAAAATAATAAAGATGCGTTGTCCCTATGACCCATTGAACCCAGTGAACCATTGAAGCGTGATGGGTTTTAAGATTCACGGGTATCTATAATTATACCTATTATTATAAACCCTATTCCCTATGTAGGTCAATTTTCCTTCTATAGAGGAGGAGACTCGAGCTTAACAGTGGGACGTATATAGGTTGAGATGATGATGATATAATATAATACTTAAATACCTAGATACATAGCTAGGAAAATACATTTTAAATAAAACTACTTTACGGATTTTATCGCGTTTGTAAAACACCTTTGTTTGCAATAAAATAAAATTCGCTAAAACTCAAACCACACCTTAAATCGATTATTATATTTTTTGAATACAGGCAGTCGTCGTACTTACGGCATGTTAGGTTCTCGAAATACCCGACGTAAATCGAAACGACGTAAGTCGAGACATATTCTTTCATATATTTACATGTAAAACTCAATGGTTTGAATCTACACGGACTCAAGATAAAAAAATAAAAAAATGCATGTACTTATAACAAAGGATGTATATACTTCATTATTAAAACTAAATTCATATATGTACTTATGAAATTGCTAGTTATTTTTGGTATTTGTGCGTTGTTAATTTTAATAATAATGATAAAACTTTAATTTGTAATCAAAATATGTAATGAGAAATAATAAATTAAACTTTTGGCTTAAAGAAACTATCACCCCGACAACTACAACCCCACAGACATTGACTTCACGATTAGTGAATTCTCCTAGGTATGCCAGAAATCGAAACAATGACGCATGCTTGAGGAATAGTGTCAAAACATTGTTCGACGTAACTTGAAACGATGTAAATCGAAACGACATAAGTCGAAGACTGCCTGTACTGGCAATCATATTGAATAATAAAATAAAAATGGCGGGTACCAAACATAAGTACGTAAAACAACTTTTTATTTGTTTAGCATATTTTCTCCAGCGAAACGAAGGCTTGGTATTATAAAGGGGTATATGATAATTAAAAAAATATTTTTTGATAATAATTTGATTGCTGTTCTAAACAAAACTATAATTGGCCATACTCCCTTGCCAATATTTTCTATTTTGAATGTGGCGACGGGATAAGAGAATATATAATTTATTGCCTTGCTACCACTAACTTGCCCCGGGAGGTGAAAGATAATAATGCATAGGTGGCCGAAAAAAGGTGCTTTTTTAGTTCTATGAAAGTATACATATGGAAATACTATAAGATTTTCGTCTATTAAAACAAGTAGGAGAACTATTTGTCTGTATGATCATTTAAATTTGCATCACGTTGCGAATCTGGTTGTATTACGGTTTCCATAGTAGTTATTTGTTTACTATTATTACCAAATTACCAATCTGTTAACTATAATAAAATAAACATATTTTTACTGTAAGCGTTTTTATGTTATTTTCAGTTTGGGTCTCTATATTACACTTACGACACGGATAATGGACCTTGGGAAGAACTTACAGAACTCAGATATTGCGTGGATCATCTTTTTAATGCTCCAAATGCAAAAAAGAAAATAGATTTTGTTTTTGAAGTGGTGAAAGAACCTCAATCAAGGATAGACAGAAGAGAACTTAATGATAAAAGGAATATTACCCTCGCTAATATCAAAATACTTGGAGCAGGTAAAATATTTTTATATTATGTGAAATCTAATAACCTGAATAGTGAAAGAGAACGCTCACGATTCAAGGTTAGTTCCAGTACGTAAACGACAAATGGGGGATATAAATGATATAATAAATTATTCAAGTAGGTAAAGTCAAGAGAAGGACAGCTCCATGACTAAGGGATATAATACACATATAACATCTATACAAGAAAACTTGAATCAGAACTTTATGCCAACCTGTCTGACCAGCAGGGTATAGTAAAATCAATTTCTCCTAATGTGGAGAAGGCTCGAGCCCAACAGTGGGAAGTAGGTATATGAGCTGAAATGATGACCATGATGGATAAGGTTTTATTCCAGGATTGTGAGACTTAAAGGATTTAAGAAGAAGTAACCATCGCTTGGATAGTAAGGAAATTAAGATTTAGCTACCCCGATGTACCCAAGTTGTTTGTTATAATGAGGTTTATACGCTTTTGCTAAATTTCGTGTCCGACTTTTTTACCAAAATGTGAATGGCTTTTTTTAATTGGTTTATAACCTTTGCCTTCTTTATCTGCTAAGAAAACATTTCGATACTACAGTTTTTAGACGTTATTCCAAATCCAACAAGCTATCGTTATTTAGAAAGTGTGAACTAGACTACAAACTGCATTCCTTAAACCAGTCACAACATATTTATAAGAACGAAAAGTCTTCTAGGTTTCTTATATAAAAAAGTATGTCTATATATATATATATATATGCGTCTAATATCTACGCCTAATTTGAATTCTTTTATAAGTCAGTCTAAAACGAAACCAAAATATTCAGAATTAAAATAAGAGACTAGGACGATCAAAAATACAAGGAAAAATGAAATAAAAGACGTGTTTGCAGACCGGTACTCATCTTAGGTTTTTCCCCGAGAAAGAATTACATACAATGTTATGATATCCGCTTTATTTCCGAGTAAAATAATTTACATGATTATATAATCACTAACAACCCGCCCTCGCTTCGCTTCGGTTTCATTCGCTTTACCCGCGTAGTTCCCGTTCCCGTGGGAATACCGAGATAAAATATACCTATGTTACTTCTTGATATTACAGCTACCCATTGGTGAAAGAATTTTTGAAATTGGTTTGGTGGTTTAAGTGTGAAAGCGCAACAAACAAACAAACATTCTTACTTTCGTATTTATAATATTAGTAAGGATTAAGTAAGGATATACGGGTTTTATCCTAAATGATTAGGAGACTATTTCATATTATTGGGTTAAGTTCTACATTAACCCAAACTAAACCCTTATCTAGTTTATTAAGATTTATCAGGCATATACTCATGTATTTGAAAAACAGCAACAACATATTCAAACTCTTTAATAAATAAACGTTCCTAAAACTAATGACGCCCAACAAAGACTTAAACTTTAACGAAGTGATTAATTTGAGACATTTACTTATTATTCGTTATTTTAACAGGAAATAGTCTCCAAAATGATGCATTAAAAATACACATTATGATAAATATATATCATATCTTCAAAGAAATACTTTGAAATTATATTTAAATATTCACAGTGTATCAGGTATAGGGCTACTGATCAAACGAGAGTTAGGCAATGGTGGTAGGAACCCATGAAAAAAAATTAAAAATATTGATTCGTTAATGAATCAGAGATGTAAAGTTTTCAATTTTGTTATCACTTTTTTTGTGTAAATCTGATTGAAATGTATCTACAACATATTCGTATTTTGTTAACAGTTCATTAGAAATTTAATAAATCAATGATTACGTTTGCATAAGCAAGACAAACTTCGCTTTAAAGTCAGCTGATCGAACCTGATGACCGTCGACTTGGCGCCTTCGTACCTTAGCATCAACGCGTTTGCGCGATTCATACCTATTTATACTGTCGACACGTAACATGCCTACATGTATCCTGTCTGTACATGTCTACATGATATGTAACATTTAAAGCTACTTATAAACTCTTAGACACACATTATTGAAATCACTGTAACTATATGTTTTATTGTTTTTTGTGTAATGCCTATACATTCTAATTACGATCTATGACTGTTACACTACAACATACTTGAACAATTGTTCCATAACCTGAGACACTCTGTATCCTTACTAATATTATAAATGCGCAAGTAAGGACCTTTCTTTGTTTGTTTGTTACGCTTTCACACTTGAACCACCAAACCGATTTAAAAATTCTTTCACCAATGGAAAGCTTATATAAATATTATATATCAGGGAGTAACATAGGCTATATTTTATCACGGTATTCCCACGGGAACGGGAACTACGCGGGTAAGACGACTGAAACCGAAGCGAAGCGAGGGCGGGTTGCTAGTACTACATATACGTAGGTAAAAATGAAATGCGCGAATATCGTGGAATACTCGGATGTTATTGATTAACAAATATAAATAAATGAATTACTATAGTTCATCTAATCTAAGAAGTGCATTTTGACGTTTCGCATTTTTAATACACAATAACTTTGGCCAAACGTATACACATGATCGCAAACAATAAATCTTAAATTTTAAAGAACTATTAAGTTATTTATATAATTAACGTTGAGAGTAACTTTCTTGTACAATAATCTAATGTTGAAACTCGTAAAACCAATTTAAAATAGAAGCAACATGTAAAACAGTAGTTGTTATTAACGATGTTACAATATCACGTCATGACGTTCTAAACAGTAGTGCTTGACCAATTCCAATTCACGAATATCCAAAAAATCGGTAAAAATATTAGAATTAAATAATTAATCGAATAGACTAAATTCTCAAAATATTCGTATTGAAACAAAACCGTGATTCTACATTGTCCTTCAATGGCTGAATTGTAAATTGTATTGTTCGCGACGACGATACTTTAAGTAATAGTAGTGAACCTGAATAAATAACTATTTTCGAATCCAGTTTTTGTTTTTACTTTACCCAATCCTACTAAAAATGATGAATAGATTTTATGCTAAAAGAATTAAATTTATTTAGTATTAATTTAGCGTTTAATTTATCCATTTCGTTTTTGTGAAAAGAAAAATAAACCGATTATTAAATAAAGAGAATCAATATCGATTTCTCGCTAAAATCGGATGTTTTCGATAGCGATTATTTGGTTCACATACCTAGACAACTTGCTCTGACATCTGTCAAAATGCACTTCTTAGATTAGATAGACTATAGTGTTTGAAAGTAATTAAATGAAACGTAGAAGTAATGAAAGAAAATTTGTATATGCTTTCGAGTTGTGAAAATAATCATTTTTTGTATATAATTCTATACATCTAATTCATTATGAACTTCATTAGTGCAATCTCCAGGGAACTTAGTGACTGTCTTGAACCAATAACACCACATTTATAGCATACGCGCTATGGATAACCGTCTACACTATAGAAATGGTTGTGACGAAAAATTCTTACAATTTTTTCGGTTAGCCTCCATCGTCAACCCGTACGGGATAAGGAACTTCGTTCCAAAATCTAACATAGCAATTTTCGCCTCTGTTATTCCAACCTTATAGCGGAGTTCATTTTTAGGGTTTCGTACCCAAAGGGTAAAAACGGACCCTATTACTAGACTTCGCTGTCTGTCCGTCCGTCTGTCTGTCACCAGGCTATATCTCAAGAATCGCGATAGCTACCATAGTTGAAATTTTTACAAATTATGTATTTCTGTTGCCGCTATAACAACAAATATTAAAAATAAAATAAATATTTAAGGGGGGCTCCCGTACAACAAACGCCAATAGTGGTAACAGATAGGCAACACTTGTTTAACAAGTTATTGGTACGGAACCCTTCGTGCGCGACTCCGTCTCGCACTTAGCCGGCTTATTATTTTATTAGTCATATAAGGTTTTACTGTTCTTATAATCATTATCACTTCCTATCAGCATATTTATGTTAGTAAATTTAGGAAATAATTTGTTAA
This sequence comes from Lymantria dispar, assembly GCA_032191425.1. Lineage (NCBI taxonomy): Eukaryota > Metazoa > Arthropoda > Insecta > Lepidoptera > Erebidae > Lymantria > Lymantria dispar. The sequence continues at coordinate 1,780,295 of CM063442.1, read as the reverse complement.
TTATTACATTTTATTTTCTCAGGCCTTGTTATTACATTTATATCAATATGCTGGCTGTTATTCCGTCTTCGAAAAGTTCGACGACGCTATATTACGTACACATTAATGGCGTATCTCTATACTATAAGCTTTGCCTATGGACTGAAGTTAATGGAGCTCTTTGGACGTTATACTGAAGTGATCGTCGAGTGCAAGTACAAATATCTCAGTAAGGAAAACTTATCTATTTTAACTCACACTACTTGTGGTCGTGTGGATCAACATAAGAGGGCGTTCATAAACTACGTGAGATGTTTAAGGAGGGGATTGGGGTCGAGTCAAATCTCATCTAATCTTACGTTAAGAGAGGGGGGCTCTCGGCAAATATCACGCAATTTTTTTTCTGATTGAAACAAAAAAAAATTATACTATTTTGGTCCATTTAATCCAGATTGTACATGCTTAAGATTTAATCTTAAGCGTAATCGTAATACGATTAACATCATTCACTAATTCGTTTGAAAGAAAATAATTTCATTCATACTTTGACGTTATACCATAGATAATTCACTATAAATAAAAGCACGAAGATTTTTTTTTTCTTTTTATAATAACAATCCAACGCGTTTACGTGAGAAACCCACATTTTGACAAATCTCACGTGAGTTTAGGGGACGGGGGAGGGGGATCTCACCAGGGAGGGAGGGAGATACAGAAAATTTAAAAAAACATCTCACATAATTTATGGACGCCGCCTAACTTGTTATCCGTTTTTAACTAGTGCATTATTTTTGTTGCTTCCAAGACGTCATTATTTTAAAACATATTGAGATCACCTTTGTAGTTTAAATAAATTGGTTTCTTTAACGTAGAGGCCGTTCATAATACGTCACGTTAAAATCAACTTTTTTTGACTCTCTCCCGCTGTTGTCACGCTGTGTCATACGTTCTGAGACCTCCCATGTAATCAAACTATTTATTGAAAAATATTATAATTTTAGTGAGCGGCGAACATCACGGTGCCGTAGACCTCCCTGTCCCTCCTTGTCCCATCTTGTCACACTCAGCAAGAAAACCTTGTATGCGAAAGTATTTTGTGAATATCATAGTGACGGAGTAGGATTTTTACCATTTACCTTCTCCATTGCCCGTGGGTGTTGTAGAAGACGACTAACGGATTAAATATGCGCATAACAGCTATATGAGAGAAGGAAAACTCAAAATAATCCTCTATATGAATACGTGTCTAACCAGCGTACTTGTAATAGATTAATTTCGGACGTATATGAGTTGAAATTCCGATAATATGATTTTATTAACAACTATATACTTTTTTTAGAAATCACTACCATTTAATCCACCCATTTTATCAAAGGGCAAGAGGAAGAAAATTAGAATCAAAGCCAACTACATTTGAATGACCCGATTTCTCTGCTTTAATTAAATAAGCTGGTTTTTATTAACGGAGTATAATTATATGAATTGTTCGTGTGGTGACGGATTAAGAATACAATTCACTACTCTCTATTTTACCCTTGGATATCGTAAAAGACGACTAAGAGATATAATATGCATATAACATCTATGAAAGAGAAGGCAAACTCGAAACAAAACCCTACACCAACTTGTCTGACCAGCATGGGATAGTAAGGGCAATTTCCCTCCCATATTAGAGGGGAGGCTCGAGCCTAGGAGTGGGACGTATATAAACGAAAATGATAAATATGTGCATATTTAAGAAGTAAGACAGAATTTCTCTGATTTTTATATTGATGGCGTTGTTGTTATGTATATTATTCACTACCCCCTTTCCTGCCCATGGCTGTCGTAGAAAATGACGAAAGTTTCATATTATGGAAATAACATTCATGTAAGAGATGAAAAACTCAAAGTCACTCAACTCTAGTGATATAGAGTAGAGAGATACCACGCTGGTCAGTGTGCCTACTTTTAAAATCCATTCTAATTTCGAATCCGATTCAATTCCAATCTCACCAAACTTATATTTGGTACTCTTGAACAAAATCGAGAATGAATTTTTCGCGTTTGCCGTTGTTATTTTCACCAAATATGTTGTATTTTCTTACTTTAAATTAATAAGGTTATCAAACTCGATCACCACAAAGACACTTACTTGAAATTGTGCAACATTAACGATTTTAAACTACGTCACAATCACGTCGGGAGTAGCAAATATTTGATTTAATTGAGGAGAGTCGAATTCATTTAGTTCAAAAATATTCCACCGAATTTAATTACAATCGTGCGCTAGTATCGCTTTCAAGAGTACCAATTTTTCTCAAATTCGACCTGCGATTGGATTTAAGATTGGAATCGAGATTCAAGAGTAGGCACACAGGTAAGTTAACACCTACCTGACCAGCGTAGTATAATAGGTCACTATCCCTCCTATTGTGCAGGAGGCTTGAGCCCAGCAGTGGGACGTACATGAGCTGTGATGATGATGATGATGCAATAACAAATGTATTTTTAAAACAAAATGTCATTTTTAATATGCGTCGCTTTTCTTTTCTGTAGGTACGCCTATGTACTTTGTTCTTCTATCAGCTTTTTGTTGGCCACTTGCGTTGACGTACGACCTATTGACATCTATAAGGTATGTATGAATACCAGACTGAATTGTCTATCTTTAATAGAGAACATTTATATTTTTATAACCTTCTTTTATTCTATTAGAGTACCAGAAATACATTATTGTATTATTTTACAAATGGCAGCAAACAGCATATCTGAGGGTAAGTGATACTCCTCTGCCGCTCATGGATCTTTGCTAGCTTGTTGCCTACTGTGGGACTGTGAATGTATCCAACGAGGGTCGATGATACTAAAGACATCACCAAAACCCACAACAATGCAAACACACCCAAAAAGTTTGGCCCCGGTTCTATAACTCACTGAACGAAGCGTAGTGACAAATTGCTACTATTCAGACTTCTATTTTCAAATAAAATAAACCCTCATACTCCAAAGATATACAGATCTGATAAACACTAAGCTTCCATGCAGCTTTATTAAATGATAAAAAATATCTTTGCAGAAAGTTCCGAATGAAAAAGGATGTTAAAAACCAAGCATATATTGTAACCTTCTTTCGAATCAGCGTATTTTCTTGGGGCCTGCCGTTACTACTGACTGTGATGGCAGTACTTTTGGATAAAAACGATATGGGCAGATTGTTTACAGAAAAACCACTTTTTGATAGCTGTGTTGACAACGGTTAGTACGTGAATATCCGTGGATTGTCTGATATAATACAATTTATTTCAGTTTCTGGTTTAAGTATCACCACTGATCTAAGATTTTTTATTGCTGCACCATTTTAGTTTCTGATTTGTTTTATCCATCCCAATAAATATCAGTTCTTCTACTAAACGCCTCTTTTCCTACTTAATTTCACGTTTAAGTCTCCCATAAACTTCATCAAGTGGAATATGATTAACATTTTGTTTATATACTGAGTGACTGGTAAAAGATTGTACATATTGAAGGAGGGTATTCATTACTCGATTCTGATACCGAATATGTAAAAAAAATTGGTACTTAAATTTTGAACTAATTATCTTATAAAAATATTTAGTTATAGACACATGGGATAGGTCAACGTACGTCAGCAATTGTAGGTACTAAACAGTTCGCGCATTGAACTAGTTACATTTTAGGTAAATATTCTACCTATGCGACTCGACTCAGTAGGTATTTTTTTTCGTCGCGGGCCGCAGACAGAGGTCAACGTACGCTGGCAAACCTATTGTTTTGATTAGAAACAAATTACTTTATCTCAGGATTGGTAAGAGCTATGAATCTGCAAATAACTTTAGTGTTTTATGACATTATTCTTACACCTAGTTTAAGTAATTCTAGTAATAAATATCCAAAATCTTGACAACAGTGCTAACAAAACTGTTACTCGATTTCGGTATCGGTGTATGTAGGGTGACAATATTTTTGGAAGTCTTGTAACACTAATATTGTTGATGTTTACTATGTAGTTAATTAATATTATCTTCTTTTTATACTTTTATTAGTTACATGTGGCCATTATCTATCGTTTCCTTGAATATGTACAATCTTTTACCAGTCATACTGTATATACTATTCAATCGGTATCAGTCAGATTTATATTTTGATAGACATGTAGTTAGTGCACCATTTTTGTATTAATACTAAAATGTGTTATGATAATAATTTGCCTAATTTTTTTTTCAGATAACCAAATATTTTTATACTTGTACGTGCCGATATCAATATTAATTCTTCTGAATAGTCTATTATTCTTGATATACTCTTACGATATGTGGATTATCAAATGTGTTCTTCGAAAAAACTCATATCTTGCGAACAATAAGTTCACGGCTCTCAGGTAAGAATTAATTATTATAAAAATTGATTGATGTTAAAAAATGAATTTTAGTGAAATTTTCAATACAATATTCCAATATTTCACTCTCTTGACCGTGTGAATCATAAAAATCGACCGAGGGAAAACTAAGAAATTTGAAAGAATTTTTGAGTATTCTTCTGTAAAAATTATAGCGTATCAACCCGCTGGGTATCTAGCCTCATCTAGATAATCTTAGCCCACATAAGTCCCACTGTTGGGTTGGGCTTCTTCAACAATGTGAGAGAAACTGACATTTACTATACCACGCTGGTAAAATGTGTTAGTTTTATCTAAAGTCTTCCTTCTGTGGCACAGATATTATCTCCATATTGCATCCATTAGTCCTCTTTTACGACAGTCGTGGAAAAGATAGGTTGTGGGGAATTGTATTCCTACTCCATCACTACACTTGCATCTCTTGCATTCACACTTGCTTCTCTTGCATCGATGTTATTTGGATGTCATATATTTGCTTCGGTAGTATTTTACTATATCCACGGATAAATGGGAATTGGTGAATTGTATTCTTACTTTTTTTTTTTATTGCAAACGGTGGCAGACGAGCAAACAGTACACCGATGAACAAACAGATGGTAAGTGTTGCTGCCGCTCATGGACCTTTACAAGGCCGCTGCCTAGCGCGAAGAAAGTGAAGGGAGTGTAAATGCGTGCATTGAGGCTCGGTGATTCCAAAACCCTCCACACGCAAACACCCTCAGAAAGTTGGGCTTCCGGCTCTCTCGCTCACCGAACGAAGCGCAGTAACAAATTGCTACTACTCAGACGTCGATTTTCTGCGAGAGCGTGGTACTACCCCGGACGGACCGGCCCGCGGCTGTGGACAGATAACTGTCGACAGTATGGTCCTACCACTGCTAAAACTACTCCGTCACCAATACGTAAATTTTTATTATAGGTATGATTTTTCATTAACCACATAGGTAATAAATGTATAATATTCTAACCCATGTCCTATGAAAGTGAATGGACAATTTGACTGTGTGATCAAACAACGTTTTATAATTACAGTTATAAATATCTAATGTTTTGGAAGTCAGAACTTTTATAGGCAGGCTTAGATGGAAAGTAAATTCATGTAAGTCCTTATCAATAAGGTCACATGACGTATTAACACTAACATTATATCTGTAGCTATGTCCATCTCATTATATCTGTCAAAACTAGATAAATATAAAAAGTTTTAATTTACTAATTATAATTTAAGATTAAACAATTAATTTGAATTCCAACAAGATGAAAAAGACCTAAAACCCAACTATGACAAAAAACAAGTTATCGGATAAATATGGATAAAGTCACGAGCAAATGCTAATACTTTATATATTTTTGAAATATACAAGTAATTTCCTTTCCAATGATACAAAATACGACATAATTATCTCAAAGTTATTTTTACCACAGTACTTTAAGACCTCTAGAGATCACCATATTAGATTCAGGGACACATAATATAGCCTATAACCAGAAGGCGATCAAGACGCTTCTAACGATACCTCATTTGATCGGTTGTAATAAGTAGTTGAGGAGCTATGAGAGAACAGATGAACATAAATACATACATACATAGCCTGTCAAAATCATAACCCTCCGTAGTCGGGTAAAAATAATAATTATATCTTCTTACTTTTAAGCTTTCACTTCTATCGACAGTCGTCACGATGGTTTCCTAAACGGATTACGGATTTCCTAAACAATAAGACGAATAAACTCGTATCACCTTATAGTTTTATATGCTTTCAGGTCTTTGGTCTGCAGAAAGTTGATTGGTATAGTGATGTTGATGATTTTGCTCCAGTTTTTACCTGATGTTCCAATACTCCTCAGTAATATTTTATACGTATCTTCCGGAATTACCTGGATCGTACTTGCCTTTATATTTTTCTACAATAAAACCGTATTTGTGAATCTATATAACAGGTAATATTGTATTAATAACTAGAATATATACTTTCTTTTTCTCTGTATAACATCTTCATCTATATTTTTTGTTCCTCTTTATATTTTGTGTTCTACACATATTTTCTTTTTTTTTTATATTCTACTTCTTCTTTCTTACCATTATAATGCATTGACTAGCATTAACTTCATGGACGATTTGGTGTTTTCCTCCTCATGTAGCTGTATTATCCTATAGTTGTTTGATAAAACAGATGCGAAATAGGTAGTCTTAGCAAATTGTATTCTTACTGCGTCACCACATGACAAATCTTGGAATTGATATACTTATGATTTGTAATTGCTTTGAAATATAATAATTAATTTTATTATTACGTTCAATTATTTAATTACGTTAAAATAATATGATTGGTGTTCTTTTACTAATAGAGTTAACAATATACGCTAATCATTGTTTCCCGCGAAAGTTATTAAAACCGACTGAGCTTTAATAGCTATGTGAATAGGCAGAACTTTTCTGGGAAGCTTATGAAACCTACTGAGATCGGCAAACCATCTGCCAATCACAGCAATTGCAGTAACATATACCTTAACAGTAAATATCAATAGGCTGATGAGCGAATAAATGTACAGATAGATTAGAATAATAGGTTTCTATGCCAAAAAGCACACTATCGCCCCTCATAATATGAAAGACTAAATACTATTGATATGTACCATAGTAATCATTAATCGTCATTCTGATAAAGGTTCATCAACAAATACAACACTGAACAATTTCAAAAATTGGAAGAAGAGACAGAACATGGAAAAGGAAACTGTGGAAAAATATCTACTATTAGTAATAACCGTTTAGATCAAGATAATAATACAGCATATATTAAAAACAACAATTTGGAGAACAACTTAGCAATGTTTTGTAATATTGATCTTGAAAAGGATAAAGACTTAGATGACGTAACAAAAATGATTGAAAAAGATCCAGAGAAAGGTGAAGAAGAATCTTTTATTAGCAATAATGATTTTAAAAAATAATTCCAATATAATATTAAGAATACAAATCATGCAGGCTACCATTACCTTTACTATAGTAGTCTTATTTCAGTACTTACTATTAGATGAGGAAAGTAATATTGATGTCCTTTTTTACTAGCTGTACTGTCACACTCCTCTGTCAGTTTTTTTTATCTACGGCCGTTCTGCCGGGATAATATAATACTCTCATAGTAAATCATCGTCTGTAGATCTGATTAGTAGGAATTTGCTACAATGCTTCATTCACCGAGCGATAGAGTCGAACCAAATTCCACCTTACAGCAGTGAACTGGATATACTTCTGGTGTTATAGAATCGTCGTTACGGCTTACCATTAGGTGTACTACTTGTTAGTCTGGCAACAAAGGCTCAAAACAAAATTTTAACATCAAAATAATGAAATAGTTTTGAGGAAGTCATTTAAAACAATCCATCTCTGACAGGATGAGACATGCTATAGTTATATGAGAAATTATAGTTTCCTTTACTTCATAGAACAAAAATACAATATGATTCCTTTTATGCCATAAACATTATATTATATATCTAGAAGTCATTTTAGAAAACGGTGTAATATTACTTAAGTTTGAAAGAAATGATTTTTGTATTATGATATAGTAAAAAATTGGTGTCTAATGGATTTGGACATAACATTTTCCAAAGGATCGGGTAATCTTTACTATAGCAGATCCCGCAATTGGCGAAGAAGTGAAATAATAATAAAATATATAGTAATTTTTATATCAGCAGTAGTAAATGATGTTGATTTATTAATGTGCCAATATTTTAAATATTATAAAAAACATAAATCAGATACACATATATATTATTAAACAGATATACCTATGTTTTAAGATAGATTAAGTTTTTACAGTTAAAGTACGTATTCTCTTATGAAAGCTGGATCATAAAATTCAGGAAAACAAGCCTCAGTAAATGCATGCGATTGATGCCTTGCTAAGCATAACAGATACAGTATTGTCACTCACTGGAGACATCTATGTTCAAGATCAAACGGCGATAAGCTGATGTATGGAAATTATGTAGAAATAAGTACATACTTATTGTAGATATCTGTGATGTATTTGCTGCAGCATCTTTTATTCGATTAAGCTGCTTTTTGTGTGGTTTTGTTTGTTTTTGTATAAATTAAATACATGCATCTCGAATAGATTTTTCTTTATTGATTTTGTTAGTGCAAAGCTGGATTAAATTTCTTGTTAAATTTGTATTCCTGTTATAGTTATTATTACAGATTAATATTACGAGCTCTGTTTAAGTAATTTCAACTTTGTTAACTTCAATACCTAATTAGTAATTAAAAAAGCAATTGTTTTATATATAAAACATACTTGTTTTATTTATCGATTATTCCAAAAATGAATGGATGAACTTAAAAGAGAAAGTTCGAAAGTTACGCTAGTGAAGGTAAAACTAAAAAGTGAAAAGCTGTGAAGCTATGAATATGTGTTGAGGCGCCCTGGCAGTAAGAGGCAAACTTTAAGTCCAAAGTCTTTAGGGGTAAGTGAAGACTAGAGAAGAAATGGATGGAATGGATGATGGCATCTGGTAGGAACCCCAAAGTAACATCAGCGCAACGGAGGGAATATTATAATAGGTCTTTACCTATGTAATTGCCGTTCTGCAGTACTGGCCATTTCAAATCAAAATAATTTTTGTTTGGCTAAGAATTCTAATTTCAAATTAATTTTATTTTAAAACATGGAATTCATTTTCCAAAAGTAGTCATTTGTTTATTAATTAGTGTTACGTTTTCATCGCATTTCAATCTTTTTCCTCATCATGGATACGTTAAAAATTCGAGTAATTATGGAATATGAATATCGTTGTGGCAGCAACGCGGCACAAGCGGCACGCAATATCAACGACGTTTACGGAGCTAACACTACAAATCAACGCACCGCCTGTTATTGGTTTACTCGCTTCCGTTCTGGAAATTTCGACCTGAAAAATGAACCTCGCGGTCGTCCGAAGACTTTGGTCGACAATGATGAATTAAAGGCGATTGTGGAAGGCGATGATACACAATCTACGGCTGAGTTAGCAGTAGCTTTTGACGTTAGTGTCAAAACAATATTGGTCCATTTGCGTCAAATTTACAAGGTAAGTGTACTTGACAAGTGGGTGCCCCACGAACTCAATGATCACCAGCGCGAAGTACGCGTCGAGACATGCCTTGCATTGCTCAACAGACACACAAATAAAGGAATTTTGAAACGCATTGTTACTTGCGATGAAAAATGGATTCTGTTTGATAACCACAAGTGCTCAGCAAGTTGGTTGGATCCTGGTTCAGCACCTAAATAATGCCCTAAACGAAAACTTACCCCTAGAAAAGTAATGGTCACTGTTTGGTGGTCTAGCGCCGGTGTGATTCATCACAGCTTCTTACCAAACGGGGTGAGCATTACTGCAGATGTGTATTGTGAAGAACTGAACACAATGATGGAGAAGCTGGCACATCTCCAACCAGCATTGGTCAATCGTTCGTCTCCGCTGCTCTTGCACGACAATGCGCGATCTCTTTCGCGAATTTCTTTCCTGCTAGGAAAGAAATTCAATACCCGAGAGGCAGTACAAAATGCCTTTGAAGAAATTGTTGCCTCCCGTCCAGCCGATTTCTTTAAGAAGGGCATCAATAAACTGCCGCTGCGTTGGTAAAGATGCATTGATTGCATGGGTGATTACTTAAACAAATAAAAAGTACATGAAAAAAATTCGTTTTTTTTCATACATAACGGCAATTTCATAGGTAAAGACCTAATACATACAAGTGGAGTCTTCATCTATAGGTCACGCTTTTCTTTTTACCCGCCTTCAAAAAAAGGTGGTTACTCAATTCGACCGTATATAGTCCTCCCGAGTCTTCTAGTTAGGGCTGTCGATATTTAAAAAAAAATAGTTTTTCGATTTATCGATATTTTTAAATATATCAATATAGGAGTTCGATATAACGAAAAAAAATTTCGATATTTTCCCCATGACCACCTTTTAACTTCGTACATTGCGGGGTTGCCGTGCCGAGCTTTTTTTTATCAAATTCTAGGAGTAAGTGATAACTGATCATCAATTTCATGCCAGCGTTTTTACAACAGATTAAGTTTACGGTGATTTTGTAGAATAAATACTTTACAAGAAAAGATAAAACACCAAATTTACTCAAATAAATATCGACCCTCGATACTTACTTTTTACTATCGATATATTGTCCAAAAAAAAGTTAATTATTAAGTATCGATATTTTTAAATAATAATATCGATATTTTGACATATCGATATTTTATCTACAGCCCTTCTCCTTCTGATATCAAGTTGTCGTTTGTATGTTTCTAGTGATCATTTTGTATTGTTACCCAGTTATTTCATAATAAGTTATTAGTTTTCTGTGTTCAAGTATTAATCTTTGTGAATATAAGTCTCATTACAATGATTGAAACCGGTTTCGTCAAAGTACAGTCAGATAATCTTCCTAAAATAGACGTGTATATGATAACAACGTATTTCGCGTCTAATCCAGATTTAATGTCTGTTAAACTCGGAGGAATAAAAGCTGCAAGGTAAATAAGATATAATAAATTTAATAATCGTAATAAAAATAAAAGTATCGATATATCGATAAAAATATCGATATATTTCCGATATAGCGAATCCCGATCTTGATACATTGTAAAATATCGATATGTCGAAAAACGATATTTATAAAAATATCAACAGCCCTAGCAACTTGTATGAGTGTCGAGAACTCTGACGTCACAGAATACGCGCGCTGAAGTAGTCCCGTTTACATCGCCCATAAATTATAGCGATTTTTAAAAAAATTTTAGCGTAATGGTTTATATTTTGGATGTGTTATATTTATTTCTAGTAATGTAATAACTAGTAGAAACGTTTAAAAAAATAAAAAATAATCATGCATATTCCCTATTGTTTTTGAGTGGGTCAGTTCACACGTCGTCCAATTCGTCCGGGGCGACGAAAGGACAGAGCGCGGCCTCATAATCCTCCATAGTCCCTTTCGCCATTGTGCCGACCACTGCTACCGAGTTCCTTGTCATCCGTGGCCAGCCCGGCGGGATTCGATGCGAGGGTACCCCAGGTATTCTGTCGGCCCGACCACTGATGACAAGTAACCCAGCTCCGGTGGTCGGCCCAACGACGAAGGCGATGTGGTGATCGGGTGGGTTGCGTGCTTACGCCCCTCTGTCGCCCCGGACGGAGTGGTGCGAGGAGCGCGCCGACCGTAGCCCACACCAAAAAAAAAGCCCGGCGGGATACCATTTCGAGCAACCTACCTTCCGAACGCCACTCCAGGGACGTCGGTCGCTTTCACGCGGGCAGCCTCCCTACGAGTGACGCACTATTCCCCGGTCCAGTCACCCGCGGTCTCGGCTTGGGCGACATCAGACGCAGGTACTCGTGCATGCGCCGCCCAACTCGCCGACGGCGCATCGCTGTAGAGGATTTACGTACGCGTACGCTTCGCCACCTCCTTCCGTGAGATAACTGCCTCACAGAAGGCGGCATAGGTCACGCTATGGGATCGATACGTCACGCGAGAACCATAGATAAGTCTGGCGAAACGTTAAGTAAATTTAATCATTCATCGTGTCTGTCCATTAGTTTATTTTATGACTAAATTTATGGGTGATGATGTCATAGTTTAGATTAGAGGAAAGAATAACCAGCAATAAGATTTTGTGATGTTTTCCTTCCTCATTAAAGAAAGGGACAATAAATAGAATCACAACTAAAAATCGCACTAAGTACACGTTCAATTAGAACTACTTACCTACCATATATTATCAATATAAATAAATTACAAAAAAAGTGTAGATATGAGTAGTTATGTACGCACATAAGAAGTTAAACTTTTTCGCGTAACAAGATATAAATCTTTTTGTGAATCTTGTCCTTCGCGTTATCCTACATTCGTAGAAAAAAAGGCACTAATAATCCTCATCCATACTAATATTATAAATGCGAAAGTAAGGATGTTTGTTTGTTTGTTACGCTTTCACGCTTAAACCACCGAGCTTCGCTTCGTTTTCAGTCTCTTTACGCGCGTAGTGCCCGTTCCCGTGGGAATACCGGGATAAAATATAGCCAATGTTACTCCCTGATATTATAGCTTTGCATTGGTGAAAGAATTTTTGACACGGTTCGGTGATTTAAGCGTGAAAGCGTAACGACAAACAAACTTTCGCATTTATAATATTAAGTGAGGATGGTTATAGATATGATTTCTGATGTTTACGCGAGTATTACACATTTTAAATAAAACTACTTTACAGATTTTATCGCGTTTGTATTTGATTTTTGTTTGTCCTACGTTTCGAACACTTTTCTGTGTTCATGGTCACGGGCGTCCATAAATTACGTGAGGTGGTTTTTTAAATTTTCTGAGTCTCCCTCCCCCCCCTGGTGGGATGTCGTGAGATTTTATTCAACCCCCTCCCCCATCCCCCAATCTCACGTGAGATTTTTCAAAATGTGGGTTTCTTACGTAAACGCGTAGGATTGTTATTGTAAAAAGAAAAAAAAATTGCTTTGTGCTTTTATTTACGACTAGTTAAGACTAGTAATCAATATTGCTGAGAGTTTAATTATAAGTGAATGATCTTAATCGCATTACGATTATGCTTAAGATTAAATCTTAAGCATGTACAATCTGGATTAAATGGACCAAAGTAGTATAATTTTTTTTGTTTCAATCAGAAAAAAAATTACGTGATATTTGCCTTGACCCCCCTCTCTCCAACGTAAGATTAGATGAGATTTGCCTCGACCCCCTCCTCCCCTTAAACATCTCACGTATTTTATGAACGCCCCCTAAGATGTCTCACGTCCTACAAGTCATCGTTATTGCAGGAAATTTATAATTAATTAATTAAAATAATTTTAATTAAAAATAATAATTTGACCATGAACGCTGAAAAGTGTTCGAAACGTCGGGCAATAAAAAATCAAATACAAAAGCGATAAAATCCGTAAAGTATGTAGTTTTGTTTAAAATGGTTATAGATGATCAATTTACCCATCCAAAATTAGACCAGTCAGTTAGTCAGTCAGTTAGTTAAATTACGTCACGTCCGTGGCCAGCCCGGCGAGATTCCCATTTTGATAACTCGTAGCCTCTTTCTTAAAGATATTTCTCTCGAGTATCTTAGCTATACTATTAGACACTATAATTATATGCCTAAAATAACATACTGTAATCATTATTGTTTACAAACGAAAAACATACCAATGAAATGTATGATGACCGTGACCTTACAACAAACTGTGTATCTATCTCCTTCTAAAGCAGCATTCAACATATTATGAAAGAGATAGAGGCATGTAACTAACTATGGTGTGAGTGAGACAACAATAATTTTAATTAGCTAGTTTGCCAATTATTGTCCAACTAAATATAATATGTACCGTTTACTGTGAGTCATCTGCTTATATAGATGACTTTATTATTTTACTAGACATGACCGAAATGTGTCGTATCTTCTGGCTGGCAGGGATGTGACTTGGAGGGAAAAAAATCGATTAATTATTTTTAATTCCCGTGTGGAGACGGGATAGAATATAATTGTCGTCAACTCGTCACCCCTTGCTTGCTCGTGGGAGTCGTAAAAATCGGCTGAGGGCCTCACCAGGAGAATGGGCAGCAGCTATCTCCTGGGAAAACTTCTTATACCAACATCTACTGCGATCGCCAACCCGTCTGCCAAGCGTGGCGATTATGGCATTATAATAAAAATAAAATTTTTAATTAATCAATTATAAAATAATCGTTTTTTTACTATTCATAGTTCTTTTTTAAAATTTTTCTCACAACAGGATTATGATGACCTTTTTTTTAGGAAATGTGAGATTTATTTTCTAATGTCATATGAAACACAGACATACAACTAAAATAATAAAAGGTAGGTATTACGTTCTCTTCCAAAGGAGTTATCAATTAATTGCCATTTAACGATTATACTGGCTCGTATGAACATAGGTCATTAAATCATTTTAGAAAAGAGCTGATACTCTTACACTTTTGAACTGATATTAACCAATCATAGCTAAGAGACACCGTAAGGAAACTGGCTTTCAAATGAAAGAAACTGCATCGAAATTGGTCAATCCGTTTGAGAGCTACGATTCTTGCGACTGCGCTTCGTTCGGTGAGCGAGAGAGTTGGTAGCCCAAGTTTCTGAGCTTGTTTGCATGTGGTGGGTTTTGGTGATGCCTTTAATATTACCGAAACTCATTGCACACATTCACACTCCCTTCACTTTCTTCGCGGTATGCAGCGGCCTTGCAAAGGTCCATGAGCGACAGCAACACTTACCATCAGGTGTACTGTTTGCTTGTTTGACACAGTATCCAATAAAAAAAAAATAATTATAAAGTGTCCCTAACAATTAATTTCTATTGGAAATCTTAAAAACTAGTTCAAGGTTTTTTAAAAGACATCTTCCTGCACTTAGGATATAATCCTTGTATTGCGGGGGACAAACATATAAGTAACGCTCACAAAATACATACAAACTCAGAACAAAAACCTGTGGATCGCACAGAGTGTTTGCCCGCTCGGGATTCGAACCTCTGACACTGGCCACTGCGCCATCTGTGCAGTGTACTTGGGAAATAGTTACCAACTCTTCCACGAAAATAACATGAACTATAAACGCTAACCTACTAAGCGTAATATAATTTTAATAATTTATTTCCCTGGTAGGTAAATCTTTCGTGCCCAATAGACCTCCACACTGGACGTCAAAAGGCTAATAAACGGGAATGACGCTTACTAATCTGTAATATTCGTAATTTCCGTGTGGTGACGGAGTAAGAATACAATTCACCACCCCCTATCTTACCCGTGGGTGATCGTACAAGACGACTAAGGGATATAAAACGCATATAACATCTATGTGAGAGAAGGAAAACTTGAAATAAAACCCTATACCAACACGTTTGACCAGCGTGGTATAGTAGGTCAATTACCCTTCCATTATGGAGGAGGCCCGAGCCCAACAGTGGGACGTATATGGGCTGAGATGATGATGATGATGATGATTCGTAATACAAGTAAATATATTTATATTTTCCGTGTGGTGACGGAGTAGCTATACAATTCACCACTCCCTGTCTTGCCCGTGGATATCGTAAAAGACGATTCTGGGATTAAATGTGCATATAACATTTATACCAGAGAAAAACTCGAAACAAAACTATAGGTACCAACCCGTTGCCCTAGACGAGGGCGTGGGTGACCGGACCGAGGAATTAAGTCCGTCACCCGCAGAGAAACTGACCGCGCGACGGCGACAGATGTCCCGGGACAGAGACATCGAGAGATGAGGGTATTCCGTCGGGCCGACCACTGAGGACAAGGAACACGGCACTGGTGGTCGGCCCAATGACGAAGGTGACATGAGTGGGTTATAGGCCCGTGTGCCGTCCTTTCGTCGCCCCGAACGGAATGGACGTAGCGTTGCTAGGCGTCCTGATAAAGCCGGACATAGGTAGGCTTTTTAATTGCGTGTCCGGCCAAAATAATTGGTGGCCGGCTTGTCCGGTTTTTATTAGGATTATTACATTTCGCAAACGAGCTAGCGCCGAGCGTGGCCAAGCGCAGGCGAGTCGACTGTTGTCATAATAATCCAAAAAGCTTAATTTTACATACTTTTTTGTCGTACCTAATAATACTAAAACACAAAATCCTCAATAATGTAGGGTGTCCGGCCTTTCTACCCAAATGTCCGGTCAAACTGGCTGGTCTGTCCGGCTATTAGGTTTGATGACCTGGCAACCCAATGAACGGCGTGTGCGCTTACCATAGCCCACCCATTAAAAAAAAATCCCAATCCGTCTGACCAACGTGGTATTGTAGGTCAATTTCTTTCCTATTATATAGAAGACTCGAGCTCAACAGTAGGACGTATATAAGCTGACCTGATGACGATGATATTATATATTCAGTTGTATAAATGACGTCTTGAGGAAAATAATATCACAAGTTTAACCAAACAGGTTTAGTATTCCACGATCCATGATGTAGAATATATTCATTATTATATAGTGGACAATCTAGTCAACATGTTTCTGGCGTTTTTAACTTTATGTTTAATAACATGTTTCAATTACGAAAAGTTCTATAAAGAAAATATAAACTCATTTGCAAAAAAAACGGGCACCTAAGCAATGAACCATTTCAAATGTTAATATTTCTTTGTTTGATAATTATAGGTAGTTTTATCCACACAATTTGCTAAATTAATAAGAAAATAATCGTTTTCATCAGTATTTCATAAAATTTAGATACAATTTATGGGAAATAATGCTAAACCTCGCTAGTAGTGTATATTCGCTAGTAGTGCATATGCTCATGAAGTAAAAATAAAAAAGTTTTTTTGTTTGTTTTTCTTTAATAAAGTAAAAGCAGATAAATGTTTAGTATCGAGTGTGACCCCCTCTAGCTAAAATCACAGCTTGAATTCGTCTGGGCATGCTAGCGAGTATATCCCGGATACTTGCTTGCGGAATACGTTCCCACTCCGCAGTAATCACATTCTTCAGCTCTCTGATGGTCTGCGGAGCCGGGTGTACTGATCTCACACGCCGTTTCAGAACGTCCCAGACATGCTCTATGGGATTGAGGTCGGGACTTCGAGCTGGCCAATCCAAACGACGAATGCCGACCTCTTGCACATACGCATTAACATCGCGGGATCGGTGGGCGCGAGCATTGTCGTCCATAAAAATCGAGTCTTCACCTAGAGCGGCCAATGCGGGTTGTGCATGAGAAATTAGAACTTCCGTTATGTATCGATGCCCAGTCAGTGAGCCGTTTTCAATGAAGACTAACTCTGTACGATCCATTGAATTTATTCCTGCCCAAAACATAACAGAGCCCCCACCATAAGGTGTGATTTCTTCGAAACATGCCTCTGCAAAGCGTTCTCCTTGTCTTCTTAGCACTCGCCGACGTCGATCTTCACCGAACAGAGATATCCTGGCTTCATCAGAGAACAAAACCCTATTCCAATCGTCTTGAGTCCATGATTCACAATTTCTAGCGAACCTAAGCCTGTGAACTCTGTGCTCACGGAGTAATTTGGGGCCGCGGGCCGGGCGGTGACTGCGTATATTGGCAGCGAGAAGCCTCCTCCTGACCGTCCATAGACTAATATGCACATTTCTTACTTCTTGGAGGTTGTTCTTAAGATCCACATACGAAGATTTGCGATTTCTCAATGCGCGACTCACAAGAAAACGATCATCCCGTGGTTGGGTACATGGTTTTCTTCCAGAACCAGGCCTTCTCTCGACGGAACCAGTCTCCTGATATCGCTGCCAGGTCCTTTGGACTGTCGAGCGACTAACATTTAGCCTCCTAGCCACGAAACATTGGCTGCAACCCTCTTCAAGCAGCGCGATAATTTTGGTAGCTTTTACCACTTTATCTACCATTTTTGATACAGCCAAACAGCATTAAATAAAGCTTTGACAGTCAAGGATATGAAATTAATCGATAAAAATTGAATAAAAGTTATGAAAGTCGATGTTAACTTCTGGAACTTCGCGCCAAAAATGTAGGATAAAAAGGGGTTTTCTGTAAAAATGAACATCAAATGAAAAATTGAATTTAGAACGTACTTTTTTAAATACCACAGCATTTTTAAAACCGGCCAGTAACGTGTACAAACGATTGAAACCTTTTTGGTATTGTATCTTTTTAAATATGAATGAAAATCAAAACCGCCCGTTTTTTTTGCAAATGAGTTTATATACGTATACTGAACCATCGCGTCCAATAATTACTGAATACAATAATATGGATGGTATATTAATAGATTCCAGTCATTGCGGTATAAAACCTTGTATAATTAAATGTTGTGGCGATCGTCGATACTTAGATTATGAAGGAATACAAATTCCTTCTGTTTTTTGAAAAAATGTTTCATGATTCTCCAAGCCTTGGAATGCATAGTTGGAAAGAAGTGATAAAGGAAATAAAAAACGAAATGAAATACCTAAATAGGAATTTTACGTTAGTACAAAGCGTACAAAACTTTTACGAACCAGTTGGTAACTTCAGTGGTGTTAAATTTTATTTAGGGGTAAGTCTAATTATGAATTTTTTTGACGTGACAACGTCTTATAATTCGATGGAGCCGGCTGCACACTCGAAAAAACATGACGTATGGGGCGTTACCTCGCTCTGAGGCGTTCCATTTAAGGCTTGTCCATACAAAATATCTATCAAACAAATAAAATTAAAATTTTCTTTTGAAAAATGAAACCATTCAATCAGTATTTTCTTATGGCGTTGTCACGTTCAACTATCGTCAGTAAACCGACTTTACCGACAACCGATCTTTTTTTTGTTATGAAACTTGAAAGATGAACGAGAGTTAAGTACTTGAGTATCCATTACATCACTAAGTTTAGTAATTAACAAAGTGCGTTTCATATCAGCCCGCGTAAGTCCTGTTCTTTTGCTCAGGCCTCATTCGCAGTGAGAGGAAGATTGAGTTGATATCGCGCTGGTCAGACACGTTGATATATATAATATAGGGTTTAATGTCGGAGTAAGAATACAATTCACCACTCCCTATCTTGTCCGTGGATGTCGTACAAGACGACTATGGGATATAAAATGCGCATAACATCTGTGCAGGAGGAGGAAAATTCGAAATGAAACCATATACCAACATGTCTGACCAGCATGGTATAGTGGGTTTAATTCCCTCCCATTGTGGAGGAGGCCCAAGCCCAACAGTAGGGCTTGTGTTGGCTGCGATGATGATGATGAATGTCGAGTTTTCCCTCTCATGCTGATGTTACCTCTATATTACTAGGAGATATCCTAGTCATCTGTTATGACACCCACGGGCAAGAGAGGGAGTGGTGAATTGTATTCTAACTCCGTCACCACACAGAAAAAGTATTTTTTAAATAACTTTATTTCTCATACAAACATATAGTTCACTTATAAAGAAATACAATGTTAGTAACTAAAATTACAGTACAATATTATCCGCCTTATAATCACCACATAATTTATATTATTCTAATATTATATATTCTATTACCTTTTTTTTTGTACATGTAAATACTATCACACTCGTTGCTATGATCAGGCAATTGATTGTATAAATGTGCTCTTAACAAAATCGTTTTCATGCTATCCTTAATACGTGAAGTTGCACGTGCTAAATTATAGGTGGCGCTGTTTTCAAAATATGCTTGTAACAACATTCAATAGAATATTGATGTTTATTGCTGGGTACTATACACATGCCTACATCATACATTATGAGGTATAGTCCTTAATAGGATTGTAATCATCATGAGTTAGCAGATATCCCATAGTCCCCCATAATAGTAGTAGTGTACGATCCATCTATCAGCCTGTAGACGTCTACTGTTTTACATAGGCCTCCCTACGAGAATGACACTCAGAATAGTCCTGTGCCACTGAAAACCAACGATTACCTGCGGCTTTCAAGATGTAGTAAGTTCACCTAGTAAAGGATTGTCCTACGCTGCATTGTCCGATTTGTGATTGCCACAAACGAATCTCTTCTCCCCAACGGTTCTCGGTTCGACGAGCTATGTGGCCTACCCATTGCTACTCCAACGTAAAATATCTTAGGGCTGTGTCGGTTACACCCGTTCTTCTACGGCTTTCCGTATTCCGGACTTTATCACATAAAAGAATACCATGTATCTTCATGCTTAGCTTAACGTGTTTAAGCGACTTTGAGGCTTGTTATGCGGCGGAGATTTAGTGAGCACATTTTAGTGCTATATGTCATCTCTGGTAAGACACTTTGGTTATAAACCATTGTCTTTTACGATACCTTGGGCAAATTAAGGGATAGTGAGCCGTATTCCGTCACCACGAAGACAGCAAGATCCAATGCTCGTTTTAACAGCTACCATTAAATTCTAGGTATCATTTAAGAAAATATAAATCACTAACAATATGTATAATGATATTGTTGGCCGTGGCTGTCGTAATATACGAATAAGGCATGAAATATGCATATGACATCTATGTAAGAGAAGGAAGACTCGAAATAAAATCCTATACCAACACGTCTGACCAGTGTGATATAGTAGAACCATTTCTCTCCCATAGTGAAAGAGGCTCAAGCCCAACAGTGGGACGTCTATGGGCTGATATAATGATTGATGTTAACTTTCCTTTAATAATTCACATTAAATGTGTTTAAGAGTGGTAGGACCACACTGTCGACAGTTATCTGTCTACAGCCGCGGGCCGGTCCGTCCGGGGTAGTACCACACTGAGCAGAAAATCGACGTCTGAGTAGTAGCAATTTGTTACTGCGCTTCGTTCGGTGAGCGAGAGAGCCGCGAGCCCAACTTTCTGAGGGTGTTTGTGTGTGGAGGGTTTTGGTGGTGCCCTTGGTATCACCGAGCACGCATTCATACTCCCTTCACTTTCTTCGCGGTAGGCAGCGACCCTGTAAAGGTCCATGAGCGGCAGCAACACTTACCATCAGGTGTACTGTTTGCTCGTTTGCCACCGTTTGCAATAAAAAAAAAATGTAATTAAAATTTTTGGTTATATCTAGATGATAGTAAACATTAACATTGCATCGTTTATATTGTCTTAGGTGTCATATAAAATTTAAGTGTTGTTAATGAAAACAACCGTGTGGTGACGAAGTAAGAATACAATTCACCACTCCCTATCTTGCCTGTGGATGTCGTTAAAAGACGACTATGGGACATAATATGCACATAATATTTGTGCAAGAGAAGTAAAACTCGAAATAAAACCAACCAAACCAACAAAATAATACCAACATGTATGGAATTGTCCGTCACCCGCAGAGAGGCTGACCGCGCGACGGCGATCGACGTCCCAGGACGTCGAGAGGTGAGGGTACCCGAAAGGATATTCGGGCCGACCACTGACGACAAGTCACCTCTGCTCCGGTGGTCAGCCCAACAACGAGGTGACGTGGGTACGGGTGTGTTATGGGCCCGCGCGTCGTCCTTTCATCGCCCCGGACGGATTGGACCGCGCGTGCGCTTACCATAGCCCAACCATAAAAAAAATGAATACTGACATGTATGACCAGCATGGTATTGTAGGTGTGGAAGAGGCCCGAGCTTAACATTGGGCTGCGATGATGATGATGATGATGAATGGAAACAGACATAATTGTTTTAGAAAATGAATTTAATATGATTTAGGATCTAACAAAAGATCTTGTTTCAGCGTGGAACTTTAAATTACACCAAAGAATCTAATCCAGAGCATTGGATAGAACTAAAGCAACTAAGATTCTGCATAGACTTCAGCTTCAAATCCTTCAAGCAGAATAATAAAATGGAGTTTATATTTCTACTAGCGAAAGACCCTCAAGATAATATGAATAGATTGAATGAGATTGTTAAGGGTGTAGATCGTGAAAATCACCGAAAAGAGTGTTACGATTTTTCATATTTAACCTATTTACATATGATTGATATCAATGATAATTTGTATATATTACAATCAAAGACCAATAAGTATGTTCATGCTTATATTAAACTCTTAAACCTAATAGTTGTTATATAATAAACGTCAACAAACGCACAAAATTGAGTAAAAATGCAAAAACATGACTTCGTATTTTTCAGATTTAACCCCATGAATCAACACAAATTGATAAAAAGAAACACGTTTTGAACACTGAAGAAACCAATAAGTATAGCTGTATACTTCTTTTTATACCTTTACAAACAAAGACTTCCTCTTTTAAAGCCCTAAAATCTAGATATATTTTAAGGTAAATTTTTCATACAAAAATGTATGGGTAAAACGTTCGTTTCATTCGTGCAATCTCGGTGGTCAAAAGCGGCAGTTCCTTTCTGTAAGTGAACGAGACACCACGCTTGTCGGCTGCAGACAGCAGAATTACGTATTGTGAATTTGTGTTTTTTGTAAAAAATTGTAAGTATAACATTTTTATAATTAATTTATTTTCAGTTATTAGAAAGTATCGATATAATGAATGTCTGAAAGAAAACCATGATGGAACTAGATATAAATCGTAAAAAATACAATATCTACACTAATAGGTATTATAAAGAGGAAAGATTTGGATTTTTGTATGTAACGAATAAACTCAAAAAGTACTGGACCGATTTTAATAATTCTTTTATCATTCGAAAGCTACATTATCACTGAGTAACATAGGCTATTTTTTTCGCAGGACTGATTGAATTTGAGTGTCATGCCAGGGAAAAGAAAGTTTTGTACGCATTATAAAAATATGAAAGCCAAAAGATCTCGGAATAAAATGTAAGTTCCTCCCTACTTATTTATTATCGCATTTGAACAGGGTACATTACAAAGATAATACAATATGTCATATGATTTAGATCGCCCGATTCAGACATATACCTACAATAACATGTAAATATTGGTTTGTATTATCTATATCTATACTGATAAATAAAATTTAAGTATCTGTATGTAATATCAAAATAATAGGATTTTTTAAAAAAAAAAAGGCGATACGGAGTTCGCCGGGTCGGCTAGTATTGTCTAAATATCAAAATGTGAAAGTAGGTAGGCGACAGCGCAACTTGGTCGACATACCTATACCGCCAAACAGACGCGAGGCGCCTAGCGTCTGGCTTAGGGTTGTACAAAATAAATAAAAAGTGGATAATATTGATGAATAATATTTCCAGTATTGAAAATAAAGAAAACCTTGGGGCCGAGACTGAGCAACAATGCTACGCGCTGTATAGAGGTAAGTAATACGTAATTCTTGTAGACTTGTTACATAAATAAACAAACTACTTAGTTAGTGATGGGCGAAGACAAAATCTCAATACCTACCTATAGATTTTTTCTTGCAATATTTATTATTTTCATCGAGAGACAAACACCTTAGTACCGAAATACTTCTCAATTACTTTCTCAAAAGAAAATTTACGTTCAAATAGGTGACGTCATAAAAAAACAATACCTAATGCGTAAAGAAATTATAATTTATATTCATCAGGAACCTAATATTGTATTAAATTCTTTTGCATTTTTTTAAATTTTTAATTATTTTTTATAAAAAAAATCAAGCCATTATCTTTCTTTACAGGAACTAGTTATTGAAAACGACCAAGAGGGAAAGGTGGATGAAATGGAAGTTGGGCGTAGAGTTGTAGACGTTTCTTTTTTTTTTAAAGCTCTTCAGGCCATTGGGGACCACGGTCCAATGGATTGTAAGTTAAGTTACCTCAGTATAATAGGTGAAGTAAAAGTTGGTCTGGACTCAAAACTCATCATGAAATGTAGTATGTGTAGTATGAAATTTACTGTGTGTTTGATTGAAAAGAAAGAAGATAGAATGGAAGTGAATCATAAAATTGTATCTGGTATCATATCATCTGGTGGGAGCTACTATCAGTTAAAAACATTAACTGCCGCAGTAGCCCTACCAATCATGTCACCTTCATTATACAATGAACGTTTAAGAACGGGTGTAAAATGCGCTATTAAATATTGGGGCGATCAAAATCAGTCACTCGAAGAAAAAATAAAAAATCTTAGTGAAGATATCCTAAATGATCCACAACACGTATTTGGTAATCACCAATATTGCAAAGAGTATTTCTGTAGACCTGATACTCGTCGAATAGAACCTGTTGGGTTGCTTCCAGCAATTGTTGGATGCGGATTAATGGACGCGGTACACATTTTAAGTAAAAGACTGTCATATCATTCTAGAAGTTTAATTCATAATTGTACAAGTAATATAGTTGAAAGTTTTAACGCAGTGATTGCCAAATTAGTAGGGGGTAAGCGTGTAAATTATTCTTCCCGTGGTTCTTATGCGGGCCGATGCGCAGCTGCTGTTGTGTCTTTTAATACAGGATCGATTCATAGTAAAACTCATGAAGTAATATTTAAATCTAGTCCTAATCCTTTGATCGCGAAAGTGGAAAATTGCTCACTATGGACCAAACTGCGAAAAACCTGATCTGAGTCCAGAATTATATGAGAAAGCCAAGTCATCTTTTTTAGCCGATTTAAAGTTGTCTTGTGCTGAAAGAGAGGAGCTTGAAAGGTCGACCCATTTGCAAAGAAGTAGTTCTGAGTGGATGAGTACAAGGAGAAAATTACTAACCTCATCATCGTTCGGGGAAGTTTGTAAAAAACGAGAGAGCACAAGTTGTGCTGTTCTTGTTCGTAAAATCGTTTATGGTAGTAATATCTCCAGTTTGCCTGCTGTTACGGTACGGTATCGAAAACGAAGAAACCGCAATTAAACAGTTAGAAATTCAAGAGAATATTAGTATACAAGGTTGCGGTTTGTTCGTCGACGATCAATATGAATTTCTTGGTACTACACCAGATGGCATTTATGCAAACGGTTTAATTGAAATTAAGTGCCCACATTCTTTAGCTGGCATGACTCTTGATGAAGCAATGGCCAAACATACCTTTTGGGTTAAGGACAAGGCTTCCAAGGGTTATGTCATAAATAAAAATCATAACTGGTATTTCCAAATTCAGGGACAGGTACATATTACTAAAAGAAACGTTTGCATGCTTGGCATCTGGTTTGGTGCTGTACCTATGAAAGTTTATATTATAGAAAAGGACGACATATTTTGGGAGGAGAAAATGGAGATGAAATTAGTTAGGTTTTATTACGATTGCCTACTTCCAGAATTAGTTGATCCTCGGCAGTCACGAAGCATGCCCATTCGTGACGCGCCCAGTATCATAGAGGCTATGAAAGAGAGGAAAGAAAGAGCTTTACATGTTATGAAAGAGAAGAACGCCTAATGATTTTGAAAGATACAGGTAACTTAACTACCCAGCCAGTCGATTCACGTAAACACGCCAGTCCAAAAGTCGTTTTAACTTAGGAATTTAGAAATCGCCTTTTGGTTTTCTGTTTTAAACGCACTTACTTATCTAGTCTTGGATTGTCATAAATCTTCCAATAGCTCAATTACTATACAATTTCTGAGTTACCTGGTGTAAAGAATCATAAAAATTGGTTCAAAAATACAGCGAATTGAGAATTCTCCTTTTTTTAAGTCGGTTAAAAGGGCTAAATTTGCACAAAACGAAGTGACGTCACTGCGCTACGGTTTTTATTACTTACGTGAATCGGGCAGCTGGTAACGTTTTCATTCTGATAGGTTTTGTGATAGCCATTGATTTTATCATCAAATTAGCAGAAATCAGAACTTGATCCGTAATCGAATGAAAAACCATTAGAATTTTGAACTCATATTTCGTTATTGTTTAATTACATACTTTTAATTAGTATATTAATAATTTACAAACTTCTGTTAAAATTAGTAAATAAATGAATTATTTACTAATTTTTGTACAACCCTAGCACGCTTTTAGGATAGCGAGTAATGGCGACTCATATTTGTTATTGTGTAGTAAATAAATCATTTTTATACTTGTATTTCATTTATTGACATTTTTTTTAAAACCCTAGGATTTTTTTTTAGATATCGACGAGGTGATCGTAAACAAAAAGTAAGTATTTGAGTTTACGCAATAGGCACATTTCCTTGCGTAGAGATAAACACACTTCCTACTGAATTTGCAATTATTTTATTGAATGAATATTTTACGAATTAGAATAAACTTTGGTAGTGAAATTACAAATAAATAAATAGTTGGAATTTTAGGTAAGTAGAATACAAAAATGTCAGTCCGGACCTACTCTTGATTGTATATTATATTATAAACTAGTAACCCGCCCTCGCTATCTTCGCTATCTTCGGCAATATTCACTTCACATTACATACTATAAAAAGCATATTGATCTATAATAAATGCACAATTTATTTAAGGTACTTAATTGGATAAGGATTAATGCTGTATTGTATAAAATCACTTAGTAAATAATCATTTTTTAGTAGAGGATAAAAAATGGTTATGGTGGGTTATCCCTAAGAGATAGACATATGCCATCGTGGACTTTTTTGTTGAACTTTTTAAGATGGATAATACTGTAGTACATTATTTTGGTCTATCTCGTAGGGTTCAGCCAACGTTTGCAATATAAGCGCAAAAACGTGCTTATTTACGACATCACATTAGAAACCTCTAAATTAATCAGCGTTTCTCTACTATATTATGCATGTATTATACATATAAACCTTCCTTAAGAATCATTCTATTTATTAAAAAAACTCCATCAAAATCCGTTGCGTAGTTTTAAAGATCTAAGCATACATAGGGACAGACAGACGGCGGATAGCGACTTTGTTTTATACTATTTAATGCAGCTATACTCTAAGTGTGTTCCGCGGAACCCTAGGGTTCCGTGATACCTCTGTCGGGGTTCCGCAAGAATTTAGAAATAAAAAAATCAAAACACCTCTCTGGTCGCTCCGCGGCTGTGCGGACTCCGCGGCCGCGCGGAGACAAAACGCTATGAATGTTATTTATTTATTTATTTGTATTTGTATAAGCTTGTGTTACATTAGCTGGTACAATATCTCATAAGTTTGGTCTCAACAATTTTATACTTGTACAACGCGTTCGCTCTAAGTTTGCCGGTCTGTGGAATGCGCGTACCCTCCCCCACGTGACAACAAAACTTATAATGTGTCATAGTTTTACCCAAATATCTAACGTACACAATTTTTATTGTTACAATTAAATAAAAAATTTCGAACGTCATACACTCATACCTATCGCCAGCGGCAAACTTAAAACGAGCGGGTAGTATACTTGTAAGCGCTCAGTCTCTTTGATAAAAGCCGCCTCTGAATTAGACGCTATAGTTGTCAACTAGCGACTTTCGTCTCTAACTTCAAAGGATAAAGTCGATATTGTTTACAACGCTATTTTTAAATTTCTGTTTTTATTTTTGCTTTTTGTTTATCAAAGGTGCCGACTCGAGTATTTTCGAGAATATTTGAGATCGAGTCTAGGACTAAGTATAAAAGCGGCGATCGCGCGTTGGCGTCGTCAGTTGATGATTAGCGTTCGGAGCGATAAGTTACTACCTACTTACAAGCTCGCTAGCGAGAAACTAGTGTTCATTGTTTTACTGCCTGCTGTATTCTGTTGTCTCAGTTTTATACATTTCTTCCCTGTAGGTTCTAAATCTAGTCTCTTATACGCAGTAACGATTGTGCATTATTTAAACCCCACTATCCTGACTTGTAACATTATAAATAAAGAAGAATGGAACGTTGGCTTAAAGGTGTTAAACGTGTTCCAACAACATCTTCTAATGACGCTGAATGTTCAAAAGCAATGCGCGCGGAGAATTTAGCAATCACCGATCCAGAAGATGATGCCACGAGTGCCACGACGTCAAGCTCGACGGTTTCAAAGACGAAAAAAAGGAAGTATGATGAATCTTATATCAGTTTCGGATTTGTTGATTCCAACGGCTCACCTCTCTGCATGCTCTGTAGTAAACTGCTTCCTAATAGTTCCATGGCACCTGCCAAATTGCGTCGACATTTAGAAACCGTACACCCCGAGACTAAAGACAAGAATAAAGAATTTTTTGTTCGCAAAAAAGATCAGTTATTAGAAAGTCAAAAAAATATGATGCATGTAACACAAACTACCAACGAAAAGGCCACGGAGGCATCATACTTAGTTAGCTATCGCATTGCACAAGCAGGTGAAGCGCACACTATCGCTGAGAAATTAATAAAACCATGTGTATTAGACATAACAAAATGTATGCTTGATGAAAAATCTGCAAAGCATCTTTCTACTGTTCCGCTATCAAACGATACTGTTTCACGACGAATCCATGATCTGGCAAGCTACGTCAAACAAGAACTAGTTACACGTCTACAAAATACACGATTCGCTTTGCAAATGGACGAGTCGACTGATGTCGCTGGTTTGGCTATCCTGCTGGTTATTGTGAGATATCCATATAAAAGTTCTTTTGAAGAAGACATGCTTATGTGTTCATCGCTGCTTACAAACACTACCGGGGAAGAAATTTTTAATAAAATAAATATATTTTTTGAAGAACATAATCTCAGTTGGAACAATTGCATTGACATTTGTACAGATGAGGCCAAGGCGATGACAGGTAAAACAGCAGGAGCAGTGTCACGAATGAAAAATAAAGCGCCTAATTGTAGTTCCAGTCATTGTATTCTGCATAGACAAGCACTTGCGATGAAGCAAATGCCGTCTAATCTAAAATTAGTTATGGATGAAGCGGTAAAAATAATTAATTTTATCAAATCACGACCACTACAATCCCGATTGTTCTCATTATTGTGTGAAGATTATGGCAGCAAACATAAAACACTGCTGCTCCATACAGAAGTGCGATGGCTGTCTCGGGGAAAAACTTTAACAAGGCTATTTGAACTTAGAGCCGAGTTACAAATGTTTCTTTCAGCAGATACTTCTTTTAATTTGAAGGACCGTTTGTATGATAAAACTTGGTTGTTCCGATTGTCTTTTATGGCGGATATCTTTCAAAAACTTAACGAATTAAATTTATCGTTGCAAGGTAAACAGACAACAGTGTTTCAGGCCTATAATAAAATAACTGCTTTTAAAAGAAAATTTGATTTTTGGATCATTTGCATTGGTAAGAAAGAAATAGAAAGTTTTACGTTACTCAGTGAGTTTGTTAGCGAAAACGACTCAGAAATGTTTGAAGATAATGTGTTTGAAGAATTGGTCCAATATCTCAGTTCGATGCGCGCATCTTTTGAAAAGTATTTTCCCGAAGAACACAATACAAAAATTAAAGTGAACTCCTGGATTCATAATCCTTTTTTACCCAACTTGGAAAAGCCTGAAAACATGTCAAATGAGATATATGAATCTCTTTTAGAAATGTCATCAGACACAAGTATGGAGTCATTGTTCAAAACGACGCCTCTTAATGATTTTTGGTGCAGAATCCAAGATGAATATGCAATGCTTGGCCAAATGGCTCTGGATATTCTTCTCCCGTTCCCAACTACATATTTGTGCGAAACAGGATTCTCTACCTACGCAGCCACGAAAACAAAATATCGCAATAGACTGGACGCCGAAGCTGATATGAGACTCCAACTTTCTTCCATCAAACCTGATATCAAGCAATTGATGAAAAATAAAAAACAGTTTCATACCTCCCACTAGTTAGATTTTTTCTTTTTTAATGTTTTCTATTATTGTCCTTACCAAGTGGTGTAGTAAATAATAATTAGTAACTGATACATTGTACTTTTATTATGCTGATTAATATAGAATACACTTATAAAAATAATTGTTTTATTGTAGGGTTCCATCAAGTATTTTGCTTCCCAAAAGGGTTCCGTCATTTAAAAAGTTTGAGAACCACTGATTTAATGTAATGATAGAAAAACATAAAAATTGTGTCTCAACTACTCTTATTAATCTATTAAAAAGAATCAACAGCTAGTTTCCAAAAATTCAACGTTATTGTTATGCTGTAAATATTCAAGTTCAATAACAATTTCTCAACGTGGAACGTTTGTTGCAAAACATTTTGAAAATCGCGCTCTCTAGGTCATTCATCCGCCCCGTCGGATGTTACATTAAACTTTGGCGCTGCGGTCGCTCGAAATCGAGAACTCAGGCCAACAATCTACACCCTTAAGAGGAATATTCTGAATTTTAATTACGCAATACTTGCGACAGGTAAAGTATTTGTTTTCAGTGAAATCTTTCGTCTTAAGAAGCTTTTTTTAGCGTCGCCTGTATATATATGTAACAGAATATTTTAACTCAATGACTGCACAGATGGCGTAGTTGTTGAGATACCAACCAACCGTGCCCATGTCGTGGATTAAAATCCCACACAGGACAACACTTTGTGCGATCCATTTGTTCGGAGTCGGGATGTAATTTGGCTTCGTTAAATATATGTTTGTAAAGTTATTATTAGAAAAAAAATATTGTCCTTACCAGAACATTCCGGTTGTGGGATATTTGAAATTTTTTAGTGGCTTTGAAGTATCACAGCTGTCATCGTCGTCATTAAAATCATGACGCCCACCCTACTATGCAATCAATTCACACGCATATACACACTTTTGTTTATGATTAAAATTTCTGGTCGAACTAAATGTCAAACAATCATAATTATGATGATAATCTATATGTATATATAAAAGAAAGTCGTGTTAGTTACTATGTTTATAACTCAAGAACGGCTGTACAGATTTGGCTGAAAATTGGTGGGGAGGTAGCTTAGAATCAGTAGACGGACATAGGATACTTTTTATCCCGTTCTTCTTCTTCTTAATGGCAATGAGCTACTTTTTATCCCGTTCGATCGCGTTCCCGTGTGACAGGGCATAAAATGTCAAATAGATTTTATCTTGTTTCTGTTTGTCCATTCGGACGGGCAAAGGAATCAAAAACCATACAGCCAAGTCTGATACAATTTTCTTCATATTATTTAACAATTATTTATATAGAATAGCTTATTTATAGTCATGTCCATCAGTAAGTCAAGTCGTTACCATTAATTAGCCGCTGTAAACCTAATTATTTGATTTCTCTGGGAATTACGGTAGAATATGAAAATACACGTAAACCACTCTTTTATTACATTCCTTACATATCTTAACTGTATTATATTACATAAAATATCAGCAAAATTATTCAATGTAACACTATAAAACACTAAAAAAATTAATATGCTAAAAATATGAAAGAGAGCTAAACATGACATTTCCATATTCGCACCGAAACTCATGTCAAAGAGAATACAAGTCACTATGAAACGTAGGATAACAAAAACGCATTTGATATGTAATAACAAAATCCAAATGACAGCTAAACGTAATTTTGTTTATAGTTAAGTATGGTTTAAAATTTGATAATTATAATTTTCTCAGAAATCAATCATCAGTAATTTGTATTCTCTTTGAATCATCATTAATAATGGCAAGATCAAGACGATCGAATCTTTCCCGACAAAGCCGTAATGGTGCCTCCATTAGAGAATATATATGCGGCAATTTTGAAAATGTATTTACGAAAAAAAAAATTATGGCGTTACGAAGTTTGCCGGGTGAGCTAGTGTCTAATAAAGATATTTGTACATACTTATATATTAATTATTATTAAAATAAAGCTTGATCAATTTATTATTATACATATAAACTTATATGTAATTAAAGGAAAATTGTGTAGCAAAAAAATTAATTTAAATGAATTATGGTCGAATTTTGACCATTCAGCGACCACTAGTTTAGATAATTTTATTAGTATTCTTTTATTGAGTAGGTAATTACTTACCGAATATCTTACTTGTAACATTATATATTGTCTTATATGACTAGGAAAAATAAGCAAATTGTGTTAGTGTGATGAGGGTAAAACAAAATAAGATCCTAATGGAATAATTTACATTTTGATAATAATAGGTACTGACGGACTGAGATTACGCACAGAAATTGGAGTTTCGTTGTAAATAATGTTAACATTGTTTTAGATGTATTTCGATTGCGCGAATTGTTTTACATATTTTTGTATATAAAATAGATTTTGAGGTCAAAATATACCTAAAACCCATTAGCTTGTAGGCATTCAGTACACACAGCCCTCCCCACGAGAATGCCACTTAAAACGGTCCTATGCCACTTGCATTCAACGACTCCCAACGGCTTTAAAGATGTCATCAATTCACATAGTAGCGGGGTCGTCCTAAGCGTAGCCCTATTCGTGGTCGCTACTTAAGAACATTTCTTCCCAAACCAAAGCTTGTTGGTTTCACGAGTGATGTTTCTTTTATTGCTGTTAGTGGCACACGAGTAACCAGCACACCTGATGGTAAGGAATACTACTGCTCATGGACCTTTGATAGGCCGCTGCCTATGGTGAAGAAAGTGAACGCATGCAATGAGCTTCAATGATACTAAAGTCATCAACAAAAGCCGCACGCAAACACTCTTACAAAGTTTGGCTTCTGGCTCTCACGCTCACCGAATGAAATGCAGTAACTAATTGCTTAGTAGCAATTTGTGATGAATAGTTTCAGATATAAATTTTTTGCGAGATTGTAGTACTATCCCGTAAGGACCGGCCCGCGGCTGTAGAATGAAGACTGTCGACAGTATGGTCCTACTACATAATAATATAGCGTGTCCATTGCCATTTTAAGGTCATAATTCTGCCCGCTATATTAGTTACACCTATTATTCGGATCGCTGTATTCCGGATTTTATCACGTAGAGATATTTGTCAGCATAGTTCTTTCCATAGCAAATTGAGCGACTTTGAGCATTTTTATGAGGTCCACATGTTCCACGTTTCTGAGAGATAAATCATCGCTAGTAACATACAATGGTTATAAACTTTACACTACGGAATACTGGATGAGAAGATCCCGCACGCTATCCAGCCAAATAAGATTCTTGAAGAGGTCTTTCTCCGCGACGAACTTTGAAGAATTTCAATCCAACCGCGTGGACAGTTTTCACGAAACTGTTGCTTATGTCATTCAAAAATTTGCACTCTTTTAGGCAATGTAAACGATTGTGAAATTGGAACTGAAAGCTCTTCGGGTTCTGAGATAGGTTAACATCGGAGTGTAGACTTTGGCAAGCTCGACTTTTGTACAAAGATTTAATGTACCTCATATCAGTGCTTTTTTATGTTGCTTACTACAGGGACATTATTAAAGCTTTATCGTTTGTCCGACAAAACGAATCTCATTTTTAGTTAAACCATTGAGGTAAATCCTGTGGTCACTTATTGAAGAAAGAATACGTTATAAAGAGGCAATCCTTTGTTTCTCTGTTCAAGTCCATATTGGCCCACAATCATCTCATCGTCTGTCATTTTATGCAGTTTCTTTTTGTTTCTCTCATAAGTACTTTGCAGTGAGTTTTGGACGTAGTGGAGATCTTACTTGAGGACGAAAAGAAGTTCGGAATAATGCCATAATCTCCACAGTTGGTAGACAGACAGTTGGCTTTCATAGAAGGTGTTATAAATTTTCTAGAAGCTAGCTGCTGCCCACTCTCTTGGTGAGATCCTTACCCGATTCTTACAACTCCTACAGAAAAATAAGGGGTGATAACAATTGTACTTATTCTATCTCATCCCACATGAGGTAAAATGTAATATAGTATATTAAATGTATACCTAAAACATATAATAGGATAATTTCTAATATCTGCAAAACGGTTATAAGACTCCTCTTATTTTTTCAATCAATATGTCTGGGCAATTTACCTCCTTCACCACGCTGGTCTGGAGGCTAGCTAAGCGACAGTAAATCCTATAATTTACGTATTATACAGAATTAAAATCCCTTGACAATCTCTTCGGTGTCTCGTAAAAACGTGAAAGGGGACGATGTGGTTTTTGTAGGTATTCTTTTTGCCCAGTGACTGGTGCAAAAAATAGTATAGACGAATTCGCCGACTCTCTTAAGGAATGTTCGCTATGGCATAACGGTTACGATCTAGCGGGAGTTCATTGAATGAATTTGAAGTAAAATACTATAACTAACATGTGTAAGTCTGATAACCAAGCTCGGAAGTCACTCATGATGCTGTAGATCGGGCTATGCTCGGGATTTATCTTCGAGATGAATTCGAAATACGCCAATCTGTAGAGGAACGGGTGTAACTGACTTAGTACAAAGAGTTAGCACATGAAGTGGCAATGGACAGGCCACAGTGCTCGAGGAACCGTCAACCGCTGTAGAAAAAAGTTTTTCGAGTGGCAATCACGTATCGGACGACGCTGTGTAGGACGTAGGATTAGTCGACGTGCTAATTGTTAACTTTATTTTCAGGCATGGTGATCACAATTTTGTCCATATCTTGGTTCTTATTTCACCTTCGAAAACAAGTTGAAGAACGCTATATTTCATATACTTTATTGGCGTATATTTGATCTCTTACATTGGCTTATGGTTTGAAGATACTTTACCTAGTTGGAATCAATACTGGAGTTTTCACAGCAAGTGATTGCAAATACATATGTAAGTTATTATATTTCCTTTGTTGTTATATAATGATTACTGATGTTTACGCGAGTATTAAACATTATAAATATAACTATTTTTATAGATTTTATCATGTTTGTATTTGACTTTGCCGACGTTTCGAACACGGGAGGACTATTTTGAGATTTTTACTATATTTGTCGCCCGGATCAAATCTAACATTTCGTCACCCTATTCAAAAGTTTAAATAATGATTTTGATAATTAAATGCAAATGTTTAATCATTATTATCATCATCATCACAGCATATACATGTTCCACTCTTGCGCTCTGTACGGATATTGACCCATTATACTAAGCTGGTTAGATGTGTTGATATAGTTTCATTTCGAGTTTTCCGTCCCTTTTGTTATAGGTATATTATATCCCTTGTATTTTTAATCCGTCACCACACAGATATAGAAGACTAGCAACCCGCCCTCGCTTCGCTTCGGTTTCAGTCGCCTTACCCACGTAGTTGCCGTTCCTGTGGGAATACCGGGATAAAATATAGCCTATGTTACTCTCTGATATTATAGCTTTCCAATGGTGAAAGAATTTTTGAAATCGGTTCTGTGGTTTACGCGTGAAAGAACAAACAAACAAAACAAACAAACAAACATCCTTACTTTCGCATTTATAATATTAG
Organism: Lymantria dispar; assembly: GCA_032191425.1. NCBI lineage: Eukaryota > Metazoa > Arthropoda > Insecta > Lepidoptera > Erebidae > Lymantria > Lymantria dispar. The sequence continues at coordinate 1,745,344 of CM063442.1, read as the reverse complement.
TAAGGATATTTTCACTTTCATCCTATTAGCCGAGATTATTGAAAAACGTAATAAGTTCGATTTCGTAGTTAACCTAAATTGAGTAGAGTATTATATTTTTAAACCCCTAACACAAAAAGAATGGTATTATTAGTTTGAAGTATCTATATATCACTGTGTCTGTCTGTAAAATCGCAACTCCTAAACGAATCAACAGGGGAATGGGCGCTCTGTTAAAACTTAAAACACTAATTGAAATTGCCAACCGTCTTGCCCAAGCATTATTCCTCTTTAGGGAAGGACTGTATCCGTTAGCTGATATATAATAGAAGTTGATAAGCTAATGATGATACCGCCCCCTCCTTGATGTCAGTACTTAACGTATAAGCCTGTATTTGGTTTAATAACTATATATATTAGGTCGATTTACCAGTTATTATTGAATGAATTTATGTTGACATATGCAAGAGCAGTTATCCTTTCTAATATTATAAATGCAAAAGTTAGTTTGTTTGTTTGTTTATTTGTTTGTTACGCTTTCACGCTTAAACTACTGAATCGATTTCAATAATTCTTTCACCAATGGAAAGCTATAATATCAGGGAGGATATTATATCCCGGTATTCTCACGGACGCTTGTTCTTTGCCACTATTATTGTGAAGATTTCTTGGCGATTAATGAACACATCTTCCTTTTTCCTTCAACTTAAATGACGAATATATTATAAACATTTCAAATTTTTACGCGAGTATTAGGTACTATGTATTTTTCCGTGGGATGACGGAGTAAGAATACAATACAAATACCACACTCTAGCTTGCCCGTGGTTGTCGTACAAGACGACTAAAGGATATCATATGCATATAAGACTTGTGCAAGAGAAGGAGAACTCGAAATGAAACCCTATACCAACGTGTCTGACCAGCATGGTAAAGTAGGTCAAATTCCCTCCCATTGTGGAGGAGGCTCGAGTCCAACAGTGGGACGTATGTGGGCTGCGATGATGATGATGATTACTATGTATCTTATATCTTTAAACGAGCAATTCTTGTATATATATATATATATATATATATATATTCAGGATCTCGGAAACGGCTCCAACGATTTTGTTGAAACTTGGCATACTAGAGGTTTCGGGTCCAAAAAATCGATCTAGCTAGGTTTTATTTATAGAAAATGTTGTTTTGTCCGTGTTTTTAGCAAAACAAACAATGATATTAAATTTTAAAAGAATATGAATTCAAATTTCGTTGTTAACGTCATGAGTTATGATAGCTCAGATGGGAAGTTGACAGGTTCTAATTTTGGTTTTTCAAATTCAAACAGCGTTGGTTCGAAACTCGGTGTTATTATTATTCTCTTTTTATAATTTTTTATATAATTTTCATTATTTATTTTTTATTAATATATCCTTACTAATATTATAAATGCGAAAGTAACTCTGTCTGTCTGTCTGTCTGTCTGTCTGTCTGCTACGCTTTCACGTCTAAACCACTGGACCGATTTTGATGAAATTTGGTACAGAGATGGACTAAAGCTTGAGAAAGGACATAGGCTACTTTTTATCGCGAAAAAATGGGTATAAGGGGTTGAAATAGGGGATGACATTTTGTATGGAAATTCGTCATTTTCGATGATCGAACCACGAATCTTTGTATTGAGGCACCTAATAATAAATAAATAAATATTCGCTCAAGCGTTTTGGAAATTCCATTTACATGGGGATGAAATTCAACCCCTAAAATACCAAAAAGCATACAGCCGAAACCACTGGGCCTAGAAACGTATTTTTTTTACACCATCGTATTTCTTGGGGTGCACGAGCACTAGCAAAGGATTTTTGGGCATTCACCCCCTTAAGGAGGTGAAAAACATATAGTCTTTCACGTCTAAACCGATTTTGATGAAATTTGGTACAGAGATGAACTAAAGCTTGAGAAAGGATATAAGGCTACTTTTTATCGCGAAAAAATAGGTATAAGGGGTTGAAATAGGGGAAAGTATTTTCTTTCTACGTCGTCTTATTTCTTGGGGTACACGAGCACTAGCAAAGGATTTTTGGATAATCATCCCCTTAAGTGGGTGAAAAGCGTATAGACGAAACTCTTGGAACTAGGAACGTAAAACTTTCTATGCAATTCTCTTTCTTTTGTTGTAAGTGAGCTCTAAGAAATTATTTTATTAAAATCAACTCCTAAAGGGGTGCAAAATATATAGCCGAAATCATTAGGCCTAGAAACATGGAATTTTTTATAAAGTTTCCTTTCTTGGAGAAAGAGAGATTTTTGCAATTTTAGCCCTAAGTGGGTGAAAGGTGTTTAACCGAAATCACTGAGTCTAGGAAGGATCATTTTAGTACACGGTCGGCTTTCTTGGATTACCCCCAGATTTTCTTAGTGCTCACTTACCAAGCACTATGAAACAATTTTTGGCAAGGATAAGCGAGCTCTAATAAAGAATTTTTGGAAATTTAACCCCTAAGAGGGTGAAAGTGTATAGCCAAAGATACCGGGCCTAAGAATGTGAAATTTTGTATACCGATCGGTTATTTGGGGTAAGCACTCACTAAGAAACAATTTTGGGCTGCCCCAAAAGGATAAAACACATATAGTCGAAGACACCCAGCCAATGATATATCATCATTATCTTGCTCTTATCCTAATTACTTTGGATCGACGCGATATGTAGGTACTCTTCTGCCATCGTAGATATATTTCAAAGGTTCTAGCAACATTTTATGACCTGGCGCACGACATTGTTGGCCAGACGGCATCACCGGTCCAGGTCGATGTAAATCTTTGTCTTAGTAGTATTTTGCGACACCCACGAACAATGAAAGCGTGGTAATATTTCTAGCAGCTACCAGACAGTAAGTTACAATCAAGATATTATTCCAATTTTCTATCTCTACAAATAAATAAATTTGAAGCGTCTGTTTGTCTATCAAAATAATAGGTTTTATTTATGCTCACACAATACGGTCCAAATTTTTTTGTCTGTCTGTCTATTCGTTACAGGTAATCTTCAAAATGGTTGGACCGATATTGATTATATTTTACCATCAGGTCTACCAGTCGTACATAAGGAATAACTTAGACTATATTTTATCCCAGGTTATATTTTATCCCGGTGTGGCTGAATTAAGTCAATTTTAAAATTATTTCACTAATGGAAAGCTATTTTTAAGCGAGTAACATATTTAAGCTACTTTTATCCCGATGTTCCTACGGGATCGGGTACAATGTCGGTGAAATCATGGGAATTTTATGGTTTTAAAAATTAATTCACTAATGAAAAGCTATATTATCAGTGAAAGGCTATTTTCATCCCGGTATTTGCCCAGGAACGAGAACTATACCGGGGGATGTCGAGCAATTTTTAAAATTCTTTCACCAATGGAAAGCTACCTATGTTGTCAGCGAGTAACATAGGCAATTTATATCTCTGATATTTCTGGGATTTATATTATTATTTTTTTTTGGTATGTGTGTAAATTTATAATATCAGCGAGTAACATAGGCATTTTTTATCTCGGTATTGGCATGGGAATTTCTACGTGAATGAAACTGCGGGTGTTTGATTGATATAATTTTTTTTCACCAATGGAAAAGTACGTTATCAGAGACTAAAGAAAGGCATATTTATCATCGTATTTGCACGGCAATCTGAACTACAAGGCTGGAAGTAATATTCAAATGTGAAAGTTTGTGAAGATATTTGGATGTTTGTTACTCAATCACGCTTAAACTGTTGAGCAGATTTGGATGAAAATTGACACGTAGAGAGAGTATTTCTTAAATTAGGAAATGTAATACTCTTTATGCCGATAACATTCTTTGCGATAATAGTTCAATATGCAAGTAAATTTTTACGCGGGCGAAGCCGCGGGCAAAAGCTAGTATCTAAATAAATTAGACAAAAATATTCCGAGCGAAGCTCGGTCAACCAGATATTTATATATAATCGCGTAAACATTAGCAATTATAATTTCTAAATAATACTATTTTTTGTAGTATTTATCACCTTTTTTGGGTTTTTTATTATATATGCTATAGAGAATGGACAATTAATTTTTTTTAATAACATTTCTTTTGTGGTGGCGGCCACGAATACCAATCCTTACATTGCTCGCCGGTACTGTAAAAAACTGGTAAGAACTTATATTGACCAGAGCTAGCGTCATCTACTGCTGTATGGTCAACAATTATATTCCCAAGGAGGGTTGACGTCAAGTAAGCGGCCGTTCATAAAACTATTAGCATAACTTTTATCTTATGTAGGACTAGCAACCCGCCCTCACTTCGCTTCGGTTATAGGTTATAGTCGTTTTACCCGCGTAATTCCCGTTCCCGTGGGAATATTGGGATAAAATATAGCCTAGTTTACGCCCTGATATTATAGCTTTCCATTGGTGAAAGAATTTTTGAAATCGGTCCAGCCGTTTTGAAGATTACCCGGAACAAACAGACAGACAGACAAAAATTTTTTAATTGCTATTTTAGGCATAGGTGTCGTGCAAATAACCGTGTGAGCATGAAAAAAGCCTATTATTTTGACATTACAAACAGACACTCCAATTTTATTTATTGGTATAGATGGAAACAGTAGGTATATATTCCGATCGACCCCATTGAGATAAGAAAAAAATGATAATATTGGATAACAAGAAGTAAATGCGAACGCGATAAAATCTATAAAAATAGCTTTGTTTTAAACGAAATGAAATTGATTATTAATACTCGATAATTATCGCCTAAATTTCTACCATTTTCTTTTGTAGGTATACCATTGTACTTTCTTCTTGTATCTGCTTTTTGTTGGCCGCTTGCACTCACGCGTTACCTATTAGCATCTACAAGGTATGTCGTTATAACTTACACTTATTATTCGTATCTATATATCTATTGTTTGTCTATCAATTTTAAATCGAACCATAGGACCTGTATGCCTATTCTCCAATTCGATCGACCGATATTGGCCTTTTGTCCATTTTGGGGAACAAATTGAATTGAGATCGGCGTTGGGGAGCACTGAACGGTAATCTTCACTTTAACCGCAAGTATAATTTTCAAGATTACGAAACATCCGAATTATAATGTAGATTGATTGGAATTGGAGAGTAATTGTAGAATATTTTATGCTTTTTCTTTAAAGAAATAATTCGTCATAAAGATTTTCCGTGTGGTGGGTTTTAATGATTCCTTTAGCATCAATGAACCACATTGCACGCATTCACACTCCCTTCACTTTCTTCATGGTAGGCAGCGGTCTTGCAAAGGTCAATGAGCGGCAGCAACACTTACCATCAGTTGTACTGTTTGATCGTTTGCCACTGTATGCAATAAAAAAAAAATTCAATTTCCCTCTGTGTGGTGATGGAATAAGAATATAATTCACCACCCCCTCTTTTGTATCGTAAAAGACTACTAAGAGATGCAATGCATTATAATGCGTATAACATCTGTGCAAGAGAAGGAAAATTCGAAATAAAACCCTATACCAAATAACCTGACCAGCATGGTGTAGTAAGTCAATTTCCCTCCCATTATGGAGGAGGCTCAAGCGCAAGCTCAAGCAATGGGAAGTATGTATATATATATTAGTTCATCTAATCTAAGAAGTGCATTTTGACGTTTCGCATTTTTTAATACACAATATCAATATTAATCAATATTGATAATTGTGGACAGTATATTATTCTTGATATACGCCTACGACATGTGGGTTATCAACTGTGAACTTCGGGCAAACCCACGTCCAGTGAAAAATAAGTTTAACGCTTTCAGGTAAATTAATTTAAAAATTAATTAATGTTTACATATACTCGTAAGCTTTGAGGTTGATTATTTTGTTACAACATGAAAAAGTTTTTAAAATCCAATTATGAAATTACGTTTCTTTCTAAAAAGAAATAATAATTTCATCTGTTTGATTTTATATTTTATTTGATAAATGAAAATACAGCTTAATTAAATCTCTTTTTTTTTCATTTACATACTTATACTTTCGTTATAACGAAGGCAGATACTTGAGTATTATTAATAAAAAAATATATATTATGTGTCTCCAAAAACACAGCATTGGGGTGAGAGAGAGTCCTGTGATTTCCAAGAAAACATCAAGAAAAAGGGGATTGAACTTACCACTTGCCGTAGTTAGTACCTTTGTTCACCGGCAGAGGCACTGTTAGTTTCCGTTTTCGCGCGCTCCTATCTGTCAAGTGTCATAGCGTTTTGTGAATTTTCCGAAGGAACATCGTTAGTTTTAAAAGTGAAAATATACCTTATTTTATATGTGTTGAAGTAAAATTATTGCAGTGTTAAGAAATAACTGCAACACAGCATTGTAATTTACGTCGGTAAGCAACTGTATGTACATTTTTAAACTTTAATGGAATCTAGTAGCAGAAATACCGAAGTTAGTCCTGAGTGTTGCTTCAGCTGGAGAACATATCTCGACTGAAAGTTCTAGGTACACTTCGTGTAGCGAATCTCCCTTAACTTCGGAAGTCGAGGCAGATTTGACCTCACCCCTGTCCAACAAGGGACCTAGAACAAAGTGTATAGACAGGTTCAAACTTGTACAAATTCTAAGGGAGACAATTTAATGTCTCAAAAGTCATATGTGTCTATCTATTTGGCACAATTACCAGTTTACATGAATAATGAGTATGTATCAGTATATACACAGAATAACAAAAATATTTCTGCTACTAGTACTACTTCTGCTATTCCTTGCTTAAGGGACCAATGCAAATAGAGTCTCTCTTTCTTTGACATTTGATGATTTAGGTACTGAATTTGATATATTAGGTACTGAATTAAAAGATCATAAAGTCTGGTGATCTAGAGTGATTGACATGGTTGACCAATTTGCAGTAGTTTCATTCATTTCATGGCATTCAATCAAGCCTGATTATCTACTATATAAAAAAATAAATAAATAAAAATCCTTTCAGAATAGTTTGGCTGCACCTGACTTTGACGGTGTGAAAGTCAAATGAGGAATTGTGTCATTTCTATTAAACTAACGACTATTTGGCTTTGACTGAACTTTTGTTAATTAGCTTATCTAATAAGGTTTTAGAACAATGGCAGTTGAGAGTGGATTTGCAGGCTATATTAAAGTGGGCTACAACTAATCCCAAAGGCCTAGATCCTAACTCGTTGTTTAATAAGATTAATAAAACTTTTTCCAAGTCATAAAAACTCAGAAACCACTATGTAGATTACTTGTGTCTGAATGTATGGAATCAGGTGTGATCATAGATTTAAACTAATTGCTAATCAAACCTCAAGGTTACTTTACAATGTGTTTACGAAGTGCTGAATTTTTGTTCAGTAGGGAAGCATTACAACCAATTACACATCTTAACATCTTAGTCCACCCGTGAATATGAGTGCTGAGAAGTGTTCAAAACACCGGGCAATCAAAAATCAAATACAAACACGATAAAATCTGTAAAGTAGACCAATTATTCAATCATTAGTAGGATCACAGGCAACCAATTTATAAATAGCCAGTTGCCACTTACCTTTCAATGTCAAACCAACTCTGAAATTGTCATCAAAGAAAATTTTAGAGATTTTAGTCACAAAAGTTTAAATAACTTAGATGATATAGAAAAGAAGTTTAAGTTACTTCATCAGTATGAGCAATTCAAAGCAGAAGTTCTTTTGAAAAATGTCCTTAGTAAAGAAAGCAGATGGGCTAAGACCAATATTCGACTTCAGGCCCCTTAACAATCATTTTCATGGTGACTGCAGAGATGCCATAGTGGTTAAGATACCAACCTACCATAACAGTGTCGTGGGTTTGGATCCCATGCAGGACAACACTGCAATCCACAAATTGCCATTCTGAATCTCGATGTAAGTTGTGTCCATTAGTTATATGTTTGTAAAGTCCCCCACAACACAAGGATTGTTTTCTTAGTGCAGGGTGTCTTGATTACATATTATTTGATATCCAAGACAGATGTACGTAATCATCTTTCGTTAGAGCTCAAAGTGGTTGGGCAAAATCAATATTCATCAGGTTTATTTCCATTTATGTATCCAAGATACACACAGATGGTTTGTAAGGATCATTTGCAATTGCCAAATCCTACAATTGACAGTCCTGCCCTTTAGCCTGTATATAGCTTTCCGCACTTTTGTGGCAATACAAATTGGGTTGCGGAAACCCATAAAAAATGAAGGATTCATCGTCTAGTACAATTAGATGACTTCAGGCTGGTCAGGACAGATATCCAAGCTTGCACATATTACGGAAATGCTTGCAATGCTGGAGGCATTGGGTGTATAAATTACGAGGTCTGTAATAGAACCCATGTACAAACCTTTTTAGAATATCTCGGCCTAGTCTGGTACACCCAGACCCATGTGAGCTTGGCCAACCGGGCTGTCAGTCAACATCGACTGCACTGTCGCTGAGCACAGTGGTTTTGAAAAAACATTCAGTCTTAAATGCCAGAGACGAGTGTTTAGCCAAGAAGTATCACAGGACCTGAGATGGTGGTTCGATGCGAGAGATAGCAATCCAACCCCATTTATAAAGGAGAAGTAACTTACTTTCCTTATAATAGACGCAGCGGATGCGGGCTGGAGAGCACACCTATACAATCAAGATAGATTGGGAGGGTGGGCTGCACATCAAAGAACATGGTGTTCAAATCTAAAAGAGATGTACGCAGTCTTTGCTGTAATCAGGTTACAAAAAGTTTTATATTAAGAAGTGGTGCTTACATATTGGTCCACAATTGGACCTTAATAATAGGCCTTAGATGGAACTCAGTCCATAAATCTTGTAGACATAATAAGAAAGTTATGAGGACTAGTTTCTCGAATATCTTGATGACTGTAGTCTACTTAACCAGGCAAACTGAACAGCTTTGCCGATCGCCTCTCATAGTGGAGGCTAGTACTAGCGTGGCACCTTCTTCCTTAAGCCGCGGAGGTGATATTCAAAGTGGGGTGTGCCAGAAATAGACATTTTTGAATTTAAAGAGACCATCATATGATCTTAATGTTAGATTCTACAGATGGTTCTGCTATCTTTTTGATGCCTTTAGTTAAAAGTAGGATACTAGATAGCTTGGGGATTCCCTCCCCCAAATGTGAATCCCTGGAAGTTATCTCATCTCAACAAAACAAAGGGCTTCTTATATCTTGAGAACTCAAGTTCTTCACTTGAGCCAATGACTAGTACTTAAACCTCCAGGTGAGGACCATCTCCGATCCAAGGCTCATATAAACGTTATGAGACATCTTTGTGGATTGGACCATATAAAGGAGGCCACCAGAAATAGAGAAGTTATCCCTACAAGCGTGGAGACTTCTGGTGGACCGACCAAGTAACTGACTGGAATAAAGATGAACAGCAGTTATTAGGTAGAGCTTGGTGTCCTTCCACTAAGGACATACTACACTCCTCTAAAGAGATGGTTGTTGTGGTAAAACAATAATAAAATCAACTGGTCTAGAGGGCAAGCATAACCAAATTTTTAGCTAACCTTTATTTTAAAAACAATTTTTCTTATACTACAATTTTATTACTTAGATCTATTTTCATTCAAATCAGCCCATAGAACATACCATTGCTGGGCTGAGGCCTCATCCACTATGGGAGGGAAATTGGCTTATTATCATTTTAATGTATTATGCAGCTCTTTATTAAACAATTTTTAAAAGCTATTTCATGTTCAAAACCACAGTAGCTAAATGGGATGTTAATATGCTATTTAACTGATTAAGGACATTCCCATGTTCAGACTCACTATTTGACAAGAGTAGAAGAGCAGCATTGATACTGCTACTTGCTTCAAGTCATGTAATACACCATTTCACTCTTCTAGACATTTTTAATAACAATTTTATAGAAAAGAATTTAACTTTCTGGCCTAAATCTGACTCCAAATAATAATACTACAATATGGCTGGTTACTCATATCACACCAGTATATTTGAATTTGTCCTGTAGTTCATATCAAAGAATTAATGAAATCTTCAGTCCAGGTATAAAATGCAAAATAAGATAACATTCCCTTTTATAAAAGGTGTAGTAAACTAACCCCAAAAGCATAATTTCAGGGTGGATATGATCTATATTTACAAAATTTAACAATGAGACGGCTCAGGAAGTATCCAGTCAACAGTGAGCATCTAAAGGATGGCTAGATAATAGGACTAGGACTGTAGATGTTTTAAGTAGAAGTGATTGCACATGTGGACAAACATTTTCCAAATAGTATTATTATTAAGAAAGACAACATTGAAAATACTGATTTATTACATGATAATTTGAAAGTGAACTGAAATCCCTGATTTATAGAGAGATTTGATCTCAAATTTTTATATTATACAAACATGTATTTAAAAAGATTTTAATTTTTGCTTTTCTTAATTTTATTTCTTAAAACGCTGTATTAAATAATGTTGTATATGATTGTTAATACAATATTAACATTGCTCCTGAGCTGTAGTATGCTCTATTGAAAATTATCTTCTTATTTAATGATCATCATTTAATGATAATCTAATGATACACCTTTGCAGTATATTAAAACATTAGTCTGCAATGTTGTTTGTGTTATTGTTGCTTTGCAAATATGTTTTTATCATCTATTATATTTATAATACCACAGTGGGCCTTGTCTTTCACTGTGTTATTAATCTATCGTTTCTTAGCCTTTTCTCTTTAATCACATAGCATTTTGTGTTTAATTCTAATTCACCAGCAGATATCAAACAGGTCTTCTCACCCCAATGCTGTGTTTTTGGAGACACATAATATAACTGTTTTACACAAAATAAAACAGGTATTATGTGTTGAAGAAAACACAGCATTGGCTCAAGGAACTTGCTGGTGAGGAAGACGCTATGACACTTGACAGATACGAGTGCGCGAAACTGGAAACTAACAGCGCCTCTGCCGGTGAACAAAGGTACTAACTACGGCAAGTGGTAAGTTCAGTCCCCTTTTTCTTGATGTTTTCCTGGAAATCACAGGACTCTCTCTCACCCCAATGCTGTGTTTTCTTCAACACAAAATACCTGTTTTATTTTGTGTAAAACAGTTATATTATTGATCTAAATGATTACTGATGCATACGCGAATAATGATTTCTGATGTTTAAGCGAGTAGCCGTCGACGTCTCCTACTGGGACGCCGATCGCCGTCGCGCGGATAACCTCTCCGCGGGTGTCCGGACTAAATCCCCGGTCCGGTCACCCGCAGCTTCTGCTAGGGCGGCATCAGGCGCAGGTACTCACACCTGCGCTACCCCAGTCACCGGCGGAGGACCGTGTCCGCGTGGAGTCTTTCCTCCCGCACATGGTCCGCCGCCACCTTCCGCGAGATGACAGCCTCGCAGAAGGCGGCAAGGGAGTCCCAGTTCCTGACGTTGGTAACAATCTCCTCGTCCCAATCATAGTGTTGGCAGGATGGTGTGCTCTCCCTCCTCACGATCGTGTGCAGGTACTTGGCGAAGCAGCCATGCCCCGTCAACACCTGCACCAGTCGGAAGGAAAGCAACCCGTGCCGCCGCTCCAGCCACTGCATCAGCACCAGCCGGAAGGCCTCGACAGTCCTCACACCGAACAGAGGCCTCTCCAGCCCGACTGCCCAACGGACAATGACGTCTCGGTGGGTGTCGAGGCGCCAGGCGGTAAGCTCCCTTAACGAGACCGTACCGCCTCCCGCTCGCACCCCCGTCACCCGCCGATACAATCCGGAGAGCATTTCTCCCTCCAACTCCCACGGCAGAGTTCCGGCCAACAGGCATGCTGACTCGGCCGCCACCGTGCGGTAGCCGCAGATGGTCCTGACCGCCATGGTCGTCTGCGGAGGCCGCAGAAGAGCCCTTAAGCGGTCAGAGACCCCGCCCACACCGGTGCGCCGTACAAGGCCATCGACCGGATGACCCCCGCGTACAGCCGTCGACATGCAGCGCCAGGCCCACCCATGTTAGGCATGAGCTAAGAAAGGGCATCCGATGTGCCGCGGAGCAGGTCGGCGGAAATGCTCCCGGAACCACCATCGCCCGTCGAGCACCAGGCCCAAGTACCTCATATGGGCCCGGATGCTGATTTCGACAGAGTTGACAGTGATCGAGACGCCGTCGGGAGGGGACTTGCGGGGCCCGTAGAACAAGAGGAGCTCAGTCTTGTCTAGGGCCACCGTTAACCCCAGCGCCTCCATCCGCCTGATGATCCGCATATCGTCGACATAGCAGATTTCGCCCAGCCCGGGCGGGAGGCTCCCTCTCAACGCGCAGTCGTAGCCGATGTTCATAGGGTGGATCCGAGGACCGACCCCTGTGGGACACCGCACGTCATAGGCGTTCGTACAACGTCCCCCGCACAATCGGTGTAGAGGACGCTGCGCCTCTCCAAATAGTCCGCCACCAGCCGCCTCAGCAAAACTGGCACCCCGTGATACCGGAACGTCTCCCTAATGCAACTGAATGCTATTGAATGCGTTGGCGATGTCTAGGGACACCACCAACGCAGCACTCCCCCGCCGGTGACGGCCTCAGTCACCACGGCCCTCAGGCACAGCAGGGCCGCGATCCGTCGAACGTACCCTCCTAAACCCAAACTGGGCGTCTGACAGATCGTGCCCGGTGCCGACAAGGTGCCGCTCGATGCGAGAGGTTAGAACCCTCTCCAGCAACTTACCTGCGTCGTCGAGCAGCAAGATAGGCCTGTAGGCCAAGGCCGAATCGGGAGACCGTCCCGGCTTCGGCAGGAGCACCAGCCTCCCCTCTTTCCAGTACCCAGGGCACCGCCCGGATGCTAAACACGCGTCGAACAGTCCCCTGAAGCGAGGTCCCAGGTGGTAGAGGACCAGAGCCAGCACGCGGTTAGAAATACGGTCAGGCCCGGGGGCGGTGCATTTTCTGCGCATGCGTGCCACCGCCACCCCGATCTCTGGTGCCGTGACGGGCGGAACACTAAAAAAAAGGAATACTAATAAAAATTATCAAAATCGTTCCAGCCGTTTTGAAGATTACCCCAAACAAACAGACAAATATTTAGATTGACCTACAAAAACTTTTTTAATCGGTTTTCAAAAATACATTTTAAAAATATAGATGGGGTAAATATATAGGTAGGCATAGGTGTCGTGCAAATAACCGTGTGAGCATGAAAAAAGCCCAGTATTATGACATTACAAAACTTCAATGTTATTTATTTGTATAGAAAAGATTGTCACGAGATTTAAGTAGGTACTCGTATTTACTTAGAATTATTTGTGTGCTAATCTTAGAGAGATTTTCTTCTGCAGAAAAACAAGTCAATTAAATAACTTCATGTGATTGATTTTAACTATATAAATCTTTTAAACTAAGTAAATACGAGTAGATACCTAAATCTCGCGACAAGCTTTTATAACATGCCCCTGCTTCGCTTCGGTTTCAGTCGTCTTACCCGCATAGTTCCTGTTCCCATGGGAATACCGGGATAAAATATAGCCTATATTACTCCCTGGTATTATAGCTTTCCATTGGCGAAAGAATGGTTAAGCGTCAAAACGTAACAAACTAACTTTATTTTCATATTAGCATTTATAATATTAGTAAGGATAAGGATAAATTGTGTAATGACGTTGTAAATTGATAGTAAAAGTTTTAAAGTTAAAGTTTATTTTTTTCTTTTTAGGTCATTCAAATAAAAACTTGTTTTTAAAGAGATTTTTTTACTTTTAATTTATTTGGATGTAAATACAGGCATTGGGAATACTATTATGAAGCTACAAGACTCTTAAATAATACTGATTAACCATATTTCAATGGAAATACCCCTTTATTGAAATTGATTTAGTGCTTTTATAGAAAATCAACAAGAAACAAAATTTGTACCCATATAATGTTTTGGTTTGTGGTTCCCTTTAGCAAAATTTTTGTTGAGGACTTTCATTCTCTGTTTTAACTATTATTTGTAGGAAGGATAATCACAAAAAAAAACTATTTTTTTTAACTATAATAATATCGCATCCGGGATCTTAAACCCAAAAAAACAAAACCTCTTGAAGTCAGTGCCTCCTATAATACTTAATCTTACCTATACGACCTACCTTTTTTCATGGTAGCAACAAGGTAACATTGCCGCGATCGGCCTCTTTACGGCTGGCGGACTAAAGCCCAGTCCAGTGTTCGGAACCGTACGATAATTATCGTACACATACGATAATTTTGTGCCTACGTACGATGTACGATAGCATATTATTATCGTACGCAGATTGTACGTTAATTACTATCATGATGCAAAATTTGAGAATTTATATTAATTCACTCATGCGCCGATAGTCTAAATCGCAGTAGCATGTTTCATTTTGTCCAATAAAATCTTGGGAAAATACCGGGAAATACAAGTTCTCTATTCCTATTGGTTCTTACGATCCGCTCTGCTAAGTTTCACCACTGCCGATACTGTAACTTTATCTAGCGCCTGCTGCACACGCTTTCTTATTGGTTAGTATAGCATCTACCAATACTACCACGTGTAAAACATTTGGGTTTCAGTGTTCTGTTGATTTGACAGCGGTGGTTTAAAAAATATAAACTATAGAGTACTTGCATGCATATCAATATTACAATTTATATGATTTATTTATCTATAATAGACATTATCCTAAAAAATACGATAATTTCGATCCATGTACGATAATTTTACGCCCCTGGTACGATAGTCAGTCCACTTCAAGTTGCTAACGCTGGCCCAGTCCCGCCCGAGACCTCGGCTAGGGTGGTATCAGGCCCAAGTATACTTCTACCTAAAGCACCGAATTTAAAAAGTACTATTGCTTTTTAGTTCCACGGTGTTGTTTAAAGACGGAATTATTTTTACTTAGAAATAATTTATATAAATTCCGGAGGTTTCAAATACTTTTAAGCGTTCACGGTCACAGGAGGTCTAAGATCTTTGATGTACAAAAGGCGCTATTATTAAAGAGGATTCTTCTTGCCGCATCAGTGCGACCATACTTCGATCTATACAATATAAATGCAAAGTTTAAATGAATTAATAGTTATGTTAGCTTAAGTTTCTGTATGTTTGCATGTGGTGTTGCTCCCCATAGCACGTTGAGGAACTTTGAGCCTTTTCATGTGGCCGATAATTAGAGACCACGTTTATATGCCATATGTCATCGCTGGTAATACACACTGGTTGTTTGTATTCAGACACTGCGAAATATTGGACGAGAAATTGAGACGAAAAATTGAATATATTATTTTGATTTTATGTTAAACTATAATGGCATTTATCTATTTCAGGTCTTTTGTCAGGAGAAAATTCATTGATATACTGATATTGATAATTTTAGTCCAGTTCATCCCTGATATTCCAGTAATTCTCTACGTTGTTTTATACATATATTGCGCGATAACTTGGCATGTACTGATTATTACTGCTTTCTACGAGAAGACCATATTTGTGAAATTTTATAAAAGGTATGTTTTTTGACGTGACAACGTCTAATAAATCGATGAACGCTGGCTGCATGCACGAAAAAGTGTCCTGTTACGCTCATTGTTTTATTATTAAGTAGTATGCGATTCAGCTGTACTAAAGCTCGCCATCTATCGATGCGAAAGGATTTCAAATATATTCATTTAGTACAATGCGATTCAGCTAAACTCAACAGCGCCATCTATCGAGACTTACGGTAATTGCCGACCCGATTTAATTTCAATAGCTTATAACAATGGATACTGGTTACGCTCATTCCACGGCGTTGACAGCTAGAACATTTTTTAATAATTTAGAAGTTTGGTCTACAATAATAAAATGACACTAGGGGCGAAATGATAGAATGACAACCGAATGACAGCGTCTCCCGCTGCCATATTGCCAGTGTTTCCACAATGAAGGGTAATTCCTCTTTTGAGGGGAAATTAGGTCCAGAGGGAAGGAAAAGGGGAAATTGCGGTAAATCATGGGTAAAGCCTAGCCTAAAATATTGCGGCAAATTCTAGGCTAGGCTTTACCCTACGTTTTACTGTATAAAAAAAAAATAGTGGTGACACGTGCAGGTTTTATATATTTCTGGTCGGTATACACGACAATGATATATCGTAGCGATTTGACTGCGCAGACCGTTTATGCGGTTTTATCGATAGTATCTACGAAAATCGTCTCAAAATTTTCTGGTTGGTGCAAACGATCAGAGCAGTGTCTAAAACTATTCGATAAATTGTTGTCGATCATGTTTGCACAGTTTTGTCGTAGGATGTGGATTGAAGTCGTAGTAATTCTTTAGTTCGTTCACGACGCTTGCTGTAGATGCAATTCAACATGTAGCAAGATGATAATAATAATAGCAACAACCAGGAGTTATTGGAAGAGTTAATACAGAGTTGTAATTTGCTTCTGGAGTAAGAAAAGCAAAGACTATCATAATCGCAACGAGAAAAATGCTGCCTACGATAGGCTAATTGATATGTACAAACCTATTGATTCTAATGCCAATAGGGAAACTATAATAAAAAAAATATATATAAAATTCAATAAATTCACATGAGAGTATGACTTCCCTTTAAGAAGCCAATTTCTACACCACATACTACATACGTCCCTCCAGAGGCCTCGGCGTGTATGTTTTACGTGTGTGTCTCTCTCAATAAATTCACATGAGAGATACTTTCAGTCGTCAAGTCATACGATTTCCTTATAAGAATCCAATTTCTACACCACATGCTACGTAATTTTCTTTGCTTTTTACATAAAATGAGCGACGTCAGTACTTTATCATTTTCCATCAAGGATGACATGATTCTCGCCTGAATTTCTGCTGCAAATGGACGATCGTCGCAAATATCATAAACGTGTACACAATCTATGGACGTTCGATTAAATGCGCAATCTGTCTGTGCAGTCAAATCGCTGCGATATATTGTTGTCGTGTATACCGACCATTAGAAGGAAATCGAAGTTTTTTTTTAGTTATTACACTAGTGCCAAAGCTAAGAACTATAGTTGTCACAAAATAAGAGGCTCGTTTTGACATTTGGATTTACCGATGTAATTAGTGATTAACCACACGACTCGGTACTCGATACTCACAATAAATCGATTCAAGTTTGCATGAGTATATAGTCGATTTAAATATGTATTGTAAAGTGTATTGGATTAAAGTTATGATTTGAAAATTTTACTTAAACTGTGATATCATAGGTATTTTGAAATGATACAATATTACGAATGGTGATTTTTCTATCATGTAATATTTTTATTACAATAACATTCACTCAATCACCAAAATATCGAGAAAAGTGAATCTTCAGTCAATCATTTTCTTAAGATGATGAGCCCAAATTGTCAGTTGAGGTATCGTCACCCGTATATATATTATTTCATTTTCATATTGTCAATATTGACGTCTCGAATTTTCAATAAAAATCACTACACAGCTGGTGAAATTCTGTAATTAGTCTAAATACTAGTATTAAAATTAATAACAGTCCGCATTAAAAAAAATATCTTGATCGATTTATTTTTTTATTAATAGTCTGTGGACAATATGAAAAAATCGTAATGCCGCAGCGCTTAGCCCAGTGGGTGGTACCCGTCAATGAAAAATGTAATTACATTCAAAACATTTCGATGGGTAAAAAATAGCAAACTTCTTGGGCGTGAACTGTCAAAACGGGTTTTTTATTTTGTGACAATTATACAGCAGAATAACTTATGAAGGAATAAGTCCCAAAAAGGGTAAATCTGAATTGAATTGTGGGAAAGGCAATCTTTAAAGTGGAAACACTGCATATTGCGTTTACATGGTTTATAAATGGCTGCTTGTTCGTAAGACTCCTGCGCATTTTGTTTTAATCACAAGTATTACTGCTCGTTACTGATTTGCATAATCACGTATAACTTATACAGGATATATATATTATATAAAGATACAAATGAAAAATCTCTCCATTTTAATTTCAAGTTATCTATACGTATATAGATAACAAAGAATATAGATATAAATATAGCTACCTAGGTAAATATAGTACTAACAAGCTCACAAGCGCCGCCAAGTGGATAAAGATGATTGTATTCCAAACTTACTATAGTGACGTACTGTCCTATCTGTACTATACTTTATAATTACTTTATAATTTGTGGCTCATTCAATTTTATTTATAAAAGTATGCAGTCATTTCATCAATGTTTTGTTATGACGTTGTCACGTTAAACTATCGTCCGTAAACCGACTTTACAGACAACCATGTTTTTTTTATTAAGGACTCTGAACTTAGAAAATATTTAATGCTTTTTTTTTGGGAGTGGGCTACGGTCGGCGCACCCGTCGGTCGACTCCGTCCGGGGTGACAGAGGGGCGTAAGCACGCACACCCGTAACCCACCCGTGACATATTGCCTTCGTCGTTGGGCCGACCACCGGTGCAGGGTGACTTGTGGTCAGTGGTCATCCGATGGAATACCCCTTGAGGTGTACCCTCCCTTCGAGCGACGTCCCCCGTCGGCGAGGTTATCATATTCTCTAGTCAGACGACTAAAGTTTAAGTCATCCAAGTGTAAGAAAGGAAGTGGTGAACTGTATTCTTACTTCGTCACTACAAGGAAATTTTGGAGTATCATCATCATCATGCGTCATGCTTCTATGCGTCCCACCGCTGGGCTCGAATCTCTACCATAATGGAAGGGTAAATGACTTACTACACAACGCTGGTCAGGCGGGTTAGTAAAGGGTTTTATTTCTTCTCTTGCACAGTTATTGTATTTGCATAATACATCTCTTTGTAATCTTTTATGACACCCACAGGCAAGAAATCTGATGGTGAATTGTATTCTTACTCCGTCACTACACGGAAAATTTGGGAGTATAGGCAACACAAATATTAAGATAGGTTATCGTATTATGTTCTTTTTAATAAGTCCTATCTTAAACAATGTATGCGAGGCTGCGACTTCGACTTTTTAATTTATATATTACTAGTTAACCCAACAGTTATTAAAAATGTTTTTATTTAGAAGGTCCTAACTTATCGTGGTTGAAGTGGTCAAAATCGTCTTCAAATTACTGTTGTTCTAAATATACTAGTTTGGGACACATCGGTTAGATGGTTTCAAAATCCATAATGAATATAGAAACAATTTTTGTGATCTATATATTTAAATTGTTTTTATTCTTTAAAGTATTTCAAGCAAAAGATGAAGAAAGAACAATTAGCAACAATGATTTAGAAGAAGACAACAACAAGGCAATTGTTAGTATCAATATTTTAGAAAATAACTTGAGAATGTTATTGATTTGGATCTGGCAAATGAAAAATAATATATGTGATATGGCAAAATTTTATGGAAAAGATGCAGAAAATGGTCAAGACTCAAATAATATTAGCACCAATGATGATGAAGCACACTAAATCATTATTGATAACGTAACACATCACAAAGATCTGACAATAGCAAAACGCATTCACTAATTTACTCCGCAAAAGTTCTCAAAATCTTGCTAAATACGTTACTTATGCACCCAAGGACATTGTTACCTCTTCTTATCACGTTGTAGAAATTAAATTTTCAATTAGTATGTAGAACTTACCAACTTAAGAGCCAAAACTATCTCACCGTTCCTGCTTTCTATGAAGCGCTAGAAGTGCACCTTTCGGCCATATGACTACAGTTCTTTTCACTCTCAAGTTCCATTACCTTTTCTAAAAGCTTATGGTCTCATTAAAGGAGATTATTACTGATCAACTTAATAAAATACTTATGCATCAAGTAATGCCAACTTTGGAAATAAAGAAATAGTTATTCGAATAATTATTGTATTGCTATGAGCAATTTATTTAACATAGATGAAAGGGATACGATTAACGTAGAAAATGTTTAACTATTACTTATTTTCCTGTTGAATACGTAAATTGCAACTTTGAAGTTAACCAAGGAAATTGGAAAACACTAAACGGGAAAATTATGACATCAACTGCGATGGTTGCCCTGGCTACCAAAGGATTTGGCAGACCTGAAGTGAACCCCTTGCCGAGGCCGCGGGTGATCGGACTGGGGATTTTAGTCCGTCACCCGCAGAAAGGCTGATCGCGCGACGGCGACCGACGTCCCGGGACAGGGACGTCGAGAGGTGAGGGCACCCGAAAGGATATTCCGTCAGGGCAACCACGACAAGTCACCCTGCTCCGGTGGTCGGCCCAACGACGAGTACGACGTGGGTACGGGTGGGTTATGGGCCCGCGCGCCGTCCTTTCGTCGCCCCGGACGGAATGGATCGCGTGTGCGCTTACCATAGCCCGCCCATAAAAAAAAAGACCTGAAGTGAACGTCGATTTGCTAATTTTATAAAATAATATTAGATTATGTGATTGCTTTACATTCATAATCCCACCAAAACATAAATCTGAAAGTGTTACTTAAGTTCAATATTATAAAATTATGCTGTGGTTACCGACTTCATCGACAAAAGATTTGAGTTTTAAATTTGTGGCATGTTCTGGAGACGATCATGAAATTTACTTATTACAAAAAAGTAACATTGGGTAACTTTAATGCACAATTTGTTGTTTATTTTTCTACTGAAAATGTTATCTATATTAATAAATATGACTTTAAATTCCAATAATCGAATTATTTACATGTAGCAAATAACTTATTTTATCTATGGAACCTCAACATTCGACTGCGTAAACTTACACACGGTGTGGCTCGCCAGTTTGCTTAACTTGAACTTGGCTTGACATACTACCGAATGTCTAGCTATGTTTTATTTAATTTAAAATATATGCCATGCAAGATCTAGTTATTAATAAATGAATACAATATTAATTTGACTTTTTTTTTGCCTATAGCGGCAAACGAGCAAGCAACCAGGGGCGCAGGTAGCGCGTTGCCTACCGTGAAGAAAATACTCTTCTTAACCTCGTTTAAAGAAGTTTTGTCCATATTGATACGTAAAACCACTAGTTGGGATACCCTGAGTTGAGATCGTTGGTGCTAATGTCCTCCATGGATTCTGCCATAACGATGATATCGTCTGCAAATCGAAAGTGAGTGATGTATCCGCCGTTGATGTTGATGCCGAGCCGACTCCAGTCTAAAAGCTTGAAAAGATCCTCCAGTGCAGTGGTGAACAGTTTCGGAGAGATAATGTCTGCCTGTCTCACGCCTTCGTGTTTGTAGTTTCGTACACATATTCTGGATACGGATTGACATTATAGCATAGTAATAATAAATTGAGAAAATTTCTTTACACAGTTCATATAAAATTAATAAAATATTAATGATGAATACATGAATGTATTGGATTGTTCTCCAACCTTTGTGGGTTTACCACCATCAAGCCAAGAACCAAATCGGATTGCTAGTGCAAATGTGTTTTTATTTCAGCTATTTATTACCATCGGCAAGAATAACACTGTTCATATTCATTCTACAGACCACGATGGTTCGTAGTACTCGACAGTTTCTCAAATGAGTGACGTCAAAGAACATGATGTCACTACGCTGACTCAAAGTTAATCTTCAATAATTTCAGCTCATATACGTCCCACTGTTGGGCTTGAGCCTCCTCCACAATAGGAGGAAAATTGACCTCTTATATACCGCGCTGATCAGACGTGTTGATCAGACGTGTTGATATAGGGTACTTTATCTTAGATATCTCGAAAAGTAATGATACTAAAAATAGCTTAAGTTGACTTACATTACATATTAGATGGTGGGTAATTTATCACGCTTGACCTTTTCATACCAAAATCTAATCTTTATTACTGTTTGAAACTACTTCTTATAAGAGGCTTAAAAGTATATTATACAACGGCTGTCTAACATTTATACGAGTATCACTCATATGAAATAATGTCTGGTTGACCGAGCTTTGCTCAGTATAATTTATTTTTTGTAAATTGTTTTTGACGAACTTATTTAGATCATCATCATCATCATCTTGCTCTTGTCCCAATTACTTGGGGTCGACGCAATATGTCATCTGTTTTGACATATTGCAAAAAGTTTCGGCAATGACTTTTATGACCGGCCGCCTGCCTGACGTCAACCCTTCTTGGGAATGTAATCGTGGACCCAAATGGTACCAGATGGAGTTGATCCGGGTTAATCTAGGGCTCTTAGTCGTCTTTTATGACACTCACGAGCAAAGCAAGGGTTGGTAGTATTCGAAGCCGCTACCACACAGGACGACGAACTTATGACGAACTTATTTAGATATATATTAATAAATAATAAAAAAACTTGAGAGGTGTCAAGGGACACCCGGATGGAACGAAGTTCCTTTCGATTAATTAGTGAAGGAATTGTAATAAAATTTTATTTTTTTTAAGTTATAATAATATTTTTTTTATTATTAACAAATATAATGTTATATAAACTTAATCAGTAGGCTCAATTTTCGTAATAATTGGCTTGTGGTAACTGAAGTAGGAAACATATGTTTGGGATTCTATTTTATTTAAATGTCTTGAAAAAACTGCATCAATGGTAGTATTATATTTTGTTGTTGATTCTGCTGGATTATTGTTAATTCTTAAATCAAATTCTTCCTCTAGAAACTGTAGCAATGGTTTTGATTTTCATTACTGAAAAAAAGCAAAAAAATTTTACATATACATACACACACCGAAACATTTATACATATATATACATATATATATATACTCTGTCTGTCTATTCTTTCATACACGTCATAGATGCGCGGGACTTTGTAAACACAACAGAGTGTATATATATATATATATATATATATACTCTCTCGACTTCGTAAACCCAACAGCGTATAGGTTAGAACACGCACGGCTTGCTAAATACATACGTTCTGATATTGTAATATTAAAATATGATTTGTTTTTGAATTTATTAAAATTATGAATTACACTTGCTAAACACACAAAATGTGGAGATTATAATGCGTATGACTTGGTTAGCACAATAATAAAGAGAGGTTATAGTGCGTACTTGCTAAAAATACAAAAGCATTTATTATTATCTGTATATAATCTCTACTTACCTAACTCCATCAGCAATATCCGGAACTTGTGCAGAAACACTGTCAGGATTCATTATTATTATTATTTTTATTATTTATTATTTACAAAAAACCTGTATACACCCAACAAAAATAATCGTCGCGACACCACACTGTTCAATGCGAAATAGAAATGAAAATATCTGGCTTGCTTTCTATAAGAGAGAGAGAGACAGACAGAGAAACATGCGACGCCGCACAGCTTACAATAGCTTACTATAACAAAAAGTGTCGTGACAACTTTTCGTAAGAATTTTTCCGTCTAGTCCCCTTTCACAACGCGCGATAAGGAACTTCGTTCCAATGATGAAATAATGAAAAAAATATCAAAAATTACAAAAACAGATTTGTAGTAACACTGAGGTGCGATCTCACATTGTTTGAATGCGACTGGACAACTTCCCAATTGAGCTATTGTCACTCTTGACAGCGACGGCGAAATTCGAATTCCTATTCAGAGAATGTCAATAACATTTGTGTCATTGTATTGATTAGCTAAAAACACTGACAAAACAACATTTTCTGTAAATGAAAACTAGCTAGATCGATTTTTAAATTGCTCGTTTAAAGATATAAGATTAATTCATCTGTCATTTATCATTTAGTAAATCGCCGTCAACTGCTAGACGTCGCCTCTCCCATGTGTCGCCACAAAGTACGGTCAGCTGCAACCATTTACGCCCAGCAACTGCCACCAAATTAGCGGTCCACCTGGTAGTGGGCGTCCTACACTGCGTCGTCTAATACGTGGTCAACATTCGAGAAAATTTCTTCCCCAGCGGTTGTCGGTCTATCGAGCAATGTTTCCCGCCCATTGATAACGGTTACGTATCCATTCTGCTACAGATTAATTCATATAAGAACATTATATTTATGAACTAAGAATATTATTTTGTAACGAAGGATCGTTTTTAGAAAGAAAATTGTTTCCTTTAAAAAAGTAAGTAGCTTACCGTGTGATGAACGAATAAAAACAATTCACCGCCCCTTTCTTGCCAGTAGGTGTCGTGAAAGACGACTAAGTTATATGATATGCTTACAAGATCTATGCAAGAGAAGAAAATCTATACCAATAAATAAAATTGGAGTGTCTGTTTGTAATGTCAAAATAATAGGCTTTTTTCATGCTCACACGGTTATTTGCACGACACCTATGCCTAAAATAGCAATTAAAAATTTTTGTCTGTCTGTCTGTTTTTTCGGGTAATCTTCAAAACGGCTGGACCGATTTCAAAAATTCTTTCACCAATGGAAAGCTATAATATCAGGGCGTATACTAGGCTATATTTTATCCCGGTATTCCCACGGGAAGGGGAACTACGCGAGTAAAACGACTATAACCTATAACCGAAGCGAAGCGAGGGCGGATTGCTAGTTTAAAAATAAAAACCTCTATTGACATGTCTGACCATACTGACGTATAGTATTGTTTAGGAGGATTAAGCCCAGCGATAGATCGTTTATGTGCTGAGGTAATGATGAATAAAGGACAGCTGTGTCCATGGTATCTCTTATGCTATAGTCAAAGTAAAGATTGAGTTATTTAATAAAACGCTGATGCCCCCTCTCGATGCTCCTATAGTAGGGTTTTACTACTCACAGGACAGCAAGATACCATTCTTTATTTTTCTTTGAACACATTGTGTTATTAATCTGTGATCGCACAGGAAAATGTTCTATGTTCATATTGCCAGAATGAGTGCTGCCGATGTTCATTTAATTCCCTTATCTGTCCGCGCAAAGTCTGTTCGCGCATCACGCAAAATCTGCTTTACCATATTTCTAAAAATTTGGTATGATGATAGTTAATGCACTGCAGTGAAATGTAGAATACCAATTCATAATATTTATCATAATAGATTTCAATAATTTTTCCGTGTGTTGACGGAGTAAGAATACAATTCACCACTCCCTATCTTGCCCGTAGATGTCGTAAAAGACGACTATGGGATATAATATGCACATAATATCTGTGCAAGAGAAGGAAAACTCGAAATGAAACCTTATACCAACATGTCTGACCAGCATGGTAAATATAGTAGGTCAAATTCCCTCCCATGGTGGAGGAGGCTCGAGCCCAACAGTGGGTCGTATGTGGGCTGCGATGATGATGATTTCATTAAACAATGTTACTGAATCTATACCAATAAATAAAATTGGAGTGTCTGTTTGTAATGTCAAAATAATAGGCTTTTTTCATGCTCACACGGTTATTTGCACGACACCTATGCCTAAAATAGCAATTAAAAAATTTTTGTCTGTCTGTCTGTCTGTCTGTCTGTTTGTTCCGGGTAATCTTCAAAACGGCTGGACAGATTTCAAAAATTCTTTCACCAATAGAAAGCTATAACATCAGGGTGTAAACTAGGCTATATTTTATCCCGGTATTCCCACGGGAACGGGAACTACGCGGGTAAAACGACTATAACCTATAACCGAAGCGAAGCGAGGGCGGATTTCTAGTCTATACTAATATTATAAAGAGGAAAGATTTGTTTGTATGTTTGTATTGATTAGGCTCCGAAACTACTGAACCGATTTCAAAAACTCTTTCACCAATGGAAAGCTATAATATCAGGGAGTAACGTAGGTTATATTTTATCCCGGTATGCCCACGGCAACGACAACTACGCGGGTAAAACAACTGAAACCGAAGCGAAATACTACTTTACTGACTGTCTGAGTCCGCCTGTGACCATGAACGTTGCAAAGTGTTTGAAACGCCAGGCAATCAAAATCAAATACAAACGCGATAAAAGCCGTAGTTTTATTCATAACTAGCAACCCGCCCTCGCTTCGTTTCGGTTATAGTCGTTTTACCCGCGTAGTTCCCGTTCCTGTGGGAATAGCGGGATAAAATATAGCCTAGTTTACGCCCTGATATTATAGCTTTCCATTGGTGAAAGAATTTTTTAAATCAGTCCAGCCGTTTTGAAGATTACCCGGAACAAACAGACAGACAGATAAAAAATTTTTAAATGCTGTTTTAGGCATAGGTGTAGTGCAAATAACCGTGTGAGCATGAAAAAACCCTATTATTTTGACATTACAAACAGACACTCCAATTTTATTTATTGGTATAGATATAGATATTTAATACTCGCGTAAACATCAGAAATCATTTAATCATCATTTTTTTAAACACAACCCCAAGTACTAAGGAACTAATTCTTGTATTGCGGTTACAAACATATAATTATCGGACATAAATTATACCCAAACTCGGAACAACTATTTGCAAATCGCATAAAGAATTAATCTGCGTGACCCCTCGAACCTGTGACTCTTTGCATGGTAAGTCGGTATCTTAACGACTACGCTACCTACACAGTCGTTATGCATACCTATGAGTATTTAAAAAAATATTATATCAATACAAAATTCGTCACGGATGAAATTGTTGTTACAGCTTGTGGTATAAATCTGATTCGATCAGATAGAAAAATCTGAATAGCAATTTCGTATCCATACAAAAATGTTCTCGCAAACAAAATAACACATTAAAAAAATGTATAAATTAAACAAAGCTTGTGTTCAAAATACATTCTCAACTCATTATTTTACTGTTAAGAATTGAAATCTAAATAATTTATATTTGAAATAACATTGCTATAGAAATCGCGGATAACAGTGAAATGTTTTAAATCATTGCCAGCAAATACATTAGTTTTGCTCCATTCATCAACACTACTATTGCTATTTCATGAAATATTTTTATCAATGCGCCGTTTCGTCCATTCATTTCACTTTCAGTGAGCTTCGGAGCTTTCGTCGTATAACACGTCACATAAAAAGCTCCTAAAATTCGCGATACGTTAAAGTCGAGTATTGTTCGAATAATAAGCATTCTTATATTGAATATATTACTTATTATTTTCATCTAAAAATACTATGTTAAGTGTGATTTATATTTTACAGTGATTTTAAATAAAGTGTTGCCGATTAAGTGAATTAAAGTATAGTGAAATGTTGTGAAGTATATTTTTAATTTTAAAATGTTTCCGAATTTATCATTGACTGATTTGGGTACTTTAAATAATTTGAGTGTAGCGTTAAATGGAAGTTTTCCATTTGGAGCTGAACTGGATATATTTTTTCAGCCTGAAATTGTTCTTATTACTTTATATGTGCCGATTATTCTTCTGTCATTAGTGGCTAATATTTTGCTAATAATTGTGGCTGTGAAGTGTAATTATACTAAAAGGTAGGTGTAGTTTAATATTTTAAATGTATAATATTAGTCTCAGCTCATACATGTCCCACTATAGGGCTTGAGCCTCCTGCAAAATTTGGTATAAAGTTTTATTTGAAATTTTTCTTCTCTTGCGTGTTAAATGTTAAATGCATATTATATCCCTTAGTCATATTTTACGACACCCACAGGCAAGATATGGGCGGTGAACTGTATTCTTAATCCGTGACTACACGAAATATTTGAATTTAAAGTTTCCAAGAAGATTTTGCGAGGTGTATGCATATTTGAGCCAGTTTCACAAATAAACTACTGAATTGATTTTATTAAAACTGTGCTATTTTCGTTTGATAAAGGTCTGACTAGCGTTTGTGTCCTTTTATTACGGAAGCTCGGCGTCTAATAGTGGAACGTATATGAGCCAATATGCACATGGATGCGTGGGAAATTGTGCAATAATCAGCATTTTCATTTTGGCTCATATTTGTCCCCCTGCTGGGCTCAAGTCTTTTACACAATAGGATTTTAACCTCCTATACCACGCTGGTCAGATGTGTTGGTTTAAGGTTATATTACGAGATTTACGTCTCTTGTAAAGATGTTAAATGCATATTTTATACCTTAGTCGTCTTTTACAACACCCACGGGCAAGATAGGGCATGGCGAATTATATTTTTACTTCGTCACCAAACAGAATCTGAAATAATATATCCAATTCCTCAAAATAACACATTCGCTATGTTTTATTAAGATACCAGCAACCCGCCCTTGCTTCGGTTTTAGTCGTCTTATCCGCGTAGTTCCTGTTCCGGTGGGAATACTGGGGTAGAATATAGCCTATGTTACGCACTGATATTATAGCTTTCCATTGGTGAAAGAATTTTTTAAATCGGTTCGATGGTTTAAGGGTGGGCCATGGTAAGCGCACACGCGGTCCATTCCGTCCGGGGCGACGAAAGGACGGCACGCGGGCCCATAACCCACCCGTACCTACGTCGCCTTCGTCGTTGGGCCGACCACGAGTGCCGAGCTCCTTGTCCTCAGTGGTCGGCCCGAAGCATTTATAATATTAGTAAGGATATTGTAGGTTTATCGAAGTATAAATATCTATTATAATTTAGTCAAGTATTTATAATGCTTTTTTTTTGGGTGGGCTATGGTTAGCGCACACTACGTCCGCTCCATCCGGAGTGACGAAGGGCCGGCGCGTAGCCCCACAACTCGCCGTATCTGTTCTCCTTCGCCATTGGGCCGACCACCGAAGTTTTTATAATGCTGCGGTATCGTCCATTCTTCGTCCGTCAAAATATTTAAAAAATCTATTCGTATGAACATAGTGTCGAGAAATATGTTACAAACTAACCCAATTGACGCTGTGCCATCTTATATATAAATTTCTTGTGTATGTGTGTATGTCACTGAACTCCTCCTAAACGGCTGAACCGATGTTGACGAAATTTTTATGTGTGTTCAAAGGGATTCGAGGATGGTTTAGATTCACAATTAGACCCTGTAGGTGGCGCTGCTTTTATTTTATTTGAACAGAACAACGTCTGTTGGGTCAGCTATCTTTGTCTTTATATATGTAAATTTCTTGTGTACCTGTGTATGTCACTGAACTCCTCCTAAATGGCTGCACCGATGTTGATGAATTTTTTTGTATATGTTCAAGGGGATTCGAGAATGGTTTAGATTCACAACTGGATCCGGTAGATGGCGCTGCTGTAGTCTGTATTTGAACAGAACAACGTCCGTTGGGTCAGCTAGTGTAAATATATAATTATAGAATACCTTGAAATTAATGGCAACGACATCTACCCGAATAGTTATTGTTTTGTTAAGTAAGTAATAGTTATTGGACTGAAACCATCTTCACATTACTTCAATTCTAATGAAATTTTGTGAAGTGCAGAGCGGTGGGATAGTTTCAAAGTCATAGAAATATTTTTGTGTTTACACTACCTAATATTATTGACTAGCAGCGCCATGCGGTTTCACCCGCAGTTCCTCTTTTCGTGGGAATATTGGGATAAATTATAGCCTATATGTTATTCTGATATGTAAGCTATATTATTGTGAAGTTTCATCAAAATCCATTTAGTAGTTTTTGCGTGAAAGAGCAACAAACATCTTCACCTTGCTTTTGTCCCAATTACTTGAGATCTACATAATATGTACTTATCTTTTTTAGTACATACTAGCAATCCGCCCTCGCTTAGCTTCGGTTATAGGTTATAGTCGTTTTACCCGCGTAGTTCCCGTTCCCGTGGGAATACCGGGATAAAATATAGCCTAGTTTACGCCCTGATATTATAGCTTTCCATTGGTGAAAGAATTTTTGAAATCGGTCCAGCCGTTTTGAAGATTACCCGGAACAAACAGACAGACAGACAGACAGACAAAAATTTTTTAATTGCTATTTTAGGCATAGGTGTTGTGCAAATAACCGTGTGAGCATGAAAAAAGCCTATTATTTTGACATTACAAACAGACACTCCAATTTTATTTATTGGTATAGATTGACAAAATTATTCGCAAAGATCGTATGTCTGTTTGATATCAACATTCCTTGTGAGTATAACTATTGACCAAATGGCGTCAGATGAATCTGGCCCTGGGCATGTTAAGATCTTAACTTTGAGCTCAATGGGTCTTAGTCATCTTTTACAACTCACTAGTAATATAAGGGTTTGTAAAATTCGAAGCCGCTACCCACAGCATATAGCGCTTATAGCTACGTATCTGAAAGAAAGAAAAGAAAGAAAGAAAATGCTTTTATTATCACAGTCTCGACACACAACAACAAGAGCAACACAATTAAACACAGATTTATCTATACCAATAAATCAAATTGGAGTGTCTGTTTGTAATGTCAAAATAATAGGCCTTTTTCATGCTCACATGGTTATTTGCACTATACATATGCCTAAAAATCACTTTATATTTTTTTGTCTGTCTGTCTGTTTGTTCCGGGTAATCTTCAAAACGGCTGGACCGATTTAAAAATTCTTTCACCAATGGAAAGCTATAATATCAGGGAGTAACACAGGCTATATTTTATCCCGGTACTCCCACGGGCACGGGAACTACGCGGGTAAAACGACTAAAACCGAAGCGAAGCGAGGGCGGGTTGCTAGTATAATATAAAAGCAAAATGTTACTCAAGGGTAAAAACGGGACCCTATTACTGAGACTTCGCTGTCCGTCCGTCTGTCACCAGGCTGTATCTCAAGAACGGTGATAGCTAGACAGTTGGAATTTTCACAGTTGATGTATTTCTTTTGCCGCTATAACAACAAATACTAAAAATAAAATAAAATCTTATATCTTTAAACGAGCAATTCTTGTATATATATATATATATTCAGGATCTCGGAAACGGCTCCAACGATTTTGTTGAAATTTGGCATACTAGAGGTTTCGGGTCCAAAACATCGATCTAGCTAGGTTTTATTTATAGAAAATGTTGTTTTGTCCGTGTTTTTAGCAAAACAATACAATGACATTAAATTTTAAAAGAATATGATTTCAAATTTCGTTGTCAAACGTTACGATAGTTACGATAGCTCAGTTGGGAAGTTGACTGGTTCTAATCTTGGTTTTTTTTTTTGGCATTCAAACAGCGTCGGTTCGAATCTCGGTGTTATTATTATTCTCTTTTTGTAATGTTTTATGTATTTTTCATTATTTATTTTTTATTTTTTTATTAATATATATCTAAATAAATTTGACAAAAATATTCCGAGCGAACCTCGGTCAACCTGATATTAAATATTTAAGGGGGGCTCCCATACAACAAACTTGATTTTTGCTCAATATCGATAATGGCAATAGGAAGGCACTTGTTTATCTAGTCAATGGTACGGAACCATTCGTGCGTGAGTCCGACTCGCACTTGGCCAATTTTTCATCTATTCTCTATACAAATAAATAAAATTGGAAGTGGAATAGTAAACTCTTCAAAAACAATTATTAATTCTAAGCAATATTTTCGTTCTATTCTCTACTAACACTACTTCGAAGTGGCAATGCGCAAAAAATACCAATTTCTATCTATTCAATTCTTGGTTGTTCCTTTGGGCTTTCTTTAATTTTCTATTTGTCAATATTGGAGCAAGTAAAACAAACCAAAATATTCAAATTGCCTGATCCAATTGTCCTATTTTTTGCGAGATGAAGGCGCGTATATAATTTTCACATGTATATAAGACTATTTATATCAGCAGTTTCTCTTGCAAAGATTATTTGCACATTTATTGTTATCTATACTTTAGATACTAATATATAAAGAGTTTGTTTGTTTGACCGCGCTAATGTCGGGAACGACTGGTCCGTTTTGAAAAATTCTTTCAGTGTTAGATAGCCCATTTATCAAGGAAGGTGATAGGATAAATATTATCACGCTAAGATCAACAGGAGCAAAGTATCAATGAAGAATGTTTCTAAATCGGAGTTTTTTCTTTTTAAACGGCAAAATTTTCGCAAAAATTATGTGTGACAGAATCGTATTATTAAAAAATATTTTCACCTACGTGAACAGTCTTAGGTTAAATTTAGCGTTAGCCCAAAGTATCTATACCATGCGGACAAAGTCGCGAGCTGAAACTAGTTTTTTATAAATTGACTACTGTATAACATTAATCATCATCACCCTGCTTTTGTTCCAAGTTGTTATCACCATTATTTCGGCTCGTATACGGTCTACCATTTGAGCTCCAGCCCCTTTTAAATTAGGAGGGAAAATTGCCACCCTTTTTTTTTTTTTTTTGGGGTGGGCCGCGGTCGTCGCGCTTCTCGCACCACTCCGTCCGGGGCGACAGAGGGGCGTAAGCACGCAACACCCGCAACCCACCCGAAAACCACGTCGCCTTCGTCGTTGGGCCGACCACCGGAGCAGGGTTACTTGTCATCAGTGGTCGGTCCGACGGAATACCCCCTACGTGGGGTACCCTCCCATCGACCGACGTCCCCCCCTCGGGGAGGACGTTGGTCTTTCCTCACGCGGTCGGCCTCTCGGCGGGTGACGGACTAATCCCCGGTCACGTCACCCGCGGCCTCGGCTAAGGCGGCATGACGCGCACGTAAAAATTGCCACACTGGTCAAACATGTTGGTACAGGGTTTTATTTCGAATTATATGTAAGAATATGAATATGAATGTGTGTAAAATTGGATCTATATAAATATGAATAAATTTTAAAAAATCTTAAAAAAATACAAATGCATATGATCGTTTAATATTAAACACAGTCTTATTATAAAATATGTTTAATTAGAATTAGTTCCACGTGCGATACTCTTCAAAACAGTATATAATCATCATCCGAGGCTTGAGTCTTCTCAACAGTGGGAGGGAAATCGACCTAATGTATCACGCTGGTCAGATGTGTTGGCATAGGATTTTGTTTTGAGATTTTCTTGCATAGATGTGGAATGCATATTACAATTCCTTAGTCGCCTTTTATAACACGTGCTGGAAAGAAAGTGGGTGTGACTGTGTGGGGGTGACTTGCATTCTTTCAGTGTGACTTACACGGAAAACAATATACATAAATTATTTCGAAAATATTGTGTCTTAATTTTGGCTGAACCAGATCCCACGCAATACAATTATCATAATCTTTTCCGTAAATTTGTTAGGAGGCAGTTTTTAATTGCTATTTGTCATGCGTGTGGATGAAAAGTCTTGCAACGATACAAGTGTGGATTCCATAGAATGAATGAAAAAAAAAACAGCATGGGCTGAAAAGTCCCGGGCCTAACACATAGATGGCGTTAGTTTTATTGCAGTCACCTTTTTACAGTTAATACTAACCTTCAAAAGACAGCTGCTAAAATTTCATGATATTCTATTCATGTAAAGATATCAAAAGAACGTGTTGGCTTTATATTGCATGAGCATTTGACTATGAGAAAGCTCTGTTCAAAGTGGGTGCCGCGTTTGCTCACTGTTGACCAAAAACGAGAACGTGTTGATGATTCTGAGCAGTGTTTGGCCATGTATAAACGTAACAAACTGGAATTTTTGCGTCGATATGTGACAATGAATGAAACATGAATCCATCACTTCACTCCGGAATTAAAACGATCGTCATCTGAGTGGACAGCAACTGGTGAACCGGGTCCAAAGCGCCCGAAAGCACAACAATCGGCTGGAAAGGTTATGGCCTCAGTATTTTGGGATGTGCGTGGTGTAATATTCATCGACTATCTTGAGAAAGGAAATACCATTAACAGTGAATATTATATAGCGTTATTGAAGCGTTTGAAGGCCGAAATTGCAAAGAAACGACCGCATATGGCAAAGAATAAAATTTTGTTTCATCAAGACAACGCAGCGTGTCACAAGTCAATCAAAACAATGGCAAAACTACATGAATTCAACTTCGAATTGCTCCCACATCCACCGTATTCGCCAGATTTGGCTCCTAGCGACTACTGGCTGTTCGCAGACCTGAAAAAAATGCTCGCCGGTAAGAAATTTCGCACGAATGAAGAGGTTATCGCTGAAACTGAGGCCTATTTTGAGGCAAAAGATAAATCGTTCTACAAAAGTGGTATTGAAATGTTAGAGCGGCGCTGGAATGATTGCGTTGCTCTTGATGGAGATTACGTTGATGAATAAAGCTAATTATGAACCAAAAAAACTGTGTTTTCTATGTTAGGCCCGGGACTTTTCAGCCCATGTAATATATCAGAATTAACATTAACATTTAGTAGAAAAAAAAACACGATAGAAAGAAAATTATTCTTTTCTTAAATTTTCTAAAGTTGTATTTTTATTCAAGTTTTCAAACGGCAGATTCACATTAAAATCAACAAAGAAAGTTTCCAAATTATTTTGAATATGTCACATGTTTTATTCATTACCAGAGCTATCGAATATTAAGACAAGTGCCCAAAAAGAAAAACATCTTTTAAATATTCTTTTAATGTCATCTTAATATCGCAATAAATATTAACCAAAAGTGCCCGATTAATCACGAGTAAAATAAATGGTAGTATAGCTTTTCCTTTTAATTTTTTTTTGAATCATCAAAATCGGTTCATAAATGACGAAGTTATCAGCGAACGAACATAAAAAAAGCATACCTATATACGGTCGAATTGAGAAACCTCCTCCTTTTTTGAAGTCGGTTAAAACCTCCTCCTTTTTTGAACTCTGTTAAAAATAAGATAACATCAGACAGACGCGAACTACGTAATAAAATCCCTATGCTAACCTATGTGGGTCATTTGATTTTGTTAGCTAAATTCCCATTTACAGGAGAAAGGAAATAATCTAATTTCCCTCCATATGAAAGAGGCTGTGAAGTTCCACAAATAGTGTTCATAACGCTCTTAGCAATTTCTTTCAAGTCTCTTTATCTTTTTTGGGGGATTGACCTTAAAACATTTGTGTTAGCCACGGGCCCAGTATTCAGACTTTTCGGACGGCAAATTTATCTTGCGATTAACTTTAATTTATTTTGATGCGGGTTCTACTTGTTATCGGCGTATGAAAATAGAAAATTTATTCATAATAAAGCAGACTCATTTTTGAACCTTTTAAACGGTTTAATTTAGCTCGATCTGTTTGTTATTTATTTGGATTAAAGTTAGTAATTGAAATTTTACTCCTTCCTGTTGACAAAATTATTTGATATTTAGTATATACCTTTAGTTCTGATGACAATACAATATATATATATTATATTAGTTGAAATTTTCACTCGACTTTTGTCGGATTTTTATAAATACCCCGTCCCGTTGCCTACGGGAAAAGAGATAACTATATCCCCACTCTATTTCTTGAGTGTTGTGTGCGTGTTGTTGGTGTGGCTCTGCGGCCTCTTCCTCTTGTCCTACCCTGTCGTATGTTTGGATGCGTTGTTTGTTGCGTGTCTGTTCTGTGTGTGTGGCTTTCTTCTTTTGTTGTATGCGTAATTTGTGTATTTGCTGTGTTCTGTGTGTGAGCTGTCTGATTGCCTCTTCTGCCTCTTTCTCCACTAACTGTTTCTGGTATGTCAGGTGTTGTGTTTGTATCCTGGGTGTTTGCTGTTAACTGCGTATTTTCTGATTGTTGGGTGTTTATTGTTTGTTGTTCATTCCGTGTGGGTTCTTCTTGTGTGTTTGCGTTATTTACAAACACTGTATCTCCTAAGACTTTACTAATTATGGTTGATGAGTGTATGGCTGCCTGTTTTTGAAGTATGGTTATATTTATTGTGGTGTCTAATTTTTCTAAATATGTATTTATGCTTTTTGCTACTACTCCTGTTGCTCCTACGACTATTGGGATAACAGCCGTTTGTGTGTTCCACAGACGACTGATTTCTGTTTTCAAAAGGTGATATTTACTTAATTTTTCTATCTCTTTAGCTCCGATGTTGTAGTCTGACGGTACCGATATATCAATTAAAAATGTTTTATTATTTATTTTATCAATGTAAATTAAGTCTGGTCTATTGTGTGTCACGGTAAAGTCAGTCTGTACAGGTGTTTCCCACATGATTTTGGTTGTGTCGTTTTCTTTTACTTGGGGCTGAATCATGGTTTCTTTCCACCATAAGGATGAAACTTCTATTTTATGTTTTTTTGCGAGACACCAGTAGACGTATTGAACAAAATTATTATGCTTTTTGACATAATAAGTGCCAGCCAATTTTTCGCACCCGGCGATGATATGTTGGGCTGTTTCGTCTTTTTTACGCGACAAAGTCTGCATTTTCCATCCACTGCTGCTCTTAGTATGTCCCGCTGGTGTTGTAATGTCATCACTGCCTGATCTTGTATCGCAAATACTGCAGAAACTATTCCCGGTGATATGTGTTGTTTATTGATCCATTTGAAAGAGAGTTCTGTGTTTATGTTGGCCTGATCTAATACTTTTTTAGGAAATTGTCCATGCAACTGCTTAGCTCGCCATGATGTGTTTTAACTATTGCCTGTTTTATCTCTGTGTCTGTGTGTGAATTGTTTTGTAGTAAGTGTAATTCTTGTTCTATTTCTCGTGCTTCCTTTGTTATTGAATATTTATCCCTGTTAATGTCATGTTGTACTATTGCCTTGATCATGTCATCGAATTCCGTCTTCAAATATTGTTTATATTTAACTATTTGTGATTTGTACATATACTCTACGTTTATCAAACCCCTTCCGCCTTGTGCTATCGGTAGGTATAATCTTTCGACTTCTGCTTTCTGTTGGTGTGCTTTTTTAATTGCTAGTAGCTTTCTGGTTTTCGTATCTATTTTCTTTAAATCGGTGATTTTGTAGTTTATGATTCCGAATGAGTAGAGTAATACTGGTATTGCATATGTGTTTATTCCTTTAATAATATTGCGGGCGTTGAGGTGTGTTTGCATTCGTTTTTTAACTCTTTTAATGTATTCTTTAGTTATTTGTTCTTTAATTTTGCTGTGTTCTATTTTTCCTGATTCGTGTATTCCCAAATATTTATAGCTATTTCCTACTTCAAGTTCCGTAAATTTCTCCTGACTTAAAAGAATATGTCCTTCCCCAGTTACAGTACTTCTGTGACCTGCCCTAATGTGAATTACGTTACATTTATCCAATCCAAATCGCATCCCTATGTCGCTAGTAAATATGTCTACACTGTCTAACAAAACTTTAAGATTTCTTTTATTATTTGCGTAAATTTTGAGGTCATCCATATAAACTAAATGATTTATCCAGAAACTATCCTTGAGTTTGTATCCTTTCAATTCGTATTTATTAAGTATAAAAGAAATAGGATTTATTGCTAAACAAAACAGTAATGGTGAGAGGGAGTCGCCTTGGAAGATGCCGCGTTTAATATAAATCGGTTCAGTAGTTATCGACTCATGAGAGCCCCGAGCTGTCATTATCACCTTCCATGCTGGCATTGACCACTTCAGAAAGCTTTTGATCACAGGTGGGCATTTATAGATATCAAGTACTTTAAGTAGCCATTCATGGGAAACGGTATCAAAAGCTTTCTGGTAGTCAATCCACGCCATACTCAGATTCTTTTGGGCTTGATGTGCGTCCTCCAGTATTGCCTTATTTACCATCAAATGACCTTTGCACCCTCTAGCTCCGCGACGGCATCCTCTTTGTTCTATTGCCATTATATTATTTGAATCGCAGTGGCTGTACAGTATATCTGCTAAAACTGACGTTAATAATTTGTATATACTAGGTAAACATGCTATTGGTCTCCAATTTTTTGGTTCTTCTGTGTTGCTATTTTTTGGTATCAATATAACCTGGCCAGTGGTAAACCATTCTTCAAGTGTTTCTCGTCCTGTGATTATTTTGGTGAATAACAGAGATAGATATTTGTGTGTGCTAGTGAGGTATTTTAGGTAATAATTTTGTATTTTGTCTACACCCGGGGTCTTCTAGTTCAGTAGCTTCCTTACGGCAGTTTTTACTTGTTCTATTGTAATTTCTTCTATGTTTGTTGTATCTATTGTATTAGTTGATTCTTCTACTTCTTTTATCCAATTAGCTTGTGTGTTGTACTTTGTAGGTTTTGATAGTATTGACGTCCAAAATTCTTCTATTCCTTCCTTAGTCGGTAGTTTGATATCTGTGTTATTATTGTTTCCTAAGCTTCTATATAATTTATGTTCATTTTCGGCAAATAACTGATTGTGTTCTTTCCTGCCGCTCATTTCTTCATATCGTTTTATTCTAGCGGCTAATGCTTTTATTTTTAGTTTGATGGTTTCGGCTGTGTTATTGTGGTCGTTTTCATTTTTAATATTGTATTTTTTTCGTATAATTTGTTCTTTATATTTATCATTCTGCGTGTTGTTATTCCTCTTTTAACTTCT